>JAIUCV010000092.1:2400000-3600000 GCA_026724425.1 Erythrophleum ivorense
TTGTAAAATAGCGTCTTATTTACGACGATTTACAACGTCTTATCTGGGTGTATTCTAACATTTATTTTCGTTGTAACTTTGTTGTAAATTACAAAGAAATTGAGACGAATCGTCGTAACTTTGTTGTAATTTACAACGAATTTACATCGGATTGGTCGTAAATTTGTCGGCTATTGTAAACCATAATTTCGATCCCATATGATGAAATTTACTATTGAAAATATCACTTTACGACAAATTTACAACGAATCATCGTAAAATCGTTGTAAAGTTGAAACCCTAAACCCTAATATTACCCTAATTCACAGTTAATTGATGATAAATCTAACCATCATCAAATATTAACTTATTTGAAGTTTAAACCAAGGTTATATATGTTGTTTAAGTTTAGTGATGAATGATATATTACATACATATAGTTTGAGTTTAGGGTATATGTAATCCAAGTGAATTTTTGTAATTGATGTTTTTCTATGAAAATGATTTTGTTCTTTGACATAAAAAAAACATATCTCAATACCGGTTCGGTCTTTAGAGTTAAATTTGATCACATAAGAGTTTAGGGAAATTTTCAGGTATAGGGTTATATTTTACGACGATTTACCAATTAATCATCGTAAAGTCGTGGTAAAATAGCAATTTCGGATATTAAGTTCATCGTATGAAATCGATTTTTTGATTAAATTGCCGACTATTTTATGACGATTCGATGTAAATTCGTTGTAGTTTTCCAATGAATTTACAACGATTCATCCTGCGTGTGGGAAAAAAAAAATTATAATTTCCGATTTCCAACGAATTTACAATGATTTCAAAAAAAACGTTGTAAATTCTTGTACATCGTTTCCCGCCGTTGTTAAATGACTGTTTTCTTGTAGCATGCTATGCAATCAAGATGAAATCAAGTTAATATAAGTCAAGCCAATTGCAAAAGATGTTTTATAATGAATCAACCAAATAACATAAATGAAATGCAATAAGTAAAGACAATAATTTAAAAGACAAATGAATGAAACTAAAGACCAGAAGGCTGAATTAGCAAAGCTTAATAAAAAATCAGTGGAAACAAGATCCTAAGGATGAGGTAATTGAGTATTGAATCTCCTTGATCAAACTAAGGTGCTTAACAAAACTCAAACAGAGCTAACCCTAGGCAGTGAACTAGACAGCTGACAAACCCACTCTCGTGACGAAGGTCATCGAGCTAGGGTGCTTCAGACCTAATTCTCATCAGCGAATTTCACCCTAACAAGCAGTGATAACCAGTTCATAAAGCCAAAATGCACTCAATACAACTAATATCTTAGGCTAGAGATGCAAATCTCTTGGAATAGTTGGTTCAGACATTTCATCAAACACCTTCTGGGTGTGAAATACCCTAAGATCAGATTCCAATTGAACAGAAATGAATAAGCCTTTAAACTCACTAAACAAGAAGGGAAACGATAAATCTAAGCTTAAACACCCTAAATGATCAAGGATCTTCTCTAATCTATCCCATCCTCAAGAACCCTAAACAACAGTACTCAGAAATCGACATCCAAGAATCACACCCAGAAATGAGAGAAACTTGCATCATTAGAAAGAGATTAAGGAGATAAACAAATTTTGTGAAGAAATCAAATGCAAATACTCAATAATAAAGAAGAAATCTGAAATACAATGTTTAAGACCCAAAAGGGCGAAATCTATTGTTTTCTGGGTAAAAAGATTCATTGCCAAAAGTGTGACATCACTAGAGTATTTATACTTAGGGTTCATAAAAAAACAAAATAGGCAAGCGCTGCAGAGCTCGATGATGGGGATTAAACTTTTCCCAATTTATATCCCTTTTCTGCAAGTGCACAGATCGAGAGTAGTAACGGGTATATCGAACACAAGGACCAGTTAGCGCACTACAAGGTATGAGATTGAGATTTAGCTAGGAAAGCAATATGAGTTTGGTTGTTGTCACGATTAAAGCAAGTAAAGAAGGCAAGTAAACAAGGAAAATAAAGTTGTAAATCAATGGATGGAAAGCGCTAAGCAATAGGATAATCTCGGGATGAGTGATTCAAGCAAGCAGGTTCGATTTGTTAGGGATTTAAGAATGTGTACCACCTAGAACTCAAGACACTAATTTAGATCTTTCCACTTCCGTGGCTCCGATCCCTATGTTGATCTATCTAATCGCTAAACTTTCGGTATGTCCTTAGATAATCAAACAAGCATTATTTCGATCAAGTCTTAATTGTTCACAGCCTCTAGTAAATCAACTTCCGCAGTCTAAGAGAGATTGCCCACCAAATACTAGTTCAGGCGAATGATTCATGACTTCCGTGGCTCAAATCTACCTAGGATCATATGTTGATTGGCCAGATCAACACCAAGCAATGAACACAAGCAAAGTTGAAGAGTTTATGTAAACCCTAATTCTATATATCGATTATCAAGCAAGCATGAACACTATCCTTTGATTTCCTATCACTTAACAAGGTAACTACTCAGACATAGAGAAGGAAATCGAATTCATGTTCATAAGAACAGAGATCCGAGATCCTCTCTTGAAGGAGACAATGAAAGAAAGCAAAAACTATAAGAACTTTTATTGAAAATAATATGTTTTGTATCTCTATATGTGGCTCTCTCTTTTACAAGGCTAAAAAGATGTATTTATAATGCTTCAGAAGTTGAAGGGCGGCTTGACCTAGGTCTTGGTCGAAACATAAGAGGCGGTGTAAGTTTGGGCTTGAAAACGTGCAAAACGGGCTTCGGAAACGAGCCGGGTCGAGCGGGATACGTCGTGGTCGAGCGGGGCGGTCGACCGGTCGGTCGGGATGGTAGTCGGGTCGAGCTGGCGGTCGAGCGGTCGGTCGGGATGGTGGTCGGGCGTGCACGGGATGGTGAAAAGAGGTCGGGTCGGACGAGGGCCATGGAGTCCCTGTCCGACCGGCTTGGTCGTAGTCTTGAAGGAAGGTCGGGTCGGACGGGAGCCTTGGATTCCCTGTCCGACCGGCTCGGTCGACCGGTGTCCTTGTGAAATGATAGGATGGTCGGGTCGGACGGGAGCCTTGGAGTCCCTGTCCGAACGGCTTGGTCGACCGGATCGTGTAGACGTCCGGTTTTTGGCTCTTTTGACACTCTTCACTTGGAACGATCATATCTCCCATTCTACGTGGCCAAATTGCATGATTCCAATTGCGTTGGAAAGCTAACTCATGTAAGCATCGCGGCGAACTGGGTTTGGTGAAATCCATTGAGTAGAATGTTTTTGGGGCTCTTCCAAAGTTAATGATAGTGCATGAGGCTGCTTTGAGGACCTTTTCCTTTGTTTTGCTCCAAATTGCATCTTTTGACCTGAAATGACTCTCGGCAATATATATGCATAAAAACTACCTTTTAAAGCAAAAAGCCACGGTAAAACCATGCATAAAGTATATAAAAACGATGTAAAAAGGGTGTAAAATAGAGGTATATCAACTCCCCCAGACTTAGATCTTTTCTTGTCCCCAATTAAATAGAATCCAAATCAGAGAAAGAGGTTTGAAAACGTAGAAACTCCTTATCCTTTTGAGAAACCTGTGGTGGCTTCCTCTCCTGTCTTCAACTAAAAAAATAACCAATGTTAGACTAACTTCACATAATGCTCGGCAAGCTTAGCGAACCATACCAAACTCAACTAGTCTCATCCAGCATTCCAGACTTTCCATTGTTAACTCCTTGCATAAATTTAAAACGTGCGGTCTTTATCAAGGGAATATCGATCATTAAGCACTTGCTCTTACCCACTTGAGTCTCTCCAGGATAGTCCTTTTTGAAGCTTTTGAGTTCTTTTCCTCTCTCTTTTCTTTTGAAGGATAGATCTTTCCCTACTTTTCTAGGGTATCATTTTATTTTTTTCTATCGATCCTTCTTCCCTTTCTTTTTCTTTTGGGGAATAACATAGGATAGGCTTTCGCTTTTTCCTTGTTCTTGGTAGGTCTCCATAAGACAAGAAGGTGCAGACGTATGCATTCCTCTTGCTTACACGTTTTCCTTGTGCTTAAAAACTTTTTGATTTTCATTTTTCTGAGAGAGAGGAGAACTACACTTTGTATTGGACACACCCTTTTGAGATCAAGTGAGGAACGACTCATATGTATGCCAAGTCCCTTGACAAGAAAAACTAGATTGATTAGGGTGGAGTTAACGTTAGATTGTCCGGGTACCTTAGAAATGTTGCCAAGTCGGTAGGTCGATCCACCGTTAGAGGTTCTGTTAGGCTTATGTCTGCAACTGATGTCCGCTCTAGGGTCATAGATTGTTAGCACAACACCGGAGAATCATAGAGATAGATCATAATTTCCAACTAAGGTTTTGACTCAATAAGAAAGAAGTTTTGAAAAAGGTTGATAAGAGAAATAGATATAAGATGAAGACAAGACATGAACAAACGCATTAGTACCGACAATCCCCCTAGACTTAACTTGCACCGTCCCGGTGAAAGCAAATCCGATTAAGGGAGGTAAAGAAAGAGTTAATAAGGCATTTGTGAATGAGAGGAAAGATGTAACCTGATATGGTATTAGAAATCGAAGAATGGTGTGATGGATGATATGTCCAGCTACTATGTTGCTCCATAATGTGGATGAGATCCCGGCTTAGATGGTCAAGTGCTGTTGCGCACCAGCAATGAGCTTTAAGGGTCGCCTAAGTGTAGGTGAAGTAGAATCATCATGTGGTAGAACAGCAAGTAGGCGTGGGATGTGATGTGGTATGGAATGAAAGTGTGGTGGAATGATGGTGGGATGATATGCAAATGAGGTGGGATGGTATGCAAATTGGGTGGGATGGTATGCAAATGAGGTGGGATGGTATGCAAATGAGGTGGGATGGTATGCAAATGAGGTGGAATGGTATGCAAGTGAGGTGGGATGGTATGCAAATGAGGTGAGATGGTATGCAAATGAGGTTGAATGGTATGCAAGTGAGGTGGGATGGCGGGTCGGCAAGAGGGAACACGGTCGATCGGGCGAGGCACCGGTCGATCGTCCTAGTCGACCCGACCATGGTGAGTGCTGCATTCTTCTTTCCTGAGGTTTCTTTCTGCTTCTTTCATGCTGGATTCTCAAATTTCTGTATCTAAAACTTCAAAACAAAACTATTAAATGAAAACAAAGATTAAAAAGGGATAGAGAAGACCTTATGGGTTGCCTCCCATACGGCGCTTGTTTATGGTCTTTAGCTTGACCGTTTGGCTCTTCTAAGAAGAAGTGGAAGGACATGGCCTGAGACAAAGCCTTTTTGTGCTTGTCCCATCACGTCCTTGTTGATGATCAGGTGGTTCATGAGGAGATATGAACCGAGAATGTTTGGTAGAAGTGAAAACGGGGACGGCATCATAGAAAACAGATTTGTTGACATTGGCAAGAGAGATGCGGCGGTTTGGCCAATCCATGATGGCTCCAGCAGTTGCCAAGAATGATCTTCCAAGTATAATAGGCATGTCACTTCCTCCTTTGATATTCATGATATGAAAATCCACCGGTATCTTTGTATCTCCAATTTCGAGCAAGACATCATAAACAACACCTCTGGGTTGTGCAATGGTGAGATCAGCAAGTCCAATGCTGATTTGTGAAGGTTGTAGGCGTGTGATCCCAAGGAGTTTGGCAGTGTGTGTGGGCATCAGGTTTATGCATGAACCAGAATCACAAATGTAGTTATCAAAGTATCTTCCATTGATTGTGCAGGGTATGGTAAACTGTCCTGGGTCTTCTACCTTGTAGAGGGTTCTGAAAGAAGGTTGCTTCTTAACTTTCTCGAATAGCTCATGAATCTCTTCTGGGGTCTCTTTGCAGTTGTGAAAGAAGTTGGTGAGTGGGTGGTTCTTCCAGGTTTCATGAAAGGTCATGCTTGCTGGAAGTGTTTGGACAAAGCGGTTGAATTCAGCTAGCTTCTCTCGGGAGATGGGGTTGCTGTACCACTTGGGAGGAGGTGTAGAGGGCGGAGATGGGGGTAGGGTTGCTGCATAAGATGACATAGAGAGGCGGGCTCGCCTAAAGAGTTGCTTAATCTCATCCTTGGTTTCTTTGCTACTAAAGAAAAACTCAACCAAATCGTGGTTGTTCCAAGCTTCTTCAAAGGGGACATAGAATGGTATGGACTTCACCTTCTTGTTAAACTCCTTGAGCTTCTCTGGGCTTATCTTAGTAGGGTCGATGGAATCATATTGGAATGAATCATTTGGTTCATCCAGGATGGTTCTCTTTCTTTGAATGCTGGTGATTCTAGGAAGGGCGAGTGTGCGAGCTGGAGGTGGAGAGAATCACGGATCAGGTTGCTGTGGACTAGTTTCACTTCCTCTAGAGCTTGCAATGCTGTTAAAACTCCGCTTCTCTTCTTCATCATCTTCATAGTCTTCCTCATACTCTTGATCTTCTTCTTCTTTTCTTACAAGATGTTATGAGTTTTCCTTGGAGATTGTTGTGATGACATTGCAAGGGAAAGGAGGTGGTTTGGGTGTGGGGCTTCTTTCTCTCTGGTTCTTAGAGAAAAGAGATCCTTCTACAGCTGACAGCCGGTTATAGATGATTCCAAGATTTTTACAATTATCATCATTGAAGCTATGCCAATGCTCTTGCTAAGTAGCTCATGGTATTTTGCAGCAACATCTAGCTTGACAAGGTTGAGTGATCGATCATGGTCTTCCTTGAGTTGCTTGATATCTTTGTCAAGCTTAATAACTTGGTTAAAAAGAACATCCATCTTTTCTCCAAGGGTGAGCTGAACATATTCGATCTTCTTCTCCATCTCTCTTGTACTTGTGACTTGATAGTCAAGGTACTCTTGTAGCATCTCTTCAAGCTTGGTTAGGTGTGGGCTGTGGGGTAATCCTTCTGTGGCTTGGGGCAGCTGCTCAATGTGCGGTGGAGGTTGGTGGTTTCTATAGGGCGGGTGGTAGGGTTTGAGTAGCGGCACATAGGGTTGTCCACGGGCAAACTTGTTGAGGAAAGCTTCCTTGTATCTTCTCCATGTCTTGAAATCATGTTGGGCAGAAAATCTAACCCACTCTTGAGCTCGGCCAGCTAGGGATGTTTGGAACAAGTTGATCTTCTTTGGGTTCTCTCCCAAACCATAGTAATCACAGAGATTTTCGAAATTCTCAACATGTTCTTGAGCACACTCCGATATGAAGTCATGGAAAGGATCTCTTACTACATACTTGATCAGGTCGCCATTGATGGACTCCGGTGGTAAAGAGGCATCATCTTCTTCTTCATAAGATTGGTTGTGGTGAGGGTAAGAGCTTTGGTTATATTTGGATTTGAAAGGTGGGTTCCTGCTGAACCTCTTCAAGAAAGCTTCTATGCAGTCTAACCAAGTGTTGATCTGAAAAGGGGGAGAGTATTGCGCCCACTCAAGAGCTCTCCCAGCTAAAGACATGCTAAATAGCATTAGCTTCTTCTCAAAGTCGAAGACTCCATAAGAATCACAAAGGACTTCAAAGTGATCAATGTGTTCTAGTGCATACTCATTGTAGAGATCATGGAATTTGTCTCTCTTCAAAAACTCAATCAGCTCCGGATCTATTTCTTCTTCTGGTGAGGCTAGAAGGTGTTCTTTTCTTTCATAGTAGGCTTGGCTAGACGTCTCCAGTTCAGCCGCATTAGGGTAGGGGCGAAGGTTCTTCTTGGTCTTCAAGGGTGCTAGTCCGGGATGACTACTGCGAGAATCCCATGAAGGTGAAATAGCTGGAGGGTTCGACATCCTCTTCTCTGTTGGACTGTCTCTAGGAGGAGATATGTGGTGTATAGGAATCGCCCTTATAAGACTAGGATTTCTCAAAACCTCTTCCATCTAGGAGAAAGACTTAAAACTTGAAAAACCAAAAACAAAAAAGGAAAAACAAAATTAAATAACTTAAAACAGGAAAAACCTAGACTAGATCTCTTTCAAGAACTTGTAGGCACGATTTTGGTCCCCGGCAACGGCGCCAAAAAGCTTGATGGGGATTAAACTTTTCCCAATTTCTATCCCTTTTCTGCAAGTGCACAGATCGAGAGTAGTAACGGGTATATCGAACACAAGGACCAGTTAGCGCACTACAAGGTATGAGATTGAGATTTAGCTAGGAAAGCAATATGAGTTTGGTTGTTGTCACGATTAAAGCAAGTAAAGAAGGCAAGTAAACAAGGAAAATAAAGTTGTAAATCAATGGATGGAAAGCGCTAAGCAATAGGATAATCTCGGGATGAGTGATTCAAGCAAGCAGGTTTGATTTGTTAGGGATTTAAGAATGTGTACCACCTAGAACTCAAGACACTAATTTAGATCTTTCCACTTCCGTGGATCCGATCCCTATGTCGATCTATCTAATCGCTAAACTTTCGGTATGTCCTTAGATAATCAAACAAGCATTAATTCGATCAAGTCTCAATTGTTCACAACCTCTAGTAAATCAACTTCCGCAGTCTAAGAGAGATTGCCCACCAAATACTAGTTCAGGCGAATGATTCATCACTTCCGTGGCTCAAATCTACCTAGGATCATATGTTGATTGGCCAGATCAACACCAAGCAATGAACACATGCAAAGGTGAAGAGTTTATGTAAACCCTAATTCTATATATCGATTATCAAGCAAGCATGAACACTATCCTTTGATTTCCTATCACTTAACAAGGTAACTACTCAGAAATAGAGAAGGAAATCGAATTCATGTTCATAAGAACAGAGATCCGAGATCCTCTCTTGAAGGAGACAATGAAAGAAAGCAAAAACTATAAGAACTTTTATTGAAAATAATATGTTTTGTAACTCTATATGTGGCTCTCTCTTTTACAAGGCAAAAAAGATGTATTTATAATGCTTCAGAAGTTGAAGGCCGGCTTGACCTAGGTCTTGGTCGAAACATAAGAGGCGGTGTAAGTTTGGGCTTGAAAACGTGCAAAACGGGCTTTGGAAACGAGCCGGGTCGAGCGGGATACGTCGTGGTCGAGCGGGGCGGTCGACCGGTCGGTCGGGATGGTAGTCGGGTCGAGTTGGCGGTCGAGCGGTCGGTCGGGATGGTGGTCGGGCGCGCACGGGATGGTGAAAAGAGGTCGGGTCGGACGAGGGCCATGGAGTCCCTGTCCGACCGGCTTGGTCGACCGGATCGGTCGTAGTCTTGAAGGAAGGTCGGGTCGGACGGGAGCCTTGGAGTCCCTGTCCGACTGGCTCGGTCGACCGGTATCCTTGTGCAATGATAGGACGGTCGGGTCGAACGGGAGCCTTGGAGTCCCTGTCCGACCGGCTTGGTCGACCGGATCCTGTAGACGTCCTGTTTTCGGCTCTTTTGACACTATTCACTTGGAACGATCATATCTCCCATTCTACGTGGCCAAATTGCATGATTCCAATTGCGTTTGAAAGCTAACTCATGTAGGCATCGCGGCGAACTGGTTTTGGTGAAATCCATTGAGTAGAATGTTTTTGGGGCTCTTCCAAAGTTAATGATAGTGCATGAGGCTGCTTTGAGGACCTTTTCCTTTGTTTTGCTCCAAATTGCATCTTTTGACCTGAAATGACTCTTGGCACTATATATGCATAAAAACTACCTTTTAAAGCAAAAAGCCACGGTAAAACCATGCATAAAGTATATAAAACGATGTAAAAAGGGTATAAAATAGAGGTATATCACTCGACGTCCAGCTCGACATGCCATGTCGAGCTTGCTCAAAGGTGGCTCTTTTATCTCCAGCTTGATCACCAACTCGACTTGCCATGTAGAGCTTGCTCAAAGGTGGCTCCTTTAGCTCCAGCTCGACATGTACGTCGAGCTCACATGTAGAGCTTGTTCCTACCTCCCTTCTTCTTCTCATTTCTTGGCTCCACTTCATTCCCACGATCAGGCATTCATCTCCTATCTTCAAGACATCCTTTAAAGCTCCAAAAGTATTTGATAACAACGTCAAATGAAGGATATATGCAATGCTAATGCAAATCCTATCAAGTATGAAAAGTGGATGCAAAGGAACATAAATGCTATGAATATGAGGTGAAACAAATGCAAAAGTGGTGAGAAAGAAATGCTAAAACTATGCAAAATACAAGTACATCAACTAACCTCGTACATCATAAAATTAACTAGATTAGATAAACATAAAATTTGTATCTACATATAAATAGTCAAATATATATATATATTTATACCATTAACTATATATATATCATATATCATATATTATACACATATATGTTTTATATAGTAAATTAGGTGTATATATAGTCGTTAATCAACTATATATAATGAACTATATGTATATACAATCAATTATATTCATGTGTATATGATTTATTCAACATACTTTTTATCGATTAACCTAACGAAACAAATTTTAGAAAAAAAATTAAAATAAATAACTAAATGCATGAAATTAATGGGGAAAATCGCATAAAAACCCTTCAAAATGGCAACCACTTACACTTTAAACCTCGAGAGTTTTTAACTAGCAATTTAAACCATCAAACTGGAAACTTTAACACATATAACCTTCAATTTAACATTTGTGTTCGCACCAATATTTTTTTGATGATATATTGAACTTTGATAACATAATAGTATTGTCCGACAACAATACATTGGTTCTAAGACACAAACCAAACTTATTTATCATTTTTTCACTTTTAATCACTATCTATGTATATGATACATCTTGTTATATGTGTTAAGTTTTCGGTTTGATGGTTCTAATCGCATAAAATCAAACAAATTTTGTTTGGAGACCAATGTATTGTTGGCAGAGAATATATTTTTGTCATCAAAGTTAAAAACATTGTAAGAAAAAGATCGGTATGAACACAAATGTTAGATTGAAAGTTATATATGTTAAAATTGACAGTTTGAAGGTTTAAAGTGCTAGTTAAAAAGTGTTTAAAGTGTAAGTGTAGGTCACTTTGAAGGTTTTTTATGTTATTGCATAAGTATTTCATAAATACTTAGTGAGGCAATCACCCCGCCTACAGGCCAATCACGCAATTTAAAACACATTTAAATAATATTAATAATTACCACAATTATTAAATTCACTTCTTTTAATTTTTATACAATTTTCCTCAATTAAATAATAATTTTTAACCCTTAAAATGATTTCTACAATTATTAAATAATTTCCACAATTATTATAACAATTTTCAACACATAAAATAATTCCCACAATTACTATTAACCACTTTAATTAATTAATTAACCACTAATTAATTAATTCCAGAATTAAACCACTTAATTCCAATTAAACCGATTAAACCAGATTTAACCATTAATTGATTCAATTTTATCAATTCGCCAGAAAACCGGATTAAACCGGACCAGTGTCGATCGACACATCTTGTGTCGCTCGACACCCGGCCCGATTGGTCGACACCAATCCAGGAGATCGACGCCCAAATCGATTTCTAACACAAAAACACCCAAAACACGAAATTGTCACAATCCAATCGATCAAATGCACCAATAACACTTAAACCACCACGAACAACACATAAACTCATCAAATCAACAATTCACTTTCGCAATTTCCACTATTTCCAATTAAACCGATTGAATAAAGGGAAAAGAGGAAAAACGATGAACAGTACACGGTGATGAACAGTAACTCCTGTGATGAACAGTGTGCGATGAACAGTGCCGATGAACAGTATTTTCGACTTCTCCCAAAAATCGCCTCTTTTCTCTCTGGAAACTCCAGCCTCGAAAATTGTGTCAAAAACAGACGGCTGCACAATTTTAAACTCGTTTTTAGGGTTTCCTTCCCTTAACCGGACTAAACCGACAACTTAAATCGAACCAAAATCGATTTAACCGCTGGTGTCGAGCGACACTCTCCCTGGTGTCGATCACCGCTCCTCAGAAACGATAGATTGGTTTACGGATGTTACAATTCTCCCCCACTAAACTGGATTCGACCTCGAATCCCAACAAAACACGTCTACCACAGACGCAAACTCGTCTACCACAGACGACAAGAACCCGGCCCACATGGCCCAACACTAGAGATCCTCAACTGATCCCAGAGACTCACATCTAATCCTATGTTATATGCGCGTTTCCAGACATTCATTACTCTTTACTCCAAAACTCAAACCACTCATATTGGGGCCACGACACCCAAATAAGTCTGCATCTACCCATACCGAGGCCACGGCACCCGGATGGGCTTGCCACCGCTTATACTGAGGCCACGGCACCCATATAAGCCTGCTAGAGAACTACCGTCTCCACAAAAGAAAGATGCAAGAGACGCACCCGTCTCTCTCAAGAGATCCACCAGTCCCTTGATACTCACTTCGTGACTCGTCAGCCACTAGTAAGCAGCACCCTTATACCGAGTACCACACTCGTATAAGTCTGCAAGCACTTCCCCTGAGGTAGCTACCCACAGGTAAGGCCGCCGGAGATCCCAAATCTCCCCACTTATACTGGGGTCGCTAACTCCAGATAAGTCTGCAAACACAAACCGCTGCACTTATCCGCAGATAAGTCCGCCACTACCCATACTGAGACACCACGCTCAGATAGGTCTGCAGGAGAATACTATCTCCTAAACGTAAAGAGTAATAAATCGAAACGCCTATAACATAACCGACTAGAACTGTCTCACGACCCAAACTGGTCAACACAACCCGTAACATTCGAAACACAGATTTATAAGGAAAACTCCCTCTTATAAATCTCCAACAATGTACATCGTACAACAGACGAAAATACATAAACCACAGCAACAACATAGCCCCATGCTAAACAACTGGAACCACAAAGATGAGAAGCTCACTCTACGACCTTCTAGTCGAACCACTTTCTGAACTTCAGCTCTATCTTTGCCTCAGGCTCCCCAAACTCATCCTCTGTACCGCTACAGTCCCACAAGACATGACAACGGGACTCTCATGTTCCGTAGAACCTTGACTCTCCTCTCGAGAATCCTCACAAAACCGCCAGAACTCCCTAAACAGGCCTAAGATCCTCTGAAATCTTAACCACTAGCTCCTCTGAAGGATGGAAGCACTCTCTCCACCTCAAAACACGAAACACCTTGTGAAATATCCTCATAAACACAGGTAACTCAAGCCGATACACCACTGAACCAACTCGCTCCACCACTGGAACGGACCCATAAACCGCGCACTCAGCTTGTTCTCTGCTATGGGTCTGATAGAAACCTTCCACATAGCTATCTTGAGATACACTCTATCTCCAAATCCTGAAACTTAGACTTTCGTTTCCGCCCAACGGCGTAACTCCTCTGCATAACATGAGTCATTTTTATGTTCAGTCTCAAAACACAGACCTTCTTTGCCGTTCCGAAACAAAGTAACTCCATAAGTGTTGCGCTCCCCCACTTGGGTCCAGCACACAGACAACTTACATGGCCTCCCAAACAAGCCTCACACGAAACCAGGCCCAATAACTCGCCTGATAACTTTTGTCGTGACAACACTGCCAGACACAGATGACCAGTCCAATGGCCATCTCAAACCACACACGCAACCTGAACAAAACTTAGAAGTCGGGATAATCCTCTCTGACTGCCCCTCTGACCGTAACGATAAACTGTACTAGCAACACCTTAGTGTCCATCTCTGTCTGAAACGCTCTCCAAACTCTGAGGCGAGTCTCGAAACAAAACTCGGATCCCTGTCCGACACAATACTGGCTGACACACCATGTAGCCTTACATCTTTTTGTACAATTTTCCCCGCCGAAACAGCAGCTCATCTGCCTTCTCAAAGGCCAAAAAAATGTACTAACTTGGTCAACCGACCAACAACCCCTTAAACCTCTCAAGTCCGCAAGATAGGTAATTCCATCCCGAAATTCATCGTGATCCTATCTCACTACCACTCTGCAGAACACCACTCCAAAACTGATGCTCTGCCTTGACTAACAAAACACGAGTTGCACCCCGCAACCACAACCAGCTCCAACTATCTTCATCCCGGCATAGTAATCACATCACTTAAGACCAGGGGTACATCTTGGTCGCACATGGATGAACAAGAACTTGCCCGCCTAAGCCTTTCTCAAGACCTCATGTCTCAATTCTTAACCTCGGGAACACAAGCCCGACCACGCATCAAAATGTCCCTTCGATGAGACTAAAAACTCGGAGCCAACTGCTTGCGATGCACCAAACACACTATGCTCACCCCGCTGAGCCATTCTGATTCTACTAAGTAGATCCGCCTGATCCACTGTCGCTAAGCCCAAAGGCTCCTCCGAAATAGCACTACGACACATGTGCTAATCTCACCCACCAAGGGCTCGACATCCAGCTTCCCAGCGGAATCATCTTCCGTCGACTCCACGCGACTGCCACCTAAAACCTCGCCTGGATGATAGATAAAATCTAGGTCGTAGTCTGCTAAGGACTCGACACTCAAATCTTAAACCCATACTTGCAACAACTGTGTACACTATGTAAGGCTTCCCCGGCTCGGGTAATGCCAAAACTGGTGTACTACTCAACAACTCTTTAGGCTTCCCAAAGCTCTCCTCACTCTCTGGCGACGACACAAACGGCGCATCCTTGCCCGTCAACCTCGTCATTGGCTGCGACACACTCGCGAAACCCTTAACGAACTCCCGCAGTACTCTGCTAAATCCAGAATCTTCCTGATCCTGGTAGTACTACTCAAACTAAACCTAAACCTTGAAAGTCTCAAACCTTGCCTGATCTACAGAAACTCCCTCTGCAAAACACATGATCCAGAAAACCCACTATCGCTGCCAGAACTGCACTTGCTCTACTTAGCATACAGCTCCTGTTCCTACAACCTTTCCAACAAAAAACCCAAACGAGCTTTATGCTCCTCGGAACTCCTCGAGCTCCTCAACAACTCGGATAACCTCGATAACACTTCAGTTGGACTTGAAACACACTAACTAGTCCAACCTCAAAAGACACCATACAACCCCACCGGTCTGATGACCAAAACTAACTGGCATCGACTGTTGATTCCAGAAATAGCACACGTTTATGTGACAGGATATTTCGGATGGGAGACTTGGGAAAGCGTGGATTTATTACTCGAAAGAAGGTTTGAATACAAGAGGTCGTCTCGTCAAACAGGCCTTGACGAGACGTAATGCGAATGATGAATAAAACAGAGAAAAAGTGAACGAATGCTTTAGGTGTTTGCAGAGTTGCGTGACTTGGTCTTCAGGGAATGAAGACCTCTCCTTATATAGTTGAGTTAAGGCGGTTCTCTGCTGAATATTATCCTCTTGATCATAAAGGAAATCTTCTTCTTCTCTTGATTTCTTTCCTTTCTTCGAGTGGCGGCTGTTGCTTTTTCCTTTTTGCTTAAAGTATTACCTTCCTCTTCAAGGCTTTCCATTTCTGTGAGAAGGCTAGGGCTGAAGACGGGCCGGGCTTTTTGCGCTGTTACTCATTGTGATGGGCTCGGGGAAATGTGCTCATTTCACCTCTAACAACAAGTCCCCCCCCCCAGTTTGGCGAGTCAAATGCAGTTTGATCTCGGCGAACTTCATGAATGGGAGTTGAGCTCAAGAATTATTAGTAACAAGTGCGAGATGCCAATGCTAGCTCGTCTTCGATGCGATTGACTTTAGATTCGTACCGCCTCGTTAAAACCTTGATATGGAAAAACCCGGTTTGGGATAAAAACCATAAGAAGGGAAAAGAGTACGTTGACGTCATCTTGTTCGCAAAAGATCATGCATTTTAGTGCTTTCTCTCAAACTTGACATAGGCTTGTCAAGGAGATTTAACTGTTTAGTTCCATTTGTCGGACCAGCTCGTCGGGGTGGATGCTATGCTGTTCAATGGGCATCCCGTCAAGAGTGGGGTTGCCACGTCATTGATGCACATCTTATTAAAACCGCAAAAGTGGGTCGGCGGTTGAGATTTTGCAAAAACGGCCCAAGTCCCGTTAGGTTTTTCCAAGCGGGAAAAAGGAAGGGAAGTTTTTTCCTTGAAAGCCGCGAAACCTCTATTAAAGAGACCGTTCGGATTTCTTTTCCACATTAATTCCTTTTTTCGCTTGCTCATTGCCTTCAACTGCCCTGAAAGAGAAAAGGTAATCTCCTTCTTCCATCTCCCTCGAATTCTAGTCGCGTTGCTTGGTTAAACCGATAGGTTTTGCGTAATTGTCTTAGATTCGCTTGCTTCTTGACTCGAAATTCCTTCTCTTCTCGTCTCAATCCTTCCTCGAATTTTGGCTTTTCGTCTTCCGATTCTCGCAGTTGGTGAGCGATGGATCCGTCAGACAGAAAAGGGAAAGGGAAGGCCGTAGTGCGGGACGACGATGATGTCCCACTCTCAAATTTAGTCCCGGGTTTTCTCGGGGATGCGGTCCGAGTCGGTCGGATCATGGAAAGTCGTCGCAAGGCGGCGGAGGAAGCGGCGGCGGCGGAGGAAGCGGTGTCGGCGGAGAGAGCGTCTGATGACTTCGAGGCTCCATCCTTACAGGATGAGGATTCCGAGAGTTCCGGGTACCGTGACGTGATCCCGGAGGACGATTCGGATGCGGACTCCGAGGTAGAACTGGACGAAGTGCCAGTTCCGGATCAGGTCGAGTTCGCGGGTCTTCCGCCGATTGTCGAGATGCCTTGGCGCACTCCGGCAACCTTCTTGACCGGCGATGGTCGGTCATGGATTGATGAAGGAATTATCCCAGCACTTAGGTCGAGATGCTCGATCTCCGATGCTGTGGAGATCCAGATTCTGTCAGCCCAGCAGAGGCCGTTCGATGCTCTGTCGGGATGGTTCTGCGCTTACGAGTGCTGGTTCACGGAGTTTGGGGTGCGGTTTCCCCTCTTTCGACTCCTGCTGGATTATGCTTTCCAGCGCGGCGTTTCTATGAGTCAGCTGCCTCACGGCGTGGTTCGCCATATGATTTTTACCGAGGCTCTCGCTAAGCATCTCGGGATTACCTTTGACCGGGAGCTCTTCGAGCGTGTCACCGATCTTCGTGCTAGTGCGAAGGAGGGAAACTTCCGACGCTTTTGCACGACAATGAAGCACGGCATTGTCTTCGGTAATCACCGGGACAAGATTCACAATTGGTCGCGCTATTATTTATTTGTCAAGAAAAACAGCGCGTCAATTGGGGATTTTGACCCTGACCACGTTTTCACGGGATGGGTTCACGAAGCTGGTAGATCACTTATAGGTTTTACCTCGGTATCCGATGGTATGTTTTTGTCTAACCTTTCGTTTTTGTTTTGCAGAGAGAGTTGTGCCGAGACCAGCGTCTACTGCATTCCGGAGGAAGTTTCAGCTCTTGCGGGATCGAAGTCGGATCATCTGGGCTAACTTTGTCGCGGAGCTTGAGGAGAGGAACAAGAGGAAGCGAGAGAGGACCAAATCTGCCTCAGCTCCATCCACTGGTAAGGGCATGATTGCTTCCTGCTTCTTTGGATTTTGCGTCGCGAGTTTGCTCGTTAGTGATTTTTGCGTGATCTGTTTTCGCAGCTGAACCGTCTCGTCGTCCTAAGACGATGGTGCTTAAGAAGAGAACTCCGGTCGCCGTTGACGACACCATTCTTATACCCGACTCCCCCCGGATGAGAGGAAGACCAGATCAGCTGCTGAGCCGAGTAATCCATCTAAGCGTTCGGCTTCCTCGATTGCCTCGAGGACGAAGTAATTTTTCTTAGGACGTGTTCGATTCTCTACTAAAGCTTTAGTAAGTGCTGCGAATGTAACGTTGCTCTTGCAGGGCTGCAAAGAGGGCCAAGCTTGAGAGAGAGACCAAGGCCTAGGAGACGTCGTCTGCTGCCGAGACGACACCTGAGGTCGTGCTTGATGAGGAAGACATTCCTCCTGGTGGTGACGACCCATCTCGTCAAGGGGGTGGTGACGAGCTTGGCGAGGATCCGTCTCATCGACCAGGAGGCCGTTCTGATCTTGATACTGGGGCGAGCTCGTCGGGCCCCAAGGCTGAACCTGCTGATCCTGCGGCTCCAGATCCAGCTGCAGTGTCCATAGTGTGGTCGGGTGGTGTGCCTCTCATGCTTAACCCGAAGTTCTGTGCCGAGTTGGTGTCGAGCTGTAAGCCGAAGCCTCATTGGGGGGTCCCACTCAAGAAGGTCGAGCTGAAGGATGACTTCTGCGATGGTTCCGCGGATCTCGTCAGTGCTGCTGGGTAGTTTTCTTCGACTATCCAGCAGTACGACACTATGCTGAAGGCGGCTCGGGAGGAGATTAACAGGCTGCAGTCCGAGCAGTCTAAGGGGAAGGATGCGAGGATGGAGTGTCTTGAGCTGGAGAGGGCTGGCCTTGAGCGGAAGGTTGGCGTCCTGAATGGTGAGATCTTGAAGGCAGCTGGCCTTCAGGACGAGGTGACCAAGTTGCGCGCCCAAGTTGCGGAGCTCGAAGAGAAATCCCGCCGAGATACAGAGAATGCTGTGGCTGAGGCTTCCCGTCTCCGACAGTCCCGCCAGAAGCAGGCTGAGTACATCGCCACTCGTGTCGATGACGACATGCAGGACTGGTATGCTCCTCGCCTGGATCGTCTCGGCAAATTCGTCGGCCAGCGCGAAGCGGTGGAGAAGGCTGTTGTCAAGATCGCGGTCGACGAGGCGTTGCTCGACTACGTTCGGAGAACGAAGGGGGTCTCCCAGAATTTCGACGCCGTGGTTGCAAAGCTGGAGGCTAACGTCAAGGACAGCAGAGCTGCCGGGGATGAGATCGACGAGGTCGATATCGGTGCAGATGATTATGCAGCGCCACACAGGTTAGACCGCCACACAGGTTAGACCGCCCCTTTCATCTTGCCGATTTCTGTTTTGATAACACTTGGGTTACTCCGAGGGGTTTTGATCAATTTGGGACAATGTATCATACTTTCAGGCCCAATCTTGCCGAGCTGATAATTGGTGGGTCGCCGACGAGAGAGAGTTCGGCAGCAGCTAGTGCTGAAGCCGGGACGAGATCGGGTCCGGATGCTTCCGAGGCCGAGGCTGTTTAGGGCTCCGTCTCTATTCTCTCCTTTTTCTGCTTTTAAGAACTCTTCTTTTTTATTATTCGCGGCGACTCACACCGATGTAACAACAATGCCCGGGAGGGTTTTAATCCGTATGCTTTTCAGGATTTAAAACCTAAGTATTTGCTTTACTTCCTCGTTCATCTTTTTGTTTTATGCGAGATGAATATCGCAAATATAGTTGATGATTTCGTGCTTTTTGAAACATCCTGCTTTTAATCTATATCCTTTAATGAGGTGCACTATTTTGTCAATCTAGCGGAATGATTCAAGTGTCTAATCGGCATTAGACAAGTGGTTCAACTTGCCGAGACAACTCGGCATGCTCAAGTTCTGTCATGACGAGATGCTACTCGCTGTGACAATGCTATGCATCTGACGAGATGCGATATCACGCAGCTCGTCAGAATTCTCGTTTTTAAGAGACACCGATCCGTGCTTGTTGGATCTGTTTGCGGTGGCGCTTTTTAGGCCGGTAACAGGAACCGAAGTCTAGAAATTCGAATTACTCCTACGCCGCTAAGTCGAATATGATTAACAAGATAGCGATTTTCTCTTGCCCATATGGCTTAGGGTCGTGCAAGATATGCGTGCTCTCGACTTGTAGTGCTTCATTCTTAAAGAATGGTGGATGATCAGTCCACTGGGTGCGATGTGCGGTTAATCGTTTGGCCAGAACGTTGACACACTCTTTTATGCGTGCACTTCAGAGTAGCTTCGAGACTCTCTTTGTTTGCCGAGCTCGTAGACAAGGATTCATTATACTGCCGAGTTCCAAAGGCTTTGAGACTCATTAATTTACCGAGTACTAAAGAAATTTTATGACTCTGATTTTGCCGAGCTCACTAGGCACACCAAAACATCTGTTTTGACCTAAGTCAATCAGGAAATTCTTGCTTGAGTTTTTCTGCCGAGATGGAATGTTTCTCAAGGATTCAGAAAAAGATGCATGCATACAAGCGAATTAATAAAATAAAACAGCTTTTTATTTTTATTAAGTTACAGCTGCGCCTCGGTGAAAAGACTGCCTACGTACCCGTGCCGGGATCAAGCCATTTGTAGTTCGTTACAAGTGTTCGTGCAGTGAACATGTCTTTTTTTTTTTTTTTTTTTTTTTTTTTTGCGAGACGCGAAGCTACGCGTCTAGTGGTGGAACTTGCGCAAGTTCATGGAGTTCCACGAGCGAGGGAGTATGCTTCCGTCGTCATCTTCGAGCTGATACACCCCCGGTTTGACGATTCTCGTGATACGGTACGGTCCTTCCCAATTGAAGCCAAATTTGCCGGCGTGCTCGGGTTTGGTGAAGTCGTGGACTTTCTTCAGGACGAGATCGTGTAGTGCAAAGCGGCGGTTGCGAACCTTCTTGGCATAGTATCTTGCTGCTTTTTGCTGGTAGTTTTGCATACGCAAGAGGGAGCGATCTCTTAGCTCCTCAGTGTTGACGAGACTATCGTGCAAAGATTCGTCATTCAATGACGAGTTGAGGGGCATTAGCGATCGGCGTAGGCTCGCAACGTGTAGCTCGGCAGGGGCTAATGCTTCGCAACCGTGAGATAGGGAGAAAGGGGTTTCACCAGATGCTGTCCTGGGTGTTGTGCGGTGAGACCAAAGTACTCCGTCAAGTTCGTCTACCCACGCTCCTTTGTAGCTCTCGAGTCTTTTCTTCAGGCCGTCGACGATAGTTTTGTTTGGTGCCTCGGCTTGCCCATTGGCTTGGGGGTATCTTGGCGTGGAATAGGCGAGCTTGATCTTCCAATTGGCACAGAACTCCCGGACGCTTACCGCGATGAATTGGCCACCATTGTCGGTGACGATTTCATATGGTAGACCATGTCGGCAGATGATGTATTGCCAAACGAAGTTCTGCACGTCTTTAGCAGTGGGGTTCGTGATGGCTTTAGCTTCTACCCACTTGGTGAAGTAGTCCGTGACGATCAGGAGGTACGCGCATTGCCGGGATCGTGGCATCGGGCCGACGATATCCATCGCCCAGCGCATAAAGGGATATGCCGGGACGGAAGCTTGAAGCTCTTGCGTCGGGGCATTGATGATTGGGGCATATCTTTGGCAGGGAATGCACTTCGCGGTGTAATTTTCGCAGTCTTCGATCATCTTTGGCCAGAAAAGGCCGTGCTTCTTGATCTTAGAGGCCAGAGATTTCCCGCCGGCATGGTTTCCTCCGGCTCCTTCGTGAGTCTCGACCATCACGTTCTTGGCTTGCGTCTCGTCGCAACAACGTAGGACGACTTTGTTTGCGGTCCACCGGAATCACTCGTCGTTTTGGAGGAAGTAGTAGGCGGCTTTGCGGCGTAGTCGACGAGCTGCCCAACGATTCCCCGAAATCGTCCCGTTGATCAGATAATCTTTGATCTCATCCTGCCACGGGCGAGGTTGATATATTGATATATTGCCATGATAAACTGATGCGATCATGGACACGTATGGGATTGATGCTAAGGATGGGCAGCTTGAACCTGAGCTTGAACCAGAGGAGACCATTGCCATACCAACTGGCCCAATCACTCGTTCACAAACTAAGGCACTAAACCATCATGTCGGGAAGTTCCTTAGCCGTTTGAGTCGGCCACATGTTGAACCAACCACATTGGTTTGTTTAACGGCCCATCGACTTGGATAAAGAGACAAGTGAGGTTTGAGTGCTCTTTTTCCCTTGTCAAGTTTTGTCCCACTGGGTTTTCTTGACAAGGTTTTTAACGAGGCCCAAATCTCACTTCAAACCATCTCTTGACCCTTGTTCGATCGGCCCGACCCGTTTCACCATCTTATGCCGCGCCAAACATGTTTGAAAGGGTCATTTATCGTTTGCATGTTTCATTTAATGTTTGTGTGTGTTTACGAGATGGGAGGAGCGTGTTCCTTCCCATCTCTTCATCTCCCTTCTCCTTCTCTTTTTATATTCTCGCTACAACACTCTTGAATCTCATCAATCATTTTATTCTCAAACTCTTTTATGCTTGATCATTGTTCTTGGTGCGTAACATCCAAGGAAAACCCAACCACTCTTGGTGCGTAATATCCATAGAGTCATTAGGTCGGTGTTAGAGTTTCAATCACAAAACTCTGGTATAAACCGATTCAATCCGCTCATTCAAATTCCCACTTCGCCGTTTACACTTTCTCCCCGAACCATCCACTCAATCGAATCCATCCTTCGCCGTATTCTTTCTTTCCGCACTATTTATCACTTAACCTCAAGCCGATCCATTCCGGGATCACATCAGGTGGTATCAGAGCACTTGAAGCTAAGTGATTCGCTTTCTATTTCACCCTTTTATGTTGACTATTCATCTTCTTATCATCGATCTAGTGCTTGTTGTTTTACCGTTTAGATCCGTTGTTATTCTTTTGCATCTCGTTCACCTTTGATGCATGTGTGTTCATTTGATTTACATATTGATCATTTTGAAAGTAGCTGTTCATCTTCCCTCACGGCTGTTCATCTCACTTGCGCAAACAAATTATCATCTCATTTGGTATCCATTCATTTTATCCGCATCTACTTATGCATATACATTCGGAATCATTGCATAAATTATTTGCATAATTTTAAAACTATTATCATAATTTGTGTTGCCCATTTTCGTGTTGATCTATCGTTTCTTAAGGGTTACATAATTTTTAAAAATTGTTTGCATAATTTTTAAAAATTGTTACATCCTTCCGTTGAACTTTTGACTGCCGTAGCACTTATTGGATTTTTCAGGAAACGGAATCATGTCGGAGAAGGAGGCAGAAGACTCGAGTCATGAGTCACCATCCACCATCAACCAAGCCTTGATCGACCAGATTAAAAAGATGATGACTGAGGAACTAGACCGAAGAGATCAAATCCGGGAAGGCAAGAAAAAGGAAGCTAAGAGTCCGATCCATGTCTCGGATCAAGACCATGACTTTCTTATGACATCAAGGAAGAAAGTAGTTGATGAGAAGGCTAAGGAGTATTATAGCAGCGGTCACTCTTCTCAAGCTAGCCGACGCCGGTCAAAGAAGTCCCAACCCGAACCCGACCGTATGTTGGAAAATTTGGGAGGCTATAAAATGAAGATTCCGCCGTTTCATGGGAAGAACGATCCCGATGTTTATCTTGACTGGGAGAGGAAGTGTGATTTCACGTTCAACCTTCACAACTTAGCCGACGTAAACCGTGTCAAGCTTGCTGTTACCGAGTTCTATGACTATGCCTTGAGTTGGTGGGAAAATATAGTTACCGAGAGAGCTAGGAGCGGCGGGTTTGAGATCACCAGCTGGATAGAAATGACTCGAATCATGAGACACCGGTTTGTGCCGAGCCATTACCAGAGAGAGTTGCATTCCAAACTCAGGCGACTTAGTCAAGGGTCTAAAACCGTGGACGAGTATTATCAAGAAATGGAAGTAATGAAGTTGCGGGCAGATGTGACCGAAGACCGGGAAGCTACAATGTCTCGATTTCTTGGTGGGCTGAACCGAGATATCCATGATGTGGTGGAAATGCAAAACTGTTCTGATCTAGAAGAGATGTTACACAAGGCAATCTTGGCCGAACAACAACTAAAGAGGCGATCATCATTCAAAACCGGAGCCGATCAGCGACGACCGTCTTTTGGCCGAGATACCAAACCTTTCTCACCAAAACCAGTACCGATCTCTCCCCTTACCAGTCAGGACAGAGACAAGAGCCGAACCGAAAGGAGTCCGTCTACAAGGTCCAGAGAGATTAAATGTTTTAGATGTCAAGGGTATGGACATTATGCTACCAACTGCCGGAACCAGAAAGTGATGATCATTCGTGAGGATGGGGCAGTTGAGTCCGAAGAAGAATCTAGTCCTGAAAAAGAGTTTGATTTTGAGGAGTGTGAGGCAGCGCCAGTTTTGGGAAAACTCTTAGTGACCCGACGCCTTCTAAACACTCAAGTCCGGTCAGAACGGAATGAGCAACGGGAAAACCTCTTTCACTCTCGTTGTTTGGTTCAGGAAAAGGTTTGCAGTTTGATTATTGATGGTGGGAGCTGCACTAACGTGGCAAGTGAAGCCATGGTTGAGAAACTTGGGCTTAAACCCCAGAGACATCCCAAACCATATCAGCTGCAATGGATTAATGAATCCGGAGATATGAGAGTCAAAGAACAAGTAGTTGTGCCATTGTCGATTGGGAGCTATGAGGATGAAGTTTTATGCGACATTCTACCTATGGATGCTGGACACATTATTCTGGGTAGGCCATGGCAATCCGACAGACGTGTGATTCATGATGGCTTCACCAACAAGTACACCCTTCTTCACCAAGGCCGTAAGATCATTCTCACTCCTTTAACTCCACAAGATGTTTATGAGGATCAGGTCCAGCTGAGCAAACAGAAAGTTAAACCACAACCAAATCATGATCCGCCTGAGTCCAACAAAGCACTTAAATATTTGGTTAAGTCCAAACAGGTTAAACATTCCATGTTCTCTAATAAGCCTTGTCTTTTATTCATTTTTAAGGGAGCTTTGGCTAGTTTAGCTAACCATGCACCGGCTATCCCGCGTGATTTGGCTAATCTTTTGCAGGACTTCAAGGATGTTTTTCCAGAAGAGAGTCCACAAGGACTACCCCCTGTCCGGGGTATTGAACACCAAATCGATTTCGTCCCGGGATCTACCTTACCAAACCGCCCGGCGTATCGAACTAATCCTGTGGAAACAAAAGAGCTTCAGCGTCAAATTGACGAACTTATGGAGAAAGGACACATCAGAGAGAGCATGAGTCCTTGTGCCGTTCCTGTTTTGCTCGTGCCAAAGAAAGATGGGAGCTGGAGGATGTGCGTTGACTGTAGAGCCATTAATAACATCACTGTAAAGTATCGCCATCCTATCCCTAGATTAGACGATATGTTAGATGAGCTTCATGGGTCTTGCATATTTTCTAAGATAGATCTTAAGAGTGGCTATCACCAAATTAGAATGAAGGAAGGTGATGAGTGGAAAACGGCATTCAAAACTAAACATGGTCTTTATGAGTGGCTTGTTATGCCATTTGGATTGACGAATGCACCTAGTACCTTTATGCGTCTAATGAATCATGTTCTTAGGTCCTTCATAGGTCATTTTGTGGTAGTTTACTTTGATGACATATTGATCTATAGTAAAAACCATGAAGAGCATTTAGGTCATCTCGCATCGGTTATGAAAGTATCTTAGGAAGGAAAAGCTGTTTGCCAACTTTAAGAAATGCACATTTTGTACGGATAACGTGGTTTTTCTAGGCTTTGTGGTTAGTGCAGATGGCATGCAGGTGGATGAAGCTCAACTATACTGCTTCGTACAGAGCTCTTAAACACGCTCAAGAATTGGTGTGGGCAACAGCAGAAGATGGATACGCGAATCTGCCTTCTTACTTGCAAAGAATTAAGGAAGCAAACCCGGGAAGTGTGACTGACTTGGTGTGCGACTCAATGGACCGTTTCAAGTACGGTTTTATATCTTTCGGAGCTTCAATAGCTGGCTTTCAGTATTTGAGGAGAGTGATTGTGGTGGATGGGACTCATCTTACTGGGAAGTATGGGGGAGTTCTACTTGTCGCTGCCGGACAGGACGGCAACTTTCAAATATTCCCATTAGCTTTTGCGATTGTTGATACTGAGGATAATGAGTCATGGGAATGGTTTTTCAACAAGCTTCGAGATTGTTTTACGCATCTTTTTCCAATGGTCATAGTCTCTGACCGGCACCACTCCATAGCTAGGGCATGTGGAATCGTTCTACCTTGGGCATCAAGAGGTATATGCTACTATCATCTACAGGGTAACATAGTAAAGGATTTCCATGCAAAGGACATCATGTATATGGTTAAAGGTGCTGCGTATGCCCATACGGTTCCCGAATATGACCGCTACATGGACCTCATACGAGCTTCAAAACCTGAGCTAGCAGATTACTTAGACGAAGGAGATCCTCAATTATGGTCAAGAGTTCATTTTCCCGGTGATAGATACAATATAAAGACGAGCAACATCGCGGAATCTATTAATGCGGCGGTTAAGAAGGCAAAGGGATTTCCCATTCCGATGCTTTTGGAGTTTATTAGGGAGAAGCTTGGTAGATGGTTTAACAGCCGGCGTGAAGATGCATTGAGTCTCACTACCGCCCACAGTAGAGGAGTTGAGTACATATTAGCCATACGTTCACACTACGCGGAAAGTATGATCGTGGAACGCATAGACAATTGGCGTTTTCACGTCAAGGGCGGAAAACGAGATTGCAATGTTGACTTGGAACAAAGAACGTGCTCATGTTGTGTGTATAACAATGAGAAAATTCCTTGCTCTCATGTTATTGCAGCTGCAGCGGAAGCTAACGTACAGATGTCATATTACGTGTGCGGCACTCATTCGAAGAACTCCTTGTACTCGACATACGCGCATCCAATTTACCCCAAATCGGGATGTGACTCTGACGTCAAGAAACAACCATGTTTGCCTCCCGTAGATAAGATCCTTCCTGGTAGGAAGAAGAAATCAAGGTGGCAATCTTGGCTAGAAATGTCTAGGAAGAAAAACAATAGACCAAGGAAAATGCATAGGAAGTACAGCTGCTCCAAGTGCGGGGAACCGGGACATACTCGCCCTAACTGTGTAAGCTTGTTGTCTACTGTCCTGGTTTGTACCCCCATCGACAGATATTGACAATTTCCCGTTTGTAAATCCTACAGCTCGCTGAAGACTGATATAGCCTTACGGGAGTCTACCTTTGAAGTAAACCCATGAATTCTATTTATGGCGGATAACACTTGAATATGTGTGTTGTTTTTAAAAATATGATGTGGGAACACTTGAATATGTGTTATTTTCAAACTCTGAAGTCTAATTCTGAAGTCTAACTCTGAAGTCTAACTCTGAAGGTAGGTAAAATGGAGCTTTTGGAGCTTGAATGCTTGTTATATTTGAAAATATGAAGTCTAACTGTGAAGTCTCACTGTGAAGTCTAACCGTGAAGTCTAACCGTGAAGTCTAACTCTGAAGTCTAACCGTGAAGTCTATCTGTGAAGTCTAATATTATTTCTTAATTGAACCGTTTTAGGTAGGTAAAATGGAGCTTTTGGAGCGTTTGGAGCTTGAATGCTTGTTATATTTGAAAATATGAAGTCTAACTGTGAAGTCTAACCGTGAAGTCTATCTGTGAAGTCTAACCGTGAAGTCTATCTGTGAAGTTTAATATTATTTCAGAATTGAACCGTTTTAGGTAGGTAAAATGGAGCTTTTGGAGCTTGAATGCTTGTTATATTTGAAAATATGAAGTCTAACTGTGAAGTCTAAC
Source organism: Erythrophleum ivorense (assembly GCA_026724425.1). Lineage (NCBI taxonomy): Eukaryota > Viridiplantae > Streptophyta > Magnoliopsida > Fabales > Fabaceae > Erythrophleum > Erythrophleum ivorense. The sequence goes on from JAIUCV010000092.1 coordinate 2,427,243, forward strand.
TGTGAAGTCTAACCATGAAGTCTATATGTGAAGTCTAACCGTGAAGTCTATCTGTGAAGTCTAATATTAGTTCAGAATTGAACCGTTTTAGGTAGGTAAAATGGAGCTTTTAGAGCTTGAATGCTTGTTATATTTGAAAATATGAAGTCTAACTGTGAAGTCTAACCGTGAAGTCTAACTGTGAAGTCTAACTGTGAAGTCTAACCGTGAAGTCTATCTGTGAAGTCTAATATTATTTCAGAATATGAAGTATAATTGTGAAGTCTGACTTTAAAAATACTTGTAATGCAAAAGGAACAATACAATACTTGTAATGCAAAAGGAACAATACAATACAATACAATACAATACCTAAAATGTTTGATAGGTTACAAAAAATTAATTAGCCTAACCCTATCACTAGGTACAAAAGAGCATAGCATACGGGTTGCAAAAATAAACCCACATAATGCCGTTAAATTAGAGTCTACTATATACCATAAATACACTGACAATCATCAATGCTCATCATATAAATCCAAACATTCCCAGTCATCGTTATCTATGGGTCCGCGACATTGGACCTCGCTGAACAAATCAGATGCAATCTTCTCCCTCATCGATGGGACATTTCGTGGGCGCAAGGATGTTGGAAAGGTGTCATATCCAAGTGAGAGACACTCTATGAACTCCAAGACAAACACACCGCAATCTCCACCATTATCTTGGTGTGGCACACCTTTTGTCGAACGGTCGACCGTGAATTTATCCCTCGGGAAGAGATGTTTTTCTTCGGTCAGAGCCGCCTCGTTAAGAAGGTGCAGGATCATCACAACATACGGTTCCACCACTTTAGTGATCTCAGCTTTCCTGATGGTACTCGGTAGACTGTCGTATACCACAATGTGCCTCTTTGGTATGGAGATATGCAGGGCGACCCAATGCTTCTGTCTTACACTCGGGGGAATGTATATATCATCGATATCAACTCCCCAGCGCTTGTTGGTCACGCAGTAGCTCGGTTTCCTACCATAGTAATAGTCCAGCGCATTAGCAGGCAGAAGCTGGCATGTTTCAAACCTGGGCCAGTCTCTCTCCCAATATTGGGGGACCTTACTATCCAAGAAGCATATCCGGTCACTCCTAAACCATTTCGGATGTTGTGACAGCCGAATATTCATCATTCTGACCCAAGCATCCACGTGCTACATTCAGAAAAACACATTGTTAGACAGTGAAGTCAATACTCTGAAGTCTATCTGTGAAGTCTAACTGTGAAGTCTAACTGTGAAGTCTAACTGTGAAGTCTATCTGTGAAGTCTATCTGTGAAGTCTATCTGTGAAGTCTAACTGTGAGTCTAAATGTGAAGTCTAACTGTGAAGTCTATCCGTGAAGTCTAACTGTGAAGTTTAAATGTGAAGTCTAAATGTGATGATCCCGCACATTTACAGTCTAACTGTGAAGTCTATCTATAAAGTCTACCTATGAAGTCTAATGCAGAAGTATAATTGTTAAGTCTAATGCAGAAATCTTACCGTATCTCTAAGCCACTCTTCTGTTGTAAGCAACAGAAACCACCAGTTCCAGATTGGGAACTGGTCCGCATCCGGTTTGACAGTCGGATGCCCCCTGAAACAGTGAGAATTACTTTAGTAACAGTCGTAATTTATCACATCATACAGGATCACGTTTTAGGAGACTCACGGTAATGTGGCAAATTAGTCCAACATTGGCCTCTTTTCTTCCTCTACCGCTACAGCGAATGGATCATATCCACCAGGTGTTGTCTTCGCTTTAGGGATAGGGATGATCGCCGGTGGTGTCGGAGCTTTAGGGATAGGGAGCTCAGGTGGATCCGGGATGTTAGGGACAATCCTCTTAACTGTGCTGTTCCCTTCGTAATCACCTTGCTGTGTGGACGATAGCTTCCTCGTTCTCGCATTTTTGGCTCGTGTGGCCATATTTTCAGCCCAGATTCGATTTTCTTGCTTCCTTTTCTCCTCGGCATCATCAGCGGCAGTTGGGATATGTGTTCGGACAAAATGGCATTCCGAATCACATTTAGAAGTTTGCGGGGAATGAACGGAACTAACCGGACCACCTGTTTGATGATGCTTGAGATTAGCATCGTTAGACTTCACATGCTCTTCAGCCGCTGGATGCCTCAGCTTCTCGAGAAGGCTCCCCATCGCAACCACCTCCGTAGTGAGGAGTTGAATCTTCTCATCGCACCTTTCAAACCCAAGCTTCATCTCTGCAAAGTGCTGTTTGGAGAACCGATCAAACAGCTCCACTATCTTCGCCTCAAGATTCTTCCACCCATCACCAGAGGGCTCCAAGGATGGATAACCAAACGTCCGACCCCTTTTTGCACTTAATGCTTCATAATCATCATCGTCAACGCTATCATGGAGTCTCTTCAAGCCAGAAGACTTCTCAACATTCTCTGACTTCGCAGACTTCCCTGACTTCACAGTCTTTGCCACGTATAACCCACTCGTGGCCCAGTCAGCTGGTTTCCAGATCCATGGTCGACCAAATTCACCATACAGAGCCTTGAGGATGTTGTCAACCTTCCAGTCCTCTACATCGTTGTCCCAAAGTGGGTACATCTCTTCCCTATCCACCATTGTCATGTGATTGAACACATCCTGTAAATGAAAATTATTCAAAGCAGGTCAACGGAAATGCAAACAGAATATATGCAGAGAGTATTAGGCAAGGGATTACCTGCTTCTTCATGTTTTCTATAACATATCGCTTCCCTTTGATTTCGTTGAATGCCAGCAGCAGTGGCTCAGGATTATTAGGCCTCGGATCACCGTTGTCTTGTCCGAATTGTGGCATAGCATGGTACGCCCACACTTGCAAAACTTCAGCAAACCCGTCCAGAGTATATGGTTTGGTCTGATCTACCCTCTTTACAGACTTGATGAGGGTCTTGAAAGCTACTCGCCCCCATGGGTAACTTTCAAATCTGTCTAAGTCCATAACTAGACTAGCCAGTTCCACTCGTGTATGGGTGCTGGGTTTGCGAGCATCAACAAAGCCAGCGTATATGGCCAAATACGCCAACCTCAGCCTATCCTCTCTGCTCCATTTTCCAGCATTTTTGCACGCTGCTAGAAGGTTTTCTATACTCGGACCAACCTTGGTATTCACAACAAGCTTCTGCCATAAAGCAATCATTTCGTCTGTCTCAACTGTCTCGGGCTTCGTCAGTGCTTCTTTATACTCACAGTTGAGCCCGGTGATATGTTCGAACTCGTGCAATGAAAAACGAAGTGGGTGTACACCCACAACACTCCATATCTCAAACTTCTTATCGCACGCTACGCCCATAGCGAGCAGACTTTGCACAACCTTCGATGCCCACTTGAAGTTGATCTTCGTGAACTTAAAGAGGACACCGAGCTTGAAACTCTCAAGCTCACTCCATTCATCCTCTGTCAGTAGAAGATGCAATTTCGCCCACAACTCACTATTCTCTCTGAAATAACCAATGCTTCGGTCATATTCCGGTTCTTCTCCTTCTGTGAACAACCTCCTGGAAAATATAACCAGCTCCATCCTGTAAACACAGTTTAAACATGGAGAAGCATATAAGAAGCATATTAAATGTAAAGGAAAAAATCAGGGAGACAATAGCAAATTTATGAAGTCTAACAGTTTAAGTCTAACTATGAATTCTAACTCTGAAGTCCAACTCTGCAGTCCAACTATGAATTCTAACTCTGAAGTCTAACTCTGAAGTCTAACTCTGAAGTCTATCTCTGAAGTCTAACTCTGAAGTCTAACTCTGAAGTCTAACTACGAAGTCTAACTACGAAGTCTAACTATGAAGTCTAACTCTGAAGTCTAACTCCGAAGTCTAACTATGAAGTCTAACTATGAAGTCCAACTACGAAGTCTAAATAGAAAGTCTAATTTATAAGCCCTAATTTCATACGTAAACCGCCGACAAAGCGCAAGGGAAAGAGTTTTTTTACCTACTAAACAGCGAGAACGGGTATACGCAGACCTGCGACAGAATACAATCGTTTAGACGAGGGTTTGATGGAGGTATAGAGATAGAAAATAGTCAAAGAGGGAGAACTCACCACCGGCAAAAACCGAAGGTTTAGGTCGTTCGATTACACAGGTGCAAAACCACGGCCAGCAGAAACCACGGCGGCGGTCGAGTTCAAAACGGAGAAACTGAGTGAGTATAACGGGAATATAGGGAAAGTGACTTGTATCAAGATAGATAGATGAATAGGACTTACAGAAGTATACTTGAGAGAAGGAAGAGGAAACGGCGGCGGCGGCGACAATGGTGGATCTGTCTGACTTCGACAGCGAAGAAGATCGACGGGGAATGAGAGAGATAGAACGAGACGGAGCGGACGGATTTGCAAATCGCCTATTCGAGAGAGATAGAGAACGGAACGGAACGGACGGATGTGAAAGTGAAAGTGAAATGTGAAATGTGAAAGTGAAACCCTAATTTTGGGTTAGTAATTCGTGAGATTGTGATTACCGGTTAGATCTCGATTGTGGCCGGTTAAAATTTTATTATACCCAATTCGACCAACCATTGAACAATTAATATGCCGGTTTTAACTATGAAGTCTAACCGTGAAGTCTAACTGTGAAGTCTAACTGTGAAGTCTAACTATGAAGTCTAATAATGAAGTCTAACTAACCCTAATATTCCGCTTCCCGCCAAAATATTTCGTTTTCCGCCTGTTTTTTTTTTAGTTTCATACTTCATAATGAAGTCTAACTGTGAAGTCTAGCTCTGAAGTCTAACTGTGAAGTCTAACTGTGAAGTCTAACTGTGAAGTCTAACTGTGAAGTCTAACCGTGAAGTCTAACTGTGAAGTCTAACTGTGAAGTCTAACTGTGAAGTCTAAGTATAAACTCTAGTAATGAAGTCTGACTGACCCTTATATGGATTCATTTTTATACAATTTTATTTTTAATACATGATAAATGTTTACATCTTATTTATGTATAAATTTTTTTAATCAAAAGAATTTGCTAAAATTTTATTATTTAAATTTAAGTTGTGATTATGAAGTAGACTTCAACAAGAAGTCTAACCGTGAAGTCTAACTGTGAAGTCTAACTGTGAAGTCTAACTATGAAGTCTACTTATGAAGTCTAACTAACCCTTATTTCCGCTTCCCGCCAAAATATTTCGTTTCCCGCCTGTTTTTTTTTTTTTGAATTTCATACTTCATAATGAAGTCTAACTGTGAAGTCTAACTATGAAGTCTAACTGTGAAGTCTAACTATGAAGTCTAACTAACCCTAAACCCTAAATCTAATTTTTAAGAAAAAACTTCTAGTAAACGTTAATTATGTTTACATAATCGCAATTAACATTATAAAGTACGAATTCATGACCTCTAAATCGTTAAACGAACCACAAACATTTTGTTTTTTGCAAAATTCTCTCAACCCTAACAATGACAATCATAAATCCTATACATTAAACCTCAAGCACTAAGTTTGGTGATGGTTTACTCATGAAACTTATAAGTTGATTCATTTTCATGAAATATTATTTTACATAGATAGAAGTTGTGTTTATATAAATTATCCATAATTTTTTTTTTCAAATTTTTTTTTTATCGATTTTAAACATTAAATTTAAGATTTTGTTATTTGGTAGACTTCACACAAATTTCTATTTGGATTTTAACATAATTTGTCTTGCTTGATTTAAATTGATTAATTTCTTTGCATATTATTTTATATGGATTGTAATTGTCTGTGTTAAATTTATGTGTAAATATGTTTATCAAAATATTTTTTATAAATTTTAAACTTTAAATTTAAGATTTTATTATATAGTAGACTTCACAGTTAGACTTCATAGTTAGAATTCACAGTTAAACTTCACAGTTAGACTTCATGAGTAGACTACAGAGTTAGACTTCAGAGTTAGACTTCATGAGTTAGACTTCATAGTTAGACTTCATACGGGGTAAAACAGTAAAACAACTAGCGTTTTTTCTTTGTTCAGAAGGGTGAGGTTTGTAATTTGGCAACTCCAAAAGATTAATTTTGACATAAGTGCAATAGGGGGTCTATTTTTGCATTTCAAATCAAATTATGGTCTATTTGAGGCAATTCCCTCTACATTAATGAGATAGAATCACACCTCGTGGTCAAAAGAAATACTGATGATTTCACAATATGGCATGATCGCCTTGGCCATCCAGGTACTACTATGATGCGAAAAATTATAGAGAACTCACAAGGGCATTCATTGAAAACCCAAGAGATATACCATGGAAAGAAAATGACATGTGTTGCGTGTTCTCTTGGAAAATTAATTATAAGGCCATCGCCAACCAAAATCGATAAAGAGTTACCAAAATTCCTTGAACGGATCCAAGGTGATATATGTGGACCTATACATCCACCATGTGGACCATTTTACTATTTCATGGTAATGATTGATGCGTCAAGTAGATGGTCACATGTTTGTCTATTATCATCTCGAAATATCGCATTTGCGAGATTTCTAACTCAGATAATCAAACTAAAAGCTCAGTTTCCTGATTATCCAATAAAAGGAGTTAGATTAGATAATGCTGGTGAGTTCACATCTCAAGCATTCAATGATTATTGTATGGTAACTGGAATCAATGTTGAACATCCTGTGGCCCATGCTCATACACAAAATGGTTTGGCTGAATCGTTAATTAAACGTTTGCAATTAATTGCAAGGCCATTGATCATGAGATCAAAACTCCCAACCTCTGTATGGGGACACGCCGTTCTGCACGCAGAAGCTCTTATTCGAATAAGACCAAGTGCATATCATAAGTACTCCCCATTACAGTTGGCTTTTGGTCGAGAACCAAATATTTCTCATCTAAGGATTTTTGGTTGTGCGGTATACGTACCTATAGCACCACCACAACGCACCAAAATGGGACCCCAAAGAAGATTAGGGATATATGTTGGTTGTTGAAACAACCAAGCTTTTTTTTTTTTAAGTGCGGAAATTCTCAATAAAAATAAATTCATTAAATAATTAATACAAACAACCAAATTCAATTCCAGAAACATTATTAAAAATAACTAGCAACCTAAACACCAGGTTTGCAAATAACAAATAACTCAACAAATCAAAACAATTCCTATCATCCTCTCCTTGGCCCGATTCTGCGATCACACTTTCTTTCTACCTGAATCACATTAGGGAAAAAGAGATGCATAAATATTTAATAAATACTTAGTGAGGCAATCACCCCGCCTACAGGCCAATTACGCAATTTAACAATTTTAAATCATATTAATAATTACCACAATTATTAAAATATTTCACGTTAATTATTAATTAATTACCACAATTAAATAATAATTTTTAAACACTTAAATAAATTCCACAATTATTTTTAAATCATTTATTTAATTAATTTCACCAATTATTAATTAATTCTCGGATTAAACCATTTAAATTCAATTAAACCACATTAAACCGGATTAAACCACTTAATCCAATTAATTCCTTAATTCGCCAGATAACCGGATTAAACCGGACGGTGTCGATCGACACACACTTGTGTCGGTCGACGCCTTGCTCGTTTGGTGTCGACCGACACCAACTTGGTGTCGATCGACGCACAATTCGATTTTTGACACAAAAACACCAAATCAGGAAACTATCCCCTTACACACGATTCAACATACGAATATCACACAACATATCTCAAGAACACACGATTTCAGCCATAACCACTATCCAAATTCACAAATCCTCTTATATGCGAGCCTACGGTCATGCACTCACCTTGATAACGGATTGAAAGGAAGGAAGAGATGAAGAACACCACAAATCTACCACAGATCAGCCCAGAAATCTCCAGAATCATCTCAAACTCTCTGCCTCTTTTTCCTTTTCCTTTCTCCAAAACTGAGTCAAAAATACGGCCAAACACTTTTATATCGCGACCTAGGGCTTCTCCCACGAAAACCAGCCCAAACCGAAACTCAAATCGAACCGAAATCGATTTTAACTGCTGGTGTCGAGCGACACTCCCCTGGTGTCGAGCGACACTCCCCTGTTGTCGATCGACACCCCTCCTCAGAAACGACAGATTGGTTTACGGATGTTACAATTCTCTCCCACTAAACTGGATACGACCTCGAATCCCAACACAACACGTCTACCACAGATGCAACTTGTCTACCACAGACGACAAACTCGTCTACCACAGACGACATACTCGTCTACCACAGACGACATACTCGTCTACCACAGACGACATAATCCGGCCCACATGGCCAAATACACGAGATCCTCACTTGATCCATGAGACTCACATTTATTTCTATGTCATACATACATTCCCCAGACATCTTTACTCTTAACTCAACTTTGCCGGAGAACACTATCTCCTCAAGAGGAACACTATCCTCTCGTTACTTACTACGCAACACACTAGTCACTAGTAAGTAAACATATCACTTATACTTGAGGTAGCGACCCTCTCGTACAAGTCTATCAGAGAACACTATCTCTTGGCAATGAGATATTCGGGGACACCACGCCCTTAGAGTAAAAATTCGAAAACGTTTATGACATAACTGCAAAGATTGTCTCACGACCCACTGGTCAACACACTTGTAACATCCAAACCACAAAAACCAAAAATGAGGAAAACACCATCTCATATAACTCAAAAATGTATATCGTTACAACGCCAAAACGAAAATACATAAGTCCAAAGACAACAACAAAAACATAATACCACGCTATCACACTAGAACCACAAAGACGAAGAAGCTCACTCGACGACCTGCTTGTCGAACCACTTCCTGAACTTCAGCTTCATCTTTGCCTTTGGCTCCCAAGTCTCCTCCTAAGTGCCACTACAGTCCCACAAGACTCTCAACAATGGCACCCTCTTGTTCCGCAGAACCTTGACTCCCCTCTCGAGAATTCTCACAGGAACCGCCGGAACTGTCATATCTGGCTGAAGATCCTCAGGAATCTCAGCCACTAACTCCTCTGAAGGATGCAGACACCTCCACAACATAGACACATGAAACACCTTGTGAAAGGCGCTCATAATCGGTGGGAGCTCCAACCGATAAGCCATTGGTCCAACTCGCTCCACCACCGGGAACGGACCCATAAACCGCGGACTGAGCTTCTTCTCTGCTATGGACCTGTTAAGGCCCCTCAACATAGCCATCTTGAGATACACTCTATCTCCCACCTGAAACACAAGCTCACGTCTCCGCCTATCAGCGTAACTCCTCTGCCTATCCTGAGCCTCCTTCATGTTCAGCCTCAAAACACGGATCTTCTCCGTCGTTTCCTGAACAAAGGTAGCTCCATATATGCTATGCTCCCCCACTTGGGTCCAGCATAAGGGTGTCCTACATGGCCTCCCATACAAAGCCTCATAAGGAGCCATGCCAATACTAGACTGAAAACTGTTGTTATAGGCAAACTCCGCCAAACACAGATGATCAGCCCAATGGCCACCCCAATCCAACACACACATCCTCAGCAGATCCTCCAAAGTCTGGATAGTCCTCTCTGACTGCCCATCTGTCTGCGGATGATACGCCGTACTCATATGCACCTTGGTGCCCATCTCTGTCTAAAATGCCCTCCAAAACTCTGAGGCAAACCTCGGATCTCTATCTGACACAATACTAGCTGGCACACCATGCAACCTCACAACCTCTCGCACAAACTTCCTAGCCAAGACAACAGCTCCATCTGTCTTCTTGATGGCCAAGAAATGCGCGGACTTGGTCAAACGATCCACAATGACCCAAATCGCATCAAACGTCTGTGAGATAGGTAATCCCACCACAAAATCCATCGTGATCATATCCCACTTCCACTCTGGAATGGGTAAGCTCTGCAAAAGTCCACATGGAACCTGATGCTCTGCCTTGACCAACGAACACGTGTTGCACCTCGCAACCCAATCTGCCACATCTCTCTTCATCCCAACCCAGTGATAATACCGTTTGAGGTCACGGTACATCTTGGTCGCACCCGGATGAATCGAAAACTTGCTCGCATGAGCCCCTCTCAAGATCTCTCGTCTCAACTCCTCATCCTTGGGCACACAAACTCGCCCACGAACCAATATCGTCCCATTCGCCGAGACCTCATACTCAGAACCAGCTGCCCGCGATGCATCAACCAAACCCTGATCATCCTGCTGAGCCACTCTGATCCTACTGAGTAAGTCTGCCTGATCAGCTGCCTCCAAACCCAAAGGCTCCTCTGAAATAGCACAAAGCCTCAATGTACTAATCTCGCTGACCAAAGTCTCCACATCCTGCTCTCTAGCTGAATCAACTCGCCGTCGACTCAACGCATCTGCCACCAAGTTGGCCTTGCCTGGATGATACACAATATCTAGATCATAATCTGCCAGAAACTCCACCCAACGCGTCTGCCTCGCATTCAGCAAAGGCTGAGTAAAGATATGCTGCAAACTCTTGTGATCTGTAAAGATCTGCACTGCACCACCATAAAGATAAGACCTCCAAATCTTGAGTGCAAAGACCACTGCCCCCAACTCAAGATCGTGTGTAGGGCGGTTGCGCTCACTGCCCTGCAACTGCCTCGAAGCATAAGCAATCACTCTGCCCTCCTGCATCAAGACACAACCTAACCCAACACCTGAAGCATCTGTATACACCACGTAAGGCTTCCCCGGATCGGGTAATGCCAACACAGGTGTACTAGTCAACATCTCCTTGAGCTTCCCAAAGCTCTCCTCGCACTCAGGCGACCACACAAACGGCACATCCTTACCAGTCAACCTCGTCATCGGCTGAGACATACTCGCAAAGTCCCTGACAAACCTCCTGTAGTAGCCTGCTAAACCCAGAAAACTCCTGATCTCGGTAGCACTACTCGGTCTAGGCCAATCTCTGATAGCCTCGATCTTAGCCGGATCCACAGAAACTCCCTCTGCAGAAACAATATGGCCAAAGAATCCCATCTCTCTCTGCCAAAACCTGCACTTGCTCAACTTAGCAAACAGCTTCTGCTCTCGAAGCTTCTCCAAAACAAGCCTCAAGTGAGTCGCATGCTCCTCTGGACTCCTCGAATACACTAAGATGTCATCAATGAAAATGATAACGAACACGTCCAAAAACTCTCTGAACACGTCGTTCATCAATCTCATAAACGCTGCCGGTGCATTAGTCAGCCCGAATGGCATGACTACAAACTCGAAGTGCCCATACCTCGTCCTGAACGCCGTCTTGCGAACATCTGCCTCATCTATCGGGATCTGATGATAACCCGATGCCAAGTCAATCTTGGAGAACCACGTAGCACCCCTCAACTGATCCAACAACTCATCTATCCTCGGGAGTGGGTACCTGTTCTTCACTGTGACTCGGTTGAGTCCCTGGTAATCGATGCACAACCGGAAACTGCCATCCTTCTTCTTCACAAACAACACTGATGCTCCCCACGGTGAAACACTCGGCCGAATGAACCCCTTGCTCAAAAGGTCCTCCAGCTGCTTCTTCAGCTCTGCCAACTCTGCTGGCGCCATCCTGTAAGGTGTCTTCGATATCAGAGCTGTCCCGGGCTCCAACTCAATCGTGAAGGGATCTGACCGAGATGGTGGCAACCCCTTCAGCGACCGAAAAACATCCTCAAACTCCCGGACAACCTCAATACCCTCAAGAGCCACCTCACCACTAGACTCCGACATCACTATTGTCGCCAAATAGGCCTCGCAACCTCGCCCTATCATCTGCTCAGCCTGAATAGCCGAGATCACAAGACTCCTTGAAGTCGGTCTCACTCCCTGGATACCTCTACTCTCGGCACACTCCGGAGTAATGAAGCAGTTCGATGCTCCCGAGTCAAACAGCACGTGAGACTCAACACCACCCACTAACAAGGTCCCTACACAATTCTACAAGTGTTGAGAACCCTAGACACTACCACAGTAAAATAAAGAACAGACAACCACACAACAATTCTACACAAAGAATTTACGAAGTCTAAATCAGAATTTTACATGTGATCTGGCCTGACTGACTGGTATGGCCCACCTCTGCCGAAGAGTACACCCGCGGCACTGCTCCCAACTGCTCCAACGGCTGCAACGCTGCAATCTGCACCACCGGTTGAACCGACGCCACTGACACCTGCTGCAACTTGGGACACATCGGCCTGAGATGCCCCGGCTCTCTGCAGTGAAACCACACTCTAGTATCCCGAGACGCGCCACTCTTGGGACAACTAGCCACCCAATGTTCCAAGCTCCCACAAACGAAGCAACCACGAGCACTCTGGCTGCCTCCAGCAACCTCCTCAAACCTCCTCTTCTGGCCCTGCGCAGGCTTGCCGACCTTGCCAGAACCAGAACTGAACTCCTGCGCTGCTGCTGCTGCTGGCCCCTCGGCTGGGTAGCAGGAACAACTGCAGCTGGCACCACAACTGGACCAACCTGCTCACGAAGGTCCTCCTCGATGGAAGCCGCTAGCTCCACCAACTCTACTACCTCTGCACTGAGTCTTGATGCTCGATCGAAGACCCTGAAGGAATCTCGCCATTAGACTCCGCTCACCCTCCAAACCGTAACCAGTATACGCCACAAGTCTGCCGAACTCTGCGTCATACTCACGCACCGACCTCTCACCCTGAGTCAATGCCACAAACCTCAACTGAAATCTGTCTCTGGCCTCCTTAGGAAAATACTTGGCGTTGAACTCCGCTAGGAAGTCACCCCAAGTCCACACTGCCCTCCTCAACATGACAGACCGCCACCACAAATGTGCATCCCCACCAAGGTAATGCACTGCCAACTCCACCTGGCATCCCTCTGGACACCTGACCGAACGGAAGTTCCGTTCCAGTCTCTGCCGCCACTCATCGGCCTCCTCCGGCCTACCTCTACCCTCAAAGAAAGGCGTCCCGATCCTCTGCATCTCCCTCATCATCTCCAGATAGGAAGGATGCCACACCACCGCAGCACCATGCTGCCCAACAAATGCGCCCTGCTGTGCCCTCACCACCGGAGGAACACCCGGAGCCTGCTCTGGAACCGCCTGCGGAAGACGTGCCAATATCTGCGTCAGAAGCACCATCAACTGGTCACCAAGACCATGAGCCGGAGCAGCACCCGCACCTGGGGAAACCCCAACTCCCGCGCCTCCACTAGCGCCCAAACTGGCCTCACTCGCCACAAACTGGGTCTCCGACGCAGTCGCCACACTAGGCACTGCACTCTCACCGGAATCCGCCTGCGCTCCACGACCACGGCCTCTGCCTCGGCCTCCACCACAGCCTCTACCACGACCTCTAGCTCCTGCATCCATCTCACTGCACTACCACAGCACAGTAGATGAGCAAACTATAAAACACAAAACAAACCATAAAATCAAACACACAACTTACCGCGGAATCACTGAAGGCCGAGAGGATGATACTAGACTACTACTGACTAAACACAATTAATCAAGTAAACACATAGTCCAGTTCACCCAATCTAACAGTCCTAAAACCGTATTCGCTCTGATACCAAAATGAATAAACCAAGCTTTTTTTTTTTAAGTGCGGAAATTCTCAATAAAAATAAATTCATTAAATAATTAATCCAAACAACCAAATCCAATTCCAGAAACATTATTAAAAATAACTAGCAACCTAAACACCATGTTTGCAAATAACAAATAACTCAACAAATCAAAACAATTCCTATCATCCTCTCCTTGGCCCGATTCCGCGATCACACTTTCTTTCTACCTGAATCACATTAGGGAAAAAGAGTTGCATAAGTATTTAATAAATACTTAGTGAGGCAATCACCCCGCCTACATGCCAATTACGCAATTTAACAATTTTAAGTCATATTAATAATTACCACAATTATTAAAATCTTTCACGTTAATTATTAATTAATTACCACAATTAAATAATAATTTTTAAACACTTAAATAAATTCCACAATTATTTTTAAATCATTTATTTAATTAATTTCACCAATTGTTAATTAATTCTCGGATTAAACCATTTAAATTCAATTAAACCACATTAAACCGGATTAAACCTCTTAATCCAATTAATTCCTTAATTCGCCAGATAACCGGATTAAACCGGACGGTGTCGATCGACACACACTTGTGTCGGTCGACGCCTTGCCCGTTTTGTGTCGATTGACACCGATCCAGGAGATCGACGCCCAATTCGATTTTTGACACAAAAACACCAAATCACGAAACTATCCCATTACACACGATTCAACACACGAATATCACACAACATATCTAAAGAACACACGATTTCAGCCATAACCACAATCCAAATTCACAAATCCTCTTATATGCGAGACTACGGTCATGCACTCACCTTGATAACGGATTGAAAGGAAGGAAGAGATGAAGAACACCACAAATCTACCACAGATCAGCCCAGAAATCTACAAGATCACCTCAAACTCTCAGCCTCTTTTTCCTTTTCCTTTCTCCAAAACTGAGTCAAAAATACGGCCAAACACTTTTATATCGTGACCTAGGGTTTCTCCCACGAAAACCAGCCCAAACCGTAACTCAAATCGAACTGATATCGATTTTAATCGCTGGTGTCGAGCGATACTCCCCTGGTGTCGATCGACACCCCTCCTCAGAAACAACAGATTGGTTTACGGATGTTACAGTTGTGATTCCCCATCTATTATACGATATCTCGAACCACAAACGGGAGATGTCTTTACGGCACGGTTTGCTGACTGCCATTTCGATGAGAAAGTATTCCCGGTTCTAGGGGGAGAAAACAAGGAAGAAATGAAAGATATCAAGTGGTGTGTACCATCCTTGATACACCTTGATCCTCCCACAAAACAGTCTGAACTAGAAACTCTTATGCATTTACAAAATATAGCAAACCAATTGCCTGATGCATTTACAGATACCAAAATGGTAACTAAATCACACATACCGGCTGCAAATGCCCCTGCTCGTATTGAAATGCCACATGAGCGTGCAAAGGCAGATGATACACGTGAGTCTAAAACACGCTTGAAGCGTGGTAGACCTATTGGCTCTAAGGATAAAAATCCTAGAAAGCGGAAGGAAGTTGAAAAACATGATGATCCTAAAATAACTGAAAGTATTTTGGGAGAAACAAGTCATGAACCCGATGAAAAAATCGAACTTCCTGAGCCCGAAGAAAATCATGAGATCTCCATCAACTACATTCATAATGGAAAGATTTGGAATCGAAATGAAATGGATAATGTTGGTGAATTTTTCTCATATCTTGTGTCAAACGAAATAAATGAGGAAAACGAAGAGCCATAACCAAAATCTGTATCTGAATGTCAAAAGAGACATGACTGGGAAAAATGGAAAAATGCAATACAAGCCGAACTTGATTCACTTAATAAACGAGAGGTGTTTGGACCTATCGTAGTCATACCCAAATCTGTCAAGCCGGTTGGGTATAAATGAGTTTTCGTTCGAAAAAAAAATGAGGATAATGAAATTATGAGACACAAAGCCCGTCTTGTGGCTCAAGGTTTTTCTCAAAGACCTGGAATCGATTACGAGGAAACATATTCTCCTGTCATGGATGCAATCACGTTTAGATTCCTGATGAGTCTGGCGGCTAGTGAAAATCTAGAAATGCGTCTTATGGACGTTGTTACAGCATACTTATACGGATCATTAGATACTGATATCTATATGAGAATTCCTGAAGGATTTAAAATGCCAGAAGCATTAAGTTCAAAACCAAGAGAATTATGCGCAATAAAATTGCAAAGGTCGTTATATGGGTTAAAACAATCTGGGCGCATATGGTATAATCGCCTTAGTGAACATTTAATCAAAAAGGGATATACCAACAGTCCTATATGCCCAAGTGTTTTCATCAAGAAAACATCATCCGGATTTGTAATTATCGCGGTATATGTTGATGATATAAATATTATAGGAACTCATGAAGAAATAGAGGAAGCACCAAATTATTTAAAAGAGGAATTTGAGATGAAAGATCTCGGACAGATAAAGTTTTGTCTTGGCTTACAAATTGAGCACTCTGAAAAGGGTATATTTATACACCAATCTACTTATACCAAAAGAGTGTTAAAGCGTTTCTACATGGATAAGGCAACTCCTCTGAGTACACCTATGGTAGTTAGATCACTCAATGTCAAAAAGGACCCTTTCCGACCACATGAAGAAAATGAAAAGATACTTGGTCCTGAAGTACCATATTTAAGTGCAATTGGTGCCCTTATGTATCTTGCGAATTGTACTCGTCCTGATATATCATTTGCCATTAATATATTGGCAAGATTTAGCTCCTCCCCTACTCAAAGACATTGGAATGGAATTAAACATGTCTTTCGCTATCTTCAAGGAACGATTAATTTAGGATTATTTTATCCTAAAAGTACAGATGGCAAAATGATCGGTTTTGCAGATGCTGGGTACCTATCTGACCCACAAAGCCAGATCACAAACTGGTTACGTTTTCACTGTAGGAGGAACCGCTATATCATGGCGCTCTCAGAAGCAGACCCTTGTGGCCACTTCCTCAAACCATGCTGAAATCATTGCGCTCCACGAAGCAAGTAGAGAATGTGTTTGGCTTAGGTCAATAAGTCGACATATTCAATCAAGTAGTGGAATCCGGGCGAATACGGAACCAACCATCTTATATGAAGATAATGATGTTTGCGTTGCCCAAACGAAGGAGAGGTATATCAAAAGCGACAAAACCAAACATATTCCACCAAAGTTCTTTTCATATACTCAAGAGCTTGAAAAAAATAAAGCCATTGAAGTGAAGTATATTCGGTCATCGGACAATGCCACTGATCTCTTCACAAAGTCACTACCCACCTCAACATTCAAGAAACATATCCACAGCATTGGAATGCGTCATCAAAAGGACTTGTAAAATATGGTCCCAATTCGAGGGGAGCTTTATGGTTGTACTCTTTTTACCTTACCACGGTTTTTCCCAATGGGTTTTTCTGGAAAGTTTTTTTTTAACGAAGCAACTATGTATAAGTTGTGAACACTTATAACATAATTATAAACACTAATTTATTATAATTACAACATTTATAGAATTTTTATGAAAATATTTTTTTTTATCTACACTGTTTTTCGACAGCTAAAAACAGTAGGATCAACGCGTGGCTCCAAAGCTTACAAGTGTCAATGTGGTTCAGGACTTCGCCTTTTCTGCCTCCACTAGTTGTTACTCTCGATACTTGCTCGATACTGAAATCCGGAAAATCAGGTCCTTTTTTTCTCTCTAGAAATCTTTGATTATATTTGCCGGAGTTGCTTGCAAAATTCGATATCACAGGCAGATTTGGTGAATTTTTTAATTTTTATTTCTCTGCATGCCACAGTCGCTAGAATTGGGAAGCACATACAACCATGTCGAGCTCTCCGACTTCAGAATCCCTCTCCCGAAGAAAATCTCCGCGGCAACGTGCTTCTGCTTCCGAAGCAGTAGTAGCAGGAGATGTAGAAGAGCCACAGAAGAAGAAGAGCAAAACCGATAAATTGGCTTCGCCGAGCAACCGGATCTGGAACGAAGATGAAGAAGTTGCTCTGTTAAAGGTCTCTCTCTCTCTCTCTCTCTCTCTCTCTCTCTCTCTCTCTCTCTCTGCTTCTTCATCCTTTAATTGCATGTTGAAATCATCGAATTTCTCACTCAAATATTTGTACAAAAAACGGATTTGTAGATTATCGACTCTCTCTCTACTTCTTCATTCTTTGATTTTGATTACATTGTGATTTCATCAAATTTCTCACTCAAAATTTGTACTAAAAAGGGAATTGTGGATTATCGAGCTGAGAGAGGACTCGAACCCAACGCTGATTGGGATGCTTTTCATCGTTTCTTCGGAGATTCCATGGCTGCAAAATTCTCTAAAGAGCAGATGCGAAGTAAGATAAGATCGTTAAAAGGAAAATTCCGTACCCGCATCGGGAAAATCAAACAAGGAGACAAGCCGATCTTTACTGAAGATGAAGCTTTTAGATACTCCAACATGATTTGGGGAAAAAACGATTCTGAAATCGCTAACCAGAGAGAGAATGTTGTAAGTTATCTTTTGTTTGATTCAGCTTTGTTTGTTGATTGTCAAATATTTGCTTGATGAATTGAATTTACGGTTTGAATCAGGAGGAGACAGTTGAGGAAGAAGACGAGCAAGTTGCTGCTGCAAATGTTCAACCTTTAAATGTGGCAGAGAAAACTGACTTTGGTGTAAGTTATCATTTTTTATTC
The DNA here is from genome assembly GCA_026724425.1 of Erythrophleum ivorense. Lineage (NCBI taxonomy): Eukaryota > Viridiplantae > Streptophyta > Magnoliopsida > Fabales > Fabaceae > Erythrophleum > Erythrophleum ivorense. The sequence goes on from JAIUCV010000092.1 coordinate 2,445,482, forward strand.
ACCTTTGTTTGTTTATAATTTTCTATTTCTCTACTAAGCACAAATGGTTCACATGTGTTTCGATATATATGTTTTCTTGATGAATTTCATTTACGGTTTGAATCAGGAGGAGGAGGAACATATTGAAGACGAGCAAGTTGCTGCTGTTAATGTTCAACCTATAAATGAGGAGAATGTGGGAGCGAGAACTGAGTTTGATGATGGTAATGATAATGATACTGATGCTGCTGATGAGTCATGCACCGTGAGGGATGCATTTGAGACGTTGGTGTCGCAAGGTTTAAGGGAGTGTCAGAAGAAGTTGCAGCTTCAGAACTTGATGAACCTTGATGCGGGAAAAAGAAGAGAAATTAGCCAGGAATGGAAAGCATTATCCGCTGAGGAAGTGCAAATGGAGATCAAGAAGCTCAGGTTTTTGGCAAAGCTCGTGGAGGCTGCAAATGATCAGTGATAATGAAAAAGCCATTTGCAGTATTTTGGTCTTGTTTATATGGTAACTTGTCATCCTTTTGAAGTTGTTACTTTAACCTAACTACGGTTTAAATAGGTTAGGAGAAGGCTTAATCTAGTGTATTGCTGTTTGATCAAAATCTCTGTATCGGTTTCTAAAACTCTGATTGTATAATGGTTTCTAAATCGGTTTGTGGCATTTCGGGAATGAGCTTAGTTTCTTCTTTATTCAAAGCTCTTCTCTTTCAAATACATTCTTGGGAGAAAATAAAGGAATCAGAGTGAAGGTTGCAACAATTTGTTAAAGAATTTAACACCAATGAATGCAGAGGAGATCTCATTGTTATCTCACATATACCATACCAAAAGAGTTTCCATGATTTGAACCAATTGCTTCTTACCTATGTTTCTGTGGATAATCAACCTAAATGTCTACGATCTTGTGTCAACCTAAAGCTCCTGCGATTAATAAACTTCACTTGCTTAAGTGTTTTTCTCAAGGATTCAACCGTATATGGAATGTTTTGCCCCCATGAAGCTACCACATTTGACCTCATCCAGAGCGATTTAACCAAATACTACGGTTTTGACTCTTGTTTTTTTAGTTTATCTCTTGCTTGGAGTAATTACGAATTTCTTATAGGTATAGCGCAAACTGTTTCGGATATAATTCGGTCAATTAACTTAAAATCTTCCCAAAAAACTGCATTCTTAAGCTGCCTTGAGACAAGAAACATAAATCACAAGAACAGTGCGAAATAAAAGCCATCCATGTAAATCAAGACAACAATGTAGCTAATTGCCTCAACTTGGCAGGACATACTTCCATAAAGTTTGAACATAAGCAACAATCCGAAATAGAGTACATAAGAGCAACTAGAAAATCAGAAAGTTATTTAGAAAGATGCATAGCATCTCCATTAAAGCGGATAAACCTATGTAGCTAACTGCCTGGTTCAAACCTAATAGACCTATGCATCTTCAGCAATCACAGAGCTCACCTCACACAAAAACTCTGCCTTCTCCAACACAATTCCAAATTCCTTAGCCTGCAACAGCTTCCACTTCTCTTCCATTCTCTTCTTTGTCTCCACAGGCACATTGCTCCATCTCTGTTTCACAGAAAACTCATCCACACCAAGACTCGCTATAGATCGAACAAGAACCGAGTTTTCAAACCAATCAGATGCTTTCTCCGAATCTCCTCCATGCATCAACACATCCTTGCCTTCTTCTACCTTTTTACCATTATTGACCAACACTTGTCTATCTTCTTCCACCTTTTCACAATCAATCACTTCCTTAACTCCTTCTTCTTCTTGTACCTCTTTACCATTAGCTTCCAAAGAGTCCAGCTTCTTCTCACTCTTCTTTGGTTTCACACCAGATTCAAGAGCAATTCCATCAGATCCCCAAATATACTTAGCCAATCTCGCACATTCCTGATCATGAGCTTTCGAATAAGAATCTACTTCCTTCCCTTTCACCATATACTTCCTCTTCAACATCCTAATCTTGTCCGTGAATTGGGTTTTACTAGCTTCGAAGCAAATCGATTTCATGGCCAATTCGTAAAACTTGCTCATATCTTCATACGGACTTTTCCCTGTATCAGCTTCAAAATCAATCATACCTTGTAACATAGAGATCTCATCTGCTTCACTCCACAGTCTGTTTATCAACGGTGTCTTCGTATCTTCTCCTGAAACCTTCTTGGCCCGTTTGACATGCATGTCCCTTGAGGTCTTTTCTCCTGACCGCTTCTTTCCCGATTTCGCCGCCGGTGAACCACGACGGTCCTTCTTGGTTTTGGGCTTCTCAGATCCAGAATCCAAACCGGGAACTTGAGTCACGGCGGCGGGACTGGAGGGTTTTTCTGGAATAACATCGGCGGTAGGAGATTCAGGTTTTTTTCTGGAGCGAGTGTTGACGGGATTCATGAGCTCGTCGGAAGAATCATCGGATATCTCTTCCTCTTCTCCAGGCAAAGTCTTAGTCTGCACTACCTTTTCGTCGTTTGAAGAAGCTGATGGTGGATGTGCCAAAGGGTTAACCTTCTTCTTTGCCATCGGAATTTTCAAAAATAGTTCTTGTGGTGAAGCAGAGAGAGAGAAAGGGAGACCAAGTGGGAAGGGAAGCTTTTTTAGTTTTAGGGCTAGCGGACAAGTCGAGAAGATGCAAACGAATAAAGCTGAAGTTTTATTTTTTAGTTTTTTCTTTTCTCTTGAAGGTAAAAGTTTTTTTTTTTTTTTCATAAGAATAATTAGGTACGGCCTGCCGCTTTCACTGCGGGCAATGAATTTTCATTTATTTCAAGAAAAATTTGCCTAGATAACCCATTTATACATCGTGTTTACGAAATAAAGAAAGTACATTTATCTCTCTACATTTGTATTTTTTTAATACACTTCTACCTCTCAATTACGAGCGCGTGAGACATCGATTAAAGATACAAATTGTAGGTTTTAACAAGAACAAGGTGTTAGATCCAGAAATAGCACACGTTAATATGACGGGATATTTCGGATGGGAGACTTGGGAAGCTTTGGATTAATCACTCAAGGAGAGGTTCGGATACAAGAGATAGTCTCGTCAAACAAGCCTTGACGAGACGAAATGCGAATAACAAGAGAAAACAGAGAAAAGGTGAGCAAAGTGCTTTAGGGTTTTTAGGGCTGCGTGACTTGGTCTTCCAGGAATGAAGACCTCTCTTTATATAGTTCAGTTAAGGCGATTCTCTGCTGAATATTCTCCTCTTGATCATGAAGGAAATCTTCCTCTTTTCTTGATTTCCTTCCTTTCTTCGAGTGGCGGCTACATCTTTTTCCTTTTTGCTTAAGGTATTACCTTCCTCCTCAAGGCTTTCCATTTCTGTGAGGAGGCTAGGGCTGAAGACGGGCTGGGCTTTTTGTGATGTTACTCATTGTGACGGGCTCGGGGAAATGTGCCCATTTCACCCCTAACAATAAGTCCCCCCCCAGTTTGGCGAGTCAAATGCAATTTGGTCTCGGCGAACTTCATGAATGGGAGTTGAGCTCGGGAGTTATTAGTAACAACACAAGGTGCCAATGCTAGCTCGTCTTAGGTGCGATTGACTTTAGATTCGTACCGCCTCATTAAAACCTTGATATGGAAAAACCCGGTTTGGGATAAAAACCATAGAATATGCATTTTGATGGTTATTTTTGACATCAGCTCGTCAAAAAGAATAACCATCTATGGCGATCTCATTCGAGTCGGCTCGTCGAAGAGAATGACCGTTCACCCTTATTTTAACGTCAGCTCGTCAAAAGAAGGAGCTATGCCGCTTGGCAGGCGGTTCGTCAGGAGTGGGATTGCCACGTCATCAATGCATATCTTATTAAAATTGCTAAAGTGGGTCGGCGGTTGAGATTTTGCGAAAAAAGCCCAAGTCCCGTTAGGTTTTTCCAAGCGGGAAAAAGGAAGGGAAGTTTTTTCCTTGGAAGTCGGGAAACTTCTCTTAAAGGGACCGTTCGGATTTCTCCTCCTCATTAATTCCTTTTTGCCTGCTCATTGCCTTCAACCGCCCTGAAAAAGAAAAGGTAATTTCCTTCTTCCATCTCGAATTCGAGTTGCATTGCTCGATTAATCCGATAGGTTTTGTGTAATTGCCTTAGATTCGTTTGCTTCTTGACTCGAAATTCTCTTCTCGCTTCGATCCTTCCTGTTAGATCCAGAAATAGCACACGTTAATATGACGGGATATTTCGGATGGGAGACTTGGGAAGCTTTGGATTAATCACTCAAGAAGAGGTTCGGATACAAGAGATAGTCTCGTCAAACAAGCCTTGACGAGACGAAATGCGAATAACAAGAGAAAACAGAGAAAAGGTGAGCAAAGTGCTTTAGGGTTTTTAGGGCTGCGTGACTTGGTCTTCCAGGAATGAAGACCTCTCTTTATATAGTTCAGTTAAGGCGATTCTCTGCTGAATATTCTCCTCTTGATCATGAAGGAAATCTTCCTCTTTTCTTGATTTCCTTCCTTTCTTCGAGTGGCGGCTACATCTTTTTCCTTTTTGCTTAAGGTATTACCTTCCTCCTCAAGGCTTTCCATTTCTGTGAGGAGGCTAGGGCTGAAGACGGGCTGGGCTTTTTGTGATGTTACTCATTGTGACGGGCTCGGGGAAATGTGCCCATTTCACCCCTAACAATAAGTCCCCCCCCCAGTTTGGCGAGTCAAATGCAATTTGGTCTCGGCGAACTTCATGAATGGGAGTTGAGCTCGGGAGTTATTAGTAACAACACAAGGTGCCAATGCTAGCTCGTCTTAGGTGCGATTGACTTTAGATTCGTACCGCCTCATTAAAACCTTGATATGGAAAAACCCGGTTTGGGATAAAAACCATAGGAAGGGAAAAGAGTACGTTGACGTCATCTTGTCCGCAAAAGAATATGCATTTTTATGGTTATTTTTGACATCAGCTCGTCAAAAAGAATCAACCATCTATGGCGATCTCATTCGAGTCGGCTCGTCGAAGAGAATGACCGTTCACCCTTATTTTAACGTCAGCTCGTCAAAAGAAGGAGCTATGCCGCTTGGCAGGCGGTTCGTCAGGAGTGGGATTGCCACGTCATCAATGCATATCTTATTAAAATTGCTAAAGTGGGTCGGCGGTTGAGATTTTGCGAAAAAAGCCCAAGTCCCGTTAGGTTTTTCCAAGCGGGAAAAAGGAAGGGAAGTTTTTTCCTTGGAAGTCGGGAAACTTCTCTTAAAGGGACCGTTCGGATTTCTCCTCCTCATTAATTCCTTTTTGCCTGCTCATTGCCTTCAACCGCCCTGAAAAAGAAAAGGTAATTTCCTTCTTCCATCTCGAATTCGAGTTGCATTGCTCGATTAATCCGATAGGTTTTGTGTAATTGCCTTAGATTCGTTTGCTCCTTGACTCGAAATTCTCTTCTCGCTTCGATCCTTCCTCTCGTCAGAGTTTTTAGGGTTTCTCGTCAAATTTTGGCTCTTCGTCTTCTGATTCTCGTCTGATGGATTCGTCGGATCGAAAGGGGAAAGGGAAAGCTGTAGCGCGGGATGACGATGATGTCCCGCTTTCGAGTCTAGTCCCGGGTTTTCTCGGTGATGCGGTCCGAGCGGGCCGAATGCTGGAGCGTCGTCGTAGGGCGGCGGCAGCGGACAGGCCGGATTCTGCGGTCAAGGACTCTTCTTCGGGGGTCCGTGCCGATTCCGACGCTCCGTCTTTGCGGGACGAGGATAGTGAGAGTTCCGGGTATCGCGACGAGATCCCGGAGAATGACTCAGACGCGGATTCCGAGGTAGGGCTGGAGGAAGTGCCGCCTCCGGATGACGTCGAACTCGAGAGTCTTCCGTCAGTCGTCGAGATGCCTTGGCGTACTCCGGCGACTTCCTTGACCGCCGATGGTCGATCTTGGATTGACGAAGGGATCGTCGCGGCGCTTAGGTCGAGATGGTCAATCCCCGATGTCGTGGAAATCCGGATCCCCTCTGCCGAGCAAAGGCCTTTTGATGCTCCGCCAGGGTGGTTCTGCGCTTATGAGTGCTGGTTTACGGAATTTGGGGTACGGTTTCCCATCTTCCGTCATCTGCTGGATTACGCTTACCAGCGTGGCATCCCCATGAGTCAGCTGACTCATGGCGTGGTCCGGCATATGATTTTTACCGAGGCCTTGGCCAATCATCTCGGGATCGCCTTTGATCGAGAGCTCTTCGAGCGCCTTACTGACTTTCGTGCTAGTGCGAAGGAGGAGCGGTTCAGACGATTTTGTACCACGATGAAGCACGGCATCGTTTACGGCGCCCACAAGGACAAGATTCACCACTGGAAGCACTACTACTTCTATGTCAAGAAAAGTGCTGCGTCGATTGGGGATTTTAACCCCGACCATGTTTTGACGGAATGGGTCGATGAGGCTGGTAGATTGCTTGTAGATTTCATCGCGTCATAGATTGAGCTTAGCCTTGGTATGCTAACCTTTCATCTTTGCTTGTTTTGCAGAGAGGGTCGTGCCGAGACCAACGTCTGCCGCGTTCCGGAAGAAGTGCCAGCTTTTGCGAGATCGAAGCAGAATCATCTGGGCCGACTTTGCTGCTAAGTCCGAGGAGCGGAAGAAGAGGAAGAGAGAGGGAAGGATCAAGTCCGCTTCTACTCCAGCAACTGGTGAGAACCCAATCACTTTTCGATTCAGTTTTTGCGTCACGACTGTGCTTGTCGTTGATCCTTGCTTGATCTTTTGCAGTTAAATCATCCCGTCATACTAAGAAGATGGGACTGAAGAAGAGGACTCCCGTATCCGCCGATGACGCCATTCTGATCCCGGATTCTCCTCCGAAGGAGAGGAGGACTGACGCGGCTACCGAGTCAAGCGGACCGGCCAAACGTCCAGCTTCCTCGATTGCGTCGAGGACGAAGTAAGTTTTCTTATGGAGAACTCGTTTTTCATTGTAGTTTCGGTATATGCTACTGACGTGCTATCTCTTCTGCAGGGCTTCGAAGAGGGCCAAGATCGAGAGAGAGAGAAGGGCCAAGGGGACGCCATCTGCTGCCGAGATGACACCCGAAGTCGTGCTTGACGGGGGAGATGTTCCTCCTGGTGGCGATGATCTATCTCGTCGAGACGACGGTGACGAGGTCGGCGAGGATCCGTCTCGTCAGTCAGGTGATGACGATCTTGGCGAGGGTCCATCGGAGTTGCCGAGAGGCCCTAAGGTCGAGCCCGCTGATCCTGAGGTCCCGGACCCGGATGCGGTCGCAGTTGTCTGGTCAGGGGGCTCTCCTCTTATGCTTAACAAGAAGTTCTGTGCCGAGCTGGTTTGGAGCTGCAAACCTAAACCTCACTGGGGGGTTCCGCTCAAGAAGATCGAGCTGAAGGGCGATGTTGTCGATGTTTCTTCGGACCTTGTCAATGCCGCCGGGAAGTTCTCTTCAGTTTTCCAGCAATACGACACCATGCTGAAGGCGGCTCGGGAGGAAATCGCCAAACTGCAGAGCGAGCGATCTAAGGGTCCGAGGTTCGAGTTCCTTGAGAGAGAGAAGGCTGATCTCGAGAGGAAAGTCGGCGTCCTGAATGGCGAGATCCTGAAGGCGTCTGGCCTTCAGGATGAGGTAGTCAAGTTGCGCGCCCAAGTTGCAGAGCTCGAAGAGAAGTCCCGCCGAGATGCGGAAAATGCTGCGGCCGAGGCTTCCCGTCTTCGACAGTCCCGCCGGAGGCAGGCTGAGTATGTCGCCACTCGTGTCTATGACGACATGCGGGACTGGTATGCTCCTCGTTTAGATCGTCTCGGCAAGTTCGTTGCGCAGCGTGATGAGGTGGAAAAGGCAGTAGTCAAGATTGCGGTTGACGAAGCGTTGCTTGATTATGTGCAACGGACGAGAGGTGTCTCTCAGGATCTTGACCTTGTTATTGCGAAGCTGGAGGCTAAGGTCAAGGAGAGCAGAGCTGCCGGGGACGAGATCGACAAGGTTGAAATCGGAGCAGACGACTATGCAGCGCCACACAGGTTAAGTTGTCTCTTTGATCTTGCCGATTTCTACTTTGATAATACTTGGGTTACACCGAAGGGTTTTAATCAATTTGGTACAATGTATAATACTCTCAGGCCCAATCTTGCTGAGCTTATAATTGGTGGATCGCCGACGAGAGAGAGTTCGGGAGCGGCCAGTGCTGAAGCCGGGACGAAAGTCGGTCTGGATGCTTCCGAGACCTCTTAGGACTTCGCCTCTATTCTCTCTCTTTTCTGCTTTTTAAGAACTCTTCTTTTAACTAGTCGCGGCGATTCATGCCGATGTAACAACATTGCCCGGGAGGGTTTTAATCCGTACGCTTTTCAGGATTTAAAACTTAAGTATTTGCTTTACTTCCTCGTTCATCGTTTTGCTTTGTGCGAGATGAATATCGCGAATATAGTTGATGATTTCGTGCTTTTTGAAACATCCTGCTTTTAATCTATACCCTTTAATGAGGTGCTCTGTGTTGTCAATCTAGCGGAATGATCCAAGCGTCTAACCGTCGTTAGACAAGTGGTTCAACGTGCCGAGACAACTTGGCATGCTCAAGTTCTGTCGTGACGAGATGCTTCTCGCTATGACAATGCTATGCATCTGACGAGATGCGGAGTCACGCAGTTCGTCAGAATTCTCGTTTTTAAGAGACACCGATCCGTGCTTGTTGGATCTGTTTGCGGTGGCGCTTTTTAGGCCGGATACAGGAACCGAAGTCTAGAAATTCGAATTACTCCTACGCCGCTAAGTCGAATATGATTAACAAGGTAGCGATTTTTTCTTGCCCATATGGCTTAGGGTCGTGCGAGATATGCGTGCTCTCGACTTGTAGTGCGTCATTCTTTTACGAATGGGGGATGATCAGTCCACTGGGTGCGATGTGCGGTCGACCGTTTGGCCAGAACGTCGACACTACTCTTTTGTGCGTGCGCTTCAGAGTAGCTTTGAGACTCTCTTTTTTTTGCCGAGCTCATAAACAAGGACTCATTATACTGCCGAGTTCCAGAGGCTTTGAGACTCATTAATTTACCGAGTACTAAAGGGATTTTATGACTCTGATTTTGCCGAGTTCACTAGGCACACCAAAACATCTGTTTTTGACCTAAGTCAATCAGGAAATTCTTGCTTGGGTTTTTCTGCCGAGATGGAATGTTTCTCAAGGATTCAGAAAAAGATGCATGCATACAAGCGAATTAATAAAATAAAAAAGCTTTTTTATTTTTATTAAGTTATAGCTGCGCCTCGGTGAAAAGGCTGCCTACGTACCCGTGCCGGGATCAAGCCATTCGTAGTTCGTTACAAGTGTTCATGCAGTGAACATGTCCTTTTTTTTTTTTTTTTTTTTTTTTTTTTTTTTTTTTTTTTTTTGACGAGACGCGAAGCTACGCGTCTAGTGGCGGAATTTGCGCAAGTTCATGGAGTTCCACGAGCGAGGGAGTATGCTTCCGTCGTCGTCTTCGAGCTGGTACACTCCTGGTTTGATGATTCGCGTGATGCGGTAAGGTCCCTCCCAGTTGAAACCAAATTTGCCGGCGTGCTCGGGCTTGGTGAAGTCGTGGACTTTTTTCAGGACGAGGTCATGTAGTGCGAAGCGACGGTTGCGAATCTTCTTGGCGTAGTATCTTGCTGCTTTCTGCTGATAGTTTTGCATGCGCAAGAGGGAGCGATCTCTTAGCTCCTCAGTGTTGACGAGACTGTCGTGCAAAGATTCGTCGTTCAACGAGGAGTTGAGGGGCATTAGTGATCGGCGTAAGCTCGCAACGTGTAGCTCGGCGGGGGCTAATGCTTCGCAACCATGAGATAGGGAGAATGGGGTTTCGCCTGTCGCCGACCTGGGTGTTGTGCGGTGAGACCAAAGTACGCCGTCAAGTTCGTCTGCCCACGTTCCTTTGTAGCTCTCGAGTCTTTTCTTCAGGCCGTCGACGATAGTTTTGTTTGTTGCCTCAGCTTGCCCATTGGCTTGGGGGTATCTTGGTGTGGAATAAACGAGCTTGATCTTCCAATTGGCGCAGAACTCGCGGAAGCTTGCCGCGACGAATTGGCCACCATTGTCGGTGACGATTTCATATGGTAGACCATGTCGGCAGATGACGTACTGCCAGATGAAGTTCTGCACGTCTTTGGCAGTGGGGTTAGGGAAGGCTTTAGCTTCTACCCACTTGGTGAAGTAGTCGGTGAAAATCAGGAGATATGCGCATTGCCGGGACCGTGGCATCGGGCCGACGATATCCATCGCCCAGCGCATAAAGGGATATGCCGGGACGGACGCTTGAAGTTCTTGCGTCGGGGCGTTAATGATCGGGGCGTATCTTTGGCAGGGAATGCACTTCGCGGTGTGATTTTCGCAGTCTTCGATCATCTTTGGCCAGAACAGTCCGTGCTTCTTAATTTTAGAGGCCAGGGATTTTCCGCCGGCGTGGTTTCCTCCGGCTCCTTCGTGAGTCTCAATCATCACCTTCTTGGCCTGCGTCTCGTCGCAACAACGTAGGATGACTTTGTTTGCGGTCCACCGGAATAATTCGTCGTTTTGGAGGAAGTAGTAGGCGGCTTTGCGGCGTAGTCGACGAGCTGCCCAACGATTGGCTGGAATCGTGCCGTTGATCAGATAATCTTTGATCTCGTCCTACCACGAGCGAGATTGGTCTTCTTCTGACTCGGGGGTCATTGGCTCGTCTTCTTCATCTTCCTCCTCTTCTTGATATATCGTCATGATGAACGCTCCTTTAGGAAGTTTGATGCTAGGTTGCTCAATTGTTTCGACGGGAATCGTTCGCCGCAAAGCCGAGTCGGTCCTCGAGGCTAAGGCAGCGAGCGCGTCGGCTTCTGTGTTCTCGGCACGGGGAATTTTTGTCAACTCGAACGACTTGAATTGCTTGGACAGCTCCGTCGTTACCTTGAGATATGCGTCCATGCGGTCGTCTTTAGCGTCGTAGTCTCCGCTGAATTGCTTTGCCACGAGCTGAGAATCGCAGAATGCGTGCACGTGCTCGGCCCCGACTTCCTTTGCAAGACGTAGCCCTGCGATGACTGCCTCATATTCGGCCTCGTTATTGGATGCTGGGAAGTCGAGTTTGAACGACTGTTCGAGAACCTCGCCTGCAGGGGATACGAGGCGGATGCCGACACCAGATCCTTGCTTGGATGAAGCTCCGTCAACGTGCAGGAGCCATTTGGCGATATGCTCGGCTTTGTTCGCGACGAGCTCCGGTGGGATCTCGACAATGAAGTCGGCGAGAACTTGGGATTTTGCGCTGGTTCGGCCTTTGAATTCGATGTCGTGCTCTGACAGTTCTACCGCCCATCTTGCCATGCGACCCGATTGGTTTGGGCCGTGAAGTATTTGGCGCAACGGTTGACTTGAGAGGACGATGATTGCGTGGGACTGGAAGTATGGTCTCAATTTTCTTGCCGAGATCACTACCGCTAATGCCAGCTTTTCGAGGGTAGGATATCTCGTCTCGGCATCGTTGAGGGTTTTGCTCACGTAGAAGATGGGCTTCTGCTCGCCGCGATCTTCTCGGACCAGTGCGCCGCTAACAGCTGTGCTCGATATGGCGATGTAGAGGAGCAATGTCTCGCCATCTTCGGGTTTGGCGAGGATCGGCGGGGTAGTGAGGTACTCTTTCAGCTGCTTGAATGCGTCTTCACACTTCTCGTCCCATTTAAAGAGCTTGTTGGAGCGGAGCAGTTGGTAAAAGGGGAGGCACTTGTCGGTCGAGCGCGAGATGAATCTATTTAGTGCGGCGATTCGGCCAGTGAGTCTCTGGACCTCCTTTGAGTTTCTTGGCGAGGGGAGGTCGAGAATTGCCGAGATCTGCTTCGGGTTTGCCTCTATGCCGCGTTGAGTTACGATGTAGCCGAGGAATTCTCCAGAGGTGACGGCGAAATTGCACTTCGCCGGGTTGAGCTTCATTCCGTATTTTGTCAGAACCTGAAAGCATTCTTGAAGGTTCTTGACGTGATCTTCGGCTTTGGCAGATTTTACCAACATGTCGTCGATGTAGACTTCCATGCTGTTGCCGAGCTGTTTTGCAAACATCTTGTTGACCAATCTTTGGTAAGTGGCGCCAGCGTTCTTCAAGCCGAAGGGCATGACTTTGTAGCAGTATGTGCCTCGATCAGTAATGAAGGCTGTCTTCTCACGGTCGTCTGGGTGCATGAATATCTGGTTGTAGCCGGAGAATGCATCCATGAAGGAGAGTAGTTCGTTCCCCGCCGTAGCTTCGACGAGGCGATCGATATGTGGCAGCGGAAAGCTATCCTTTGGGCAAGCCTTGTTCAGGTCGGTGAAGTCCACACATACTCTCCACTTCCCGTTCTTCTTCTTGACGACGACCGGGTTGGCGAGCCAGTCGGGGTACTTTACTTCGGTGATTGATCCGGCTCGTAATAGCTTTTCGACCTCGTCATTGACTGCTTGAGCTTTTTCGGTGCCGAGCTTGCGCCTCTTCTGCTTGATTGGTTTGTAGGTGGGATCAACGTTGAGCTCATGCGAGGTGATCCTGGGATCTATTCCTTTCATATCCTCCATTGACCATGCGAAGAGATGCACGTTCTCCTTCAGTAGATCTACCAGCTGGGTTCTGATTTCGGCATTGAGGTTGCTGCCGATGCCAACGCTCCTTTCCGGTTTCGTCTCGTCGATGCTGACCTGGTCGACGAGATCGGGTTTAGGTCTCTGATGGTAGGGGAGTCGCGGGTCGAGCTCTTCGTTGATCATGCATGAGGATGAAGAGCGGAGTCGGCGTTCTTGGAGGAAGCAGGATCTTGACACTCTTTGGCTGCCGCGTAATGTGAAGACTCCCAACGGTGTTGGGAATTTGACGCATTGATGAAACGTCGAGACGACGGCTTTCATCTCGTGGATCCACGGCGTTCCTAGAATCGCATTGTATATTGCTGGTCTGTCTATGACGATGAATTTCACGAGCTTGGAAACTCCTCCGACGTAGACGGGCAAGCGGATGGTGCCGATACTGAACACGGTGTCGGCGGTGAATCCAGTCAGCGGACGAGATGCTGGCTTGATGGTTTCTTCTTCAATCCCCATCCGGTCTAGGGTCTCCTTAAAGATCAGATTCACCGTGCTCCCAGTGTCAACTAGTATCTTTGCCACATCACAATCGTGGACTTGTATTTTGACCACTAGCGGGTCGAGATGTGGGGTATCCAGCCCCTCCGCATCCTTGTCCGTGAAGGATATCATGCTCGTGTCTTGACGGACAAGTTGGTTGAGTAGGGCTTCTCCATTCTGATGGGAACTGGGGCGGCGCTGGGCCGAGACGGCTTTTCGCTCGTACTCCTTGATTGCCGAGATGGAATCGTTGTTGTCTAAGAGACTTCCCATGATCATGCTGACTTGTCGCTTTGGTGGGGGCGGCAAATCTTCGGGATGGTCGTGATCTTCCTTCTCAGTTGCTGGCTTCGGATTTACCTTCCCCTGCTTTTGGGGGCGAAACTGGCGGGATCGCTTTCCCTTTTGCCCTCCTTTGGCCGGCTTCGGCGCGAAATCTTTGCCTTGAGATCGGTCGCCTTCTACCGCGACGACTCCTTCTCGGTACTTCCTGAGGAGGCTGCCGATGAGATGTCTACAGTTCTCCGTCGCATGGCCGGTTCGACCGTGGAAGCTACAGAACAGGTCGTGATTATTGTCATCATCCGGGTCGGCGACAGTTTGACGAGACGACGTTAGTGCGAGTGCTTGCGGCTGCTCTGCTGGGTCCCAGTGGTGGAGGTCGTCGTCGACGGCAAAAGAGAGTGATCTCCTGACCTCTGGTCTTCGTCGCTGTTCGTGACCTTCTTCCCTAGGTCTGGCGATGGCGGGCTTTTTCTCGCCGCTCTTCTCGGCGTAGAAGTTGGTGTCTTCTTCGAGGAAGATGTACTTCTGGGATCGATGGAGCGCGTCTTCGAGGGTCGGAGATGGTTGGAGAGAGAGATCCTCTTTAAACTTAGAGTCGTATCGGAGGCCGTTGCGGAGTGCCTCCAGCGGAACGCTGTCTGGCATGTCGCCGAGATCCATCGCGGCTTTCTTAAACCTTTCCATGAAACTTCGCAGCGGTTCTCCCCTTGATTGCGTCATGGTAAACATGTTTCGGGTTACCCTGGTCATGTTCATGGAGTAGTGCTTTAAGAATGCGCTCGTCAAGTCGTCGAAGTTATCAATCGACTCGGCAGGGAGGCTGGAGAACCATCCGAGTGCTTCTTTCGTCATATGCTCGATGAAGACTTGACAATAGTTCGCCTCTCTCTCCTCGGGAGTGGCGTACTGTTCTCTTGTCATAGCGAAGTTGAAAGCTGTCAACCACTTCTTCGGGTCTTCTTCGCCGGCAAAGGGCTCGATCTTCAGTCGGACTCTGTCGCGTAGCCGGATTCTGCGAATCCTTGCTGTCAGCGGACTCCTCCGGGTGTCGGCAAGGATTTTTGCCAATTCTGGTGCAGCGCTCGTGACGAGGTGCACTCTGGAATTAAACTCGTCTAGCCGACGGTTAATCCTATCGAGCTCGGCGTAAGTCTGTTTGCTGGCCCGCGAAATTCGGCTCGTCGCGTCTGTCCGATTAGCAGTTGCGTCTGCTACCGCGGTCCCCGTGGCATGACCTGTCGGTGTATCGAACGAGAGTCGACGAACCGGCGAAAACCTGCCGTCATCCGCTGTTACCGAGTCGATGAAATCCTGCGTCTTCTTCTGGCGTGCTTGCATCGTTTGGATTTCTTCGGAGAATGGCTTCATAGCTCTTTGGAGCATCTTCATCAGGTCGTCATGCTTGACGACCTTTGCTCTGGGTCTGCGTCGAGCTGGAGCTGGCGGCGGAATTGTATCTTCGGGCTCGTTGTGCTGTGTGTTTTCGTCGTGCTCGACGTGGTTCTCCTCGTGCTCGAGAAGGTCTTCTCTGTCTTCGGGTAGATTTTCCGGGAGAGTCTTGTGGTTGTGTCGTGGTTCTCTTTCGGGGGAGCTTCCCGCTGAGTGAGACATCGTCCAAGCTTCTTTTGAGATGCTTAATCCGGCAAAGGTATTCCCAGTCCCCACAGTCGGCGCCAATTGTTAGATCCAGAAATAGCACACGTTTATATGACGGGATATTTCGGATGGGAGACTTGGGAAGCTTTGGATTAATCACTCAAGAAGAGGTTCGGATACAAGAGATAGTCTCGTCAAACAAGCCTTGACGAGACGAAATGCGAATAACAAGAGAAAACAGAGAAAAGGTGAGCAAAGTGCTTTAGGGTTTTTAGGGCTGCGTGACTTGGTCTTCCAGGAATGAAGACCTCTCTTTATATAGTTCAGTTAAGGCGATTCTCTGCTGAATATTCTCCTCTTGATCATGAAGGAAATCTTCCTCTTTTCTTGATTTCCTTCCTTTCTTCGAGTGGCGGCTACATCTTTTTCCTTTTTGCTTAAGGTATTACCTTCCTCCTCAAGGCTTTCCATTTCTGTGAGGAGGCTAGGGCTGAAGACGGGCTGGGCTTTTTGTGATGTTACTCATTGTGACGGGCTCGGGGAAATGTGCCCATTTCACCCCTAACACTTCCTCTCGTCAGAGTTTTTAGGGTTTCTCGTCAAATTTTGGCTCTTCGTCTTCTGATTCTCGTCTGATGGATTCGTCGGATCGAAAGGGGAATGGGAAAGCTGTAGCGCGGGATGACGATGATGTCCCGCTTTCGAGTCTAGTCCTGGGTTTTCTCGGTGATGCGGTCCGAGCGGGCCGAATGCTGGAGCGTCGTCGTATGGCGGCGGCAGCGGACAGGCCGGATTCTGCGGTCAAGGACTCTTCTTCGGGGGTCCGTGCCGATTCCGACGCTCCGTCTTTGCGGGACGAGGATAGTGAGAGTTCCGGGTATCGCGACGAGATCCCAGAGAATGACTCAGACGCGGATTCCGAGGTAGGGCTGGAGGAAGTGCCGCCTCCGGATGACGTCGAACTCGAGGGTCTTCCGTCAGTCGTCGAGATGCCTTGGCCTACTCCGGCGACTTCCTTGACCGCCGATGGTCGATCTTGGATTGACGAAGGGATCGTCGCGGCGCTTAGGTCGAGATGCTCAATCCCCGATGTCGTGGAAATCCGGATCCCCTCTGCCGAGCAAAGGCCTTTTGATGCTCCGCCAGGGTGGTTCTGCGCTTATGAGTGCTGGTTTACGGAATTTGGGGTACGGTTTCCCATCTTCCGTCATCTGCTGGATTACGCTTACCAGCGTGGCATCCCCATGAGTCAGCTGACTCATGGCGTGGTCCGGCATATGATTTTTACCGAGGCCTTGGCCAATCATCTCGGGATCGCCTTTGATCGAGAGCTCTTCGAGCGCCTTACTGACTTTCGTGCTAGTGCGAAGGAGGAGCGGTTCAGACGATTTTGTACCACGATGAAGCACGGCATCGTTTACGGCGCCCACAAGGACAAGATTCACCACTGGAAGCACTACTACTTCTATGTCAAGAAAAGTGCTGCGTCGATTGGGGATTTTAACCCCGACCATGTTTTGACGGAATGGGTCGATGAGGCTGGTAGATTGCTTGTAGATTTCATCGCGTCATAGATTGAGCTTAGCCTTGGTATGCTAACCTTTCATCTTTGCTTGTTTTGCAGAGAGGGTCGTGCCGAGACCAACGTCTGCCGCGTTCCGGAAGAAGTGCCAGCTTTTGCGAGATCGAAGCAGAATCATCTGGGCCGACTTTGCTGCTAAGTCCGAGGAGCGGAAGAAGAGGAAGAGAGAGGGAAGGATCAAGTCCGCTTCTACTCCAGCAACTGGTGAGAACCCAATCACTTTTCGATTCAGTTTTTGCGTCACGACTGTGCTTGTCGTTGATCCTTGCTTGATCTTTTGCAGTTAAATCATCCCGTCATACTAAGAA
Source organism: Erythrophleum ivorense (assembly GCA_026724425.1). Classification (NCBI taxonomy): domain Eukaryota; kingdom Viridiplantae; phylum Streptophyta; class Magnoliopsida; order Fabales; family Fabaceae; genus Erythrophleum; species Erythrophleum ivorense. The sequence goes on from JAIUCV010000092.1 coordinate 2,462,267, forward strand.
GATGGGACTGAAGAAGAGGACTCCCGTATCCGCCGATGACGCCATTCTGATCCCGAATTCTCCTCCGAAGGAGAGGAGGACTGACGCGGCTACCGAGTCAAGCGGACCGGCCAAACTTCCAGCTTCCTCGATTGCGTCGAGGACGAAGTAAGTTTTCTTATGGAGAACTCGTTTTTCATTGTAGTTTCGGTATATGCTACTGACGTGCTATCTCTTCTGCAGGGCTTCGAAGAGGGCCAAGATCGAGAGAGAGAGAAGGGCCAAGGGGACGCCATCTGCTGCCGAGATGACACCCGAAGTCGTGCTTGACGGGGGAGATGTTCCTCCTGGTGGCGATGATCTATCTCGTCGAGACGACGGTGACGAGGTCGGCGAGGATCCGTCTCGTCAGTCAGGTGATGACGATCTTGGCGAGGGTCCATCGGAGTTGCCGAGAGGCCCTAAGGTCGAGCCCGCTGATCCTGAGGTCCCGGACCCGGATGCGGTCGCAGTTGTCTGGTCAGGGGGCTCTCCTCTTATGCTTAACAAGAAGTTCTGTGCCGAGCTGGTTTGGAGCTGCAAACCTAAACCTCACTGGGGGGTTCCGCTCAAGAAGATCGAGCTGAAGGGCGATGTTGTCGATGTTTCTTCGGACCTTGTCAATGCCGCCGGGAAGTTCTCTTCAGTTGTCCAGCAATACGACACCATGCTGAAGGCGGCTCGGGAGGAAATCGCCAAACTGCAGAGCGAGCGATCTAAGGGTCCGAGGTTCGAGTTCCTTGAGAGAGAGAAGGCTGATCTCGAGAGGAAAGTCGGCGTCCTGAATGGCGAGATCCTGAAGGCGTCTGGCCTTCAGGATGAGGTAGTCAAGTTGCGCGCCCAAGTTGCAGAGCTCGAAGAGAAGTCCCGCCGAGATGCGGAAAATGCTGCGGCCGAGGCTTCCCGTCTTCGACAGTCCCGCCGGAGGCAGGCTGAGTATGTCGCCACTCGTGTCTATGACGACATGCGGGACTGGTATGCTCCTCGTTTAGATCGTCTCGGCAAGTTCGTTGCGCAGCGTGATGAGGTGGAAAAGGCAGTAGTCAAGATTGCGGTTGACGAAGCGTTGCTTGATTATGTGCAACGGACGAGAGGTGTCTCTCAGGATCTTGACCTTGTTATTGCGAAGCTGGAGGCTAAGGTCAAGGAGAGCAGAGCTGCCGGGGACGAGATCGACGAGGTTGAAATCGGAGCAGACGACTATGCAGCGCCACACAGGTTAAGTTGTCTCTTTGATCTTGCCGATTTCTACTTTGATAATACTTGGGTTACACCGAAGGGTTTTAATCAATTTGGTACAATGTATAATACTCTCAGGCCCAATCTTGCTGAGCTTATAATTGGTGGATCGCCGACGAGAGAGAGTTCGGGAGCGGCCAGTGCTGAAGCCGGGACGAAAGTCGGTCTGGATGCTTCCGAGACCTCTTAGGACTTCGCCTCTATTCTCTCTCTTTTCTGCTTTTTAAGAACTCTTCTTTTAACTAGTCGCGGCGATTCATGCCGATGTAACAACATTGCCCGGGAGGGTTTTAATCCGTACGCTTTTCAGGATTTAAAACTTAAGTATTTGCTTTACTTCCTCGTTCATCGTTTTGCTTTGTGCGAGATGAATATCGCGAATATAGTTGATGATTTCGTGCTTTTTGAAACATCCTGCTTTTAATCTATACCCTTTAATGAGGTGCTCTGTGTTGTCAATCTAGCGGAATGATCCAAGCGTCTAACCGTCGTTAGACAAGTGGTTCAACGTGCCGAGACAACTTGGCATGCTCAAGTTCTGTCGTGACGAGATGCTTCTCGCTATGACAATGCTATGCATCTGACGAGATGCGGAGTCACGCAGTTCGTCAGAATTCTCGTTTTTAAGAGACACCGATCCGTGCTTGTTGGATCTGTTTGCGGTGGCGCTTTTTAGGCCGGATACAGGAACCGAAGTCTAGAAATTCGAATTACTCCTACGCCGCTAAGTCGAATATGATTAACAAGGTAGCGATTTTTTCTTGCCCATATGGCTTAGGGTCGTGCGAGATATGCGTGCTCTCGACTTGTAGTGCGTCATTCTTTTACGAATGGGGGATGATCAGTCCACTGGGTGCGATGTGCGGTCGACCGTTTGGCCAGAACGTCGACACTACTCTTTTGTGCGTGCGCTTCAGAGTAGCTTTGAGACTCTCTTTTTTTGCCGAGCTCATAAACAAGGACTCATTATACTGCCGAGTTCCAGAGGCTTTGAGACTCATTAATTTACCGAGTACTAAAGGGATTTTATGACTCTGATTTTGCCGAGTTCACTAGGCACACCAAAACATCTGTTTTTGACCTAAGTCAATCAGGAAATTCTTGCTTGGGTTTTTCTGCCGAGATGGAATGTTTCTCAAGGATTCAGAAAAAGATGCATGCATACAAGCGAATTAATAAAATAAAAAAGCTTTTTTATTTTTATTAAGTTATAGCTGCGCCTCGGTGAAAAGGCTGCCTACGTACCCGTGCCGGGATCAAGCCATTTGTAGTTCGTTACAAGTGTTCATGCAGTGAACATGTCCTTTTTTTTTTTTTTTTTTTTTTTTTTTTTTTTTTTTTTTGACGAGACGCGAAGCTACGTGTCTAGTGGCGGAATTTGCGCAAGTTCATGGAGTTCCACGAGCGAGGGAGTATGCTTCCGTCGTCGTCTTCGAGCTGGTACACTCCTGGTTTGATGATTCGCGTGATGCGGTAAGGTCCCTCCCAGTTGAAACCAAATTTGCCGGCGTGCTCGGGCTTGGTGAAGTCGTGGACTTTTTTCAGGACGAGGTCATGTAGTGCGAAGCGACGGTTGCGAATCTTCTTGGCGTAGTATCTTGCTGCTTTCTGCTGATAGTTTTGCATGCGCAAGAGGGAGCGATCTCTTAGCTCCTCAGTGTTGACGAGACTGTCGTGCAAAGATTCGTCGTTCAACGAGGAGTTGAGGGGCATTAGTGATCGGCGTAAGCTCGCAACGTGTAGCTCGGCGGGGGCTAATGCTTCGCAACCATGAGATAGGGAGAATGGGGTTTCGCCTGTCGGCGACCTGGGTGTTGTGCGGTGAGACCAAAGTACGCCGTCAAGTTCGTCTGCCCACGTTCCTTTGTAGCTCTCGAGTCTTTTCTTCAGGCCGTCGACGATAGTTTTGTTTGTTGCCTCAGCTTGCCCATTGGCTTGGGGGTATCTTGGTGTGGAATAAACGAGCTTGATCTTCCAATTGGCGCAGAACTCGCGGAAGCTTGCCGCGACGAATTGGCCACCATTGTCGGTGACGATTTCATATGGTAGACCATGTCGGCAGATGACGTACTGCCAGATGAAGTTCTGCACGTCTTTGGCAGTGGGGTTAGGGAAGGCTTTAGCTTCTACCCACTTGGTGAAGTAGTCGGTGACGATCAGGAGGTATGCGCATTGCCGGGACCGTGGCATCGGGCCGACGATATCCATCGCCCAGCGCATAAAGGGATATGCCGGGACGGACGCTTGAAGTTCTTGCGTCGGGGCGTTAATGATCGGGGCGTATCTTTGGCAGGGAATGCACTTCGCGGTGTGATTTTCGCAGTCTTCGATCATCTTTGGCCAGAACAGTCCGTGCTTCTTAATTTTAGAGGCCAGGGATTTTCCGCCGGCGTGGTTTCCTCCGGCTCCTTCGTGAGTCTCAATCATCACCTTCTTGGCCTGCGTCTCGTCGCAACAACGTAGGATGACTTTGTTTGCGGTCCACCGGAATAATTCGTCGTTTTGGAGGAAGTAGTAGGCGGCTTTGCGGCGTAGTCGACGAGCTGCCCAACGATTGGCTGGAATCGTGCTGTTGATCAGATAATCTTTGATCTCGTCCTGCCACGAGCGAGATTGGTCTTCTTCTGACTCGGGGGTCATTGGCTCGTCTTCTTCATCTTCCTCCTCTTCTTGATATATCGTCATGATGAACGCTCCTTTAGGAAGTTTGATGCTAGGTTGCTCAATTGTTTCGACGGGAATTGTTCGCCGCAAAGCCGAGTCGGTCCTCGAGGCTAAGGCAGCGAGCGCGTCGGCTTCTGTGTTCTCGGCACGGGGAATTTTTGTCAACTCGAACGACTTGAATTGCTTGGACAGCTCCGTCGTTACCTTGAGATATGCGTCCATGCGGTCGTCTTTAGCGTCGTAGTCTCCGCTGAATTGCTTTGCCACGAGCTGAGAATCGCAGAATGCGTGCACGTGCTCGGCCCCGACTTCCTTTGCAAGACGTAGCCCTGCGATGACTGCCTCATATTCGGCCTCGTTATTGGATGCTGGGAAGTCGAGTTTGAACGACTGTTCGAGAACCTCGCCTGTAGGGGATACGAGGCGGATGCCGACACCAGATCCTTGCTTGGATGAAGCTCCGTCAACGTGCAAGAGCCATTTGGTGATATGCTCGGCTTTGTTCGCGACGAGCTCCGGTGGGATCTCGACAATGAAGTCGGCGAGAACTTGGGATTTTGCGCTGGTTCGGCCTTTGAATTCGATGTCGTGCTCTGACAGTTCTACCGCCCATCTTGCCATGCGACCCGATTGGTTTGGGCCGTGAAGTATTTGGCGCAACGGTTGACTTGAGAGGACGATGATTGCGTGGGACTGGAAGTATGGTCTCAATTTTCTTGCCGAGATCACTACCGCTAATGCCAGCTTTTCGAGGGTAGGATATCTCGTCTCGGCATCGTTGAGGGTTTTGCTCACGTAGAAGATGGGCTTCTGCTCGCCGCGATCTTCTCGGACCAGTGCGCCGCTAACAGCTGTGCTCGATATGGCGATGTAGAGGAGCAATGTCTCGCCATCTTCGGGTTTGGCGAGGATCGGCGGGGTAGTGAGGTACTCTTTCAGCTGCTTGAATGCGTCTTCACACTTCTCGTCCCATTTAAAGAGCTTGTTGGAGCGGAGCAGTTGGTAAAAGGGGAGGCACTTGTCGGTCGAGCGCGAGATGAATCTATTTAGTGCGGCGATTCGGCCAGTGAGTCTCTGGACCTCCTTTGAGTTTCTTGGCGAGGGGAGGTCGAGAATTGCCGAGATCTGCTTCGGGTTTGCCTCTATGCCGCGTTGAGTTACGATGTAGCCGAGGAATTCTCCAGAGGTGACGGCGAAATTGCACTTCGCCGGGTTGAGCTTCATTCCGTATTTTGTCAGAACCTGAAAGCATTCTTGAAGGTTCTTGACGTGATCTTCGGCTTTGGCAGATTTTACCAACATGTCGTCGATGTAGACTTCCATGCTGTTGCCGAGCTGTTTTGCAAACATCTTGTTGACCAATCTTTGGTAAGTGGCGCCAGCGTTCTTCAAGCCGAAGGGCATGACTTTGTAGCAGTATGTGCCTCGATCAGTAATGAAGGCTGTCTTCTCACGGTCGTCTGGGTGCATGAATATCTGGTTGTAGCCGGAGAATGCATCCATGAAGGAGAGTAGTTCGTTCCCCGCCGTAGCTTCGACGAGGCGATCGATATGTGGCAGCGGAAAGCTATCCTTTGGGCAAGCCTTGTTCAGGTCGGTGAAGTCCACACATACTCTCCACTTCCCGTTCTTCTTCTTGACGACGACCGGGTTGGCGAGCCAGTCGGGGTACTTTACTTCGGTGATTGATCCGGCTCGTAATAGCTTTTCGACCTCGTCATTGACTGCTTGAGCTTTTTCGGTGCCGAGCTTGCGCCTCTTCTGCTTGATTGGTTTGTAGGTGGGATCAACGTTGAGCTCATGCGAGGTGATCCTGGGATCTATTCCTTTCATATCCTCCATTGACCATGCGAAGAGATGCACGTTCTCCTTCAGTAGATCTACCAGCTGGGTTCTGATTTCGGCATTGAGGTTGCTGCCGATGCCAACGCTCCTTTCCGGTTTCGTCTCGTCGATGCTGACCTGGTCGACGAGATCGGGTTTAGGTCTCTGATGGTAGGGGAGTCGCGGGTCGAGCTCTTCGTTGATCATGCATGAGGATGAAGAGCGGAGTCGGCGTTCTTGGAGGAAGCAGGATCTTGACACTCTTTGGCTGCCGCGTAATGTGAAGACTCCCAACGGTGTTGGGAATTTGACGCATTGATGAAACGTCGAGACGACGGCTTTCATCTCGTGGATCCACGGCGTTCCTAGAATTGCATTGTATATTGCTGGTCTGTCTATGACGATGAATTTCACGAGCTTGGAAACTCCTCCGACGTAGACGGGCAAGCGGATGGTGCCGATACTGAACACGGTGTCGGCGGTGAATCCAGTCAGCGGACGAGATGCTGGCTTGATGGTTTCTTCTTCAATCCCCATCCGGTCTAGGGTCTCCTTAAAGATCAGATTCACCGTGCTCCCAGTGTCAACTAGTATCTTTGCCACATCACAATCGTGGACTTGTATTTTGACCACTAGCGGGTCGAGATGTGGGGTATCCAGCCCCTCCGCATCCTTGTCCGTGAAGGATAATATCATGCTCGTGTCTTGACGGACAAGTTGGTTGAGTAGGGCTTCTCCATTCTGATGGGAACTGGGGCGGCGCTGGGCCGAGACGGCTTTTCGCTCGTACTCCTTGATTGCCGAGATGGAATCGTTGTTGTCTAAGAGACTTCCCATGATCATGCTGACTTCTCGCTTTGGTGGGGGCGGCAAATCTTCGGGATGGTCGTGATCTTCCTTCTCAGTTGCTGGCTTCGGATTTACCTTCCCCTGCTTTTGGGGGCGAAACTGGCGGGATCGCTTTCCCTTTTGCCCTCCTTTGGCCGGCTTCGGCGCGAAATCTTTGCCTTGAGATCGGTCGCCTTCTACCGCGACGACTCCTTCTCGGTACTTCCTGAGGAGGCTGCCGATGAGATGTCTACAGTTCTCCGTCGCATGACCGGTTCGACCGTGGAAGCTACAGAACAGGTCGTGATTATTGTCATCATCCGGGTCGGCGACAGTTTGACGAGACGACGTTAGTGCGAGTGCTTGCGGCTGCTCTGCTGGGTCCCAGTGGTGGAGGTCGTCGTCGACGGCAAAAGAGAGTGATCTCCTGACCTCTGGTCTTCGTCGCTGTTCGTGACCTTCTTCCCTAGGTCTGGCGATGGCGGGCTTTTTCTCGCCGCTCTTCTCGGCGTAGAAGTTGGTGTCTTCTTCGAGGAAGATGTACTTCTGGGATCGATGGAGCGCGTCTTCGAGGGTCGGAGATGGTTGGAGAGAGAGATCCTCTTTAAACTTAGAGTCGTATCGGAGGCCGTTGCGGAGTGCCTCCAGCGGAACGCTGTCTGGCATGTCGCCGAGATCCATCGCGGCTTTCTTAAACCTTTCCATGAAACTTCGCAGCGGTTCTCCCCTTGATTGCGTCATGGTAAACATGTTTCGGGTTACCCTGGTCATGTTCATGGAGTAGTGCTTTAAGAATGCGCTCGTCAAGTCGTCGAAGTTATCAATCGACTCGGCAGGGAGGCTGGAGAACCATCCGAGTGCTTCTTTCGTCATATGCTCGATGAAGACTTGACAATAGTTCGCCTCTCTCTCCTCGGGAGTGGCGTACTGTTCTCTTGTCATAGCGAAGTTGAAAGCTGTCAACCACTTCTTCGGGTCTTCTTCGCCGGCAAAGGGCTCGATCTTCAGTCGGACTCTGTCGCGTAGCCGGATTCTGCGAATCCTTGCTGTCAGCGGACTCCTCCGGGTGTCGGCAAGGATTTTTGCCAATTCTGGTGCAGCGCTCGTGACGAGGTGCACTCTGGAATTAAACTCGTCTAGCCGACGGTTAATCCTATCGAGCTCGGCGTAAGTCTGTTTGCTGGCCCGCGAAATTCGGCTCGTCGCGTCTGTCCGATTAGCAGTTGCGTCTGCTACCGCGGTCCCCGTGGCATGACCTGTCGGTGTATCGAACGAGAGTCGACGAACCGGCGAAAACCTGCCGTCATCCGCTGTTACCGAGTCGATGAAATCCTGCGTCTTCTTCTGGCGTGCTTGCATCGTTTGGATTTCTTCGGAGAATGGCTTCATAGCTCTTTGGAGCGTCTTCATCAGGTCGTCATGCTTGACGACCTTTGCTCTGGGTCTGCGTCGAGCTGGAGCTGGCGGCGGAATTGTATCTTCGGGCTCGTTGTGCTGTGTGTTTTCGTCGTGCTCGACGTGGTTCTCCTCGTGCTCGAGAAGGTCTTCTCTGTCTTCGGGAAGATTTTCCGGGAGAGTCTTGTGGTTGTGTCGTGGTTCTCTTTCGGGAGAGCTTCCCGCTGAGTGAGACATCGTCCAAGCTTCTTTTGAGATGCTTAATCCGGCAAAGGTATTCCCAGTCCCCACAGTCGGCGCCAATTGTTAGATCCAGAAATAGCACACGTTAATATGACGGGATATTTCGGATGGGAGACTTGGGAAGCTTTGGATTAATCACTCAAGGAGAGGTTCGGATACAAGAGATAGTCTCGTCAAACAAGCCTTGACGAGACGAAATGCGAATAACAAGAGAAAACAGAGAAAAGGTGAGCAAAGTGCTTTAGGGTTTTTAGGGCTGCGTGACTTGGTCTTCCAGGAATGAAGACCTCTCTTTATATAGTTCAGTTAAGGCGATTCTCTGCTGAATATTCTCCTCTTGATCATGAAGGAAATCTTCCTCTTTTCTTGATTTCCTTCCTTTCTTCGAGTGGCGGCTACATCTTTTTCCTTTTTGCTTAAGGTATTACCTTCCTCCTCAAGGCTTTCCATTTCTGTGAGGAGGCTAGGGCTGAAGACGGGCTGGGCGTTTTGTGATGTTACTCATTGTGACGGGCTCGGGGAAATGTGCCCATTTCACCCCTAACACAAGGAGGAATCCAACGGGATTCAAATGGTATCTCGCAAAGAACAATGAAGAAACAAGAGAGAGAAATAGATTGGTGGTGTGAACTTGAGTGAGAGAGTATAGATGAAGAGGAAAGTTTATTTCCTTAATTGTATTCAAAACAAAGTAGCAACATGTACATATATAGGAGAGAAGAGGAAACCTAAGTAAGCGACATAACGAGTAAGTGAGAATATACTAATGGCATCAAGGAAGATTGTGCGAGCCGAAACTTGCGCAATATTGTTTAGTTCGTTTTTAGAGAGAGCCGAGGAATTCTACTGATTAAATACGAAGAAGAGGAGCCAAAAATGGTTTTGTTATTAGCTGTTATGCGAGCTATCAAATTTGTGGCGTGTGCCTTTGCTGTGGGTAAAAAAGTGATCCCGAAAACAATTGACATCGGTTCCTATTTATAAGAGAATAGGAACCGACTTTACAAGATTAAAGTAAACTTTCCATAATCGAACTTTCCATTTCTGCTCGCACCGACTTGCATTTATGGCAAGCTTTGATCATGGGCCTTCTTCGATGGGCCTCGGCTCGAATCGCTTCGCTGGATGTTGGCTCGGCCCATCGAGAGATTTCCTACCGGTTTCTTGGTCCAGTCGACGGTTCGTCCTGGCTCGGTTTTGCTATGCCTGGTTAGAATGACTATGTGACGGAGGGAAATCCGACCCCAAAAATTTGCCCCCAGCTCGCTCGTCTTATGTGTAAGAGTGGCGAGCTATAAGTTATCAGGAAAAGCATTGTTGCTCGAACCGAGCTGTCGACGTATTCGGCTCGTCTTTCCGAAAGAAGCTGGTTCGTCTTTCTTCTAAACGGTGTCGTAGAGTTGTTACTTTAACCGGTCGAGGAATCCGAAGCGTCTCGAGGCCCGCTGATTTCGGCGGAAACCCTAGAAATTGGGCGGGAATTAGGTCGTGCCGTTTCGCCTTCCCGAACCGACGCGCCCACGCGCCAAGACTTCTATAAATATCGGACTCCGGAGCTCACTTTTCTCATCTCGCTCTCTCTCCAAATCAAGAAAAAAGGTAGAACTCTCTTTCTCTCTCTAGCTTTTCTTTTCCTGTTCTCAAATTTCATTAGTGTTCTTTGCTTGCTCCGTCGGTGTGAATCGTTTTGCATCGCGACCTTCAAACTTTCCGACTATTCTTTAAATTCTCCGATCCATCTTCTTCCGAGCCAAAGATGTCTTCAAGCAGTCGCACTCCTTCGGTCGGAGTTGATCATTCTGAGGATCGCTCCAACAATTCGAACGATTCGGAGATCTCGGTTCGCCGCTCGCCTTCTTCTTTGGAGCCATCCGATTCAGTGGGATCTCACAACTCCTTCACTCCGCAGGGTCGGAAGGTAGTTAATTCGCCTCGATCTGAAGAGGGAAGTCAATCTGTTAGGGTCGCCGAGACCGCTGAAGTTAATGTATTGGCGAGCGAGCCGTCAGATCTTCATCATGACGGTTTAAATGGAGCATCCGAGCCGATTGTGGATGAAGAGGACGAGCTAAACCTTCTCCGTGCCGAGGCAGAATTTGTTGAGGACCAGTCGGCTCGTCCCGGAATACCACTTGACCCGGTATATAATCCTGAGGAGATTAAGCTCGAACAGATGATGTCTGAAGGGGCGATTGGAGATATCCTCAGGCCGTTCATACCCAGGCCTCCTCAGTTGCCGAGGAGAACCCTTCTGGATGACGCATCTCTCGATTGCGTCTTATCCAGTGCCTTCGGTGTCGGCTCGTCTAAAGGAATGAAAAAATGCTCTTCGAAAAGACGGATCTCGCAGCGAACTCCTCGAAGGCGAGCCGCTAAGAGGACGATTCCGAATCCTCCCGGGTCGACAATTTGCACGGGATCGTCTTTGGAAACGCTTCATCGGTGTTTCCACATATCCGAGGGAGTCGATCTTCTTCTTCCGGCGAGTCATCAAAGGGCCAACGACCCTCCCATAGGGTGTTTGACACTCTACGAGAGCTTCTTCTACGGCTGCTTCCTGTGGTTTCCGATCCCGAGCCTGATCCTGCATTATTTGAGCAAGTAAGGGCTCGCCATTGGCCAAATATGCCGCGAGGTCTTCGTCATTTGATTGGGCTTATCGTCCGCAGTTTCGAGACCGGCATTCCGATCGGAATCCATCACCTTCAGAATCTGCTGGAAATTCGAGCCGGATCGAAGAAGTCGCTCCGATACTACATTTCTTGTAAGAAGAATCGGAGGATCATCGATGGTTTTCCCAACAAAGACAGTGGTTGGGAAAACTACTTTTTCTTCGTCCCAATATGTGGGGCGACCGTTGGGAGCGTTCCCAGGAAATTTGTCAGGCAGAGTTGGCAGCCAATCGGTAGCCGAACCGAAAAACAATCATCGTTTTTGTTTACATGAATCGCTTCTAACTTTTTCTGTTTATTTTGTAGTTCGACGAGCCGTATTCCGTCTACCCAGTGATTTATCAGAGACCGTAGAAAGCTTTCACGCGCGGAAAACCAACTGGGAGAGAGACTTTTCTTTGGAGCGAGTGGAAAGTGCTCGAGCCCGTGCCTACGATTCTTTCGACGATTCAGACAGCTCAGACGAAGAAATCCCGGAAGCTCCCGAGTCTTCAGACGACGAGATGCAGAAGAAAACTATTCGTCAGAGACTTCAAGATAAAAGAGATGAAGAGGCTCACATGAAAGCCGAGGAAGCGGCTCGCGCTAAGGCCGCGGAGGCGGCCGCAAAATCGAAGGCTGAGGGCAAGCGGACTACGGCTCCGAGCCCTCCGAAAAAGGGGCCGCGAAGCGAAGGGCCCATAAATCTGGGGAAGGCCGTGAAGCTGGCCAAGGAAGCTATGGCTTAAAAGAAAAAAGGGGCCGACGCGTCCTCCTCTCCAGGTCGCTCGGACGCGTCCAGAGATTCGGGGACTCTGGTCCTCAATCGGAAAGCCAAGAAGGTTTCCGAACCTTCCGGCGCGCTTTCGATGAACAAACCTCCGAGGCGGGAGGAAAGAAGAGAGCCGCGCCCGGAGGGCTCAAGGAGAAGGCTTCGAAGAAGGCCAAAGATGATGCTCCTTCTCTTCCACCCGCTGATCCTACTCAGGGTCAGCTTCTTCAAAAAGCCGCGGCGGCTAGCTTCCTCGCAAGTAGCACTCCTACGGTTCGTCTCCCTCCCCCCAATACTTTATTGGAGAGAGGGGTCTATGGAGAGGCGGCTCTCAAGTTTCTTTCGGTGAGTCTTCCTCTCTCTTATGTTAAATGAGAAGGGTATGCATGTTCTTACACATTTTTTCTTTTTCTCAGTTCACGGAGTCCTTCAACGGTCTCGTGGCGGGATACGAGGCCAGGGCTCGTTCTGATCGAGCTGCTCTCGACGACCTTCAGAAATCGCTCGATAATCTGAAGCGGCTTCATGAGGCTTCGGAGAGAGGTCATGCCGAGGAGTTGACTCAAGCCAAAGAGGAGATCGCCAAAATCCAACGTGAAGCGGAGGTTCACAGGGAGAACGCTATCAAGATGGCTGACTCGAATCTTAGGATCGCGGAGAGGAGCAAATCCTTCGAGGCTAAGGTCAGCTCACTGCAGGAGCTAATGCAGACCAAGGATGCTCTCCTTGAGGCTGAGGTTAAAAGAGTGAGGTCCGAGGTGGATAGTCGATACGCCTCTTTGCTCGGGACGATTAGATCTGACGCGGAAGGGCTCAAAGAGGCGTTCTCCCGAGCCGTTTATCTTGCTCAGGCCCAGGGTAACATCGAGCTGATCCGTGATATCCGAAGCGCGAACCCTCCCGACCTCGAAGTCGAACTCGCGGGACTCGAGGAGCATGTCGCTTCTGATCCCAAAGCTGGTGAGGAGGCCGGCGCGCTGCTCGCAGGAATGATCAATCGCCTCGACGTCTCCATGGCCTCTTCTAATCCGCCCGAGGTACATCTCAGAGACGAGAAGGTTACCTGGTCAGACAGACTCGAGATAGGAGTATGTTCGCAGTACGGTACTAACTTTGGTTCCTCTATCTTTCAGAACAGAATCGAGCCGGTGATCGTTCCTGACCCATCGTCAGTTGAAGGAGCATCAGAGCCGACGAGCCAAGCTGTGATTGGCGTTCAGGAGATGTCGGATCAAGCCCTCGGCGAACCGAATTCGAAACCTGTGGATGTTGCTGATGAAGCTCCGATTGCCGTTTAAGGAATCGCCGAACTATTTTCGTTTTTCTTTTTAGATTTTTGAACATAGCGCCTGGATGGTTTTATCCGTTTTGGTTGTAAATAGTGCCTGGATGGCTTTATCCGCTCGCTGACTTGTGTAATTAAAGATGACAGTTTGTTTGAACGATTTCATGTTTGGAAAGCGTATTCAATCTGCTCGGCGAGATTAATTTTAGCTCTAAGTATCGTACTTAGTTCTTTTAAAGCTGTTTTCTTGACTTGTCCTAACTTCAAACGCGTATTAATATTAACTATGACTTGAAATAGCAATGAATTTAAAACACTCAACCGATGTTACCGCGAGGCGTTTCTGTATATCGGGTTTATGCCAGCTAGTTTCTGTTTTTGCCGCGTCCTCATGAATTACTGAGTTACGAACCGAAACAGTGGCGATTTAATTGTTCAACCAACGTTTTTGCGAGCCATTTTGCGTGTTGGGTTTCTGATCTGTATGTTCCAGTTTTTGCCGCATCCTTATCTATTAGTAATTGGCGGGTCGGAACAGACGATGGATGATCAATTTATATAGCGCGCGCATGATATATTGTTAAAGTAAGAGGATCAAGACCGGACGTTGTGGCCAACAACATCCGGCTCGGAATTGATAAAGAGCGTATTTCGAGTTGTACCAAGTGGCGTAAATGGTTTGAATATGTTGACAAACTGTGGTAATAAAAACTTGAATTTTTTATTAGATATCATGTTTTAGCGGCGAACCGCGTTACAAATTTTTTTTTTTTATCAGTAGTGTTGACGGCGAGCCGTGTTACGAGGGTCAATAAAGCGTTTAACGGCGAACCGTGTTGCAAACTAGTGATGCGTTTAACGGCGAACCGTGTTGCACGTAAAAGGGAGTGTATATGTACACGTACCCACTCCCCCCCCCCCTTTTTTTTTGAGGGGGGCAACTGAATCCACTCGAAAGTGAACTGCCTACGTACCCCTTGCGGGGATCAAGTCACGCGTAGTTCTAGGTGATAGCGCGCCGCGCCTTATTGATAATATCTCTTGAGGTGCATCACGTTCCATGGCTTTGAAATTGCTTCGCCGGCCATGTTTTCGAGTCGATAGGCCCCGGGACGAACCGTTTCAATGATCTTGTAAGGGCCCACCCAGTTTGCTCCTAACTTTCCGGCATTCCGTTCAGCGGTGTTCTGGAATACATTCCTGAGAACCAGGTCGCCTTCTCTAAATCTTCGGGCTCGGACATTGGAGTTGTAGTATTTAGCAACGGATTGTTGATAATTCTGTATGCGGATGAGCGCCTGATCACGTCGTTCGTTGATTAGATCCAGCTCGTCTAGCAACATCAGGTGATTATAGCCTTCTTGCTCTGGTAACAACCAGCGACGAACTCCGGGAAAATGTACTTCTGGTGGGATTACACATTCCATTCCGTAGACAAGTGCGAATGGCGTTTCGCCGGTGGCTCGTCTCGGGGTTGTTCGATGAGACCAAAGGACTCCTTCCAGTTCGTCTGCCCAGCGGCCCTTTTTAGCGTCGAGCCGTTTTTTGAGTCCATCTAGAATCGTCTTGTTAGTCGCTTCGGCTTGACCATTCCCTTGCGGGTAGCGAGGCGTCTACTTGCTAAGGCGGATCTTCCATCTGTCGCAGAAGTTTTGAAATCGAGCCGATATAAACTGCGAGCCATTATCCGTGACAATTTCGTAAGGGACACCGTGCCGACAGATGATGTTCTTCCAAATGAATTGTTCAACTTGGACGTCTTTTATGCTTGCGTAGGATTCAGCCTCGACCCATTTAGAGAAGTAGTCGGTTAAGACTAACAAAAACCTCTTTTGCTTCGATTTATGCAGCGGTCCGACAATATCCATCGACCATCTCATGAATGGATACGGTGCGGAGATAGAAGATAACAGCTCGGCCGGCTGATGTATCGTTGGAGCATGACGTTGGCATTTCTCGCATTTCCACGAGTATTTTTCGCAGTCGCTGATCATCGTTGGCCAAAAATAACCGTGCTGTTTGATTTTGATAGCCAAGGCTCGTCCTCCGGAATGATTTCCACATGACCCACTATGAACTTCTTTCATTATTTCTCTCGCCTTCTTTCCTTCTACGCACGCGAGCAGTGGTCCCGAAAACCTCCATCGGAACACGGCGTCGCGTATCAGAATGTATCGTGCTGCTTGAGCCTTCAGCTTGCGAGCCGCCCACTTATCCGCTGGTACTTCTCCATCGGCTATGTATACACGGATCGGAGAGAGCCACTCTTTGTCACAACCGTACTCCGTATCTTCCTCGATGTCCATATCCGCGGGCTGATCGCCGTCGGGTATACCATTATCGCCCGGCTCGTCTGTGACAACGGTCATTAGGACTTCAGGCTCATCAATGTCGATACTGGGATGTTCGATAAATTCTACGGGAATTATCCTTTTCAAGTCTGGATCGGAGGTCGAGGCCAGCGATGCCAGAGCGTCGGCTTGAGTATTGTCTCCACGCGGTATCTTCTCCAATGCAAATTTTTCGAACTGTCCGGCTAGATTCTTCACTACTTCGAGGTAGGCTTTCATTCTTCTGTCTTTTGTAGCGTACTCTCCACTGAATTGGCTCGCGACGAGCTGGGAATCACAGTAAGCGTGTATGTTTCGAACTCCAATTCCGAGCGCCAACTTTAATCCAGCTATTAATGCTTCGTACTCTGCCTCGTTGTTTGACGCACCGAAATTCAGACGAAGAGACTGTTCCAAGATTTCGCCTGTCGGGGAGGTGAGTCAAATTCCGACTCCGGCGCCTTGCTTTGACGACGAGCCATCAACATGAAGTAGCCAGTCAGCGGGAAGACTTGGTTCATCGCTGGTGGCGATTGGCAGCTCAATCAAGAAATCAGCCAAAACTTGTGACTTTGCGCTCGTTCGATTTCGATACTCGATATCGTATTCGCTCAGCTCGATTGCCGACTTCGCCAGTCTTCCTGATTGGCTCGGGCTATGTAAAATCATTCTTAGTGGTAGTGTTGTCAGGACTATGATTGAATGGGATTGGAAATACGGGCGTAATTTCCGAGCCGACATAACGACTGGTTGCGCGAATTTCTCAGTCTGTGGGTTGATGTACTTGTATTTTCATTGTTTTAGCACTCTTAATTCATTCCTTTTGCATACATTTACCATCACATCTTTACCATTTGCATCCATAAGCATCTGCTTTTCACACTTGATAGGATTTGTATTGGCATTGCATGCATTCTTGCATTTGGAGTTGTTTTCAGATGTTTTTGGAAGCTTTAGAGGAGATCTTGAAGGTGGGAGATGGGAGCTTGATCACGGGAATGAAGTGGGACGCAGAAACCAGAAGAAGGCAGGACGTATGTGCAGACTCGACATGCAGACTCGACCAGCATGTCGAGTTGGTGTCAAAGGCGACACCTTTACGCGGACACGATCAAGCCCGTCGAGTCGGTGATCGAGTTGGTGTCAAAGGCAGCTCCTTTACGCGAACACGATCAAGTCCGTCAAGAAACACTTAGTGTTTGCACGCACGTGCCATTTTTACCTTTTTTCTAAAACCTAGTATAAAAGGCCAAATGATGTCATTTGTGTCAGACATCTTCTTTTTATTCTCAAAAACCAGAAAATCGCCCCTTAGGGTTCTTTCCTTGTATTTCAGATTGTTTCTTTGTCTTTAAGATTTTGCAACTATTTCCTTCAATAAAGTTGTTTAGTTTTCAATCCTCTTTCTAATTATGCAAGTTTTATCAATTTCTGGGTTTGTATTTTGTATGGCGATTTCTGAGTAGTCATCTAGGGTTCTTGAGGATGGGTTAGATTAGTGAAGATCCTTGATTACCCAGGGTGTTTAAGCTTTGATTTACTGTTTTCCCTTCTTGATTAGTGAGTTTAATGCTAATTCCTTTCTGATCATCTGGAATTTGAACTTAGGGCATTTCCCACCCAGCAGGTGTTTGATGAAATGCCCCAACCAACTTTTCCAAGAGATTTGCATTTCATGCCTAAGATATTAGTTGTCTTGAGTGCATTTTGGCTTGTGTGAATTGTTTCTTAATGCTAGCTGAGGTGTGTTTCGCTGATGAGAGTTGGGTCTGGAAGCACCTCAGACTTGATAGCTTCCGTCACGAGAGTGAGCTAGCTTTAGTGTTCGAGTTCACAGCCTAGGGTTAGCTCTGTTGAGTTTTGTTAAGCACCTTAGTTTCATCAAGGAGATTCATTAGTCAATTACCCCATCCTTAAGATCCTTTGCTTTAATTGATTTATTTTTAAGAATTGTCTATCAAGCTTTCTGGTCTTTAGTTTCTTTTATTTTATTTTTCTTATTATTGCTTTAACTTACTGCTTTCCATTTCTGTTAATTAGGGTATTAGTTCACAATTTCCATAATTTGCATTTGGCTTGACTTAGTTATTCTTGATTGCATCTTATCTGCATAGCATCTCACCTGATTGGATTGACTACCTTAAGTACTGCAATGACATGATAGTGCTGTAGGATTAATAGATAGTAAAATCCTACTATCAATTTGGCGCCGTTGCCGATTGGGTGTTTGTTTGCTACATTTAGGATTTCAAGTTACTTAAGATCAAGTTCGTTTCCAAGCTACACAGTTCCTGATTTTGCCAATTCTCTCTGTCTTTGTCATTGCAGGTACCGAACACGACAGACTCTACGTGCAAACTCGACGAACACCATCGAGTTAGTACTTTGGTTGTATGCAAACGAGATCAAAGGGCAGTGGCAACTTGATCAACTACTTAGACAACATCAACCGACTGAACAGAGCGTCACGGGTTTCTGTTGACCAGGTCAGAGAGGAGAATCAGGATCACCAGGCAGAAACTGAGCAGTGTGTTGACGCCATGGACAACCCTCAGGGTAATGGCAATGCTCGGGTTAGGCCGATCAGACACATTGGAGCAGGGGATGCTCCAAACATACACACACAGAGGCAGGGTATTGTTCCACCCCCTGTCCAGAACAACAATTTTGAGATCAAGCTTGGAATGATCAACCTTGTGCAGAACAAGATGTTCCACGGTTTACCTTGTGAGGATCCCATTGACCATTTGGACGAGTTCGATCGCCTCTGCAATCTCACGAAGGTCAATGGTGTTTCTGAAGACGCGGTCAAGTTGCGTCTTTTTCCTCTCAGTCTTGGAGAACGAGCTCACCAGTGGGAGAAAAATTTGCCCCACGGATCGATCACTACTTGGGACGACTGTAAGAAAGCTTTCCTTGCTAAATTCTTCTCTACAGGACGCACAGCCAAGCTGAGAAGTGATATCTCGGGTTTCCAGCAGAAAAATGGCGAGACATTCTCTGAGGCATGGGAACGGTTCAAGGGGTACACCAGTCAGTGCCCTCATCATGGTTTCAGTAATGAATCCATCCTCAGCACTATGTATAGAGGAGTCTTACCAAGGTATAGGCAGATGTTGGATACAGCAAGTAACGGTGATTTTCTGAATCAGGACGTGGATGATGGCTGGCAGCTAGTGGAGAACTTGGCTAGGTCAGATGGGAATTATAACGAAGAATATGACCGCACTACTAGGAGCACTGTTGAGTCTGATGACAAGCATAGGAAGGAAATGAAAGCCATGAATGAGAAATTGGACAAATTACTTCAGGTCCAAACAACCATGAAGCAAGTCCATTTTGTTTCTGAGGACGAATATGTGCAGGTCCAGGAAGGGGAGATTGATCAGCAGGTTGAGGAAGTGAGTTATGTGCAGAACAACCAGGGTGGCTACAACAAAGGCTATTACACGTACAAAGCCAACCCGAATCTGTCCTACCGAAGTACGAATGTCGCAAATCCTCAGGATCAGATCTATCCTCCACAAACACCGCAGAGTCAGCCTACGCAGCAGCAGAGTCAACCACAGCAGCAGCAAGAGTTCGTTCAGCGAGGGCAGTTTGTGAGCCAACAGGGCAGCTATCCACCTAGACAGCAGCAGGGAGCACCACCAGGGTTTGCTCCTCAGCAGGTACAAGCGCCACAGCTTCAGGAACCCGACGTGAGGGCCATGTTACAGCAGTTGTTGCAAGGTCAAGCTAATGGAGTTATTGAGACAAGTAAGAAGCTTGCGGAGATGAACAGCAAGCTTGATTCCTTAAACTCCAGGATTACGACCATTGAGAACAACCGTGCCTCCTCTTCTACAAACCAACATGGTCAACTCCCTGGGAAATCAATTCAAAACCCCAAGGACCACTGCCATGTCATCTACTCAAACAATGACATAGATCAGGCAGCTGAGAATGAAAGAGCCATCCAAAAGATCTCTAGGCTTCTCCATGGTACAAACTTTAATGAGGACATTAAGATAAAAGAAGGGGAGGATTGCACTGAAGATGAGGTTCAGATTAAAGGTCCGAATGAGCTGAAATCTGGGTTTAAGGGTAAACTCGATCAGCAGACTCTATCACCAAATCGAGTCAGAGCACAACAGGGCGAAAATGGTAGAAGCTACTTGCAAGCTCGACATGTTGATAGAGTCAAGCCAACTTCAGGTCCTGAACAAGTTGTTCCGCCTCCTTATAAGCCCCCGCTTCCATTTCCTGGCAGAATCCTCACCAAGGCTCAAAAGAAGGTCATCTCCAAGTTTAGAGCTGATATGAGTGAGATTGGTGTTGAGTTACCAAATATGGGAAACATGAAAGAAGCTCATCTCCAAATGAAGCTGATTAGGGATGTTCTTGCAAACAAGGAGAAAGTCACTGAGCTTCTGGAACTCTCTAGTGAACCCCAAGTCACACCAACCTCACTTCCTAAGCTCAAGGATCAAGGAAAGTTTACTCTGCCCTGCTCTCTTGGTGATTTGCAGCTAGATGATGCACTTGTGGATTCTGGAGCAAGTGTAAATTTGATTTCGCTGGGTTTGGTTAATAAGCTGGGTTCACAGAGTATGATGCAGCGGCCTAGATCTTCTATCATGTTTGGGGATGCTTCTTCTAAGTCTCCACTTGGTATTATCATGGATTATCCTCTGAAGGTTGGAGAATGCACCATACCAACAGACCTCACTATTCTGGATATGGTTGATAAGAAAGAGGTCCCATTGATCCTTGGAACTCCATTCCTTACTACAGCCGGAGCCTCAATTGATTTCCTCAACAAGATGGTGATCCTTCACAATGTCAACAACAAGGTCTCCAACCCACTCAAGGGTTACACTACTGAGTATTGTGGAACTATAACAACTGCAGAGTTAGGATCCAAGGTGATTGAATCTGGACTTGTTGAGGCTGTGAAGGTGCTGCATAGTGTGTCTACGAAGCTTGATGAGCGTCAGACATGCGTTTTTGATGGGGAGAGCCTTCAAGCATTGTTCAGTGAGCAACTGGGAAGTGCTCAAAAGGAGGGGGTGAGTATTGTTTCAAAGGCTACTCTCAAGAAGAAGAATAAGAGAATTGAACCTCAGCCTCCCTCCTCAAACCCATCTCAGCCCGCAGTGACTCTTTTGCCACTGGAACTCAAGGGTGTAAAGATTGAGTACAAGGTCAAGTACAAAGGAAGATCTAAACCTTTCTCAAGCGCTAAAGCCGTCATCAGTCCTGAACTCCAGAAAGATCCAATCATGCTTCAAGAGCTTCTCTCTCAGGTCATGACCATCACTCTTGAAGGAAGGCCAGATTTCAACCCTCCCTAGCAAGTTCAAGGGAAAGTCAAGCTAAGAGACTTAAAACAAAGCTCACTTGGGAGGAAGTCCCATGCTTATCCTTGTACATATTGCTTTAAGTTTTTGGTTTATTTAATGTTTTTTTTTTTTGTAGTGTCTTTGATTGGCAGGTCTCAAGAAAGGAGTTTGAGCTAAAAGGGCCAAGACAACAAACTGTGAAAAAAGGGAAAAATATTGACTCGATCATAGGCTCGATCAGCTGCCAGAGCCTGCACTCGCCATAATGCACTAGCTTGATCGCAGACTCGATCACTCCCATCCAGTAAGCATAGAAAACTCTAGCTTTCACCGTACTCCTTCTCCTAATTCCATCCTTGAGGTAACAACTCCATCACCATTGTATATACCATTTCATTTATGTTTTATTGGTTTTTGATTCTTGAAACCTTCTCCTTTCTTTTGTTACACAAGGGACTGTGTAATTCAAGTTTGGGGGAGGGGTTGAGATGTATTTGACCTTGTTTTCTATTTTCTTATCTCAAATTTTTGCATCATGTAAGGCATAGAAAAACACATAAAAATTTGAAAATTTTTCGAAAAATCCAAAAACATTCATGTAGTTGCATTCATATTTGTTAGATTAAGTTTCCATTGCATCACATAGATTCACAATCATGTTGCATAGTTGATACAGCCTTGTAAATTAACAATCTCATGCGATATGATTTGTGCCTTGGTTTTTGACTCTCTGATGCATTAGGGTGAGAATGAAGCACTTTAAACGAAACCGTGTTTAACTTGATCACATCATGACATGCACATCTCACTTGATCACTGCTGCGAATTGAGGCTTATCCCTGTTTATCTGAACCTTAATCTTGACTTATAAATATCATTGCATGCATTGAAAGCAACTCATGGATAGCATACATATCTGGACAATCTTTTCCCATTTGTTTATCCTCTTTGTTTGTCCAGGTAGTTTTCTTTCCCGCACCCTGAACACTTTAGCCTTTTCATTCAAACCCCCATTACTCTTGTGTGTGCTTGTGAGGCCTTGTTTCGATTATGCTTAGCAGAACGTGTTGAGTTTAAACCGGCAAGAGTAGGATGTCTAGGTATCTAGTTCGTTTCTGGGTTTGTTTTCAGGCTAAGTTTGGGGGTGATATCTTGAGCGCTATTTTCAGAAAGTGGGAAAAGAAAGTTGTTTTGATTAAGGCCAGGGAGTTGTTTTGTGTTTCAAAAGGGTCTAGCAAAGGTTTGGGAATAGTTTTAAGAAAGAAAAGAAGGCAATTGCCTCAGCTGTTTAAAAGAAAGAAAGGAGTTCCCTAAGTGTTAGGTTTCCCAAACCGCTAGATGTTACCATAAGATCACCTCTCCCTTGGCTAGTTCACAAAAGAAAAAAGAGAGAGAAGAGCAAGTGCTCCTCTGAGTCTAAAGGCGCAAAGCCTATTTGGTAGTTAGGAGTCGTTCTTGGTTTTTATGGGGTTCGGGTACTGACGCTGTCGAGTCAGAGCTAGGTAGTTAGAGGTTCTGCTCTTGCATCCTCCTGGGTTATAACTCTTAGCCTTCTGCCAAAGCATAGTCATTTTCTTGAGAGATCCCTGTTCTTTAAACCGTTCTATGATTTTAAGAAACCTTCCTTTTCTCTTGGCCTTTACTTTGAACCAAATGAGTTGCTAATTTGCATGTTTATGATTCATTGTTCACCATAATAAATGTTAAAGGGATTTTGCTGATAAGAATGCATTGTTTGAGTGACTGTGAAGTTGGATTGATCTTGTTAAGCATGATACAGATTTTCAAAGAAATAACTCTCACCTTGCTGCATTTTAGAACCGTAAACTTGGACATATATCAAATCGTTTTTGCTTGTTGTTTTTGGCTGTGTCAACTCGTTTTCAAACCTCATCCTTTTCTTTGCTCTTATTTGTTTGCTTGAGGGCAAGCAAAAGACAAGTTTGGGGGTGTTGATGTACTTGTATTTTCATTGTTTTAGCACTCTTAATTCATTCCTTTTGCATACATTTACCATCACATCTTTACCATTTGCATCCATAAGCATCTGCTTTTCACACCTGATAGGATTTGCATTGGCATTGCATGCATTCTTGCATTTGGAGTTGTTTTCAGATGTTTTTGGAAGCTTTAGAGGAGATCTTGAAGGTGGGAGATGGGAGCTTGATCACGGGAATGAAGTGGGACGCAGAAACCAGAAGAAGGCAGGACGTATGTGCAGACTCGACATGCAGACTCGACCAGCATGTCGAGTTGGAGTCAAAGGCGACACCTTTACGCGGACACGATCAAGCCCGTCGAGTCGGTGATCGAGTTGGTGTCAAAGGCAGCTCCTTTACGCGAACACGATCAAGTCCGTCAAGAAACACGTAGTGTTTGCACGCACGTGCCATTTTTACCTTTTTTCTAAAACCTAGTATAAAAGGCCAAATGATGTCATTTGTGTCAGACATCTTCTTTTTATTCTCAAAAACCAGAAAATCGCCCCTTAGGGTTCTTTCCTTGTATTTCAGATTGCTTCTTTGTCTTTAAGATTTTGCAACTATTTCCTTCAATAAAGTTGTTTAGTTTTCAATCCTCTTTCTAATTATGCAAGTTTTATCAATTTCTGGGTTTGTATTTTGTATGGCGATTTCTGAGTAGTCATCTAGGGTTCTTGAGGATGGGTTAGATTAGTGAAGATCCTTGATTACCCAGGGTGTTTAAGCTTTGATTTACTGTTTTCCCTTCTTGATTAGTGAGTTTAATGCTAATTCCTTTCTGATCATCTGGAATTTGAACTTAGGGCATTTCCCACCCAGAAGGTGTTTGATGAAATGCCCCAACCAACTTTTCCAAGAGATTTGCATTTCATGCCTAAGATATTAGTTGTCTTGAGTGCATTTTGGCTTGTGTGAACTGTTTCTTAATGCTAGCTGAGGTGTGTTTCGCTGATGAGAGTTGGGTCTGGAAGCACCTCAGACTTGATAGCTTCCGTCACGAGAGTGAGCTAGCTTTAGTGTTCGAGTTCACAGCCTAGGGTTAGCTCTGTTGAGTTTTGTTAAGCACCTTAGTTTCATCAAGGAGATTCATTAGTCAATTACCCCATCCTTAAGATCCTTTGCTTTAATTGATTTATTTTTAAGAATGGTCTATCAAGCTTTCTGGTCTTTAGTTTCTTTTATTTTATTTTTCTTATTATTGCTTTAACTTACTGCTTTCCATTTCTGTTAATTAGGGTATTAGTTCACAATTTCCATAATTTGCATTTGGCTTGACTTAGTTATTCTTGATTGCATCTTATCTGCATAGCATCTCACCTGATTGGATTGACTACCTTAAGTACTGCAATGACATGATAGTGCTGTAGGATTAATAGATAGTAAAATCCTACTATCAATTTGGCGCCGTTGCCGATTGGGTGTTTGTTTGCTACATTTAGGATTTCAAGTTACTTAAGATCAAGTTCGTTTCCAAGCTACACAGTTCCTGATTTTGCCAATTCTCTCTGTCTTTGTCATTGCAGGTACCGAACACGACAGACTCTACGTGCAAACTCGACGAACACCATCGAGTTAGTACTTTGGTTGTATGCAAACGAGATCAAAGGGCAGTGGCAACTTGATCAACTACTTAGACAACATCAACCGACTGAACAGAGCGTCACGGGTTTCTGTTGACCAGGTCAGAGAGGAGAATCAGGATCACCAGGCAGAAACTGAGCAGTGTGTTGACGCCATGGACAACCCTCAGGGTAATGGCAATGCTCGGGTTAGGCCGATCAGACACATTGGAGCAGGGGATGCTCCAAACATACACACACAGAGGCAGGGTATTGTTCCACCCCCTGTCCAGAACAACAATTTTGAGATCAAGCTTGGAATGATCAACCTTGTGCAGAACAAGATGTTCCACGGTTTACCTTGTGAGGATCCCATTGACCATTTGGACGAGTTCGATCGCCTCTGCAATCTCACGAAGGTCAATGGCGTTTCTGAAGACGCGGTCAAGTTGCGTCTTTTTCCTCTCAGTCTTGGAGAACGAGCTCACCAGTGGGAGAAAAATTTGCCCCACGCGGTCAAGTTTCTGGCGATGGCATTTTGACCAGGGCTTGAATCTGTTTAGGATTCGCCTCGATGCCTCGCTGAGTTACCAGATAACCCAGGAATTCTCCAGATGTCACGGCGAAGCGACACTTTGTCGGATTCAACTTCATATTGTATGAATTCAGCTGCTTGAAGCAGTCGCGGAGGTGCGTCACATGATTTTCCTTCTTCAGTGATTTCACTAGCATGTCGTCGATGTACACTTCCATCGTTTTTCCGAGCTGGGGAGCGAACATTTTATTCACGAGCCGCTGATACGTTGCTCCTGCGTTCTTGAGTCCGAACGGCATTACTTGATAGCAATAGATGCCTCGCTCCGCTTGGAAGGCCGTTTTTTTCTCGATCGTCGGGGTTCATCTTAATCTGGTTGTATCCTGAGAAAGCGTCCATGAAGGTTAACAACTCGTTTCCTGCAGTTGCTGCTACGAGGCGGTCGATATGAGGGATCGGGAAGCTGTCTTTTGGGCACGCCTTATTCAGATCTGTAAAATCTATGCATACTCGCCATTTCCCATTCTTCTTTTTGACCACAACCGGATTTGCGAGCCATTCGGGGTATTTTGCTTCGACGATCGAGCCCACTTTCAATAGACGCTCCACTTCATCGTTCACAGCCTTTTGACGCTCGTGCCCTAACTTTCGTCGCTTCTGTTTGACTGGTTTAAAGGTCGGATCGACGTTTAGCTCGTGACAAGCGACATTGATATCTATCCCTGGCATATCCTCTGCCGTCCAAGCGAAGGTGCTGATGTTCTCTTTTAAGAAAGAAATCAATTCTTTTTGGATTGCTTCCTCTAGGTTCGCTCCGATTTCCACACATCTTTCTGGGTTCTGCTCGTCAATGCATACGGAGATTACAGCTTCGCAGGTTGTTTCCGTGATGACGGTTTCCTTGCCTTCGACTAGCGTATTTTGAGCAGGCTGGCTATTCGTCGGCTCGCCGCCATCTGCTATCTGTAATTGCTATAAAAGGTTAGCTAGGTCGTTTGCCGTCTCTCGGCTCGTATTGACCTTCTTCCTGTTCGCTTCGGGGAGTAGTTTAGGCAGAGGATTCCGAAATTTGTGCTCCGTCATGAAGCATATTCTTGATTCCTTTTGCGAACCGAGTATGGTTTTTATTCCGGATGGAGTGGGAAATTTGATGCACAGGTGATACGTAGATGGTACGGCTCGCATTGAATTTATCCATGGTGTGCCCATGATGATGTTGTAGATTGGCGGGTTATTCGAGACGGAGAAGCGAACCATTTTGGTTATTCCGCCTGCTTCGACCGGAAGCGTGATTGTTCCCATTGACATCGTCGTCTCGCCTCCGAACCCTGTTAGCGGTTTTGGTGCTGACCTCACGTCGGACAGATCAATTCCCATTCGCTCCAAGGTTCCCTTGTAAATTATGTCGACCGTGCTCCCCGTGTCGATGAGGATCCGAGCTACGTCAAAGTTTCCCACGGCTAGCATGATCACGAGGGGGTCGTCGTGCGGTTTATCAATGCCGATAACTTCGTTCTCCGTGAAGGTGATTTCGGCGTTTCGCAGCTTTAAGGGTTCGTACCAATTGACTGCTGCGTCGGCTCGTCGCTGAAAGGCATTAATCGATGACACGGTGTCCGAACAGAATTGCGAGCCGCCCATTATGAGATGGATTCTTCTCCGAGCTCCACCTTGATCATCGGAGTCCTCCCATCTTCCGCGCTTCGGTTGGTCGATCGGTCGATCTAATTTTTCTGGTCGTTCTCTTGGTTCGGGTCGCTCCAGATCCTCCAATTTTAAGTCACCTTTCAGTTCTCCGCTAAGCAGCTTTTTTGCGAGCTCCGCTCCTAGGTGGCGGCACTTCTCGGTAGAATGGCCGTAGCACTGGTGAAACTCGCAGTAGGCTTTGTCGTCGTAGTTCGGTGAGTTTTGGTTCCTCACCCATGTGTTGCTTTTTAGCGCTTTTCCCCTTCCAGCGCTTATTTGGTTGACGACGTCTCACTGTTGGCTCGCCTCTACTTGATAATTATGCACCCCAGACAGGTTCCGCCCTTCGTGATACACGTATCCGCCTCGCTTGTTATGGCGCTTCTGACTAGTTTGCGGCTGCGCTGCTGGTGGCGGTTTAGCTGTCGCCTTGGATGAACTGTGGAGCGCGGTCAACACTTTCATATCTTCTTCTTCTGCTACGAATGCTACGGATCGATGGATCGCGTCGGCGATCGACTTAGGTTTATTAAGGGCGAGCTCTTTTCGGAAATCTGACTGGAACCACAACCCCTTTTTGAGTGAATCGACGGCAATTTCGTCGTTGATAGTCCCTGCCTTTGACATAGTCATTTTGAATCGCTCCATAAAGCTGCGAAGTGACTCTTCTTCTCCCTGGACCATATTCCACAGATTAATCGCCGAGGCTGATCTCTCTATAAACATGGAGTACTGTTTAAGGAAAAGAGCCGTCAGCTGCTGGAAGTTTTCGATCGAATTCGGCTCGAGGTTTAGGAACCAGTCCAGGGCCGCACCCTTCAGGTACTCGGCGAATAATAGGCAGAATCCAGCATCCTTTTCTTCTACGCTTCTGAATGCGGCTCGACTCAGTGCAACCCGAAACGCATTAATATGATCTGATGGGGATTAAACTTTTCCCAATTTCTACCCCTTTTCTGCAAGTGCACAGATCGAGAGTAGCAACGGGTATATCGAACACAAGGACCAGTTAGTACACTACAAGGTATGAGATCGAGATTTAGCTAGGAAAGCAATATGAGTTTGGTTGTTGTCACGTTGAAAGCAAGTAAAGAAAGCAAGTAACAAAGCAAATAGAGTTGTAAATCAATGGATGGAAAGCGCTAAGCAATAGGATAATCTCGGGATGAGTGATTCAAGCAAGCAAGTTCGATTTGTTAGGGATTTAAGAATGTGTACCACCTAGAACTCAAGACACTAATTTAGATCTTTCCACTTCCGTGGCTCCGACCCCTATGTTGATCTATCTAATCGCTAAACTTTTGGTATGTCCTTAGATATTCAAACAAGCATTAATTCGATCAAGTCTCAATTGTTCACAACCTCTAGTAAATCAACTTCCGCAGTCTAAGAGAGAGTTGCCCACCAAATACTAGTTCAGGCGAATGATTCATCACTTCCGTGGCTCAAATCTACCTAGGATCATATGTTGATTGGCCAGATCAACACCAAGCAATGAACACAAGCAAAGGTGAAGAGTTTATGTAAACCCTAATTCTATGTATCGATTATCAAGCAAGCATGAACACTATCCTTTGATTTCCTATCACTTAACAAGGTAACTACTCAGACATAGAGAAGGAAATCGAATTCATGTTCATAAGAACAGAGATCCGAGATCCTCTCTTGAAAGAGACAATGAAAGAAAAGCAAAAACTATAAGAACTTTTATTGAATAATATTTTGTATCTCTATGTGTGGCTCTCTTCTTTTACAAGGCTAAAAAGATGTATTTATAATGCTTCAGAACTTGAAGGGCGGCTTGACCTAGGTCTTGGTCGAAACATAAGAGGCGGTGCAAGTTTGGGCTTGAAAACGTGCAAAACGGGCTTCGGAAACGAGCCGGGTCGAGCGAGGCGTGTCGCGGTCGAGCGGGGCGGTCGACCGGTCGGTCGGGCTGGTGCTCGGGTCGTGCTGGCGGTCGGACGGTCGGACGGGATGATGGTCGGGCGCGCACGGGATGGTGAAAGGAGGTCGGGTCGGACGGGAGCCTTGGAGGCCCTGTCCGACCGGCTCGGTCGACCGGATGGGTCGTGGAGTTGGAGGAAGGTTGGGTCGGACGGGAGCCTTGGAGGCCCTGTCCGACCGGCTCAGTCGACCGGTGTTCTCCTGCGGTTAAGGACGGTCGGGTCGGACGGGAGCCTTGGAGGCCCTGTCCGACCGGTTCGGTCGAGCGGTTGGTGTAGACGTCCGGTTCTCGGCTGATTTGACACTCTTCACTAGAACGATCATATCTCCCATTCTACGTGGCCAAATTGCATGATTCCAATTGCGTTGTAAAGCTAACTCATGTAGGCATCGCGGCGAACTGGTTTGGGTGAAATCCATTGAGTAGAATGTTTTTGGGGCTCCTCCAAAGTAAATGATAGTGCATGAAGCTGCTTTGAGGACCTTTGCCTTTGTTTTGCTCCAAATTGCATCTTTTGACCTGAAATGACTCTTGGCACTATATATGCATAAAAACTACCTTTTAAAGCAAAAAGCCACGATAAAACCATGCATAAAGTATATAAAAACGATGTAAAAAGGGTGTAAATTAGTGGTATATCAACTCCCCCAGACTTAGATCTTTGCTTGTCCCCAAGCAAATAGAATCCAAATCGGAGAAAGAGGTTTGAAAACATGAAAACTCACTTATCCTTTGGCACTTGTATCTTCCATTGCTCTGCTTTCACTTGGAGCAAAACTAACTTTGAATCTAGCCTTCCCGTTCTGACCTTGAGCTTAGCGAACCATACCGGACCCAACAAATCTCATCCAGCACTCCAAACTTTCCATTGTCAACTCCTTACAGTATTTAAAGCGTGCGGTCTTTATCAAGGGATTATTGATCACAGAGCATTTACTCTTACCCATCCAAGTGTTTGCCAAGACAGTCCTTTTTAGCACATCCAGTTCCATTCCTCTCTCTTTCTCTCTTTTCTTTTGAAGGATCGATCTTTCCCTACTTTTCTAGGGTATCATTTTATTTTTTCTATCGATCCTTCTTCCCTTTGAATATTTTTCTTTTCTGGGAATATCATAGGATAGGCTTTTGCTTTTCCTTGTTTGAGTAGGTCTCCATAAGACAAGAAGGTGCAGACGTATGCATTCCTCTTGCTTACACGTTTTCGTTGTGCTTAAAAGCTTTTGATTTTCATTTTGCAGATGAGAGAGAGGTGGACTGTATCTTTGGTGGACATGTCTCAACTAGACCGGGATGAGGAATCGGCTAATATGTATCTCAAGCCCCTTGACAAGAAAAATTAAAAGTTCAATTAGGTGGTGGAGTTGACTTTAGATTGTCCGGGTACCTTAGAAATCTTGCCAAATCAGTAGGTCGATCCACCCTCAGTGGTTCCGTTGGGCATTGTTCGGTGTCAATATTCGCCTTTGTGATCACAAGAGCTTTGGCATGCTATGGTGAGCTCCTAGGATAGATCATAGTTTCCTAACTTATTTTGACTCAATAAAACAGAGGTTTTGAAAAAGGTTGATAAGAGAAATAGATATAAGATGAAGACAAGTCATGAACAAACGCATTAGTACCGACAATCCCCCCAGACTTAACTTGCACCGTCCCGGTGAAAGCAAATCCGATTAAGGGAGGTAAAAGAAAGAGGTAATAAGGCGTTTGTGAATTAGAGGAAAGATGTAACCTGATATGGTATTAGAAATCGAAGAATGGTGTGATGGATGATCTGTCCAGCGACTATGTTGCTCCATAATGTGGATGAGATCCCGGCTTAGATGGTCAAATGCTGTTGCGCACCAGCAATGAGTTTAAAGGGCCGCCTGAGTGTAGGTGAAGTAGGATCAGCATGTGGTAGAACAGCAAGTAGGCGTGGCATGTGATGTGGTATGGGATGAAAATGTGGTGGGATGATGGTGGTATGATATGCAAATGTGGTGGGATGGTATGCAAGTGAGGTGGGATGGTATGCAAATGAGGTGGAATGGTATGCAAGTGAGGTGGGATGGTATGCAATGAAGTGGAATGGTATGTAAGTGAGGTGGGATGGTATGCAAATGAGGTGGAATGGTATGTAAGTGAGGTGGGATGGTGGGCCGGCAAGAGGGGACTCGGTCGATCGGGCTAGGCACCGGTCGACCGTCTTGGTCTACCCGACCATGATGAATGCTGCATTCTTCTTTCCTTAGGTTTCTTCCTGCTTCTTTCATGCTGGATTCTCAAATTTCTGTATCCAAAACTTCAAAACAAAACTATTAAATGAAAACAAAGATTAAAAAGGGATAGAAAAGACCTTATGGGTTGCCTCCCATACAGCGCTTGTTTATGGTCTTTAGCTTGACCGTTTGGCTCTTCTAAGAAGAAGTGGAAGGACATGGCCTGAGACAAAGCCTTTTTGTGCGTGTCCCATCACGTCCTTGTTGATGATCAGGTGGTTCATGAGGAGATATGAACCGAGAATGTTTGGTAGGAGTGAAAACGGGGACGGCATCATAGAAAACAGATTTGTTGACATTGACAAGAGAGATGCGGCGGTTTGGCCAATCCATAATGGCTCCAGCAGTTGCCAAGAATGATCTTCCAAGTATAATAGGCATGTCACTTCCTTCTTTGATATTCATGATATGAAAATCCACCGGTATTTTTGTATCTCCAATTTCGAGCAAGATATCATAAACAACACCTCTAGGTTGTGCAATGGTGAGATCAGCAAGTCCAATGCTGATTTGTGAAGGTTGGAGGCGTGTGATCCCAAGGAGTTTGGCAGTGTGTGTGGGCATCAGGTTTATGCATGAACCAGAATCACAAATGTAGCTATCAAAGTACCTTCCATTGATTGTGCAGGGTATGGTAAACTGTCCTGGGTCTTCTACCTTGTAGAGGGTTCGGAAAGATGGTTGCTTCTTAGCTTTCTCAAATAGCTCCTGAATCTCTTCTGGGGTCTCTTTGCAGTTGTGGAAGAAGTTGGTGAGTGGGTGGTTCTTCCAGGCCTCATGAAAGGTCATGCTTGCTGGAAGTGTTTGGACAAAGCGGTTGAATTCAGCTAGCTTCTCTCGGGAGATGGGGTTGCTGTACCACTTGGGAGGAGGTGTGGAGGGCGGAGATGGGGGTAGGGTTGCTGCATAAGATGACATAGAGAGGCGGGCTCGCCTAAAGAGTTGCTTAATCTCATCCTTGGTTTCTTTGCTACTAAAGAAAAATTCAACCAAATCGTGGTTGTTCCAAGCTTCTTCAAAGGGGACATAGAATGGTATGGACTTCACCTTCTTGTTAAATTCCTTGAGCTTCTCTGGGCTTATCTTAGTAGGGTCGATGGGATCATAATAGAATGAATCCTCTGGTTCATCCAAGCTGATTCTCTGTCTTGAAATGCCGGTGATTCTAGGAAGGGCGAGTATGCGAGCTGGTGGTGGAGAGAATTGCGGGTCAGGTTGCTGTGGACTAGTTTCACTTCCTCTAGAGCTTGCATTGCTGTTAAAACTCTGCTGTTCTTCTTCATTATCTTCATAGTCTTCCTCATACTCTTGATCTTCTTCTTCTTTCTTAACAAGATGTGCTGAGTTTTCCTTGGAGATTGATGTGATGACATTGCAAGGGAAAGGAGGTGGGTTGGGTGTGGGGCTTCTTTCTCTCTGGTTCTTAGAGAAAAGAGATTCTTCTACAACTGACAGCCGGTTATAGATGATTCCAAGATGTTTGCAATTATCATCATTGAAGCTATTGGCATCAATGCTCTTGCTAAGTAACTCGTGGTGTTTTGCAGCAACATCTAGCTTGACAAGGTTGAGTGATTGATCATGGTCTTCCTTGAGTTGCTTGATATCTTTGTCAGGCTTGATAACTTGGTTAAAAAGAACATCCATCTTTTCTCCAAGGGTGAGATGAACATATTCGATCTTCTTCTCCATCTCTCTTGTACTTGTGACTTGATAGTCAAGGTACTCTTGAAGCATCTCTTCAAGCTTGGTTAGGTGTGGGTCGTGGGGTAATCCTTCTGTGGCATGGGGTAGCTGCTCAATGTGCTGTGGAGGTTGGTGGTTTCTATAGGGAGGGTGGTAGGGTTTGAGTAGCGGCACATAGGGTTGTCCACGGGCAAACTTGTTGAGGAAAGCTTCCTTGTATCTTCTCCATGTCTTGAAATCGTGTTGGGCAGAAAATCTAACCCATTCTTGAGCTCGGCCAGCTAGGGATGTTTGGAACAAGCTGATCTTCTTTGGGTTCTCTCCCAAACCATAGTAATCACATAGATTTTCGAAATTCTCAACATGTTCTTGAGCACACTCCGATATGAAGTCATGGAAAGGATCTCTTACTACATACTTGATCAGGTCGCCATTGATGGACTCCGGTGGTAAGGAGGCATCATCTTCTTCTTCATAAGATTGGTTGTGGTAAGGGTAAGAGCTTTGGTTATACTTGGATTTGAAAGGTGGGTTCCTGCTGAACCTCTTCAAGAAAGCTTCGCTGTAGTCTAACCAAGTGTTGATTTGAAAAGGAGGAGAGTATTGCGCCCACTCAAGAGCTCTCCCAGCTAAGGACATGCTAAACAGCATTAGTTTCTTCTCAAAATCGAAAACTCCATAAGAATCACAAAGACCTTCAAAGTGATCAATGTGTTCCAGTGCATACTCATTGTAGAGATCATGGAATTTGTCTCTCTTCACAAACTCAATCAGCTCCGGATCTATTTCTTCTTCTGGTGAGGCTAGAAGGTGTTCTTCTCTTTCATAGTAGGCTTGGCTAGACGTCTCCAGTTCGGCCGCATTAAGGTAGGGGAGAAGGTTCTTCTTGGTGTTCATGGGTGCTAGTCCGGGAGGACTACTGCGAGAATCCCATGAAGGTGAAATAGCTGGAGGGTTTGACATCCTCTTCTCTGTTGGACTGTCTCTAGGAGGAGATATGTGGCGTATAGGAATCGCCCTTATAGGACTAGGATTTCTCAAATCCTCTTCCATCTAGGAGAAAAACTTAAAACCTGAAAAATCAAAAACAAAAAAAGGAAAAACAAGATTAAATAACTAAAAACAGGAAAAACCTAGATCTGATCTCTTTCAAGAACTTGTAGGCACGATAATGGTCCCCGGCAACGGCGCCAAAAAGCTTGATGGGGATTAAACTTTTCCCAATTTCTACCCCTTTTCTGCAAGTGCACAGATCGAGAGTAGCAACGGGTATATCGAACACAAGGACCAGTTAGTACACTACAAGGTATGAGATCGAGATTTAGCTAGGAAAGCAATATGAGTTTGGTTGTTGTCACGTTGAAAGCAAGTAAAGAAAGCAAGTAAACAAAGCAAATAGAGTTGTAAATCAATGGATGGAAAGCGCTAAGCAATAGGATAATCTCGGGATGAGTGATTCAAGCAAGCAAGTTCGATTTGTTAGGGATTTAAGAATGTGTACCACCTAGAACTCAAGACACTAATTTAGATCTTTCCACTTCCGTGGCTCCGACCCCTATGTTGATCTATCTAATCGCTAAACTTTTGGTATGTCCTTAGATATTCAAACAAGCATTAATTCGATCAAGTCTCAATTGTTCACAACCTCTAGTAAATCAACTTCCGCAGTCTAAGAGAGAGTTGCCCACCAAATACTAGTTCAGGCGAATGATTCATCACTTCCGTGGCTCAAATCTACCTAGGATCATATGTTGATTGGCCAGATCAACACCAAGCAATGAACACAAGCAAAGGTGAAGAGTTTATGTAAACCCTAATTCTATGTATCGATTATCAAGCAAGCATGAACACTATCCTTTGATTTCCTATCACTTAACAAGGTAACTACTCAGACATAGAGAAGGAAATCGAATTCATGTTCATAAGAACAGAGATCCGAGATCCTCTCTTGAAAGAGACAATGAAAGAAAAGCAAAAACTATAAGAACTTTTATTGAATAATATTTTGTATCTCTATGTGTGGCTCTCTTCTTTTACAAGGCTAAAAAGATGTATTTATAATGCTTCAGAACTTGAAGGGCGGCTTGACCTAGGTCTTGGTCGAAACATAAGAGGCGGTGTAAGTTTGGGCTTGAAAACGTGCAAAACGGGCTTCGGAAACGAGCCGGGTCGAGCGAGGCGTGTCGCGGTCGAGCGGGGCGGTCGACCGGTCGGTCGGGCTGGTGCTCGGGTCGTGCTGGCGGTCGGACGGTCGGACGGGATGATGGTCGGGCGCGCACGGGATGGTGAAAGGAGGTCGGGTCGGACGGGAGCCTTGGAGGCCCTGTCCGACCGGCTCGGTCGACCGGATGGGTCGTGGAGTTGGAGGAAGGTTGGGTCGGACGGGAGCCTTGGAGGCCCTGTCCGACCGGCTCGGTCGACCGGTGTTCTCCTGCGGTTAAGGACGGTCGGGTCGGACGGGAGCCTTGGAGGCCCTGTCCGACCGGTTCGGTCGAGCGGTTGGTGTAGACGTCCGGTTCTCGGCTGATTTGACACTCTTCACTAGAACGATCATATCTCCCATTCTACGTGGCCAAATTGCATGATTCCAATTGCGTTGTAAAGCTAACTCATGTAGGCATCGCGGCGAACTGGTTTGGGTGAAATCCATTGAGTAGAATGTTTTTGGGGCTCCTCCAAAGTAAATGATAGTGCATGAAGCTGCTTTGAGGACCTTTGCCTTTGTTTTGCTCCAAATTGCATCTTTTGACCTGAAATGACTCTTGGCACTATATATGCATAAAAACTACCTTTTAAAGCAAAAAGCCACGATAAAACCATGCATAAAGTATATAAAAACGATGTAAAAAGGGTGTAAAATAGAGGTATATCATGATCCTTAGGATTGGTCGAGCCATCATACTTCTGGATGCTCAATTTCCCTGGATCGATTACCTTGGTGTTAATTATGCGAGCCGAGAAAGGTGTATGTTCCGCGTCCTCGCATATTTGAGCGATCTCTGGTGCTGAGCTGAGTGCTCTGTGGATTTGAGATCGAAGCAGCTTTGCCTCGTTATCGGATTTTTCAAGGCGAGCCCGAATTTCGGCCAATTCGTCTCGGCTCATATTCAGCTCTTTGCTGGGGATATTTCTCCTTGAGGAGCTCGGGCCTCGAGACAGCCGATCCTTGTTTCGAGTACCGTGGGGAGTTGGTGTTCGTTTCTCGAGTAGGAGACGTGTAATGGCTTCCGCAAACGTTTCGAAAGAGGGTATGGTAGGGGAGACGTCCGTGTTCTGTTCGGTAATCTTAGTTGGCTGACTCGGATCACTAATCAAGTCGCTCGGGGAGGGTTCTCCTTGATTTGATAGTATCTTCCTGAGCATCTCGTCCAGTGATTCCGGGGTGATATCGCCAGGGATCTGGTCTCCCAGGTTAAGTCGTATCGGGTTAATCGGTTGGGTATCCTTGCGCTTTGCGTTCTGCTTCTTCCCGCGGAGACGCGGTGGCGAATCATCTGGCTCGGAACTTGTCTCGCTTTGCTCGGGAGTTTTTTCTTCTTCCTCTTCCTCTGTTTCATCGGCTGCGGACTCGAAGGCCAGATTCTTCGGGTCGAGTTTCTTTCGTCGCCTGGCGTCTCGTTCTTCTCTTTCTTTCAGTTGGGTGCGTAGATTTTCGAGCTCTTGAGTCAACGTGCTGTTCAAGGCTCCTTGCTCTTCAGTTTGTTTTTTCAGGGAAGCGATCATCTCTGTTTCCGTTTGGCTCGCTGCTGCGCTTCCTTCATGTTGCTGACCGTTCGGGTCGGTCTCGTCTAGATTTGTGTCCGTCATCCTACCTCGTATTCCTTGTGTATGAATTCTCTACCCCCTCCTTCTAGCGCCAAATTGTGCGAGCCGAAACTTGCGCAATATTGTTTAGTTCGTTTTTAGAGAGAGCCGAGGAATTCTACTGATTAAATACGAAGAAGACGAGCCAAAAATGGTTTTGTTATTAGCTGTTATGCGAGCTATCAAATTTGTGGCGTGTGCCTTTGCTGTGGGTAAAAAAGTGATCCCGAAAACAATTGACATCGGTTCCTATTTATAAGAGAATAGGAACCGACTTTACAAGATTAAAGTAAACTTTCCATAATCGAACTTTCCATTTCTGCTCGCACCGACTTGCATTTATGGCAAGCTCTGATCATGGGCCTTCTTCGATGGGCCTCGGCTCGAATCTCTTCGCTGGATGTTGGCTCGGCCCATCGAGAGATTTCCTACCGGTTTCTTGGTCCAGTCGACGGTTCGTCCTGGCTCGGTTTTGCTATGCCCGGTTCGAATGGCAATGTGACGGAGGGAAATCCGACCCCAACAAAGATGCTCTTTGTAGTTCACCGAGATGATAGTGACTCTTCTTAAACGGTAACATTCTTATGTGAACATGTGACTCCTTTTCTTCTTTATTGTAACGGTCACTAGGCAAAGATAGCCTTAGGTGTGATATGATTCAATACTCCCCCTCAAGCTTAACGGCCATGAATGAGAGTTAAGCTTGAAAGACTAGATTACCACCTCATTAAAAACCTGAGCATAGAAAACCCAATGGGATAAAACCATACTCAGGGAAAAAGAGTGTGGTTCTCATATCTTAGGGGACTCCATTTGCAGCTGATCAGGTCTATGAGTCCTAGTCTCTCATGGATGTACTCGCAAATCTCCTTGGTTGCTGCCTTGGTGAAGATATCAGCTAACTGATCTTCACTTTTAGTATAGCATGGCAAGATGACTCCTAGTTGCATCTGCTCCCTCACTTTATGACAGTCGACTTTGATGTGCTTTGTCCTCTCATGGAACACTGAGTTAGAAGCGATGTGAATCGCGGCTTGATTATCACAGTGCATTGTGATTGGTGTAGGCGTCTCCCTGCCTAAGTCTTCTAGTAACATCTTGAGCCACATAAGCTCCGTTGTTAGTCTCCTCATTGCTCTATACTCGGCCTCGGTACTAGATAGTGAGACCACTTTTTGCTTCTTGCTCTTCCATGTAACCAAGTTCCCTCCAATGAAGGTACAATAGCCACTGGTTGACTTTCTATCTCCTCTATCACCAGCCCAATCAACATCACAGTAGCCTACGATGTTTGAACTTCCATTGCAGCCCATCCAAATGCCTCTTTCAGCCGAGCCCTTGAGATATCTTAGGACCCGTTCGACCATTGCCCAATGATAGACCGTAGGTGCTTGCATATGCTGGCTAACCTGATTCACGGCAAAACAAATGTCAGGTCTAGTGAGTGTAAGATAGATAAGCTTACCCACAATCCTTCGATATTGCATTGCATCTTCAAATGGTTGATCCTCTCCATTTTCCATCTCTTTATGAGCCTTGTATGCCTCTTCTAATGGTGTTCTAGCTGGCTTTGCTTCACTCATCCCTGTTTCATTAACAAGATCAAGTGTGTACTTTCTTTGAGATAAGAAGAGACCTTCCTTTGATCTACATACTTCTATCCCAAGAAAGTATTTTAGTTCTCCAAGGTCTTTAATCTCAAACATAGATTTTAGTTAAACCTTAGTATCTTGAATACCAACCTTGTCATTCCCAGAGATGATAATATCATCTACATAAACGAGAATGACAATGATACCTGCTTGGCTTTGAAGGGTGAAGAGGGTGTGATCTGATTCTGATCTTCTAAAGCCTCGATCGAGTAGGGTCACACTTAGTTTCCGGTACCATGCTCTCGGAGATTGCTTGAGACCGTAGATAGCTTTTCTTAGCTTGAGCACTTTTCCTGGTTGAACCATATGCTCCAAACCTGGTGGTGGAGTCATGTAAACCTCTTCATCCATCTCCCCCTGAAGGAATGCGTTCTTAACATCCATTTGCCACAGCTCCCAATCCAAGTTCACCGCGAGTGATAAAATGACTCTCACAGTTGGTAGCTTTGCAACCGGGGCAAATGTATCCTTGTAATCTTGACCATAGGTTTGAGTGAAGCCTCTAGCCACTATTCTGGCCTTGTGTCTCTCAATCTCTCCACTACTCAGGTATTTGATCGTGAACACCCATTTGGAGCTTACGGTTTTCTTTCCCTTCGGCAAGTCAGTTTCATCCCAAGTGTGGTTCTTGATCATAGCATGAATTTCATCACCGACTGCATTAGTCCAAACCTCAAACTGAATAGCTTCTTCGTATGACTGTGGGATGTCATGTTGGTCTAATGCGGTCATGAACGCTTGGTGTTCCTCCGGATAATACGCTAAAGAGCACACTGCTTGAGTTGGATGAGCTACGGCTTGGCAATTGTAATAGACTCTTGTGTTGACCCAATTTGACAGATCCTTCTTTAGTCTCTGGCTTCTTCTCAACTCTACTACCGGCTCAGCTGGTTGAGAAGTCTACGGATTACTCTCATTAATGACCGGACTCACAGCTTGGTCATGATGCATAGTTGGTTCCGATGCTGATTCTGACTCACCGGCTTCATTCTCCCCCTCAGGAACAAGCAGAGAGGTTGGTGGAGTCGCGGAGACTGGTGGAGTGATGCCAAGGTTCTCAATCAGCCGCCGAAGATTGTCAGCACGATCCGACTGAGAGTGAGGTAGATTCCTGAGACTATCCCTATCTTAAGCCGTGTAGTAACCGGTGGTTTCCAAGAACTTGACATCACG
Organism: Erythrophleum ivorense; assembly: GCA_026724425.1. NCBI lineage: Eukaryota > Viridiplantae > Streptophyta > Magnoliopsida > Fabales > Fabaceae > Erythrophleum > Erythrophleum ivorense. The sequence continues at coordinate 2,501,123 of JAIUCV010000092.1, forward strand.
GGACACGAGAACCTTCCCAGTTTCTGTGACTAAGCATTTGTATCCTTTTTGAGTGCTTGAGTAGCCGATGAACATAGCCTTGGTGCTCTTGGCATCAAGTTTGTTTCGGTTTTCACCTGGAACTAAGACAAAGCACACACACCCGAAGACACGTATGTGATCAAAAACAGGTTTGGTATTGTTGAGTACCTCAAATGGAGACTGATCGTGAAGGATCTTAGTTGGGGTTCGGTTGATTAGGTAGCATGCCGTAACGACCACATCTCCCCACAACTTCTTGGGCACATTGGTGTGGAACATCATGGATCGAGCTACTTCCATGAGATGGCGATTCTTTCTTTCCGCCACACCATTTTGTTGAGGCGTGTAGGGACAGCTTTTTTGATGGATGATCCCATTCTTAGACAACTAGTCTTTGAAGGCATGGTTTGTGTACTCTCCACCATTATCTGACCTCAATATTTTAACCTTGGCATTATAGGTGTTAGTGACATATGCATGGAAGCTAATAAATGCTTCAAGAACACGATCTTTAGATGGAAGGAGAGTTAGCCATGTATATTTTGATTTCTCATCAATGAATGTAACAACATATCTGTGATTGTCTCTTGAGAAACAAGGTGATGTCCATACATCTGAATGGATCAAATCAAAACAATGATCATAGATAGTACTTGATTTAGGAAAAACCGTCTTTCAATGTTTACCAAGGATACAAGCCTCACAATCATCATTTTGAAACTTAACATTTGGTAACATTAAAATTAAAGCACGATGATGGGGATGACCTAGTCTAGCATGCCAAACCACATCATTAGCAACAGAAACATTAAAACTAAATCCACATGATAAAGAAGATGGTTTAGTGTCTTCAAGAACATATAAACCATCTTTGGTTGTTCCTTGCCCAAGGAACTTACTTGTTTCAATATCCTGAAAAGCAACATCATTAGGTCCAAAAATAGCATAACAATTCAAATCAGTAGTAGCTTTCCTGACTGATAATAAGTTAGAAGTGAAAGAACGCATGTAAAAAGCTTGAGATTCTTTATCAAACAGCTTTAAGTTACCAATGCCTTTAATTGGAATTTGATCACCATTAGCAATACTAATATGTCCTAGAGCCGGTTTAACATCTTTAATCAGGTTCAAATCACTAATCATGTGATGACTAGCACCAAAATCAACGATTAAAGACTTAGGTTTATCAAGACTTAAATCGGCTTTGGAACAAGAAGCATGAAAGCTAAGGGGAGAGTGTGTTTTACCAGAGTCTTTGAGAGCCTTGACAAAAGCATCAAGGTCAGCCTTGGTTACATACTTAGCTGGTGGAGCTGCTGCAATACCACCCGGGTTCTTGCTTCCGCCAGCCTCGGATGCAAGGTGTGCTCTTGAGTCTCGGCCTGAGCTCCGGTTGTGGTTCCACTTTCCTTGAGTTGTCTTCCCATCTCCAGTGGGTCTAAGATGAGGATGTAGAGTGTAGCATCGGTCCTTGGTATGGCCCCGGAGTTTGCAATGCTCACATACGGGTATGGCTCCGGGGTGTGAACTCCTCTCCGGGGCTCTATAGTAGCCTTTGTTAGCCACCACTTGTTCGGCTTTGTTGACTATCACAAGATCGCCTCCTTTACTCCCAAAGAGGCCAAGACTTCCTTGCTCCTTCTGGATTTGCGCACAAACCTCATTAAGGTTTGGAAGCTTATCAGCTCGAAGAAGGTGCTTGATGAGATCATTATAAGCCGGGTTTAGCACCATAAGGAGAGCAAAGACCTTGTCTTGCTCTCTTCTCTCATTCAAGATGGCGGCTTCAATGGTGGCTGGTCGGAGCATCTCTAGTTCGGCCCAAAGGTAGCGGAACTTGCCAAAGAACTTGTTAAAGTCCATGTCATCTTGGCTGAGATTGTTCAGAGCACGTTTGACTTCAAACACCCTTGTGAGGTTGGTAATGTTGCCGAACATATTTCTCAATGTATCCCACAGCTCCTTAGCCTTTTCACAGTCGAATAAGCTTCAAGGACTGTCACCTCAAGCGAGCCTTGAAGGATGGCCAGAACTGCCTGGTCTTCTTGGAACCATTTGCTCTCCTCGGTCAAGACAAGGGCTGCGGCGCCATCAGCAGCTGGAGGAGAAATTGGAGCGGTGGAGCTTTCGATGTGGCTCCACAATCCTCGACCACACAAGACAGCCTTGGCGGTTCTAGACCAGAGGATGTAGTTGTCTCCGCCTTTGAGAACAACAGGAAGCAAAACGGGCTTGGAGTTTTCCATTTCAGCTGAGAAAACAAGTTGGTCGGAGAGTTATGGACCGCTGGATAATGGAGTGAGCCTTGACTGGATCTATTGACCACCGGACAAAAAGGTGAACCTAGAACGGTGGTCAACTCGGTGAGTGGAGAGCTTTGAGCGAGAATCTTTTACTCGGCGGGTAAAGCTATGGACTGATGGACAAAATTTTTCCAGTGAGGCTTCAAACAACTTGAACAAGTGCGGAAAGTGGTGAGTGAGTGTAATGAATGAAAGATTGATGTTTGGAAGCAAGAATCAATCGGAGAAAGAAACAAACTCTCAAGAACAGAGCAAGAATAAAGCGGAAATAGAAAAATGAAACAAACTCTCAAGAAACTCACAATAGCGAGAATAAAAGCAACTTGGCTCTGATACCATGTAGGTTTTAACAAGAACAAGGAGGAACCCAACGGGATTCAAATGGTATCTCGCAAAGAACAATGAAGAAACAAGAGAGAGAAAGAGATTGGTGGTGTGAACGCGAGTGAGAGTGTATAGATGAAGAGGAAAGTTTATTTCCTTAAGTGTATTCAAAACAAAGTAGCAACATGTACATATATAGGAGAGAAGAGGAAACCTAAGTAAGCGACATAACGAGTAAGTGAGAATATACTAATGGCATCAAGGAAGATGCTCTTTGTAGTTCACCGAGATGATAGTGACTGTAACACCCCCGGTTCGGTCTATAAATAGATTAAACCGAGAATGCTACGTCGGGTTGGCTAAGCAGGTCCAGGTCAAGTCGCAGAGGGGTTCCACAACACATGGTCCGATCCCACCCAGTTCCCGTACCTCAGTTTCTGTATTACTAAGGCTTTGCAACCCGTAAAACGAAAACTGAGTTGTGTTTGTTTGGACTAAAACAATATCATCCAAACAAGCCATCTTTAACAAAAACATACTTTATTTCATCAAAGATGGAAATCACAAAAACATATATGTTCAATCGGGCGAGGCCTAATGCCAAAAAAAGTAATTATACATACTTTATCACAAACCGGAGTTTTACAAAAGCCAAGGAAAACTACTCCAGCTCCTAACGTTCCACGCTACCTTGCCCGGATTAGACTACGGCTTACCTGCAAAACAAATAGTCGTCATGAGTAATCTAAGATTACTCAGTGAGTCCAGGACCCTCTATACATCACAGTATAAGTCCCAACCCCGACTATACCCACAATCAAAGCACGCAAAAAATTTCAAGTCAATCAATCACACAATCAATCAACAAGAAAACACGGAAGCTTTCACGCACACCACACAACATCACACAACATCACACAACATCACACAACATCACACCGTGATCACACAACATAATTTTGTTCACCAAACTATTATGCATAGACACTACCACCAAAACTACGCGGTATGTCTATCATGCTGGACCTCCTCAACCGTGATATCAGCGACCAAGGAATCACATAGAAACCCTGACTAGATCATCACTGTGATATCAGCGACCAAGGAATCACACAGAAACCCTGACTAGATCATCACATCCGAGTTCCATCTCCCAGACAGTCACATCCCGTTGGGTCGCCGTTTCCACGGTTCTCAACCCACACGAGTTCTGTCTCCCAGATGGTCACATCCCGGCTGCACCGTCGTGCAGAACTCAGCCATGGGAGCGACCCAAGTACACTCTGAGTCATCCTGCCGATCCATCCAAGAGGGTTTCTCAGTGAATGAACCGTCAGGGGTGAGGAGCATCACGAGCACCGCTAAGATCATTGGTTTCACCACACAATGATCTATTTATGCAACTAGAGACATAGATTCCACCACACTATGTCCTAGCAAACAACAGATCCATGGCTTTGGGCCATGATCTCACACACAACAGGTCCATAGCTTTCACCACGCTATGACCTCACACACACAATAGATCCATGGTTCTCACCATGATCTTACACACAATAGATCCATAGCTTTCACCACGCTATGATCTAACACACTCAAACACAATAGATCCATAGCTTTCACCACGCTATGATCTAACATACTCAAAAAATAGAACCATAGCTTTCACCACGCTATGATCTAACATACTCAAACACAATAGATCCATAGCTTTCACCACGCTATGATCTATTACACACAAACACAATAGATCCATGGTTCTCACCATGATCTCACACAACATGCAACCAATCAAGAAAACAAACAAGTGTCTTCTTGCCCTTGGCCCTGCATGAAAACACGTTAGCTTACTCTTAAGCTACCGGAACTCACTTTCGTCGAAGATCAAGCCGAACTGCTTCACAGAACCGAGATCTCCTCACTGCACCCGAACTAGATCCAACACATAGTTTAGATCGGGTTCTAGGTAAGGTTTAGATAAAAAGGGTTAAGGGTTCTAAAACTTACCGACCAAACCTCGCTATCGGAAGCTAACACAAGAGCTTTCACCACGCTCTTACCCTTACCGCTTGCCCAAACCTACTCTCATTAACTCACACGATCGAACCGCTCACCTAAACCACTCCTTTTTCACTTTTCTCTTTTCTCTAAGAACAACAAGTGATCAAATGGTTTTCTCATGGTGAGGGAGGGGTATTTATAGGCCATCAGGGGAGACAAATGGTTACTGGAGGTCCAATGTCTGATCGACACCTCCGAGGACATATGGCGACGTTTCCTTCACATGCGGAGAAGCATGCCTTAAACCGGCGACACCTCGCCCTTGTCTAAGCACGAGCTGTCTCCTTGGCCGCCACCTAACATGGCTAGCTCCTCATGCACATGCTCATGTTGACACCTCAAGCAAATAGGCTTGAAGAGTCACTCTCCCATGCACATGAAACTTTCTTTGTGTGACATGTGCCTCACTTAAGTTCCAACCAATCACAGTCCGTCATGTGTATTTCAGCACATGTTTGATCGAGTTTCACACTCTCTCGATCCGTTCCGCGGTCTGTCCGCCCCGCGCTCCATTCGTACCGCGACCGCATCCCGCACTCCCGTTCGATAACTCGACCGAGTGCTTCCCGCGATCGTCCCGCGGCCATTCTCGTTTTCCCGCGGCCAACCGTAAATGCTGTTCCTCCCATGACCGTTTCTCGCCTTGGTCACGTCCTGGACGCACGCTTAATAGTCGACCCGCATATCACGCTCGGTAGTACGGCGATCGTTCTCGGTTACACGACGATCGGACCCGGCAATCCGCTATCGACCGTGATCACTCTTTTCGTCATAACTTGAGTTATACTCGGTCGAATCCACTTCTATTTCGACCGTTCCTCCTCTTTTTCCTCTCTCCTCTTTTTCCTCTTTTTCCTCTCTCCTCTCTTCTTAAACGGTAACATTCTTATGTGAACATGTGACTCCTTTTCTTCTTTGTTGTAACGGTCACTAGGCAAAGATAGCCTTAGGTGTGATATGATTCAATACAAATGAGTACCTTTTTCAACTTCAGAAGTGAACTTCTCTCGCTCCTGTATTGGTGCGAATGAAGGATTATTCTCGGTAACCGCAACTTTATACAAAGACAAAGCAACCACATTTACAGGAGAGAAACCACACCACCGAATCAGATTGAGTCAATCAATTTTCTGTACTTTTTGCAATTTTTCTCTTGAACTATACATTATCTCTGTTTTCAAACTTTCACCATCAGTCCCTAAATTTTCCAAACCCTAATTAAATCTAGCCAAAGAGCTTACGGCGGAGATGTCAATCAACAAAACTAAAATACTCACAATTATGTCGGAAAGAGTTTTTGCAGCCGGAGAAGAACCCTCGGGTGAGAGGGTTAATTCATACCACAAGCCAAAAAGCATCGACTCCATCCTAAGCCTCCTCAATGTAGATGAAATCGAGGCACTGAGGCAATCTACTTTTGGGAAGTTAATTGTAAAATCGGAAAAACTGTCATTCTCTGGCAGTTTCGGTCAATACATGATCACCCGAATGTTGAAGGTTTCCAAAAAACACGAGATCTGGTTCCTGTTTGCCGGGAAACCGATTAGGGTGTCCCTGCGAGAGTTCGCCATCGTTACTGGTCTACCGTGTGGCAAGTATCTAAAATGGTCGAAAAAGAAAACAAATCTTTTCCGTCAAAAACCCTACTGGCCCGAGTTGTTTGGATTACTTCCCAATATGTCTGTGGAAAACGCTCTGAGAATGTTAAAAAGGAGAAAAATCAAAGACAAAGACATTAGGATGAAGTATGCATGTCTGGTATTAACATCGTCTGTTCTGTGCCCGAGTTCGCACAAACCGAAGATCATAAAAGAGCACGCAGAGCTCATCCGCGATATTGATGAGTCCTATTTGTATCCTTGGGGCCGTTTGGCGTTTGAGAAGCTAATAGATTCTATTAAAACCAAGGATGTCATCGCAATAGCTCCGAGTACGGTCGCCCTAAAAGGATTCGTACAAGCTATACAATTGGTTATTGTAGAAGCGGTCCCCGCTCTTATGGAGGTTGTCCAAAATGACAAACCGTCATCTAAATCGGAAGCAGAGACTGAAGGCGAAGAAGACGAAGTCATTGGCGGTGAAGATGAAGTAGATAAAACCGAGAAGACAGTAAGCGGCCCGGCAAACCCGGAATTAAGTTTGAGTCCTGCAACATGCCCGAGAAGTAGATGAAGCATGCAAGGTATGGCATCACTGAAGATATTACTTCAATTAACACTATAATCTTATTATTAGCTAGCTACAGTCGAAAAAGCACATGTCAATATTGTCGGTTTACTCAGTAAATTAGATAGTACTATAGTAAACAAATGTGCAAAGTCAAGACAAATACTATTGGTTCAAGTTCGTCAATACATGTAGTATGCTATCATTAAATCATATTAGCACCTGTTAATATCATCACGCTACTCTGTAAATTAGATAGTACCCCTACCAAACAAATGATTAGAGACATGACAAACTATTTTTGGTTTAAGTTTTCATCACATGCAGTATGCTATCATTGAAGACCAGGTTTGACGCTTATGTACTGGCCACGTGTCTTTTTGGTTACAAGCAGCTGTGCACATTATTATCAATGAGGATCCGGCGTGCGAGCTCGCGGATGCGGACTTTGGGTGGTCAAACGAGGAGGAGGATTGTGTGAGCCGAAACCTACACAATAGAGATTAATGTGTATTTGGGGAGAGCCGGAATTTCCTTAAGTAAGACACAAAGAAGATGAGCCAAAGGTGGTTGTATTGATAGCTGTTAAGAGAGCTACAGAGTTTATGGCGTGTGCCTTTTTTCGATCCAAAAAGTGGCTGAAACAATGAGAGTCGATCCCTATTTATAAGAGTATAGGAACCGACTTTAACAAGATCTAAAGATTATTATCTCAGATTTCCTTCCATTTTTCCTTTGCGCCGCCTTTAGTTAGGACACTTCAATCATGGGCTTTCCTTGATGGGCCTTGGCTCGAATCGTGTCGTTAGATGTCGGTTCGGCCCATTGAGAATCGGGGATAACCGCCGAGGCTCCGGTTCGATCGGTGGTTCGGCTCGCCAGGACATAGTCACAGGTTTGCCAGTCAATCGACGGTTCGACCTGACTTGGTACAGATCAAACCAAAATTCCGCTCGGCTTCCTTCTTCACTTGTCTGGTTCAAGCGAAAATATCCATGGGGAAATCCGACCCCAACAAGGATGAGCTTGTTGACAACATGGTCAGAATGATCTCGCAGGGTCACTCTTTCACGATAGAAATGTTCACCGGTGGACTGTCTGCCGCTGATTTGGAACGTATCAGAACTGAGCGGAAGGACTCTAAGGAGAAAAAATATAAAGAAAAATCCCCAGAGGCCACGGAAGCCAGAGCAGCTGACGGAGCATGCGGCCCCGGGCCTAAACACTTTCAACCAAAGAACGGCCTTACAAATAATCTCATAGAAGATCAGAGACGCTCTCAAATCCTTGGATGTGAAGATTTCTCGGATCGAGGAGAAAAACCATCTCGCCCAATTGACAGATGGGACTGAGGACATGATCGAGAAGGCAATAGAGAGGAAGATCGCGACGATGCAAGAGGCCGTTGTCGGTACGGTATCTGCATACCTCGAGAAATCCGTGGTCGTTACTGTTGATGATGATCTCCACCATCACGGTTGATGCCAATTTATCTACGTACAAATTAATTAATAACAAAATTTAACTTCTTTTATCGAACCTCAAATATCCATCTCAAAAGCAATTCCACAAGAATGGAGAAGAGTAATTAGGCTTGACGACAATATTTTGGAAATAATTTAAGTAAAGAACAATGATATATTTTTTTTTTTGTGGCTGGTTTTGCCACTAACATATATTTTATGTTGGTGTTTATTTTACTTATATATATTAGGATTTCAAATTTGCTTTTGTAAAATGCATCATGCGAAAAAATAGATGATATTGACATTAAAACATATACAAATCCAACCTGGACAACCCAAAGTATTGACACCTGAGAAACAAAATAAAAATATGGCTATTAATTGGTAATATGTTTTAAATAACTTATCAATGAAAATGTTTTTACCAACAAAGGTAAACTAATGTTACTTATATTATAACTATACAAAATATTTTCTCATAATTTGTTTTTAAATTAAATAATTTTTTAAAACAATTATAATAAAATAAACATGCGCGTATGCGCGGGTACTGCCTTGTAAAAATTAAAGAAGAACAGTATTTAACGTTATAAGAAGGGCTCGATCACACCATCTTGAAGAGTAATAAGGAACATTTTACAACTGAGCTAAGGGAATATTTTGCTATATGTGGTCTACGAAGTTGTATATATATTGTGTAGCCTAAAACTGAAATATTACTCTTTTTTTTTTTTCAACTAGAATTTTATTAGAATGAGATTGTTACATGGTGTTACACACCTCACCAAACTTACAAAGCCCAAAGAAGGGAGACAAAGCCGGCGGAAGGAGTTTTACTTCCCCAGAAACAAAGCCGGCAGGACAATAAAATCCTCTCGAACCAAAGCCCCAACACGGGGAGACAACACAAAACAAACAAAAGCAAAATAAAATTGCCATAAATCTCAAATCCTAAAGCACCGAATCTAAAATAGAGAAGAAGACAAGCTTCTAAACCTTTTCCCTCTCTTGGAAATAGTAGACTTCATAATTGAAAAGACCGAAATCAACAAAGACCGACAAAGCGCAACCATCAAGATATGATTTGTTGAGTAGCCTAAGAGAAGCCGGAGCCGAAACATGAAGAGTCGAAACAAGTGGGCAAAACACCGGTTTGGAGCAGAAGGAACCCAAACAGATATCGACCATATCTGTAGGTAGTATTGATGCATTGAACTCCAGAATGACCATTATTGAGAACAAAGGTGCAGCTTCTTCTTCAACACAACTTGGTCAACTCCCTGGGAAAGCCATTCAAAACCCCAAGGACTTTTGCCATATCATCTACTCAAACGCTAATGAGGATCAGGCCGCTGAGAATGAATGAGCCATACAGGAGATCACACGGCTTCTCCATGGTTCTGATGTTGAGTGTTCAGCTATTTCAGAGGTCCCACTAGATGGAGTTGAGATAAAAGATCAGATTAGTGTGAATTCTGAATCACCTCTTGGACTCGATCCACTACCTCGATCGACTCAACCATCAACCGAGCCCAAATAGTCTATCCCACCCGTTTACAAGCCTCCACTCTCATTTTCAGGCCGAGTCCTGATGTGAGTGTGGGATTGTTTCAAGTTTTACCCACCAGAACTACCTGCAAGTGCACAGCAACGAGGTAAGTATAGATGGGATCGAATCCACAAGGACCTATCGATTGTACTACAAATTGTATGGAGGTTGAATCAAGCTAAAACAAAATAAAGTTTTGTTTGGATTGTAACTGAAATGAAAGGGTCAAGCAAGTAAAAGGGAATGAAAATCAATAAGTGGAGATACTAGGCATTAGGCAAACCTTAATGCATCATGAACCATTAACAAGATAATCAAATTGAAGGGATATAATAAAAACCGTTCATGAACTCATAACACAAAGATATAGTTATCCCACTTTCGTGGATCAAACTACTATGTTAAATCAACCTAATAGACTCAACTTTCGATGGTTATTATAAGTTGAAAACATGCATTAAGGGTGTTCAAGTTATGATTGTTCACATTGACTCACAACTCAACATTCGATGGGTGTGATTCATTGCTCACCAAATACAAAGTCCGACAATATAGCAAGCTTTTGGAGAGTATATTAACCCAAGATCCGATGCTAGTTGATCAGAAAAGCAAGCGGCATTATGCTCAAGTAGAGGTGATGAAACCAAACAAATTATCCCAACCTAAAAGATTAAAGCTAATGATTTCATGAACCCATCGGCTTAGCCTTTAACCTAGCAAGGAAACTACTCAGTCATGGCGCAAACAACACAAGACATGATGATTGAAAACATGATAAGTATTAAAAAGAGGTAAAGAATGAAGGAAGCTTCTCTATGTATGAAGAACAAAGTCGATTTCTCCTCAATACTCTCTCGGATTCAATACAAAAGTAAAGATAAAGAACAATCGCCAAGGTTGTTAAGTGCAAGTGTGTTTGCGTCTTGGATCTTGAGAGAAAACCTCTTCTCTCTGCTTCTGGGACAGATCTCTCTTCTCCTCTGACGGCGCACTCGCTCTCTCCTCTCTCTGAGGCTAAAAACTTGGATATATAGGTGGGGGGGGGGGGGGGGGGGGGGGGTCGGTTAGGTTTTAGGAGCAGCCAAAAAAGGAAACTTTCCGGTTAAACGGGCTTGATAATTTGCGATGTGTATGTACCTGTTTCTCGCCAGATAAACCGCCAAAAGAAATCTGGGCTAGTGTTTAGTTGGTCCAAGGTCCATCCCGCGGAATCCCAGGCCATTCGTGGCACCAAGTCTCCATGGGCTTTGTTTCCTCGCCTGGCGGATACGTCTTGGGGGGAAAACGAGTTTCTCCCTGATGGTTGATCCAAATGGCTTGAATCCACTTCTCCGTGATGTATGACTCAATTATCTATCCATCAAGACCAAGATCATGATTTTTGGACGTTGGGAAGACCTTTGACCGTGGAAATCTTTCGGATGCTCCGACATTGTCCAAATGCGAGAATCGGTCAAATGTGGTTTTGTTGAAGCTCTTGACTTGGAAACTTGTATGGATCATGGTTTGAGGCTCTTTTGCTCTCTTTTGATTCCTTTTTGATGTTTTAACCTGTTAAGACTCCAAAACCAACATATGCAAGAAAACACTTGAAAACATAAATAAAACAACTCCCCCAGACTTATTTTTTGCTTGTCCCCAAGCAAACTAAGAAAGGAAAAGAGGTTTGAAAACATGAGAACTCTCAAATCTTTTTGGAAATCCATATTGACCTTCACTTTAGTGATCCACATAAAACAGCAATGGCATTTAGAATTAAGAACAAGAAAGTACATACCATGAGTTTTGCAATCATCCCAAAGCAATCCACTTCTCTTTAGGCCGTCCAAGTTGGCCACCTTTGACTCCTTAAGTTTCTAAAGGTGTGGTCTCAACTAGGGAATATCGATCAAAGGGGTTATAGACTCTTACCCATCCTCTTTTTATAAAACACATGTCTTGGGTCTTGTTTCACCTCTCTCTTTTCTCACTTCTTAAGTCGACTCATCCCTTTTTTAGGGTATCATAGTATTTTTTTTTATTCGACTTCTTCTCCTCTTTGTGGAGGTTTTTGATGGATCTTCCATAGACGCGAGTATTGATGGTTGTAGCCACCTAATCCCCGGTTACTTGGATCAAAAGGTCTTCCATAGACGCGAGTATTGATGGTGGTTGCCACCTAATCCCCGGTTACTTGGACCTTGGTGCTTTTTTCTTAAATTTGAAGGGGAGAGAGAGGGAAACAGAACTCACATAGACTTTTCACTTGGTAGTGAGGATGAGGAGTCATGCCCTTTGTAATGCCAAGCCCCTAGCCAAGAAGGTTAAGTTCATTAAGGTGCGGAGTCAAAGATGGATCCTTCTTAAGACCTTGGAGATGTGGACATTTTTGGTACATCAATCACCTCATGGTGCACATGTGATGAAGTAAACTGCCAATAACTGATCAATGGTCACTTAAACACAGGCACAACAATGGTTAGGTCCAAGATAAAGTCATAATTCTCGACAAAAGTTTTGACTCAATAAAAACGACTCGATGAAAAGAAAAATGATGCAAGATGAAATGCCAAAATGAACAAACTTATTAGTATAATCCCTCCAGACTTAACTTGCACCGTCCCGGTGTAAGGAAAATCATATTAAGAGAGGTAAAGATGGAATAAAATGGAAAAGGGAAAGGTTAGGATAATGTTACCAAGTGTTGACCAGTTGGGATGAAGATCAGGGTCAGATAACAGATTGGGGCTCCTCTGTAGGCATGATTGGTCGGTGAATTTTAAATTTCCAGGTCTGATTCTCGCCGGTTTGCATTTTGGTCGAGTATGGCTCATTTGGTCGACCCGAAATGAGTGCTATGAACCACATAACAAACCGTTAAGAATTTCATGTACCATATTGAAATTTTACCGTCCAAGTTGATGTTTTAGAGCTCTTGGTGAAGTTTGAGGTCAAACGAACGAGCGGTTTGGGAGATTCTTCATTTGGTGGTCCATTCGGTCGACCGGATGATAGTTCAATAGGCCACAGCTCAAATGGTGAAGAATTCTCCGACCTATCTTGAAATTGCATCGACCAACGTCATATTTTATGGGCACTGGAGAAGTTTGGCGCCAAACGAACGAGCGGATTGAGAGTTCCTTCACAAAGTGGTCAATTCGGCTGTAGGAAGAGTTTTCTTTACTTCTTTGTGATTGGATCGTTCGTTCCTTGATTTTCTTCTGGAATAGGGATATGGAAGCTCCAAGAATCCATTTCCAGCTGGTGGCTGTACCTATGCCATGATTTGGTTTTTGTCGGCCTTTGGTTGCCCGCCATCGACCGGATGTGGCATCTGTGAGTATCTCCGCATCCGTTCACATTCCTCCATCCAATCTTTTCGATTTGCCGACCAACATGGTATTGTCTGCCCGCCTGTGAAGTTTGGTGGACATCGGTCGTGTGGGTTGGGAGATGGTTGATGTTGGTCCTCCTTGTCACTCGTTTGGCCGAGAGAATCTCGCCGGATGGGATATCTTGAAATCTACTCGACCGTTTTGTGATTTTCTTCGACCGATGTGATTCTTCCTCCCTCCTTTAGTTGTCCCAGGTCGTGCCCGCCCCTTGGTGTCGGTTTGGACAAGGGTGGGATGAATGGGTGGGACATGTTCTTGTGTGGTCTCCGCTTGTTATGCATGCAATAATGTTGTGAAAACTGAAGATGAAAAAGAAAAGTACCGGGTGGGTTGCCTCCCACAAAGCGCTTGTTTTAAAGTCATCTAGCTTGACTCATGTCTGTCTTAGGCTTGAGGTGCATCGGCTAAGGGGATGACTTCTTCTTCTCCCTTCTCCGCGTTTGCTAGGTAAGGCTTTAGCCTCTGTCCGTTGACAGTGAAGTCTCCTCCACTTGGGTCCCAAAGAACCACTGCTCCATATGGTATCACCTCTTTAATCTTGAACGGACCGGACCATCTTGAGCAGAGTTTACCAAGAAAGAGCTTAAGCCGTGAATTAAAGAGTAAAACCTGGTCGTTTGGAGCAAAGGACTTTGGCACTATCTTCCGGTCATGAAACGCCTTAGTCCTCTCCTTGTAAATCTTTGTGTTCTCATATGCCAGATGTCTTATCTCCTCCAATTCATTCAGTTGAATCAAGCGCCTCTCAGCTGCGGTTTTGAGATTATAGTTAAGCTCATTGACCGCCCAAGCCGTCTTATACTCCAGCTCTATTGGTAAGTGGCACGCTTTCCCGTAAATGAGATGGAAAGGTGTTGTTCCTAGTGGTGTCTTGAAGGCTGTCCTGTAAGCCCAAAGAGCGTCATCTAACTTAGCTGACCAGTCCTTCCTTGTTTTCCCGGTTGTCTTTTGTAGTATGCTCTTTAGTTCTCTGTTTGAAATCTCCACTTGTCCGCTGGTTTGTGGGTGATATGGGCTTGCAACCTTGTGTCTAACTCCATATTTCCTCAATAGGTTGGCAAATACTCGGTTTATGAAGTGGGAACCTCCATCACTAATCACAACTCGCGGCACCCCAAACCTCGGGAAGATGACTGATTTGAACAGCTTGATGACAACATTAGAATCTTTTGTTGGAGTGGCAATGGCTTCCACCCATTTTGACACATAGTCAACAGCTACAAGGATGTATTGGTCTCCAAAAGATGTGGGAAAGGGTCCCATGAAATCAATCCCCCACACGTCAAAGACTTCTACTTCCAAGATAAAGTTTTGGGGCATCTCATTCCTTTTGCTAATGTTTCCCATCCTTTGACAAGCATCACATTTTGAAATGAATACCTGGGCATCTTTGAACATTGTTGGCCACCAGAAACCGGCCTGTAAGACCTTTGAAACCGTCTTGAATGTGGCAAAATGGCCGGCATAAGCTGATCCATGACAGCCATGAAGTATTCCCGCGATTTCTTCCTCCGGGACACATTTTCTGAACATCCCATCTTGGCATTTCTTGTAAAGGTAAGGCTCGTCCCAAAAGTAGAATCTTATGTCTTTCAAGAATTTCTTCTTCTTGTATCCATAAAATTGCGGAGGTTCAATGTCGGCTGCAAGGTAATTGGCTATGTGGCTATACCAAGGCGTACCGAAGGCGATTCTCTTGTCCGGGACTGGTGGTGGTGTGTTGTTGACTCTTGTTATTGGTATGGCGCTGACATAATAAACTGTTTCTTCTGGCAATGAGTCGTTTATGGGGAGCTGCTCTTCTATCCTCATCCGGGAGAGATGATCCGCCACACTATTCTCCGCACCTTTTCTGTCGACGATCTTTAAGTCAAACTCTTGTAGTAAGAGAATCCACCTGATGAGACGTGGCTTTGCATCCTTCTTGGATAGAAGATATTTGAGGGCAGCATGGTCGGTGTGAACGATGACTTTAGATCCGACAAGGTAAGATCGAAACTTCTCAAACGCAAAGACAATTGCGAGCAGCTCCTTCTTAGTGGTGGCGTAGTTGCATTGTGCTTCATCCAGGGTCCGACTTGCATAGTATATGACATGAAGTTTCTTCTCCTTTCTTTGTCCTAGCACGGCACCAACAGCATAGTCACTTGCATCGCACATAATCTCAAACAGGAGCTCCCAATCCGGTGATTATACAATCGGTGCGCTTATTAGCGCCGCCTTGATCTTCTTGAAAGCCGTTAGGCAATCACCTTCGAATTCAAATGGGACATACTTGCATAAGAGCTGAGTCAATGGTCGTGCGATCTTGGAGAAATCTTGAATGAATCTCCTATAGAAACCGACGTGTCCGAGGAAGCTCCTTACTCCCTTGACATTCTTTGGTGGTTCTAAGCTCACCATGACTTCTATCTTTGCCTATCCACTTCAATCCCTCTCTCTGATATCCTGTGGCCAAGGACTATCCCATCTCTCACCATGAAATGACATTTCTCCCAGTTGAGCACAAGATGTTTCTCCTCGCATCTCTTGAGAACCTTGCTAAGATTTGACAAACAAGCATCAAAGGATGAGTCGTAAACTGAAAAGTCATCCATGAATACCTCCATTATGTCCTCTATGTAGTCAGTAAAGATGGACATCATGCATATTTGGAATGTGGCCGGGGCATTGCATAACCCAAAAGGCATCCGCCGGTAAGCGAATGTGCCATAAGGACATGTAAATGTTGTCTTCTCTTGATCATCCGGATGGATCGGGATTTGAAGGAAACCTGAATAACCATCTAGAAAGCAATAGTAGGGGTGGTTAGCAAGCCTTTCTAGCATTTGGTCTATGAATGGGAGAGGTAAATGATCCTTCCGGGTAGCGGTATTGAGCTTGCGGTAGTCGATGCACATTCGGTGGCCGGTGACTGTTCTTGTGGGTATTAGCTCCTCATTTTCGTTCTTCACCACCGTGACACCTCCCTTTTTGGGTACTACATGCACCAGACTTACCCATGTACTGTCCGAGATCGGATATATGATTCCAGCTTCCATAAGTTTCATTATCTCTTTCTTCACAACATCTTTTAAGTTCGGGTTCAGCCTCCTTTGATGCTCTACGGAGGACATCGATTCATCCTCGAGATGTATTCTGTGCATACAAAGATTTGGAGAAATGCCCATAATATCCTCAAGGGTATACCCAAGGGCTTTACGGTGTTTTTGTGAGACCCAGATTGGGCCAACTAAAGCCCAATAAAAACCCTATGTGAATAAGTGTGTATATATATGCATGTAAGTATCTCCCTCTTCATAGCCGCTTTAGAAAAACGTGAGAGAGCTTTGAGAACTCTAGAGCAGCAGCGAATTCTCAGTTTAATCCATCAAAATCGTGCTAGCTTTTGGGTGTTATCGGAGAAGACACAAACCTGTGGGGAAGTGAGGAAGAAGGAGAAGGGAGAAAAACCAGAATCAGAAACGGAACTTACGGGGGAATTTCCAGACGCTTCGTAAGGTTTCAGAAGCTGGTTTTGGTAGCACCGGAAAGATCGTCTTCTCAGCTTTCCAAAACATCCGAGATCACGGTAATCAGAGTTATATTCAGAGATTTATAGCTATTTTACGTTGAGACGTCAGATCTGTTTTAAGATTTCAAAGTCGTTTTTCCAGATTCTAGTTGAGGTTTGTGAAGCAATTTCCCGTCGATCCGTAAGTCACCAGGAGTCGATCTACATACGGTTTTGAAGATCTCGAACCCAACTTTTCAGATATTCTTTCATTTATCAAATCAGAGGTATATATCACCCGCAAATCAACTCGAAAGTTCACGGAAATTCTCTGTTTCTGTTTCCAGAAAAATCTTAGTTTTCCAGTTTTGTTTCCAGTTTCTGCTTGAGTGTTTGGGAGAAGGATTCCAGTCATACCTGAACGATTTAGACCAGATTGGTGCTAGTTACAGATAGAGGAAGTGTCAAGGAAGTCTAAGGGGTTGACGTTGTTACTATAGGAGGTAAATTCCCACTTCCACGTGACTGTCTTGTTGGTCAAGAAAGACTGTTTCTGTTCAAACCTGAATCTGTTTTCTTGTTCCGCAAGTTTCAGGTTCAGTTTACCGAAAACAGTTTCAATCCGTTTTTTTTAGCCAAATTCAGGTGAGGGTGTGATCTGTGGAACATAGTTCATATTTCTTCTATTATATTGCAAGATGCATGGCATGTAGGCTTAGATATGATTGTTAGACTTAGGTTCTGTGATAATATGTATTGATATGATATGAACTGTTAATGATATGATATGGTGGAATATTACAAATTGGATGTGATGATATGATATGAGATGAATGAGTTATTGCATGAATTATGAGAGGAAGAAACTGGACTGTGATGGGCCGACGGGTTACATGCAGGTCATGAACGGCTGACGAGCCCGGTATGGGAGTGTCTGAGCTACGGCCAGCCTCCACAGCATGAGGTTCTATGGCTATCACGAGGATAGTGCACCATCGAAAAGAGATGGATGAACTTGGAATGATTATTAAGTTGTTTATTTGACCGAAAATTGTGATACATGATAGTTGAATGCTTGTGTTTAAGTTTATATGTTTTGTTGATTGTGATATAATCGTAGAAATGTTTATTATGTTTCGGTGGGCAGGAATGATCTCCTCACTGAGTAATTCATTACTCATCCCCCCTTTTTTCCCCCTTTTCAGGTGATGATGGAAATGTCGAGTAGTTGCTCAAGCTTGTCTTGGTTCTTGGTGTTATTTTGGGATCGGGTTTTATTTAGTTTTATCCAATAATATTTTCACTTGACAGTTGATTTTCATAAGGTTTTTGTTGGATGATTTAAGATATTTTAATAAGAATGGTTTTTAAGAGAATGTGGTTTGCGTATGAGGAATACGGGTGTTACAAATTGGTATCAGAGCGGAGGTTAAAGCTAAACCGGTTCTGATCCGGGAAGCTCGCTTTTCAGGAAAGAGTATTTGGAAACGTTTTTTTTTTTTTAAAAAAAAAAAAAAACACCAGAAGAAGCAAGACTTGAGCAATATTTGAGTTTCTGTTAATTGCATGTTTTTATTGATCTCATGTATTTCTTCTTTTCAGAATGCCGCCAAAAAGGAAGACACGTACAGTGAATGCAAATGCACCAGCTGCTGGGCAAGGACAACCAGAAGGTGGGGCAGAGCCTGCAGCAGCACCTGCAATAACACGTGAAGAGGTGCAAGAGCTTCGAGATATGATGCGAGAGATTTTGCAGCGACAAGCAGCACCAGCAGCAGCTGCACCACAAGCTCAACAACCACCACCACCACCACCTCCAGCAGGGGCACCAGCCCCAGGACTTGGTCTCACATACTGGGAGACGCTGAGACTCATGAGAGATTTGGGTACAGAGATTTTCAATGGTGGAAATAACCCAGTCGAGGCTGACGATTGGAGAAAGCTGTTGGAAAGGAATTTTGAGTCAACTAGGTGTCCAGTGGAATTTAAGAAAGGGCTTGCAGTTCATTTCTTGCGTGGAGAGGCGCACATTTGGTGGGAAAGTGTGATACGGAGCATGCCTGTTGGATATGAGATTCCTTGGGAGACTTTCAGAGAAGAATTCAACAGAAAATACTTTCCACAGGAAGCAATGGATACTATGGAGTGTTCATACTTGGAGCTTCGCCAGGGGGTCATGTCTGTTAGAGATTATGAACGGGAGTTCAATCGCCTTAGTAGGTTTACAGGGAGAGAGCCTGGAGAGCAGAAAGCGATTCGTAGATTCATGAGAGGATTGAGGCCAGACATCCGCAACCATTGTGCAGTCAGAGATTATGGTAGTATGATTGAGTTGGTTGAGAAGGCAGCTATGATGGAGACGGGGCTTGAGGAGGAATCTAAACACCACAAGAGCACTCAGACGAAGGGGACAAAGGTAGTGGAGTCTCAAAAGCGTACTTGGGAAAACCGCGATGCAAGACAAGGCCAGAACCGTTTTTCAGAGTGTGGCACGTGTGGTAAGCGTCATGGTGGGGTATGTTGGGCGAATACCGGCAAGTGTTACCAGTGTGGACAGCCAGGACATACCCAACAAAATTGTCCAAGAGGAGTCAACAACTGTAGGAGGTGTGGTCAGAGAGGCCATTTTGCACGAGAATGCACAGCGCAGCTGCCAGTAGGACAACAAGGGAACCAGAACAGAGGGATTTTGCCACCACCACCTAAGAGGCAAGCTGTTGGACCTCGAGTGTTCGCAGCAACAGATCAAACTGGCGCAGAACCGATCGTGGGTAAGTCTTTTACCAAAAAGTTTTTATGTGATTTTCTTTTGGCATATAGTAGTAGCATTTGGTTCTTTTGTGCTTGGATAGTGCTTAGAGAAAAAGTTGTGTAGGGTCTGTCCTTGTTGGCGGAATTACAGCGTACACATTATTTGACACGGGAGTGACACATTGTTTTGTAAGTCCTGAGGTGGCAAGATGTTGGGATTCGAGGATCGAGTATGAGGATAGGCAGAGGAGAATCGACACAGCTGGCACAGAGGTGATTGGGTCTTCAAGAACTTATCGAGATGTTTCTGTATTGATAGAAAAAGAGGAGTTGCTTGGAGATTTCATCGAACTGGAGCTGAAACATTATGAAGTAATTCTAGGCATGGATTGGTTGACGCAACATAAGGCAGTATTGGATTGTACTAGAAGGCGTGTTGACTTCACTCAAGCAGAAAATAATTTGGCGTTCCAGGGAGTTAGAGCTTTGGGCAGAATTCCTGCTATTTCAATGGCTCATGTAGAAGAGGTGCAGTGGGAAGGACCAGAAGTTTATTTGGCAACCATTTCTATTGAGGGCGGACCTATGGGAATAGAGTTGGGGGATATTCCAGTAGCAGCGGAATATACAGATGTTTTTGAACCACTCACAGGACCACCACCAGAAAGAGGAGATGCATTTACTATTGAGTTGGAGCCAGGGACTGCTCCCGTATCCAGGGCTCCTTATCGCTTAGCTCCAGCAGAAATGGCTGAGCTAAAGAAACAGTTGGAGGATCTTACAGATAAAGGGTTTGTGAGGCCGAGTAGTTCACCATGGGGAGCTCCAGTTTTGTTTGTGAAGAAGAAAGATGGAAGTTTCAGACTCTGCATAGATTATCGAGGGCTCAATAAGGTTACCATCAAGAATAAGTATCCTTTGCCTAGAATTGATGAGTTGTTGGACCAGCTACAAGGAGCATCGTGGTTCTCAAAGATAGATTTGGCATCAGGATATCATCAGATTGCTGTAGCTGAAGAAGATGTGAGAAAAACAGCATTCAGAACACGTTATGGGCATTATGAGTTTGTGGTGATGCCATTTGGATTGACTAACGCTCCAGCAGCCTTTATGAAGTTGATGAATAATGTGTTTAGAGAATTTCTAGACAAATTCGTCATAGTGTTCATTGATGATATTTTAATTTACTCAAGGAGTAAGGAAGAGCATGATGAGCATTTGAGGATAGTCTTACAGACATTGAGGGATCAGAAACTTTTTGCAAAGTTATCGAAATGCAGTTTTTGGCAGAAGAAGATTGGGTTTTTGGGTCACATTGTTTCAGAAGCAGGAGTTGCAGTAGATCCTGAGAAGATAACAACAATCACTCAATGGCCTAGACCGAAGAATGCTTCTGAAATTCGTAGTTTTCTTGGGCTAGCTGGTTATTACAGGAAGTTTGTAAAAGGATTTGCAAGTCTAGCGAAGCCTTTGACTCAACTTACATGTAAGGAGACAAAGTTTGAGTGGTCAGAAGAGTGTGAGAAGAGTTTTGAAGAACTGAAAGAACACTTAACTCAGGCGCCTGTATTGGTATTACCAAGGGTTGGGGTATCATATGTGGTCTATACAGATGCGTCAGGAACTGGTCTGGGATGTGTACTTATGCAAGAAGAGAAAGTCATTGCATATGCATCTAGACAATTGCGCAAGCATGAGGTCAATTATCCAACTCATGACCTGGAGTTAGCAGCTGTGGTCTTTGCTCTAAAGGTTTGGAGAGCTTACTTATATGGAGAGAAGGTACAAGTGTTTACAGATCATAAGAGCTTAAAGTATGTCTTCACACAGTCAGATCTCAATTTGAGGCAGCGGAGATGGATGGAGTTGTTAGCAGATTACGATATGGATATTGCTTATTATCCAGGAAAAGCTAATCAGGTAGCAGATGCGCTAAGTAGGAGAAGAAATGATGTGTCCAGAATAAAAGAAGTACAAGAGCTCGTTTCAACATTGGCAAGTTTGAATATTTGTTCTGCATCTACAGAGGGAGGAGTTGTGGGACTAGAAGCAGTAAACCAGGCAGATTTACTTTGGAGAATTCGTGAAGCTCAAAATGGAGACACTATCTTAAAGAAAGCAGTGGAGAGTGAAGTAGTAGGCTATCACACTACAACAAATGGAACATTTGTTTTCAAAGGTCGAGTGTGTGTTCCAGATGATAAATGTCTAAAGGAAGAGATCTTAATGCAAGCACATCAGTCACGTTTTTCCATTCATCCAGGTTCTACAAAAATGTATCGGGATCTAAAAAGGTATTATCACTGGAATGGAATGAAACGAGATGTTGGAGAATGGGTAGCAAAGTGCACAACTTGCCAGCTGGTGAAAGCTGAACACAGAGTTCCAAGTGGATTACTACAGAGTTTGCCACTGCCAGAATGGAAATGGGATATGGTGACTATGGATTTTGTCACTGGGCTTCCAAGGACAGCAAGTAAGAACGATGCGATTTGGGTGATAGTTGATAGACTTACTAAATCTGCTCATTTCTTAGCAGTTAAAAAGACGGATGGTGCAGATCGCCTAGCTCAGAAGTACATGGATGAGATAATAAGATTACATGGAGTTCCTGTAAGCATTGTTTCAGATAGAGATTCGAAGTTCACATCGTTGTTTTGGAAGGCTTTTCAGAAGGCTATGGGAACTAAGGTAAATTTGAGCACGGCGTATCACCCTCAGACAGATGGACAATCTGAGCGTACAATACAGACGCTGGAGGACATGTTGAGGGCTTGCATGCTGGATTGGGGAGGACGTTGGGAGAGACATTTACCTATAGCAGAGTTTGCCTACAATAACAGCTATCATGCAAGCATAGGCATGTCACCATTTGAGGCTCTTTATGGACGGCCTTGTCGTACACCGCTTTGTTGGACAGAAGTGGGGGAGCGCGAAAACATAGAACCTGCGATAATTCAAGAGACGACTGAACAAGTGGAGATCCTTAAAGGCAGACTAAAAGAAGCTCATGATCGCCAAAAGAGTTATGCAGATAAAAGGCGAAAAGATTTGGAGTTTGCTGTAGGAGATTTGGTGTACCTGAAAATGAGAATGTTCAAAGGTTTAAACAGATGGGCTAAGAGAGGAAAACTTAAGCCGAAATACATGGGACCTTATCCTATCATTGAGAGAATTGGAGCTGTGGCTTACCGTCTAGAACTACCAGCAGAACTAGAAGCATTTCACGATGTGTTTCATATTTCTGTATTACGGAAACTAGTCACAGAAAAGGAGTTGATCATTCCACAGCCACCTAAAGATCTGGAGCTAGATTTGTCAGTTAAGGGAAGACCTGTGTCAATCCTAAGTCGTAGAGATGGTGGCTCAATCGGGAAGAAAGCTCGAACAGTTCAAGTTTGCTGGGAAAGAGATGGTATTCAGGAAGTATCATGGGAGACTGAACAACATATGCGAGAGGATTATCCTGAGCTCTTCACAGAGGATAGTGAAGCTTTGAATTCGGGGACGAATTCTATAGAAGCGGGGTGTTTTTGTGAGACCCAGATTGGGCCAACTAAAGCCCAATAAAAACCCTATGTGAATAAGTGTGTATATATATGCATGTAAGTATCTCCCTCTTCATAGCCGCTTTAGAAAAACGTGAGAGAGCTTTGAGAACTCTAGAGCAGCAGCGAATTCTCAGTTTAATCCATCAAAATCGTGCTAGCTTTTGGGTGTTATCGGAGAAGACACAAACCTGTGGGGAAGTGAGGAAGAAGGAGAAGGGAGAAAAACCAGAATCAGAAACGGAACTTACGGGGGAATTTCCAGACGCTTCGTAAGGTTTCAGAAGCTGGTTTTGGTAGCACCGGAAAGATCGTCTTCTCAGCTTTCCAAAACATCCGAGATCACGGTAATCAGAGTTATATTCAGAGATTTATAGCTATTTTACGTTGAGACGTCAGATCTGTTTTAAGATTTCAAAGTCGTTTTTCCAGATTCTAGTTGAGGTTTGTGAAGCAATTTCCCGTCGATCCGTAAGTCACCAGGAGTCGATCTACATACGGTTTTGAAGATCTCTAACCCAACTTTTCAGATATTCTTTCATTTATCAAATCAGAGGTATATATCACCCGCAAATCAACTCGAAAGTTCACGGAAATTCTCTGTTTCTGTTTCCAGAAAAATCTTAGTTTTCCAGTTTTGTTTCCAGTTTCTGCTTGAGTGTTTGGGAGAAGGATTCCAGTCATACCTGAACGATTTAGACCAGATTGGTGCTAGTTACAGATAGAGGAAGTGTCAAGGAAGTCTAAGGGGTTGACGTTGTTACTATAGGAGGTAAATTCCCACTTCCACGTGACTGTCTTGTTGGTCAAGAAAGACTGTTTCTGTTCAAACCTGAATCTGTTTTCTTGTTCCGCAAGTTTCAGGTTCAGTTTACCGAAAACAGTTTCAATCCGTTTTTTTTAGCCAAATTCAGGTGAGGGTGTGATCTGTGGAACATAGTTCATATTTCTTCTATTATATTGCAAGATGCATGGCATGTAGGCTTAGATATGATTGTTAGACTTAGGTTCTGTGATAATATGTATTGATATGATATGAACTGTTAATGATATGATATGGTGGAATATTACAAATTGGATGTGATGATATGATATGAGATGAATGAGTTATTGCATGAATTATGAGAGGAAGAAACTGGACTGTGATGGGCCGACGGGTTACATGCAGGTCATGAACGGCTGACGAGCCCGGTATGGGAGTGTCTGAGCTACGGCCAGCCTCCACAGCATGAGGTTCTATGGCTATCACGAGGATAGTGCACCATCGAAAAGAGATGGATGAACTTGGAATGATTATTAAGTTGTTTATTTGACCGAAAATTGTGTTACATGATAGTTGAATGCTTGTGTTTAAGTTTATATGTTTTGTTGATTGTGATATAATCGTAGAAATGTTTATTATGTTTCGGTGGGCAGGAATGATCTCCTCACTGAGTAATTCATTACTCATCCCCCCTTTTTTCCCCCTTTTCAGGTGATGATGGAAATGTCGAGTAGTTGCTCAAGCTTGTCTTGGTTCTTGGTGTTATTTTGGGATCGGGTTTTATTTAGTTTTATCCAATAATATTTTCACTTGACAGTTGATTTTCATAAGGTTTTTGTTGGATGATTTAAGATATTTTAATAAGAATGGTTTTTAAGAGAATGTGGTTTGCGTATGAGGAATACGGGTGTTACAGTTTTCTCAACTCACAAAGTAATAGAGCTGTTTCCACATTGGTTAGGTTTGGATTGATAATGACTGGATATGTGTTATTAGGTCCGAGAAACGCATACCTTAGTCCAACTGGAAGTTCTTTTAGCACAACCTTGGGTGCTCTCAACTCACTCCAAGGATCATTTGATGCTTTGACGGGGCTCTTAGGCTGACCCGGCCTCTCTTCTTCCTCTTCTAAACCGATATAGGCTACCAGCTTGTCGTATGTAGCCGCACCATCAATAATCTTGGTCAGCCGGTGTGCTTCTTCGTTCAAGTAGTAATCATCTCCTTCACTCCTGGTTAATGCCATTTCTAATGGGTCATTCATTATGAGCTCTTGGTATATTCCTTCAGACACTTCACTCATATCATGCAAGCATAGGCATGTCACCATTTGAGGCTCTTTATGGACGGCCTTGTCGTACACCGCTTTGTTGGACAGAAGTGGGGGAGCGCGAAAACATAGAACCTGCGATAATTCAAGAGACGACTGAACAAGTGGAGATCCTTAAAGGCTGACTAAAAGAAGCTCATGATCGCCAAAAGAGTTATGCAGATAAAAGGCGAAAAGATTTGGAGTTTGCTGTAGGAGATTTGGTGTACCTGAAAATGAGAATGTTCAAAGGTTTAAACAGATGGGCTAAGAGAGGAAAACTTAAGCCGAGATACATGGGACCTTATCCTATCATTGAGAGAATTGGAGCTGTGGCTTACCGTCTAGAACTACCAGCAGAACTAGAAGCATTTCACGATGTGTTTCATATTTCTGTATTACGGAAACTAGTCACAGAAAAGGAGTTGATCATTCCACAGCCACCTAAAGATCTGGAGCTAGATTTGTCAGTTAAGGGAAGACCTGTGTCAATCCTAAGTCGTAGAGATGGTGGCTCAATCGGGAAGAAAGCTCGAACAGTTCAAGTTTGCTGGGAAAGAGATGGTATTCAGGAAGTATCATGGGAGACTGAACAACATATGCGAGAGGATTATCCTGAGCTCTTCACAGAGGATAGTGAAGCTTTGAATTCGGGGACGAATTCTATAGAAGCGGGGTGTTTTTGTGAGACCCAGATTGGGCCAACTAAAGCCCAATAAAAACCCTATGTGAATAAGTGTGTATATATATGCATGTAAGTATCTCCCTCTTCATAGCCGCTTTAGAAAAACGTGAGAGAGCTTTGAGAACTCTAGAGCAGCAGCGAATTCTCAGTTTAATCCATCAAAATCGTGCTAGCTTTTGGGTGTTATCGGAGAAGACACAAACCTGTGGGGAAGTGAGGAAGAAGGAGAAGGGAGAAAAACCAGAATCAGAAACGGAACTTACGGGGGAATTTCCAGACGCTTCGTAAGGTTTCAGAAGCTGGTTTTGGTAGCACCGGAAAGATCGTCTTCTCAGCTTTTCAAAACATCCGAGATCACGGTAATCAGAGTTATATTCAGAGATTTATAGCTATTTTACGTTGAGACGTCAGATCTGTTTTAAGATTTCAAAGTCGTTTTTCCAGATTCTAGTTGAGGTTTGTGAAGCAATTTCCCGTCGATCCGTAAGTCACCAGGAGTCGATCTACATACGGTTTTGAAGATCTCTAACCCAACTTTTCAGATATTCTTTCATTTATCAAATCAGAGGTATATATCACCCGCAAATCAACTCGAAAGTTCACGGAAATTCTCTGTTTCTGTTTCCAGAAAAATCTTAGTTTTCCAGTTTTGTTTCCAGTTTCTGCTTGAGTGTTTGGGAGAAGGATTCCAGTCATACCTGAACGATTTAGACCAGATTGGTGCTAGTTACAGATAGAGGAAGTGTCAAGGAAGTCTAAGGGGTTGACGTTGTTACTATAGGAGGTAAATTCCCACTTCCACGTGACTGTCTTGTTGGTCAAGAAAGACTGTTTCTGTTCAAACCTGAATCTGTTTTCTTGTTCCGCAAGTTTCAGGTTCAGTTTACCGAAAACAGTTTCAATCCGTTTTTTTTAGCCAAATTCAGGTGAGGGTGTGATCTGTGGAACATAGTTCATATTTCTTCTATTATATTGCAAGATGCATGGCATGTAGGCTTAGATATGATTGTTAGACTTAGGTTCTGTGATAATATGTATTGATATGATATGAACTGTTAATGATATGATATGGTGGAATATTACAAATTGGATGTGATGATATGATATGAGATGAATGAGTTATTGCATGAATTATGAGAGGAAGAAACTGGACTGTGATGGGCCGACGGGTTACATGCAGGTCATGAACGGCTGACGAGCCCGGTATGGGAGTGTCTGAGCTACGGCCAGCCTCCACAGCATGAGGTTCTATGGCTATCACGAGGATAGTGCACCATCGAAAAGAGATGGATGAACTTGGAATGATTATTAAGTTGTTTATTTGACCGAAAATTGTGTTACATGATAGTTGAATGCTTGTGTTTAAGTTTATATGTTTTGTTGATTGTGATATAATCGTAGAAATGTTTATTATGTTTCGGTGGGCAGGAATGATCTCCTCACTGAGTAATTCATTACTCATCCCCCCTTTTTTCCCCCTTTTCAGGTGATGATGGAAATGTCGAGTAGTTGCTCAAGCTTGTCTTGGTTCTTGGTGTTATTTTGGGATCGGGTTTTATTTAGTTTTATCCAATAATATTTTCACTTGACAGTTGATTTTCATAAGGTTTTTGTTGGATGATTTAAGATATTTTAATAAGAATGGTTTTTAAGAGAATGTGGTTTGCGTATGAGGAATACGGGTGTTACAGTTTTCTCAACTCACAAAGTAATAGAGCTGTTTCCACATTGGTTAGGTTTGGATTGATAATGACTGGATATGTGTTATTAGGTCCGAGAAACGCATACCTTAGTCCAACTGGAAGTTCTTTTAGCACAACCTTGGGTGCTCTCAACTCACTCCAAGGATCATTTGATGCTTTGACGGGGCTCTTAGGCTGACCCGGCCTCTCTTCTTCCTCTTCTAAACCGATATAGGCTACCAGCTTGTCGTATGTAGCCGCACCATCAATAATCTTGGTCAGCCGGTGTGCTTCTTCGTTCAAGTAGTAATCATCTCCTTCACTCCTGGTTAATGCCATTTCTAATGGGTCATTCATTATGAGCTCTTGGTATATTCCTTCAGACACTTCACTCATATTGTCCACCAAGAATGAATGGCCATCGATTGTGGGTTTGCTGAGTGACTTGTCCACTTGAAACTTCATTACAAGATCGCCCAAATGCAAATCAATCTCTCCTCCTTTGACATCTATTATGGCACCGACAGTAGCTAGGAATGGGCGTCCAAGGATCAGGGGATCCCTAGTTTCTTGATCAAGCTCTAACACCACAAAATCAGCCGGTATGGAACATTTACCGATCATGACTTGAACATCGGCTACAATGCCAACCGGTCGTCTAACCGATCGATCCGCAAAGACTATTTGAATCTTTGTTGGTCTGAAGTTAGTGATCCCAAGTCGTCTGGCCACCGTTTAAGGCATCAAGTTCACACTAGAGCCCAAGTCACAAAGGCATCGCTTGAAAGTTGTACCTCCGATTTTACAAGATAGCACAAAGCTGCCCGGATCATCAAGCTTCTCCGGGGTTTGGTTTTGTAGCACATCACTGCATTCTTGAGTAATCAACATCACACCTTCTTCCAAGCTTAGGTTGCTTGTCAAGATACTCTTCATGTACTTTCTCAAAGATGGTATGATCATGCAAGCGTCAACAAACGGTAGCCTAACACTTAGCTGGCTTACAAGATCTTTTAGCTTTGCTTGCTCCTTCTCCTTCTTAGGCTTCTTCACAGCCCTAGGGAAAGGTGCTTTTGGCTTGTACACTCGAGATATCAATGGTGGGATGATTTCCTCTTCTAACTCTCCATTGGCCGCATTGTTGTTCTCCGGTTCATTCTCTTATATCACGATCGTATGCTGGGCCGACTCCTTCTCAGCTCCCTCCGGCATCTGTACTTCATCTAGTTGCGTCCCACTCCTAAGAGTGATGGCGGCAATGTGCTCCTTTTTGGGGTTTACTTCGGGTTGGCCGGGAAGGACTCCCCACGGTTTCTTGATTGAGCCGGCTATATGAGCTATTTGAAGATCAAGTCGCTTCACGTGGGATTCAAGAGAATCAAACTTACTATTCAGGTCATAGTATATGTGGTGCATCTTCTCATGAATCTCCTTGTTGGCCCGCCTTTGCTCATGGATGAACTCATAGACCAAAGACTTGAGTTCGCCTTCTTGATCTTCTTTATACACCGATTGGTGTCTTAGCTGAGGTGTAGATGTTCGAGGAGCATTATTAGCTTGCTGACCAGCTCGTATATGGGAGCGGTTTAGCGTGTTATCGTGAGCATAGTAACGGTTTTGCGGCTTGAGAAACGGTCCGAGACTCCTATCTCCGAGTTCATGTTTGCTAATGAAGTTCACGTCTCTTTGATGATCGCCAAAGCTCTCCTGACCTATCTCCTCATCTGAGGCTTGATTATCTTCAAAGACTTGACATAGCCTCGGTTGTCCCTCCAAAAGCTTAGAGATCATGGATTTGATCTCCTTGAATTCGGTTTGCTCCGGTCTTGTATTTATCGCCTTAATGTTTTCCTCATAGCTTGGCTGGTTCTTGCTATCACTGGCCGCCAGGTTGTCTATTAATGTCTTTGCCTCCTCAATGGACTTGCTCATGAAGTCCCCATTGCTAGCTATCTCAAGGCATAGCTTGTACTCTCGCCTAATCCCTTCATAGAATGTGTTCCATAGATTGACATCCGAGAAGCCGTGTTGTGGGCAATCTCTTATGTATTCTTTGAAACGCTTTAAGGCCTCATGGTATGGCTCTATAGGACCTTGCTGGAAGCCTGAGATCTTGCTCCTCATCAAGATTGCCCTCTGTTTGGTGTAGCATTTCCCAAGAAACACCTTCTTGACTCTATCCATGTAGTGATTGAGCGAGACGGCAAAGATTTTAGCCATTTAAGTGCTTTGCCCGCCAAAGTGAAAACAAAGAGCCGGCACCTTAGGTAGTCTCCTGGAACTCCATTGGCGCTTGTAGTGATGCACAATTCCTCAAAAGAATCAACATGATCCAAAGGATCCTCCTCAAGAAGTCCATGGTATTGACTTTGCTTCACCAATGCGATAACCCGCGGCTTAATCTCATATCGTTGGCCCTCTTGTGTCCGAATGGGGCTACGGCTTTGTAGAAGCTCTGGTCTCGAGTCACTGTCCCCAAGGGTCTCCTGATTCGGACCTAGCTGGTGGTCGTCTTGGTTCGCTCGATGTACTAACCCGCCATTGTTAAGCTCCGGATCATCACCATTTATCGACAAACGGTTTTGAACTCCATCTAAGGGCTGCCCATCAGTACGATTTGCTCCAAGAAAAACACCAACCCGTGGCTCCTGGTCATGTTCTGCGTGATCCATGGCCCAGCTTAAGGTTGCACCTACAAAAGTTCAAAAACAAACTAAAAGAAAAAAGTGAAATAACAAAGCAAAAACAGAAAAGCGTTTCAGTCTAGATCCTAATCCAAACTTGTAGACAAGAAGGTCCCCGGCAACGGCGCCAAAAACTTGATGTGAGCGTGGGATTGCTTCAAGTTTTACCCACCAGAACTACCTGCAAGTGCACAACAACGAGGTAAGTATAGATGGGATCGAATCCACAAGGACCTATCGATTGTACTACAAATTGTATGGAGGTTGAATCAAGCTAAAACAAAATAGAGTTTTGTTTGGATTGTAACTGAAATGAAAGTGTCAAGCAAGTAAAAGGGAATGGAAATCAATAAGTGGAGATACTAGGCATTAGGAAAACCTCAAGGGATCATGAACCATTAACAAGATAATCAAATGGAAGGGATATAATAAAAACCGTTCATGAACTCATAACACAAAGATATAGTTATCCCACTTTCGTGGATCAAACTACTATGTTAAATCAACCTAATAGACTCAAATTTCGATGGTTATTATAAGTTGAAAACATGCATTAAGGGTGTTCAAGTTATGATTGTTCACAATGACTCACAACTCAACTTTCGATGGGTGTGATTCATTGATCACCAAATACTAAGTCCGGCAATATAGCAAGCTTTTGGAGAGTATATTAACCCAAGATCCGATGCTAGTTGATCAGAAAAGCAAGCGGCATTATGCTCAAGTAGAGGTGATGAAACCAAACAAATTATCCCAACATAAAAGATTAAAGCTAACGATTTCACGAACCCATCGGCTTAGCCTTTAACCTAGCAAGGAAACTACTCAATCATGGCGCAAACAACACAAGACATGATGATTGAAAACATGATAAGTATTAAAAAGAGGTAAAGAATGAAGGAAGCTTCTCTATGTATGAAGAACAAAGTCGATTTCTCCTCAATACTCTCTCCGATTCAATACAAAAGTAAAGATAAAGAACAATCGCCAAGGTTGTTAAGTGCAAGTGTGTGTGCGTCTTGGATCTTGAGAGAAAACCTCTTCTCTCTGCTTCTAGGACAGCTCTCTCTTCTCCTCTGACGGCGCACTCGCTCTCTCCTCTATCTGAGGCTAAAAACTTGCATATATAGGTAGGGGGTGTCGGTTAGGTTTTAGGAGCAGCCGAAAAAGGAAACTTTCCGGTTAACCGGGCTTGATAATTTACGATGTGTATGGACCGGTTTCTCGCCAGATAAACCGCCAAAAGAAAGCTGGGCTTGTGTTTAGTTGGTCCAAGGTCCATCCCGCGGAATCCCAGGCCATTCGTGGCACCAAGTCTCCATGGGCTTCGTTTCCTCGCCTGGCGGATACGTCTTGGGGGGAAAAAGAGTTTCTCCCTGATGGTTGATCCAAATGGCTTGAATCCACTTCGCCGTGATGCATGAATCAATTATCTATCCATCAAGACCAAAATCATGATTTTTGGACGTTGGGAAGACCTTTGACCGTGGAAATCTTTCGGATTCTCCGACATTGTCCAAATGCGAGAATCGGTCAAATGTGGTTTTGTTGAAGCTCTTGACTTGGAAACTTGCATGGATCATGGTTTGAGGCTCTTTTGCTCTCTTTTGATTCCTTTTTGATGTTTTAACCTGTTAAGACTCCAAAACCAACATATGCAAGAAAACTACCTCTAAAGGCATAAAACCTTATTGAAAACACTTGAAAACATAAATAAATACTAAGTAAAATCATGCAAAATATGATGATATCAAGTCCTCACCAAGGCTCGAAAGAAAGTCATCTCGAAGTTTAGACAGGATATTAGTCAGATTGGTGTTGCGTTACCAAATATGGGAAACATGCAGGACGCTCATCTCCAAATGAAGCTAATTAAAGATGTTCTTGCAAACCAAGAGAATGTAACTGAGCTTCATGGACTCTCTAGTGAACCACAAGTCCCACCAACCTCACTTCCCAAGCTCAAGGATCAAGGGAAGTTCACTCTACCCTGCTCTCTTGGTGCTTTGCAGCTGGACGATGCACTTGTTGATTCTGGAGCAAGTGTAAACTTGATTTCACTTGGTATGGTTCAGAAGCTGGATGCACAAAGTCTGATGAAGCGGCCTGGTTCATCTATCATGTTTGGAGATGCTTCTTCAAAATCTCCACTTGGTCTTATCATCGACTATCCCTTGAAGATTGGGAATTGCACCATACCAACATATCTTATTGTTTTGGACATGGTTGATAAGAGGGAGGTCCCACTGATCCTTGGAACTCCATTCCTCACTACAGCTGGAGCCAAAATCGATTTCCCCAACAAACTGGTGATCCTTCACAATGTCAACAGCAAGATCTCTTATCCACTCAAGACTTCAACTACTGAGTATTGTGGAACTATCACAACTGCTGAGTTGGACTCCAAAGTGATTAGTTCTGGAGTTATTGGGAAGAAGAAAGGGCTGCATAGTGAGCCTACACGGCTTGATGGGTCGGAGATAAGCGTCTTTGATGGAGAGAGCCTTCAGGAATTGTTTACTAAGCCACTAGGAAGGGCTCAAAAGGAGGGGGTGAGAATGGTTTCGAAAGGTGATCGCAAGAACAAGAAAGAGAACAACCAACCTCAGCCTCTTCCTTCAACCCCATCTCAGCCTACAGTGACTCTGTTGCCACTGGAACTCAAGGGAGGAAAGATTGAGTAAAACATCAAGTTCAAAGGAAGGTGTAAACCCTACTTTATTGCTAGATCCATCATCAGTCCTGAGCTCCAAAGCTCTTGTAGATCAATCAAGCTACAAGAGCTTCTCTCTAAGGACCTGTCCATTACTCTTGGAGGCAGGCCAGATTCCAAATCCCACTAGCAAGTGGAAGGACGGTCAAGCTTAGCGACCTAAAACATGTTCACTTGGGAGGAAGTCCCATGCGTATCCTTGTACATATTTTAAATTTTTGCTTATCTAAAGTGCTTTGTGGTGTTTTGTGTGTTTTCGTTTCTTAGGAAAAGGGTTTGAGCAAAAAGGATTCCAAATCAAAGAACGCGCGAGAACTCGATCGAGTGTGGGACCAAGGGAAATTCAACCCGACCAAGTACGATCTTGACTCGATCGAGTCGATGTACGGACGTTGACCGAATTCAAAAATTTGAATTTCAAAATTTTAACGAACTCGATCAACGGCCATTATTACTCGATCGAGTCCAACGGTAAGGATTTTTCCCTTTAAATTTTGAATTTTCGAAATCAGAATAAGATTATGGGCATCCCACACTCTTTCTTTGGCCCCCACTTTTTACTGTTCATGACACCCTTTGAAGAGGATCCTTTTGTTTTTGTCTCCTCTCTTCCTTCACAACCACACATCTTTTCCTTTCTCTTCCTTTTTTTCTCATCCACCCGCTTTCTTATCCCTTTTTATCTACACTAGAAGTTTACTTCTATCATTTTCACTCATTCACTCTCCTCGCTCTCACGCATCTCTTTCTCTTTTCTCTTTTCCTTCTCTCTAGTAAATCACAAAATCGCTTGTTTTTTTTCAAGATTTCTAGCATTATTTTGTTTTCTTTTGCCTCCATTATGTATTCTATGCCTTCAGCTGGGTTGTCTCGTTACAAAGCAAGGTTTGATTTCGATTTTCTCATCTCTCCTCTTGTGTTTATGTAAATAGCTTGGTGTTTTCTCTTGCATGGATGTTTTTGAAGCTTAATTGCTCTTGTTATTATGATATACTGCCATTGTTGCATTATAACTCGCCCAAACTCTGTTCATAACATCTGTTGAGCAAGGCTGTGAATAGCATGTCAAAAACGATAAAAACACTTGAGAGGAAGGTTAAGCACTCCACCACAAGAAACCCCCTCCTCCACCTTTCAGCAGAAGCCGCTCAGTCATCCATACTCACAGGCGTCCATCAACTCGGGAACCCCCAAGGGCTTCATCATTTGAACCAAGGGAGGCACCAAGGAGGTGACAGAAGAAAATGAGAAGTTCCAGCTCACGCTTCACTGACTTCACCGGTGGACTCGAGCAAGCTCAAACTGACTTCACCGGTGGACTCGAGC
This sequence comes from Erythrophleum ivorense, assembly GCA_026724425.1. NCBI lineage: Eukaryota > Viridiplantae > Streptophyta > Magnoliopsida > Fabales > Fabaceae > Erythrophleum > Erythrophleum ivorense. Next base: position 2,535,341 of record JAIUCV010000092.1, read on the forward strand.
AGGCTCAAACTGACTTCACCGGAGGGCTCGATCAAGCTGACGGAGAAGGATCACCCTACCAAGCTAACTTCAGCGATCCACTCGATCAAGCTCAGGCACCATACCCCTACGCTGACTCGAGCGGCACCATGGACGCGTACAACGCCCCACAAGGCAGTGTTCCCACATCAGAGGTGCAAAACGCCCTGAACGATATCTTTGGATATCATTGAGGTACCAAACCCGATTTCCATTGTATATACCGCTTACATCTAGCTTTTATTTGCTCTTATTTTGTCCTCAACTCTTCTTTTAAACTTTTGTTACACAAGGGACTGTGTAATTCAAGTTTGGGGGAGGGTTTGAGAGCCATTTGATATTGTGTTTTGTTTCCTTACTTCAGTTTTTCATCACTAAATTATCCATGCATCTAAGGCATAGAAAACCACTAAAAATTGAAAAAAATTTCGAAAAATCTAAAAAATATTCATGTAGTTGTATTCACATTTTTAAGATTGAGTCTAATATGCATCATATAGGCTTACATTCACATTGCATTGTTGATATGACCTTGTAAATATACCATCTCATGCGTTTTGTTTTGTGCCCTGGTTCTTGAATCTTTTGTGCATTAGGGTGAGAATGAAGGGTTAAGATAGAACCATGTTTACCTTGACCATATCCTAACATGCACATCTCATTTAACCCATTGCTGTGAATTGATGCATTTTCCTATTTATTTGAACCATAATCATGACTCTTAATTACCATTTCATGCATTGATAAGCAACTCATGGATAGTTATACATACCTGGACATTCTCTTTACCCATTTTATCCACTCTTGTTTGTCCAAGTAGCTGTTCCCTACCCTTACCTAAGCCATTGTTTCAAACCCTTTGCTGTTCTTGAGTGTGTTTGTTAGGCCTTATTTCGAATATGCTTGGCAAATGGTGTTGACTTTAAACCGACATGAGCAGGGTTTCTGTGTAGGTTCTGGTCCATCCTTAGGATCAGCTTAGGCTAAGTTTGGGGGTGTTCATCTGGGCTTGGGCGAGTCCGTTTTTAATTCAGGAAATTGGTAAAAGAAAAGAAAAGAGTTGTGGTTAAGACCAGGGAGTTGGTGTGTGTTTCAAAAGAGTCTAGTTAAGGTTTGGGAAGTGTTTAAAGGAAAAGAAAATGGTTCTTAGAAGTTAAGAAAAGAAGGCATATGCCTCAAGTGTTTAAAATGAAAAGAGAAAGTTCCCTAAGTTTAAGAATCCCAAACCGCTAGAATGTGTTAAGAAAAACCTCTCATTTGGCTAAGTACAAAGAAAAAGAAAGAAAAGTGAGCAAGTGTTCCTCTGTGTCTAAAGGAAAAGCGCCTAAAGGGTAGATATGAGTTGGTTCTTTGTTTCTGGGTTCTGGGGTTGGTCTTGATCGAGCGTTTTCAGGGTAGATGGAAATTGTGCTCTTGTACCATCCTGGGTTCTAACTATTAGCCTTTTGCTGAAGCTTGTTCATTTTCTTGAGTGATCCCTGCTTATAAACCGTTTATTGCATTAAGGGGACCATCTTTGTCTCTTAACCATTACCCTCAGCCAAATGAGTTGTTTAGATTTGCATGAACATGGTTCACTGTTCCATTTAATATATGTTAAAGGGACTTGCTGATATGAATGAATGGTTTGATTGACTGTGAAGTTTGATTGATCTTGTTAAGCATGGCTAAGATTTTTAGAAGTAACTCTCACCTTGATGCACTCTAGATTCTTGAACTTGGACATTGATGAAACCGTTTTTGTTGGCATGTTTTGGTTATATCAACTATTTTCAACCCTCACTCTCTTTCTCATTCTATTGTTTGCTTGAGGGCAAGCAAATGATAAGTTTGAAGGTGTTCATGCATTCATATTTCCTACTCTTTTAGAATCATGTTTAGACCACTTTTGCATAGTTTCATCCATCCTTAATGTCATTTCTTTGCACCTTCATGTTAGTTTGCATACTTAGTTGTTCTAAGAAGTGCATTCCATACATTTGCATGTTTGGTGTCCATATCAGGTACTTTGGAGCACTTTGGAGCAAGGCCAGCCTGTGAGGATGTGTTGGAAGAAAGAGGAAGTGTGTTTCATCAGCCGCTCGATCGAGCAGTGAAGATAAGTCCACTCGCCAAGCAACTCGATCGAGCAGTGAAGATAAGTCCACTCGACCTAGCAACTCGATCGAGAGTGAAGAAAAGTCGCCTCGACCAAGTTACACGATCGAATAGGCGCCTCGACCAAGCCGCTCGATCGAGCAGACTAAGGCGGTTCCAGTTCTGGGATTTCAGCCTTCCCTTTGACTCCCCTTTGACTTTTGACCTAGTTGGTTGCCTATAAAAGGGCTGAGACCCTATGTCACAAAGGAAGTTCTTCTTTTTTTAGCTTTTCAGCCACCAAACTTTCTCTTTTATGTTTTTAAGTTTTATGCTTTTTATTTTGTAGATCTACTGTTGTTTATTGATATTTTGCACTAGTGTTCTTAATAAAAGTTGTTCATGTCATCTTGCTCTTTCATATTATATTTGTTTCATCTATTTTCATCATGATTTTGGATATGGGTTGTGAGTAAATCGCCCTTTAGGCTTAGGGATAGATTAGATTAGAGAGTTCGTATGCTTAATCCTTGATGCTTAATGTTTCTAATCAATATCCCTCTCTGTTGAGTTGGTCTCTATGCGAACCAGCTACTGACCCTAGTGGTTTCGAATTTGGGTGTTCATCAGCATGAAAGTGTTTGATTGAATGCCTGAATGAACCCAACAGAGGATTAGCTTGCTTGTCTCAAGATGGTGATTGTAAAAGAAGCTTCTAGGGCTTGAAAATGGATCTGTCTTCATAGCTTTATGGGTTCATATCTCACTAACGACAGTTAGCTAAGGAGATTGATCCCAGACTGGCGGTTATCACCACGACAGTAGGTTAACCGAACTTTAGATTCCATTGCCAAGGGATATGCATGAATACATGTTGTCTAAAAGCATAATTGATTAATCATCAGTCCTCCCTGATTGTAAAACACTGTCCTTAAGTGTATGTTCTTCCTTTGAATCTTATTTGTGTTTTTATTATCAATTTCATTGCATTCGACCGAGCTAATTATTTTCTGTTTCTTGTCAACTCGATCGAGCTCGTTTTAAGTCATCTTTGCTCTGTTTCCTTTCAACTCGATCAAGCTAGCTTTGCTCTGCCTTGTTAGCACTCGATCGAGCCTACCTTTACTTATTGCTTTCACTCGTTTATTGCACCATTTACTTTCTGTACTTGCATTTCATTATTAGGTTGTTAGTTTGGTTCCATTATCTATAAACCCCCATTGTCTTGACTTACATAGCATATGCATAGTTCTAGAGAGCATTCATTGATTCCCAATTGGATTGACATCTTAAGTACTGCATCGACATGATAGTGATGTAGGATAATTAAATAGCAAAAATCTTGTTATTAAGTATTGATATACCTCTATTTTATACGCTTTTTGTTGGAGGTGGGCTTAGCACCCCTCCAACTGGGCCGGCCCATGTCAGGACAGGCCCATCATAGCCGAAGCCTGCCAGATATTCCCAGGCCCGCCGAGCGTGTCACCGCGCTATAAATAGCGCAATAACTCCTCTTCGGAAGAGTTAGTTGGAAATCAAGGAGATTAGCATTTACTAGAATACCCTGCCGACCTCCCTGTTCGCAAGATTAAAATCTGTCAATCGATTGACCGCCGAACTCACGATCTACGTCGAGTTCGTCAATCAACCGATCGCCGAGCTTCTTGCACATTATTTCATCGTTTCTGCCGAACACAATCTTTAGTCATTCGAGATCGTCATAAGCCGAGCTCATCTGTGTAATTTGCCGATCATCTTACCTTTTAATACGAAAGTCTCGGCCCATTCTTTACTTAGTGCAAATCTTACCAGCCCTAGATCAACAATTGGCGCCCACCGTGGGGCTAAGACTTTCTCTACGCAAAGATAGATCGGCCATCCACCGAACAGGTCATTCCTTACAAGCTCGCCGGTCTCAAAACAGGATGTCTACGGAACCCAACGCAGCTCTCCACCCACAAACTCAAAGCATTACCGTCAACCCGGCATCAACCTCGGCACTCCCTTTCATAGGACCGATCAACCAAACAGATGCTACGCGCGGAGAGTTTGAACAACGCCCTCCGACCCCACCGACACGCTCAGCGGACCAAGCGGAACTGCCGTCCGAACACCCAGGAACCGCGACTCTTCTCCACGCCTTGCTCACACGGTTCGACGATTTCGCGAAAGGAACCGACCATTGTTTCAACAGTCTATTCGCCGCCCAACTAGCCAGCCAAAACCGGATTACCGAGCTCCAAGCATCGCAGGCCTCACCAGAGTCCCAGCACACTCCTCGTCCATTGCCGACCCAAAGAACACTCGCCTACGATGATCCAACCCCGCCAACAAATCTCATAAGGACGAACGATCTACGTCCGGTCTCGTATCCGCAGCACAACACCGAGCAAGGCGGGCACGACGCCGAAATGGAAAGAATGAAAGACCAATTGTACCACATGAGTTCCCAAATTCACCAGGCCACCAGCTCGGCCCCCGAAATAGACCGAGTCCTACGAGAGGCACAAAACATACCATTTACCGAACGAATCGCCCGAGCAGTAGTACACCACCCGGGCAAACTGATGATCTCGGCGTACGAAGGCAACACAGACCCCCGGCAGTATCTGACCGCGTTTTGCATCGCAATGGGACGAACCCGTTTCCCCGACGACGAGCGAGACGCCGGCTTCTGTCAACTCTTCGTCTAGAACCTCTCCGGATCGGCCCTGACCTGGTTCTCCAGACTGCGAGCCGACTCGATCGATAGCTATCATCAGTTGACCACCGCCTTCCTCAAGCAGTATTCAATGTACATCCGACAAGGAACGTCGTGCGCTGACCTCTGGGCTCTTACCCAAGGACCAAAGGAGTCATTGCGATCGTTCATCGACAGGTTCAAAAACGTCGCCTCTCGGCTCACAGCGACCACCGTAGAAACACTGCCAGCACTAATAAAAGGACTTTGGTACGAGTCGGCTTTCCCATACCCTGGAAGATGCTCTGTGCCGAGCAAACATTTTCATCGAAATGGAGGAGGAGAAAATCGTCTTTGCCAAAATACACACTCCGATCAAGGCACCGCCTATCAAAGAGAAAACAAGGGAGGACTACTACGAACCTCGGCAGCACTACGACAAGGGCTTCCAACACAATGAGAAGAGACCGACAAACTGCTATGTCGGAAACGATCGATCAAGCGGGAACGATCGACCAAGCGGGAAGCGACCGCCCAAGCAAATCAAGCCAACCATGGAACAAGTACGTCCGGAAGGACGATCCCAGACCGAACCAACCCTTCTGCGAATTTCATAAAAAACCAGGTCACGCAACGGCCCAGTGCAGACACCTCCAAGAATATCTACTCGGGAAGTTCAACAGAGGCGAGATAGGAGAACCGAGCCCTTCCTCCTCCCAGCAGGCCCGGGAGATCGGCTACCACAACGCCGAAGATCGCCGAGAAAGACAACCCGTCGGGAACGAAAACCGAGAAATCATTCCCCGAGGGCCGGATCCACAAAAAAGAAGCCACGAAGAGAGCAACTCCCGCTCAACGCCACCACCGCCCCCGCGAAGAAGAATCAACATGATCATGGGAGGCTTGCCTACCTGCAACGACTCAGTCCGATCGATCAAAGAATACGGCCGCAAAACCGTAACGTCACAGCAATGGACACAAAACATCGGAAGCGACCTGGACGAAGCTAGCAGCATCGTCTTCCGAGAGTCGGACACGCAAGGCCTACACACGCCTCACAACGACCCACTGGTGATCGAGCTCATGATCGGCGACTGCGGCGTAAGCCGAATATTAATCGATACCGGGAGCACCGTCGACTTAATTTTTGAAGAAACACTGCGCAAAATGGAGTTGCAAGGCTACAGAATAAAGCCGAACAAAAAACCTCTGACCGGCTTCTCAGGAGAGACGACAATGACGGTCGGGACGATTAAACTAACCGTCCGTGTGGGCCGAGTAACCAAGATCGTCAAATTCGTGGTCGTCGACAAACCGGCCATCTACAACGCAATCATGGGAACGCCTTGGCTGCACGCGATGAAGGCGACCCCGTCCACGTACCACCAATGCCTAAAGTTCCCAACTCCGGACGGACCGATCACAGTGCGAGGGAGCCAGGAGATGTCCCGAATATGTTTCGTTGCCGAACATAAGTTGCGACATTCTTCCCACGCCTATATCATCACCCGATCAGCCGCAACGATCTGCACCGAACTGCCGTCGCAAAGCGAGCCACCACGCGAGCTCGTCGTCCAAGAAAACATCGATCCAAGCGACCCGACCCGTTGCGTCGGTATCGGAACAGAGATCAGCGCGGATCTACGCAGCGAACTGCTGATTTTCTTACATCAAAACGCTTCAACCTTCGCCTGGAGCACCGAAGACATGGTCGGCATCAATCCCGACATAACTAACCACGAGCTAAACGTTGACCCAACGTACAAACCTATCAAACAAAAAAGAAGAAAGTTGGGACAAGACAAAGCAAAGGCTGTCAACGAGGAGGTCGAACGGCTATCGAAGGCAGGATCAATAGTGGAGGTGCGCTACCCCGAGTGGTTGGCGAACCCAGTCGTGGTCAAGAAGAAGAGTGGCAAGTGGCGCGTCTGCGTCGATTTTACCGATCTCAACAAAGCATGCCCGAAGGATAGCTACCCCCTGCCGCATATAGATCGGCTCGTCGAAGCGACCGCCGGCAACGAACTGCTATCATTTATGGACGCTTTCTCGGGATACAACCAGATTCAAATGCACCCGGACGATCGCGAAAAAACGGCGTTCATAACCGACCGAGGAACCTACTGCTACAGAGTAATGCCGTTCGGATTAAAGAATGCCGGGGCGACCTACCAACGCCTCGTAAACAAGATGTTCGCCGATCAGCTGGGAAAGACGATGGAGGTTTACATCGACGACATGCTCGTCAAATCGCGACACGCCGAAGAGCATATTGGACATCTCCGAACGTGTTTCAGCAGTCTGAACGAGCACGGCATGAAACTCAACCCCACCAAATGCACTTTCGCAGTCACATCGGGCGAATTCCTGGGCTACATCGTCACCAAGCGAGGCATCGAAGCCAACCCCCAAAAAATAAAAGCGGTCCTCGACCTGCCATCGCCGAAGAACACGCGCGAGGTCCAACGACTGACCGGCCGAATCGCGGCTCTCAATCGCTTTATCTCCAGATCGACGGACAAATGCCTACCTTTCTACCAATTGCTGCGAGGAAACAAGCGTTTCGAGTGGGACGCTCAATGCGAAGACGCTTTCCAGGAGCTGAAACACTATCTCTCCACCCCTCCGGTCCTCTCCAAACCCGAACCAGGAGAAACGCTCTATCTCTACATATCGGTGTCAAGATCGGCTGTCAGCAGCGTCCTCATCCGCGAAGATCGTGGCGAACAAAAACCGATCTTCTATATCAGCAAAACCCTCGATGACACCGAGACGCGGTACCCCACCCTGGAGAAGCTCGCCCTCTCCGTCGTCACCTCGGCCCGTAAGCTCCGGCCTTATTTTTAATCCCACTCGGTGATCGTCCTGACAAACCTGCCCCTCCGAACGATTTTGCACAGCCCGACGCAATACGGCCGAATAGCAAAATGGGCGGTCGAACTAAGCGAATACGACATCGAATATCGGAACCGAACATGCGCCAAGTCCCAGGTCCTCGCCGATTTTCTCATCGAGCTCCCACCAGAGATGCTCCCCGCCGACCCCAGTACACCGAAGAGTTGGAGTTTACACGCGGATGGCTCGTCCTCTCGCAACGGTTCCGGAATCGGCATCCGTTTGGAATCTCCGACGGGCGATATTCTCGAACAGTCATTCCGCCTCGCCTTCTCCACATCCAACAACGAGGCCGAATACGAAGCGCTGCTTGCCGGCCTCCGTCTAGCAAAGGAAATGGGGGCGACAAACATCCAGGCGTATTGCGATTCACAGCTCGTCGCCAATCAATACAGCGGAGAGTACACCGCCAAAAACGACCGCATGGACGCCTACCTCACTTTGGTCCGACAGCTCGCCAATGAATTTGAGACGTTCGCCCTTACCAAAATTCCTCGCAGCGAAAATTCATCCGCAGATGCGCTTGCTGCCCTCGCCTCCACGTCCGACCCCGATTTAAAACGAATAATACCTGTCGAGAGCATCAACCGACCCAGCATAGAGATCGACCTCTACGACTCAACCATGACGATCGTCGCCCTCGAGCCTGGCATCGACGATGCCGACGAAGTTAACGAGCCCATGGATGCCGAACAAGTAATTCGGCCAGAAGATTGGAGGGACGAGATCAAACTCTATATAAGCGACGGAACTGTGCCGCCCGACCGATGGGCGGCCCGCCGCCTTAAAGCCCGATGCGCACATTACAGCATGCTCGACGACAGCCTATACCGAAGAAGCGCGTTCGGCCCCCTGCTACTCTGCATAGCCAGAGCGGAAACACTGTCGATAATGGAGGAAACTCACTCCGGCGCAGGCGGCAACCATACAGGAGGTCGATCTCTCGCCCTGAAGATAAAAAAGAACGGACATTTCTGGCCGACCATGATAGTCGACTGTGAAACTTTTGCCAGCAAGTGCGAGCCTTGCCAAAGACACGCGCCGATCATCCACAGGCCAACGGAGGAACTCACCACATCTACAGCCCCGTATCCGTTCATGCGATGGGCAATGGACGTCGTCGGTCCGCTACCTCGATCCCGGCAGAAGCGATTCCTCCTCATCGTCACCGATTACTTCACCAAATGGGTGGAAGCCGAGTCTTTCGCCCACGTCCGCGCCGAAGACGTCAAAAAATTTATCTAGAAGAATATCATCTGCCGACACGGACTCCCGTACGAGATCGTCACGGACAACGGCACTCAATTCACCTCGGCAATCGTTGAAAGTTTCTGCGCAAAATGGAACATCAGGCTCAGTAAATCGACACCACGGTATCCGCAAGGGAACGGCCAAGCCGAGGCGACGAACAAAACCATCTTGGCCGGAATTAAAAAACGTTTAGAAGCCAAGAAGGGTGCTTGGGCCGACGAAGTCGACGGGGTACTATGGTCGCATCGTACTACACCCCGCCGATCGACAAATCAAACTCCTTTCTCACTATCACACGGCATCGAAGCAAAGTCGCCAGCCGAAGCAACAGTGCGTAGCCTCCGCCGATCCCATCTGCCAACCAACCCCGAGCTCAACAACCACATGATCAAAGACTCGCTGGACTTTACAGAAGAAACGCGCGACCTCGCACTCCTCCGCATCCAAAATTATCAACACTTAGCGGCTAAGTACTACAACAAAAAAACGTTCGGCCGCCACTTCAACGAAGGCGACCTCGTTCTACGAAAGGTTTTCGAAAACACGCGCGAAGAGAACGCGGGCAAGCTCGGCGCCAACTGGGAGGGGCCGAACATCGTCGTTAAGATCGTTAAACCAGGAGTCTATCAGCTCGTCACCATGGCCGGCACCGAAATCCCTCGCTCTTGGAACTCGATGAACCTCAAATGGTTCTACTACTAGTTACCCAAATGCACTGTTGTACCACGAACTACGATCGGCTTGATCCCTCGCGGGTACGTAGGCAACCCTCTGCAAAAACAGAGGGCTCAGCTATATCTCAATAAAACAATCCAGTCCGTAAAAACACGTTCGGCATCAGCAAAAAAAAAAAGAAAAAAAAAAAAAAAAAAAAAGAGCCGAGCCTCGCCTCGCAAAACAACACGTTAAAACGTAAGTCTCGAAGAAATAAAAGCCGAGCCCGACCTCGCAAAACAACACGATCGTAATGGCTCGGCCACATGAGCCATGCTTCCTGAACGCTTAGCATAAAAACCTAAGTCTCAAGAGAAGTAAAAGCCGAGCCCGACCTCGCAAAACAACACGATCGGCACGATTGTAATGGCTCGACCACACGAGCCATGCTTCCTGAACACTTAGCTTAAAAACCTAAGTCTCAAGGAAGCAAAAGCCGAGCCTCGCCTCGCAAAACAACACATTCGGCACAAACGTCATTGCTTGGCCATACGGCAGATCGACACATTAAACATTCAATCTTGCCGAAAACCAAATTTATTAAACAGTTTAAAACAGAAACAAATACAAGACCGATCGGCCAAAACACAACTTAAGAACAAAAATAAACTAAGGAGCAACAGGAGGGAACTGCGCCGGGGTACCACGATCCATAGCAGCAACCAAGTCCCGCAGCTTGTCGAAATCGAGATCGAGTTCATCCCTCGTCACCACGGTCTCACCCTCGATCTGCTTCGTATAGAGCTCGACATCAGATCGGCACTTCTCCACCAACTCCGGAGGAACAACTATGCCAATCTCTGCCAAAGAAGAATACGAATCAAGCAAGGCCGTGGCTTGATTCAGCACCATGATGTCCGGCTGGACTCTCGATTCGTCCTTGACGTACTTCTTCATCTTATCTAGCCGATCCTGAAACATTGTCAGCAGCATCGACTTGGTCTCCCGAACTTTCCTGGCCCAAAGCTCACGAACCCTTAGACTTCTTTCCCGTTGCTCCCGTTCGAGGTCGTCATTCTTCTTCTGTAAACGACCACACTGGGCCCTGAGAGCCTCGATCTCCGTGCGGGCATCGGCCATCTCAGTAACGCGGCCCGCATCCTCGCTCTCCAAATAGGAAAGCTTCTCAGTCAGTTCGGCGACCTTCTTCTCCAGGCCGTCAACCCGACTCTTCTCCAATGACAGATCGTCACCCCCTTCAGTGACGACCTTTTTTAACTGCCGCCGATGATAGTCGAGCAAGGCGTTCGTCGAAGCAATGGCCTAAGAAAAAATAACGAAACAAGTATTAAAACTCGACTCACATAAAGCAAACCAACAAGAAAGCTATTCGGCGAACCTGAAAAGAATGATGAGCCATCTCCTTAAAAAGACGTTTCTCCTCTGGAGAAACGATGCTGACGGGATCCGCGACTTCAGTCGGCTGGATCTGATGATACAGCTGACCGCAGGCCCGGCTGCTCTCCAAGAGCGGAATCCTCCCTTCGTACTCGTACTTAAACGAGTACTCAAAGGCCTCCTGCCGAACCGTTTCGTTGTTTCCCTCTTCGGCAGTAGCCTCCTCAACTACCGCTGCACTCTCCATCGCAACGGCGTCCGACGCTCCAGCATCGGCAGCAACAACTCCCTCCGAGGGCGCCACCCTCCTTCTCTTCCTATCACCGCCCGGTGACACCGCGTCGGCAGCTGCCTCGCGAACCGAAGAAGCAACGTAGGGAATGATCGCCTGGTCGCCCGAAACAGGGGCATCATCCTCCTCTTCATCCGACATATCCGGAATGGTCGGAGTGATCGGCTCCACTCTTCCCGTCTCCGGATTGACGCGAGTATAAGCCTGTGGCTCATAACTGTCGAAATAATCGTCTATAAAACGATCAACGTCTTCGGCAGCGCTCACCCGGTCGCAGATCGTAACAGACGAAGGCATAGTAACAGGCGGATCCGCCTCGGTCTGAGCTTTTTGCGCAACCACGACGCTCACCACCTCCCTCCCATATCGCGGCAGGTTCAACGAGATCCTTCCCATCTTCGCAGTAGCCTTCAGTTTTCCTAACTGCCAAGAAGCTGAAAGGGCCGCCGAGTCAGGATACAGGTCGGCAGGTATGAAGACAAACAGGAAAGAAACAAACTCTTACCCGCTTCGATACGAGCCCACTGCCTTTTAATCCTCTGCCTATCAATATCTTCCAACCTCCTCTTGCCGAGCTCGGAAAGCCGCCTAACGTCTCGAGAAAAGTTGGGTGGAGGAACTCGCCAAATAGGGGGACGATCTGCACAAAGAAACAACCATCAGATAACAAGGAACGATACAAACAAGATGATAGCATAACAGCCCCGCTAGGTCGTCTACCAAAAGTCGGGCTCCACTCGTTCCTGTACGGCCTACGCGCATCCGGAACCGACGCCTCATTAACACGGACGAAGAAGTACTCTTCGAGCCAGTTCCTCGACTTACTCGGATGCCCGGTGATCACCCCATACTTCGACCGAATGCTAACGTAAAGAGTCCCCGGCGTCCTTTTGTTCACCGTGATCGACGACATAGCTTCGAAAAAACGCAAGTCAATGTCGATATCAAGCTCGGCCGCCAAAACCAATGGGCCGACGATGTTGCGGATCGCCGCCGGACAGAGCTGCGACATAGCGACGCCGACCTCTTCGCAGTAGGCAATAAGCAGCTTCGGCAGGGGAAAAGATATTTGGCTCTCCGAGAACCAGAACTTATACGCAGTAAACCAGCCCGGCGGTGCCTTCCACGGACGCTCATCCTCCTCAGGAAGACGAATTGCCAAGCCCGATGCTCGGCTGTTGTACTGACGGATTTCTCTCAGATCGTTCTCCGTGCATAGCGTCCTGCCGAGCTTCCGTAAATCTCGAGGCGGCGGCTGAGTATTCTTCTTTTCGTGTGCCGATCCTGGAACAGCAGCTTTTCTGCCCTGCTTGCCGACCGAAGTTCTCGGCACGTTCACTACCTCGCCCCTTTTGGGCCCCGCAGCTTTCCCTTTCTTGCGGGCATCGGCCATCTCCTTTCTCTTCGAAGGAACGATCGGCACCGAGGGACCGACCTCCGTCGAATAGAGATCTTCGAATCCTTTTGGCAGGACCGTTCGATCCGGAACAAGTGACGCACGCCGAACGGAAATCGGCACGTGATCTACCGAGTCCGGTGAATCGGCGAAGGAACAGGCGTAGTCGACAAATCACCACCAGAAGAAGGTGCGAGGCCAGTTCGACCACCAGATTTCGCCGAAGAACTGGAACTCGTCTCCGGGAGGGATTCATCCGATCCCGTATTGTAGGAATCATATTGAGAAGCGGAAGATTGGTCAGAATCGATCCTCATTATCAAAGATCGGCAACAAAATAGATCGGCAACTAAACGAACTAAGGAAGATCGGCGAGAGAGCCCGAATCTAGAGAGAAGACAGAGAAAGCTAGAGAGAGAAAGCGTACCTTCACAGTAGACGAAAACTGAATAAAAGAAGAGCAAGGAAGGCCTTTTATAGAGAAAATGCTCGGAAGACGAAGAGACGGAATGATTCCTCGCCAACAGACGTGACTCTCCACCAAATGACGCCGACTGCATGAACGACACGTGGCCTTCCCCTTCCAAATGCCGACCCAGTTTCTCTTCTGCGCCGTTTCGAGCAGTCTCCGCGTCAGTGCTCGACTGCAGGACAAGGGGGGGGGCATTGTTGGAGGTGGGCTTAGCACCCCTCCAACTGGGCCGGCCCATGTCAGGACAGGCCCATCATAGCCGAAGCCTGCCAGATATTCCCAGGCCCGCCGAGCGTGTCACCGCGCTATAAATAGCGCAATAACTCATCTTCGGAAGAGTTAGTTGGAAATCAAGGAGATTAGCATTTACTAGAATACCCTGCCGACCTCCCTGTTCGCAAGATTAAAATCTGTCAATCGATTGACCGCCGAACTCACGATCTACGTCGAGTTCGTCAATCAACCGATCGCCGAGCTTCTTGCACATTATTTCATCGTTTCTGCCGAACACAATCTTTAGTCATTCGAGATCGTCATAAGCCGAGCTCATCTGTGTAATTTGCCGATCATCTTACCTTTTAATACGAAAGTCTCGGCCCATTCTTTACTTAGTGCAAATCTTACCACCCCTAGATCAACACTTTTCATATGGTTTTACTATGCTTTTTATAAGGTTTTCAAAGGCTTTTTGATCTAAAAATGTAGTTATTGTGGATTTATAGTACTAAGAGTCTAAACAGGTCGAAAGATACATTTTGGATCAAAACCACAGGATTTGGGCTTTATACCGCTCCGCGACACAGCATCAAATTTGAAGGAGCCTTAAAAACATTATACTTAATGGATTTCACCAAGACAGTTCTCCGCAATGCCTACGTGAGTTAGCTTTCCAACGCATTTGGAATCATGCAATTTGGCCTTGTAAAATGGGAGATATGATCGTTCTAGTGAAGAGTGTCAGACGAACCGAAACCGGACACACCGGTCGACCACATCCCGTTCGACCGTGCCGTCCGACCTGAGAACTTAACGCCCGCGGTCGGACCGATTCTCATCATCCGGACGACTACAAAGCCGCTCGATCGCGACCGGTCGGACAGGAGCTTTAAGGCCCTCGCCCGACCCGACCATTCTTCACGACATTGATCACCCGCTCGGCCGCGACCGGTCGGACAGGAGCTTTAAGGCCCTCGTCCGACCCGACCTTCTTTCATGACATCGGTCATCCGCTCGACCGTGACCGGTCAGACAGGAGCTTTAAGGCCCTCGTCCGACCCAACTTTTCTTCACCACTCGGTACGTGCTCGACCGTCCCGCACGATCGAACTACTGTCCCGACCGACCGTTCGACCGTCCCGCTCGACCAACCGACCTCCCGATCGACCCGATTTAGCCGTCAAAGGCCCGTTTTTCCCGATTTTGCGATTTTCTCGGCCTGTTTACCTGATCTCGGCCCCGTGAAGACCTAGGACTACAAATACACCTTTTTAGCCTCTCTAGAAAAGAGAGCCGCATATTGTATCACAGTTTTTACAGATTTACTTTTGTTCTTAGAGATTTCAAGGAAAGGATCTCTCCTCCTCACTACAATTTGGAGAAGATTTCTAAACCTTTTATCTTATACTATGTTGTCTCCATCCCTTTGTGTTGTTACTTTGATCATGTCTGAGTAATTCACTTGTTAGGTTGCTAGGGTTACTAATTCAATGAGTTGTTTGCTTGATCTATGATTTCGATGAACTGTTAGGGATATCTTTAGAGTCTTTGTCTCGTTTTTCTTACTTACTAATGCTGATTGCTCTACAGCGCATCTAGCAATCCGATCCTAGGTTGATTTGAGCCACAAAAGTGCTGTATCACTCGCCGGACCTATTCTTTGACAAGCTAGGTTTCTTAGACTGCGAAAGTTGATTTACTAAGCCTAGTGAACTGTATCCGAAATTGCTCGATTTAATGCTTGATTAACTATCTAAGGACATTCCAAAAGTTTAGCGATTAGATAAGTTATCATAGGAGTCGGAACCACGACAGTGGAAAGACTTAATTTCGTGTTTTGTGTTCTAAACGGATCTATCATCCCATCATCCCTAAAACGATTCATATCTATCATCGAACTTGATCATTGCTTGCTTCTCTGTGAATTAGCCCCTAAAGACCTAACGCCTTTCCCTTATTGCTTTACAACCTCACAATCTCTAGCTTTCTTATTTAGTTATTAGTTTACCAACCAAACATCTCATACTTTGTTCTAGCTTGATCTGAAATCCATAGTTTCAAAGTGTATTCATTTTAGCCAGTCCTTGTGTTCGATAACCCTTACTTCTACGATCTGTGCACTTGCAGGATTTTAAAAGTGGGTAAAACCTGACGACACATCAAGTTTTTGGCGCCGTTGCCGGGGACTGCAGCAATACCTTTGAACCTCGATTAGGATCTACTCTAGGATTTTCTTGTTTTCTTGCTTTTTCGTTTTTTTTTTTGGTTTTCTTAGTTAATCTTATTTTTCTTTGGCTTTCTTTTTCTTATTTTCAGGTGCATGACTAGACAGTCTAATAGAGATAATCTAGTTGAACCAGTTGCTGAAATCTACAGCCTTGAGAAGTCACTTAGAAGACAAAGAGCTCAAGAGATGGCCCAAGCCGCCCATGATGCCGAAGTAGCCCGAGCTACCGCTGAAGGTCGAGATCCACCTCCACCTTTAGCGCAACAACCTCCCGCTGGGGAAGATGATGTGCGATCTCAAGCTAACAATCCTACCATTGGAGACTATGACTACGCTGACGCTTTCTTCACGGACAGAAATCCGATCCACCCACCTCCATCTCAAAGGAATGACTATGAGATCAAGCCTCAAATCATAGCATTGGTTAAGCAAAACTAGTTTCATGGCCTACCAGCCGAGTATCCGCTTGACCACATAGATAACTTTGAAGAAATTTGCAGCACCACCCGAGCCAATGGAGCCTCAGCCGACTACCTTAAGTGCAAGCTCTTATCATTTTCTCTAGGCGACAAAGCCCTTAGATGGTTGAAGTCTCTTCCTGCCCATTCGATCACCACTTGGGACGAGTACAAAGCAGCATTCATCAGCCATTTTTACACTAAGCAAAGATCAATCTCTGTGAGAAACAAGATCTCTGGTTTTCGCCAAGGACCAACCCAATCTTTCTATGAGGCATTGAACCGATTCAAGGAGTACATTTGGGACTGCCCTAACCACGGTTTCAAGGAAGGGAACCTTTGGAACATCTTCTATCGTGGCATAGACCACGAGTATAAGCTCTCCTTGGATACTGCAAGCAATGGAAATTTCATGACAAAGACCGTTGAGGAAGCTAAGGTCTTTGAAACAACCAAGCATTTTTTTTATATATAATAAATTAAGTGCGGAAAACTCAATTAAACAAACTCCAATAAATAATCGTTAAACAATTTAAATCAAACAACCAAATTCAATTCCAAAAATAATATAAAATACTAGCAACCTAACACCAGGTTTGCAATATTTAAATAACTTAATTGAATCAAACAAATCCTATCATCCTCTCTCTCTGGCCCGATTCCGCGATCACACTTTCTTTTTATCTGCATCACATTAGGGAAAAAGAGATGCATAAGTATTTGCATAAGTATTTCATAAATACTTAGTGAGGCAATCACCCCGCCTACAGGCCAATTACGCAATGTAAACACATTTAAATAATATTAATAATTACCACAATTATTAGATAATTTTCACAATTAAATAATAATTTTTAACCCTTAAAATAATTTCCATAATTATTCAATAATTTCAACAATTATTATAAACCATTTTAATTAATTAATTAACCACTAATTAATTAATTCCAATTAAACCGATTAAACCAGATTAAACCAGTTAATTAAATTAAATCGCCAGATAACCAGATTTAACCGGCCAGTGTCGACCGACACAAGATTTGTGTCGTTCGACACTCGCTTGGTTGGTGTCGATCAACACCAGCTTGGTGTCGTTCGACACCGATCCAGGAGATCGACACTCAACTCAATTTCTCAGCACAACAACGCGAAAAACAATCTCAAACATCAATGGGTCAGTTTCAAAAATAACCCAAGAATTGGGGTCAATTGCAAAAATAACCCCCGTTGCAAAATGTGATTTTTTTTACCTTCTTCACCCTTCTCATATTTACTTAATAACGAAAATGCCATTACTTTTCTCCGTGAAGTCTAACTGTGAAGTCTAACTATGAAATCAAATGTCTAAAGAAACCTCTTTCTCTTCACTTATTCACGAAAATGCCATCACCATCAATTCATCCAACAACCAAGATCAACCGAAATCAAGCTTTGAATGCATGATTTCTTCTTCAAACATATCGACAAACTCATTCTATCATCTCATCAACTTATATTCTTGAATTTCTTCTCCATTTTCACCCAAAACTCACCTTTTCATCTTTTCAAAGTTTATGTTCTTAGATCTTGCCATTGTCGGTGTGAGAGATCATTCTAACGGTTGGGGAAGTTTGCTAAAGCTCTAAATCGGATTTCTTGGTCTTGAACGTAACTTAAGATCACGACAAGGTAAAAATCCGGTCGATTTGAATGAATTTCACATATTTGTAGCAAATTAGACTTCACAATGAAGTCTACTGGTCAACGAATAGGTTAGTTTTGCAATTGACTTTCACAAAATTTTGGTGAGTAGACTTCATTGTGAAGTCTACTTCGAAATCCTTTGAAAACAAAAAAATACGGGGTAGACTTCATTATGAAGTCTAACTGTGAAGTCTATCTATGAAGTCTCATAGGTTAGTTTTTGCAATCGATCAACCAAATAATTTTTTTGTGAAGTCTATCCGTGAAGTCTACTGAGTAAACAAGGTTAGTTTTGCCATTGACTTTCGTTTGACTTTTGGGGAAGTCTAACAGTGAAGTCTATTTAGGCCGATTAGACTTCAAAATGAAGTCTACTCACGAGTAGACTTCATTGTGAAGTCTATTACGTGATAGACTTCCGGTTGAAGTCTACTGGTCAACGTTTATCGAAATAGACTTCACGGTGAAGTCTACCTCCAAAGTCAAAACATTTCAATTAATTGCAAAACTAACCCGTCTGAAGTCTAATTATTGGCGTAGACTTCACAGTTAGACTTCACAACAGAGTTAGACTTCATTTTGAAGTCTAATCGGCCTAAATAGACTTCACAGTTAGACTTCCCCAAAAGTCAAGCGAAAGTCAATTGCAAAACTAACATTTTTTACTCAGTAGACTTCACGGATAGACTTCACGAAAAACGTATTTGGTTGATATATTGCAAAACTAACCTATTAGACTTCACACATAGACTTCACGGTTAGACTTCACAGATAGACGTCACGGTTAGACTTCACAGATAGACTTCAGAGTTAGACTTCATAATGAAGTCTAATATTGAATGTTTTTTTAAAAACGCATTTTTGGAAAATGTATAATTAATTTCTAAGATTTTCTTGAGCAATTAGTTGTATTAGTCTGTTTAGTTGCTTGTGTGTGGGTTTGACATGCTTATTCGTTATATACAACGTGAAAATGGTTTTCTTGTTTGATTAGCACTTTAGACATTACCAAGTAGACTTCACAGTGAAGTCTATCTTTGAAGTCTATCTGTGAAGTCTAACTGCGAAGTCTACCCATGTTTTTTCCTTAACATTTCTAACGTGGTTAATATTTGTTTACTTGCAGATAATGGTGTACATTGCTTCTGTTTATGGAGAATGGGTAAGAAAGGACAATATGTCATGGCATTTTGAGGTTGATCATCGCAAAGGAGGTTGAATGTTCTCATTGACGGATGGTTGTACACATGATGAGCTTGTTCAAATGGCCTTAGATGATTATTCGGTGAGCATGAACGGACAGCGTCTGGATTTATCATATCCATTACCAGATGCATTTAGTCAGCAATTGCCTATTGATTCTCCTCCTATGTTTGTCATAAATGACAGACAAGTCCAAAGCTTGATCTAGCTAAGTAGAACTCATGTTGTACGACTTTGTGTCTCTAGCCAAGGGAAGGATCAAGACCAAGTTGATGGACCTAAGACTGAAAATCAGGATGAAGTGTTCGATGAAGAATGGGCCGCGGACTCAGATGAAGCTTCTGAAGAAGGACTATATTCGGGTTGTGATGATGAGGGTGATACAAGGGAAAAAGCTTATGATGTGGACGATGATACTCACGCGGACTATAGTGAGTACGGTAAAGTGAAAGATGAAGACGTGTGTGAGACGAAAATTCCTTTCGATGATGCCCGTCTTAGAGGGCGTCTTGGTGGTCAGCGTAGACGGACGGATAATTGGGAAGACAATATCTATGAGCACCAGAGTTTTGACAGCAAGGCAGAACTTCTGTCTGAGTTGCGTTTGACGGCGGTGATGCTAAGATTCACGTTCAGAGTAGATAAGTCTACTACAAAACTGTTTGTGGCCAAATGCAAAGTGGCTGGATGCGCTTGGATGGTTAGAGCGGCTGTCAAGAACGAAGCCACTACGTTTTGGGTGACAAAGTACATGAAGTCGCATACATGTTCTGTGTCTGACCGAGTAGGTAAGCGTAGACGCTGTACAGCGAACTATAATGGACATCTATTTGTCGAGCGGGTCGGAATCATCGACGGAATTGTGCCGCAACACATCAGAGACTCAATGAGGGTTATGTTTGGAATGAAGTTCAACTATACTGCTTCGTACAGAGCTCTTAAACACGCTCAAGAATTGGTGTGGGGAACAGCAGAAGATGGATACGCGAATCTGCCTTCTTACTTGCAAAGAATTAAGGAAGCAAACCCGGGAAGTGTGACTGACTTGGTGTGCGACTCAATGGACCGTTTCAAGTACTGTTTTATATCTTTCGGAGCTTCAATAGCTGGCTTTCAGTATTTGAGGAGAGTGATTGTGGTGGATGGGACTCATCTTACTGGGAAGTATGGGGGGGGCCGGACAGGACGGCAACTTTCAAATATTCCCATTAGCTTTTGCGATTGTTGATACTGAGGATAATGAGTCATGGGAATGGTTTTTCACCAAGCTTCGAGATTGTTTTACGCATCTTTTTCCAATGGCTATAGTCTCTGACCGGCACCACTCCATAGCTAGGGCATGTGGAATCGTTCTACCTTGGGCATCAAGAGGTATATGCTACTATCATCTACAGGGTAACATAGTAAAGGATTTCCATGCAAAGGACATCATGTATATTGTTAAAGGTGCTGCGTATGCCCATACGGTTCCCGAATATGACCGCTACATGGACCTCATACGAGCTTCAAAACCTGAGCTAGCAGATTACTTAGACGAAGCAGATCCTCAATTATGGTCAAGAGTTCATTTTCCCGGTGATAGATACAATATAAAGACGAGCAACATCGCAGAATCTATTAATGCGGCGGTTAAGAAGGCAAAGGGATTTCCCATTCCGATGCTTTTGGAGTTTATTAGGGAGAAGCTTGGTAGATGGTTTAACAGCCGGCGTGAAGATGCATTGAGTCTCACTACCGCCCACAGTAGAGGAGTTGAGTACATATTAGCCATACGTTCACACTACGCGGAAAGTATGATCGTGGAACGCATAGACAACTGGCGTTTTCACGTCAAGGGCGGAAAACGAGATTGCAATGTTGACTTGGAACAAAGAACGTGCTCATGTTGTGTGTATAAAATTGAGAAAATTCCTTGCTCTCATGTTATTGCAGCTGCAGCGGAAGCTAACGTACAGATGTCCTATTACGTGTGCGGCACTCATTCGAAGAACTCTTTGTACTCGACATACGCGCATCCAATTTACCCCAAATCGGGATGCGACTCTGACGTCAAGAAACAACCATGTTTGCCTCCCGTAGGTAAGATCCTTCCTGGTAGGAAGAAGAAATCACGGTGGCAATCTTGGCTAGAAATGTCTAGGAAGAAAAACACTAGACCAAGGAAAATGCATAGGAAGTACAACTGCTCCAAGTGCGGGGAACCGTGACATACTCGCCCTAACTGTGTAAGCTTTTTGTCTACTGTCCTTGTTTGTACCCCCATCGACAGATATTGACAATTTCCCGTTTGTAAATCCTACAGGTCGCTGAAGACTGATATGGCCTTACGAAAGTCTACCTTTGAAGTAAACCCATGAATTCTATTTAGCGGATATCACTTGAATATATGTGTTGTTTTTAAAAATATGATGTGTGAACACTTGAATATGTGTTATTTTCAAACTCTGAAGTATAATTCTGTTATATGTGAAGTCTATCTGTGAAGTCTAACAGTGAAGTCTATCTGTGAAGTCTAATATTATTTCAGAATTGAACCGTTTTAGGTAGCTAAAATGGAGCTTGAATGCTTGTTATATTTGAAAATGTGAAGTCCAACTCTGAAGTCCAACTCTGAAGTCCAACTCTGAAGTCTAACCGTGAAGTCCAACTCTGAAGTCTAATATTATTTCAGAATTGAACCGTTTTATGTAGCTAAAATGGAGCTTGAATGCTTGTTATATTTGAAAATGTGAAGTCCAACTCTGAAGTCTAACCGTGAAGTCCAACTCTGAAGTCTAACCGTGAAGTCCAACTCTGAAGTCTAATATTATTTCAGAATTGAACCGTTTTAGGTAGCTAAAATGGAGCTTGAATGCTTGTTATATTTGAAAATGTGAAGTCCAACTCTGAAGTCGAACCGTGAAGTCTATCTGTGAAGTCTAACCGTGAAGTCTATCTGTGAAGTCTAATATTATTGTAGAAAAAGGGTAATTAAGTACCCACATGGTTGTAAAAAAAAAAACACTTCGGTTTCTCCGTCTCTCTTTCGCTCTGATGAAACCCGATGATGAAACCCGATCTTCTTCGTCCTCTTCTTCCTCTTCTTCTTCTTCTTCTTATTCTTCTTTTTCTTCTTCTTTCTCTCGTTATCGCTCTTTCCTTTCTCCGATATTTGTCCTCTTCGATCTCCGGCGCTTCGTACTCTAGTGTTTTCTAAGACGAAAGAATCCAGAAAGTATTCACTTAGTTGCAAAGTGAATACTTAGTTGCAAAGTGAATACTTTCTTGGATTCTTTCGTCATAGAAAAGAAGGACACCAATGAAGCCTTTAAGTCTATCTGTGAAGTCTAACCGTGAAGTCTATCTGTGAAGTCTAACCGTGAAGTCTATCTGTGAAGTCTAAAATTATTTCAGAATTGAACCGTTTTAGGTAGCTAAAATGGAGCTTTTGGAGCTTGATGCTTGTTATAATTGAAAATGTGAAGTCTATCTGTGAAGTCTAACCGTGAAGTCTATCTATGAAGTCTAAAATTATTTCAGAATTGAACCGTTTTAGGTTGCTAAAATGGAGCTTTTGGAGCTTGAATGCTTGTTATAATTGAAAATGTGAAGTCTATCTGTGAAGTCTAACCGTGAAGTCTATCTGTGAAGTCTAAAATTATTTCAGAATTGAGCCGTTTTAGGTAGCTAAAATGGAGCTTTTGGAGCTTGAATGCTTGTTATATTTGAAAATGTGAAGTCTAACCGTGAAGTCTATATGCAAAAGGAACAATACAATACTTGTAATGCAAAAGGAACAATACAATACAATACAATACCTGAAATGTTAAATACTTCATAATATAATACAATACAATATAATACAATACAATAGCTGAAATGTTTGATAGGTTACAAAAAAATAATTAGCCTAACCCTATCACTAGGTACAAAAGAGCATAGCATACGGGTTGCAAAAATAAACCCGCATAATGCCGTTAAATTAGAGTCTACTATATACCATAAATACAAACTATTAACATCATTACTCATCATATATGTCCAAACCTTCCCAGTCATCGTTATCTATGGGTCCGCGACATTGGACCTCGCTGAACAAATCAGATGCAATCTTCTCCCTCATCGAAGGGACATTTCGTGGGCGCAAGGATGTTGGAAAGGTGTCATATCCAAGTGAGAGACACTCTATGTACTTCAAGAAAAACACACCGCAATCTCCACCATTATCTTGGTGTGGCACACCTTTTGTCGGACGGTCGATCGTGAATTTATCCTTCGGGAAGCGATGTTTGTCTTCGCTCAGAACCGCCTCGTTAAGAAGGTGCGGGATCATCACAGCATACGGTTCCACCACTTTAGTGATCTCAGCTTTCCTGATGGTACTCGGTAGACTGTCGTATACCACAATGTGCCTCTTTGGTATGGAGATATGCAGGGTGACCCAATGCGTCTGTCTTACACTCAGGGGAATGTATATATCATCGATATCAACTCCCCAGCGCTTGTCGGTCGCGCAGTAGCTCGGTTTCCTACCATAGTAGTAGTCCAGTGCCAAAGCAGGCAGAAGCTGGCATGTTTCAAACCTGGGCCAGTCTCTCTCCCAATATTGGGGGACCATACTATCCAAGAAGCATATCCGGTCACTCCTAAACCATTCTGGATGCTGTTGCAGCCGAGTATTCATCATTCTGACCCAAGCATCCACGTGCTACATTCAGAAAAATACATTGTTAGATAGTGAAGTCTATCTGTGAAGTCTATCTGTGAAGTCTATCTGTGAAGTCTATCTGTGAAGTCTAAATGTGATAAATCCTACATTTACAGTCTAAATGTGAAGTCTATCCGTGAAGTCTAACTGTGAAGTCTAACTGTGAAGTCTAAATGTGATAATTCCGCACATTCACAGTCTAAATGTGAAGTCTAACTGTGAAGTCTATCTGTGAAGTCTATCTGTGAAGTCTATCTGTTAAGTCTAAATGTGATAAATCCTACATTAACAGTCTAAATGTGAAGTCTATCCGTGAAGTCTAACTGTGAAGTCTAATGCAGAAGTATAATTGTTAAGTCTAATGCAGAAGTCTTACCGTATCTCTAAGCCACTCTTCCATTGTAAGCAACAGATACCACCATGACCAGATTGGGAACTGCTCCGCATCCGGTTTGACAGTCGGATGCCCCCTGAAACAGTGAGAAGTTCTTTAGTAACAGTCGTAATTTATCACAGCATACAGGATCACGTTTTAGGAGACTCACGGTAATGTGGCCAAGTAGTCCAACATTGGCCTCTTTTCTTCCTCTACCGTTACAGCGAATGGATCATATCCACCAGGTGTTGTCTTCGCTTTAGGGTTAGGCTTTCTCGCCGGTGGTGTCTTCGCTTTAGGGATGACCGGAGGTGGTGTATTCGCTTTAGGGAGCTCAGGTGGATCCGGCTTGTTAGGGATAGGGAGCTCAGGTGGATCAATTGCCGGTTTGTTAGGGACAATCCTCTTAACTGTGCTGTTCCCTTCAAAATCACCTTGCTGTGAGGGCGCAAGTTTCCTCGTTCTCGCATTTCTGGCTCGTGTGGCAATATTTTCAGTCCGGATTCGAGTTTCTTGCTTCCTTTTCTCCTCGGCATCATCAGCGGCAGTTGGGATATGTGTTCGGACAAAATGGCATTCCGAATCCTCATTGCCAACACTCTCGCAAGGAACCTTCTGCGCCTCATCGCCATCTATCTGAACAATTGGTAAACACAATGCGGCTTAATTCTAGTAGGAAGTCTTCTACTCTTACGCCTATGATTGTTATCACATTTAGAAGTTTGCGGGGAATGAACGGGACTAACCGGACCACCGGTTTGATCCTGCTTGAGATTGGCATCGTTAGACTTCACATGCTCTTCAGCCGCTGGATGCCTCAGCTTCTCGAGAAGGCTCCCCATCGCAACCACCTCCGTAGTGAGGATTTGAATCTTCTCATCGCACCTTTCAAACCCAAGCTTCAGCTCGGCAAAGTGCTGTTTGGAGAACCGATCAAACAGCTCCACTATCTTCGCCTCCAGACTCTTCCACCCATCACCAGAGGGCTCCACGGATGGATAACCAGACGTCCGACCCCTTTAATGAAGACTGAATGCTTCATAATCATCATCGGCAACGCTATCATGGAGTCTCTTCAAGCCAGAAGACTTCTCAACATTCTCTGACTTCGCAGACTTCCCTGACTTCACAGTCTTTGCCATGTATATCCCAATCGGGGCCCAGTCAGCTGGTTTCCAGATCCATGGTCCACCAAATTCACCATACAGAGCCCCAAGGATGTTGTCAACCTTCAAGTCCTCTATATCGTTGTCCCAAAGTGGGTACATCTCTTCCCTACCCACCATTGTCATGTGATTGAACACAGTCTGTAAATGAAAATTATTAAAAACAGGTCAAGGAAATGCAAACAGAATATATGAAGTCTAATTCTGAAGTCTAATTCGTACTCTAATTATGAAGTCTAATTCTGAAGTCTAATTGTGAAGTCTAATTCTGAAGTCTAATGCAAACAGAATATATGCAAACAGTATTAGGCAAGGGATTACCTGCTTCTTCATGTTTTCTATAACATATCGCTTCCCTTTGATTCCGTTGAATGCCAGCAGCGGTGGCTCAGGATTATTAGGCCTCGGATCACCGTTGTCTTGTCCGAATTGCGGCATAGCATGGTACGCCCACACTTGCAAAACTTCAGCAAACCCGTCCAGAGTATATGGTTTGGTCTGATCTACCCTCTTTACAGACTTGATGAGGGTCTTGAAAGCTACTCGCCCCCATGGGTAACTTTCAAATCTGTCTAAGTCCATAACTAGACTAGCCAGATCCACTCGTGTATGGGTTCTGGGTTTGCGAGCATGAACAAAGCCAGCGTATATGGCCAAATAAGCCAACCTCAGCCTATCCTCTCTGCTCCAATTTCCAGCATTTCTGCACGCTGCTATAAGGTTTTCAATGCTCGGACCAACCTTGGTATTCACACCAAGCTTCTGCCAGAAAGCTATCATTTCGTCCGTCTCAACTGTCTCGGGCCTCGTCAATGCTTCTTTATACTCACAGTTGAGCCCGGTGATATGTTCGAACTCGTGCAATGAAAAACGCAGTGGGTGTACACCCACGACACTCCATATCTCAAACTTCTTATCGCATTCTACGTCTATAGCGAGCAGACTTTGCACAACCTTCGATGC
The DNA here is from genome assembly GCA_026724425.1 of Erythrophleum ivorense. Lineage (NCBI taxonomy): Eukaryota > Viridiplantae > Streptophyta > Magnoliopsida > Fabales > Fabaceae > Erythrophleum > Erythrophleum ivorense. The sequence goes on from JAIUCV010000092.1 coordinate 2,561,455, forward strand.
CCACTTGAAGTTGATCTTCGTGAACTTAAAGAGGACACCGAGCTTGGAACTCTCAAGCTCACTCCATTCATCCTCTGTCAGTAGAAGATGCAATTTCGCCCACAACTCACTGTTCTTGCTGAAATAACCAATGCTTCGGTCATATTCCGGTTCTTCTCCTTCTGTGAAAAACCTCCTGGGAAATATAACCGGCTCCATCCTGTAAACACAGTTTAAACATGGAGAAGCATATTAGATGTAAAGGAAAAAAACAGGGAGACAATAGCAAATTTATGAAGTCTAACAGTTTAAGTCTAACTATGAAGTCTAATTCTGAAGTCTAACTCTGAAGTCTAACTATGAAGTCTAACACTGAAGTCTAACTCTGAAGGTATGAAGTCTAACTACGAAGTCTAAATAGAAAGTCTAATTTATAAGCCTCCCTAATTTCATACGTAAACAGCCGGCAAAGCGCAAGGGAAAGAGTTTTTTACCTACTAAAAAACGTGGAACGGGTATATGCAGACCTGCGACAGAATACAATCGTTTAGACGAGTGTTAGATGGAGGTATAGAGATAGAAAATAGTCAAAGAGGGAGAACTCACCACCGACAAAAAGCAAAGGTTTAGGTCGTTCGATTACACAGGTGGAAAACCACGGCCAGCGGAAACCACGGCGGCGGTCGAGTTCAAAACGGAGAAACTGAGTGAGTATAACGGGAATATAGGGAAAGTGACTTGTATCAAGATAGATAGATGAATAGGACTTACAAAAGTATACTTGAGAGAAGGAAGAGGAAACTGCGGCGGTGGCGACAATGGTGGATCTGTCTGACTTCGACAGCGAAGGAGATCGACGGGGAATGAGAGAGATAGAACGAGACGGAGCGGACGGATTTGCAAATCGCCTATTCGAGAGAGATAGAGAACGGAACAGAACGGACGGATGTGAAAGTGAAAGTGAACTGTGAAATGTGAAAGTGAAACCCTAATTTTGGGTTAGTAATTCGTGAGATTGTGATTACCGGTTAGATCTCTATTGTGGCCGGTTAAAATTTTATTATACCCAATTCGACCAACCATTGAACAGTTAATATGCCGGTTTTAACTATGAAGTCTAACCGTGAAGTCTAAATGTGAAGTCTAACAGTGAAGTCTAACTATGAAGTCTAATAATGAAGTCTAACTATCCCTAATATTCCGCTTCCCGCCAAAATATTGCGTTTCCCGCCTGTTTTTTTTTTAGTTTCATACTTCATAATGAAGTCTAACTGTTAAGTCTAACTGTGAAGTCTAACTGTGAAGTCTAACTGTGAAATCTAACTATAAACTCTAGTAATGAAGTCTAACTGACCCTTATATGGATTCATTTTTATACAATTTTATTTTTCATAGATGATAAATGTATACATCTTATTTATGTATAAATTTTTTTAATCAAAAGAATTTGCTACAATTTAATTATTTAAATTTAAGTTGTGATTATTAAGTAGACTACAACACGAAGTCTAACCGTGAAGTCTAACTGTGAAGTCTAACTATGAAGTCTACTTATGAAGTATAACTAACCCTTATTTCCGCTTCCCGCCAAAATATTTCGTTTCCCCCCTGTTTTTTTTGGGTTTCATACTTCATAAAGAAGTCTAACTGTGATGTCTAACTGTGAAGTGTAACTGTGAAGTCTAATTAACCCTAAACCCTAAATCGAATTTTTAAGAAAAACTTATAGTAAACGTTAATTATGTTTACATAATCGCAATTAACATTATAAAGTACGAATTCTTGACCTCTACATCGTTAAACGAACCACAAACATTTTGTTTTTTGCAAAATTCTCTCAACCCTAACAATGACAATGATAAACCCTACACATTAAACATCAAGCACTAAGCTTGGTGATGGTTTACTCATGAAACTTATAAATTGATTCATTTTCATGAAATATTATTTTACATAGATAGAAGTTGTGTCTATTTAAATTATCCATAAATTTTTTTTTTCAAAATTTGTTTTTATCGGTTTTAAACTTTAAATTTAAGATTTTGTTATTTGGTAGACTTCATGAGTAGACTTCACACAAATGTCTAACTGTGAAGTCTAACTATGAAGTCTAACTATGAAGTCTACTTATGAAGTCTAACTAACCCTTATTTCCGCTTCCCGCCAAAATATTTCGTTTCCCCCTGTTTTTTTTTGGGTTTCATACTTCATAAAGAAGTCTAACTGTGAAGTCTAACTAACCCTAAACCCTAAATCAAATTTTTAAGAAAAAACTTCTAGTAAACGTTAATTATGTTTACATAATCGCAATTAACATTATAAAGTACGAATTCATGACCTCTAAATCGTTAAACGAACTACAAACATTTTGTTTTTTGCAAAATTCTCTCAACCCTAACAATGACAATGATAAACCCTACACATTAAACCTCAAGCACTAAGCTTGGTGATGGTTTACTCATGAAACTTATAAATTGATTCATTTTCATGAAATATTATTTTACATAGATAGAAGTTGTGTTTATTTAAATTACCCATAAATTTTTTTTCCAAAATTTTTTTTTATCGATTTTAAACTTTAAATTTTAAATTTTGTTATTTGGTAGACTTCATGAGTAGACTTCACACAAATTTCTAACTGTATTTTAACATAATTTGTCTTACTTGATTTAAATTGATTAATTTCTTTGCATATTATTTTATATGGATTGTAATTGTATGTGTTAAATTTATGTGTAAATAAGTTTATGAAAATATTTTTTATAAATTTTAAACTTTAAATTTAAGATTTTATTATATAGTAGACTTCAGAGTTAGACTTCATAGTTAGACTTCACAGTTAGACTTCACAGTTAGACTTCATGAGTAGACTTCAGAGTTAGACTTCAGAGTTAGACTTCAGAGTTAGACTTCAGAGTTAGACTTCGGGGTATAACAGTCAAAAGGTTAGCGTTTTTTCTTTGTTCAGAAGGGTGAGGTTTGTAATTTGGCAACTCCAAAAGATTAGTTTTGACATAAGTGCAATAGGGGGTCTATTTTTGCATTTCAAATCAAATTGTGGGTTATATGAGGCAATTCCCTCAACATCAATCAACACGATTCAAGGCACGATTATCATATAAACCACACGAAAACCACATAAACTTCGCCAAAAACACAATCCAATTCCACAAATCTTCTTATTTGCGAGCCTACGGTCATGCACTCACCTTGAATCGGATTGAAACAAAAAGGGGAAAGGAAGAACGATGAACAGTGGCGAATAACACCTCAAGAACACCCAAAAATCCCATAAATTGCCACAAACTTCTTCTCTCTTCGTTTTTTTTTGTTTTCTCCTCGAATAACGAGCCTCTCACGCGGCATGACGTCTTTTATAATGCGACTTTAGGGTTTCCAACCCAAACCAGACAAAACCGGAATAATTAAATCAAACCGAAATCAATTCACCAGACCGTTGTCGACCGACACCAGCCCTTGGTGTCGCTCGACACCAGACAAAAATGCCACTTTCTTGGTTTACGGATGTTACAGTCTTGATTGAGAATCTTACAACAAGTGATTGCAACAACTGCCCTGACAATGATTGATCACTCTGCTCAACTAACACATCCCCTGGTGCTTCTCAAATGGCTGAACTAAAGAACATGATGGCTCAAGTTCTAAAAGGACAACAAAGACACATACATGCAGTTGAAGGTACAAATGATGCTAATGATGACCCATCAAGGGAATGTATGGGAGATTTCTCCAATGATCATCCTGAGGAAGAAGTAAACTACATAGGTAACTACGGAAACAGAGGATACAACCCCAACTACCGGTCCAACCCAAAACTTTCTTACCGCAGCACCAATGTCGAAAACCCACAAGATCAAATCTATCCTCCAAGATTCCAGCAGCAGAGACCACCTTTCCAACCTTATGGAGATCGTTTCCAGCAGCAGGGAAATCAGTTTCAACCTAAGCAGAGCTATGACCAGCGAGCACCATACCCACCTAAGGAACCATATGGTCTACCCTCCAACCAACCTCCTTTAGCCCAGCAGAACAACAAGTTTGAAGGAATGCTTCAACAGATCATGGATGGACAAAAGAGGAACAACAAGGAGATGAATGAGAAGATGGACACTTTGTTCAATGATCTCCATGCCAAATATGATGCTGTTACCGCTCATGTCAAAAAGTTGGAAGTCCAAGTTGCTCAAACCGCAGAAGCTGTTTAAAGACAAGAGATGGAGTCCAAGAAATCTTTTGGCAACTCCGCTGCAATTGAGAAGAAATTTGAGGATCCGACCCCTAAATGGAAGCTCTTCCCTCCTAAGTATGATTGCATGATCTGGCCCGAACCAACCTACCCTGAGAGAGAATCCAACCGAGCAAGGAGGAGACGCCTTTTTCCCAAGATCATTCCAAAGGCGGACAACTCCGGGAAGTTCATAGTTCCATGTTCTATTAATGAAATTGATCTCACCGATTCTCTTTGTGACACATGAGCTAATGTCAACATCATGTCAAAGAAGATTGCATACAAGATAGGCCTCACCAACATCCAACCTTCATCCATCTCCATCAATTATGCCGATTCATTCTCGCAAACCCCTTATGGTTTCATCTCCATCAAGATGGTACGACTTGGGAACTGTTCTATACCTACTGACTTTCAAATAGTGGAAATGAGAGAATGTAGCCATAGACCACTCATCCTTGGCACCCCTTTTCTATCAACTGTTGGAGCCATCTTCGATTTTCCAAATCAAAGGATCTCATTCAACAAGGTGAATAAGAAAATGTTTTTCCCTATGTGTTCAACAAAGAAACCATCAGTTGACATGGTACAAAATAATAAGATCATCCCCAAGCCTCCAGAAGAAGAAGGAAGAATCACCTCCAGCTTACCTAACAAGGACCTTGCTCACCAGCCCAATCAACTCACCCTAAAAGCAAAAAGTAAGACTACGGCATCACCTAAACATCCATCCAAAGGATCGATCAAGGATAAGCTCGGGACGGAGACCACAAAGAAGGAAAATCATTCTAAAGCCTTTGCAAAAGTTAGGATTCTTCTCCAGGAAAATCTGATTGATGAAAACATGGATGGTTTCAAAGAAAAGTTTGCCAACACCTTGAAACTTTTTCCAATGGCTGAAGTGCCCGGGACAAGCATGGCGAGATTGTCTATCCCGTCGTGAATCATCCTCCTGATACAGGATCCGGGAAGGGAGATCTCGAAGGACCAAAAGTTCCTTTGGTCACTACCTTCTTTTAAGTCCTAAAAAGAATTACGGTCAAGCTAAAGACCTTAAACAAGCGCTGTATGGGAGGCAACCCATAAGGTAACACATTTAAATTTCAGTTTTAAGTTTTAGTTTTACTTTTTTTTTCTTTGTTTTTCTTTAGCAGGATATGATAGGATGGATACCACAATAGTGCAAGAAAGGAGAAGAAGCAACACCATGACAAGCCGTCCGGGTCGACCACGACCGGTCGAGCAAGGAGTCTAAGGGTTTCGGTCGACCGCTCCACAAAACCATCCGGGTCGACCGTGACGATCGACCGGCACCACCCACAATCGACCCACCCAAAGCCAAGCTAAGCTTCTCCTTCCCACTTAAATTAAACCGGTTTTAACCAAACCAAATCGATTTTCTAAACCAAAATCGATTTTAAGAAGGACTTTAAGGAGATTTTTCAGATTGATGACACAATTCTCCATTCTCTTCTCCAAAGAAAAAGCATTTTGAACTTCTAAAACCCTAAACTCCATTGGAGGACCTTCACAAAATTTTCTTAAAATCTTTTAAAATCTTTGGTATCTCTTAAATTTGATTTCGATTTTAGCTACCCCATTCTCAATCTCTTTTTCCAACACAAGGTATGACCTCTAAACCCCAATATCTATGATTTTGCAAAACCCAAATTTATGTGAGTTTCATAGCTAAATCTTTGTTTAAACTTGAAATTCCTGCTCTTAATAGATTTGTTTTAGTTTAGATATGTGGAATCTATGTGGTTTAAAGATTACAAGAGCCTATTTTCAAAATTGAGTGGTTTTTCACAAAACTTATTTTGGGTATTCAACACCCTTGATTCAAGAATGAAATTGGGATAGTCATTGCTTAAACACCTAGAATATCTCTTGGATTTGTAAATTAGAACTTTAATATATCATGATTAACTTATGAATTTCGAATTTTGAGTTATGTCATAGCAAGAACAGTAAATCCGAAAATCACTAGGAATTTAAACCTTGGAAAGATGATTGTTCACTTGTTGGTCTTGTGCGGCGTTGATTTGAATTGATATTACCACTTATCATCTCTTCCTTTATCTTTCAAAATTTTTCATAGCACAAACTCATGTCTCTTGGTAAGAACTTGTTCTTGTAGGTACCATGGCGAGAACAAAACTAACCGCGGCGACAAGGAAGAAAGAGTCAGCTTTAGAGCCACCAAGGAAACAAATCAAGCTTAAGGCCGACCAAAGCCTAGCAACAAGAGCAACCACATCGGAATCACCCCTCACAACCAAGGAAAAAGGCAAAGAGATTGAAGAGTATTCAAGTGAAACCGATCATGAGCCTCTTGTCAAGTTTGTTAAGGAGTCTATTCAATACAATGGAGAGTATGGGAAGGCAATGGAAAGAGTCACAATCGAACCTTGTGTGACAATTGATTACCAAACTCTTGATCTCCTCAACATCAAGAGTGATGTCACATGGTACTTAACTTACAAGGATTGAGCAGACTTTTCAAGATGGAATGCAAGGAGTACACTAAACTTACAAGGGACTTCCTCTCCACCGTCACTCTTGCCTTTCCTAACAACAATGAAGACCAGCCAGCCAGCAATGGCATACTTTTCTTCAAGATTGGTGACCAAAACGGGTGGATCTCCATAGCCACCCTTTGCAAACTATTTGGTTTCGCCAATGAGACTTCCCATTACTTCAAAGAGAACCACCTCACTCGTGATGATGACTTCTCCACCTTCTCCGACGGACACTTTCTCGCTTCCCGGTCCAAAGTTTCACAAATCACTCATCCGACAATCCGCTATGTGCACCGCCTCATCACCACCACTCTACAATGCAAACCGGAAACCAGGAAAGTCACAACAGAGGAGTTCTACATTCTCACATCGCCTTCCTTCAACCACAAGCACAATGCAAACATTGGTCTTTTGTTTGCAAAGACCCTTGTCAACGTGAAGCACTTGGCACAGCACACAGACAACAAGAAAATTATTGTGCGTTTTGGGAGACTCATCACAGCAATTGTCAACCATTGCAAGATTGACATCTCAAGGTACAAGCCCAGTGAAGACACCGCTCCTCTTGACCTCCAAGCCCTTCAACATATTCGCTTCCTTAACCGCTGGACCAAAAAACCAACCCGGTTTTGCTATGTGTGACCCATCGAATCCTCTAAGACCGTGCTTGTGCAGCTACTTTGTGACGACCTCCCTCCTCTCAGCTCCGGCGTTGTCACATTCTCACCACCACCAAAGGACTACTTCATTGAAAACCCTGAGACACCCACCTTTCAAATACATCGATACTATGCTCAACAGAAGACCATCAAGGCAAGGCGTCACACCCGCGACCGGCACTCCCTAACCGCCGGACAAGCTGCCGACAAGGCATTAGACCGCCTTAGCCACCTGGAGCATACCGTACAGTGTCAATCGCGCTTCATCTCGCGCCTCATCCGTATTGTTCGCCACATCGCTCCCGATCGTCTCTTTCGCCCTTCCACATCAGCATATGAGCCGGACCTTGGGGAGTTCTCGCTCACCTCAGCACTCGTCTCTGATGAAGATTCTTTGGATGATGAGGAGAACGCGACCAGCCACCACACTGACACCTAGGCACTCACTCTTCATTTGGTATCCGGTGCAATGGACACCCAACTCCATTTTCTATCCTTATCTTATTTTAATGAATTTCTTTTTATTTTCTTATTGAGTTTGTTCCTCTCACCCTTAATCTGATTTTCTTTCACCGGGACTGTGCAAGTTAAGTCTGAGGGGAGTTTTATCCTTTACTAATGTATTTTTCTCTCTTTTCTTATGTTTTCATGTTTTATTGAGTTAAAACCTTAGTCGGAAACTATGACCTATCTCTATGATTCTCCAGTGTTGTGCTAACAATCTATGACCTTAGAGCGGACATCAATTGCGGACATAAGCCTAACAGAACCTCTAACGGTGGATCGACCTACTGACTTGGCAACATCTCTAAGGTATCCGGACAATCTAACGTTAACTCCACCCTAATCAATCTAGTTTTTCTTGTCAAGGGACTTGGCATACATATGAGTCGTTCCTCGCTTGATCTCAAAGGAGTATGTCCAATACAAAGTACAGTTCTCCTCTCTCTCCTCTTGGAATAAAAAAAAAAGAAGAAGAAGCTTTTAAGCAAAAGGAAAACGTGTAAGCAAGAGGAATGCATACGTCTGCACCTTCTTGTCTTATGGAGACCTACCAAAAACAAGGAACAAGCAAAAGACTTATCCTGTGTTAATCCTATTCAAAAGGAAGAAGGATCGATAGAAAAAATAAAATGATACTCTAGAAAAGTAGGGAAAGATCAATCCTTCAAAAGAAGAGAAGAAGATAGCGGAAAAGAACTCAAACGGGTAAGAACAAGTACCTAATGATCAATATTCCCTTGATAAAGACTGCACGTTTTAAATTTATGCAAGGAGTTAACAATAGAAAGTTTGGAGTGCTGGATGAAACTAGTTGAGTTTGGTATGGTTCGCTAAGCTTGCCGAACATTATGTGAAGCTAATCTAACATTGGTTATGTTTTTAGTGGAATACAGGAAAGGAGGCCACCATAGGTTTCTCAAAAGGATAAGGGAGTTTCCATGTTTTCAAACCTCTTTCTCTGATTTGGATTCTATTTGCTTGGGGACAAGCAAAGGTCTAAGTCTGAAGGAGTTGATATACCTCTATTTTATACACTTTTCATATGGTTTTACTATGCTTTTTATAAGGTTTTCAAAGGCTTTTTGATCTAAATAGGTTTTTTTTTTGTGGATTTATAGTACTAAGAGTCTAAACAGGTCGAAAGATGCATATTGGAGCAAAACCACAGGATTTGGACTTTATACCGCTCCACGACACAGCATCAACTTCACAAAAGCCAGTTCGCCGCGATGCCTACGTGAGTTAGCTTTCCAACGCAATTGGAATCATTCAATTTGGCCTTGTAGAATGGGAGATATGATCGTTCTAGTGAAGAGTGTTAGACGAGCCGAAACCGGACACACCGGTCGACCACATCCCGTTCGTCCGTGCCGTCCGACCAGGGAACTTAACGCCCGCGGTCGGACCGATTCTCATCATCTGGATGACAACAAAGCCGCTCCACCGCGACCGGTCGGACAGGAGCTTTAAGGCCCTCCACCGACCCGACCATTCTTCACGACATTGATCACCCGCTCGACCGCGACCGGTCGGACAGGAGCTTTAAGGCCCTCGTCCGACCCGACCTTCCTTTATGACATCGATCATCCGCTCGACCGCGACCGGTCGGACATGACCTTTAAGGCCCTCGTCAGACCCGACTATTCTTCACCACTCGGTACGTGCTCGACTGTCCCGCACGACCGAACTACTGTACCGACCGACCGTTCGACCGTCCTGCTCGACCAACCGACCTCCCGATCGACCCGACTTAGCCGACAATGTCCCGTTTTTCCCGACTTCGCAATTTTCTCGGCGAGTTTACCTAATCTCTACCCCGTGAAGACCTAGGACTATAAATACACATTTTTAGCCTCTCTAGAAAAGAGAGCCGCATATTGTATCACATTTTTACAGATTTACTTTTGTTCTTAGAGATTTCAAGGAGAGGATCTCTCCTCCTCACTACAATTTGGAGAAGATTTCTAAACCTTTTATCCTATACTATGTTTTCTCAATCCCTTTGTGTTGTTACTTTGACCATGTCTGAGTAATTCACTTGTTAGGTTGCTAGGGTTACTAATTCAATGAGTTGTTTGCTTGATCTATGATTTCGATGAACTGTTAGGGATATCTTTAGAGTCTTTGTCTCATTTTGTTCACTTACTAATGCTGATTGCTTAACCGCGAATCTAGCAATCCGATCCTAGGTTGATTTGAGCCACGAAAGTGTTGTATCATTCGCCGGACCTATTCTTTGACAAGCTAGGTTTCTTAGACTGCGAAAGTTGATTTACTAAGCCTAGTGAACTGTATCCAAACTTGCTCGATTTAATGCTTGATTAACTATCTAAGGACATTCCAAAAGTTTAGCGATTAGATAAGTTATCATAGGAGTCGGAGCCACGACAGTGGAAAGGCTTAATTTTGTGTTTTGTGTTCTAGACGGATCTATCATCCCATCATCCCTAAAACGATTCATATCTATCATCGAACTTGATCATTGCTTGCTTTTCTGCGAATTAGCCCCTAAAGACCTAACGCCTTTCCCTTATTGCTTTACAACCTCACAATCTCTAGCTTTCTTATTTAGTTATTAGTTTACCAACCAAACATCTCATACTTTGTTCAAGCTTGATCCGAAATCCATAGTTTCAAAGTGTATTCATTTTAGCCAATCCTTGTGTTCGATAACCCGTACTTCTACGATCTGTGCACTTGCAGGATTTTTAAAGTGGGTAAAACCTGACCACACATCAAGTATCTAGCGGAGGAGACGATACGATGCCGCTAGAACCGCCTCTGCCAAACCCAAAGGAGCAGGTAAGCGGAGAGGAAGATCGATTCGGTGTGTGGCCAAAAATAGATTCGGCAAGGAGGAAATAGACCTACAGCAATAGACAAAACCTAGATGTTTGAAACCAAAAGCACAAGAGATCTTCAAAAACCTTTCAATTCCGGAACAAAACAAATTATAGATCTAGATCTGGAATCTAATTTGTCGCCGTAAAAAAGAAAAGCTAAAGAAAGAAGATCTAAACCGAATAAAACTAAAGCTAAGATATAAAACACGAGATCCATGATGTTGTCGCTGTGGAAGCCCACCGGCGCCAGCCAAAAACTGGATCTCGAGAAGAAGAAGTAGAGAGAAGAGAGAGGAAAAAAAATTTAGAGAGAGAAACGTAGTTTGTTAAGTGTGACTGAAATCTTACTTACAAAGAGAGTTTTCAAATGAAAATTTGAAATCTAATTCATTTCCAACATCAAAAAAATTATATCAAAAAATCAAAATAAAACAAAAAATTGTAAAATAAATAATGTTAAATACTAACCCGCTCGTAGTGCGGGTATTCATCTAGTTATATAACAAAGAAAACACACATAATGTTTTTTTTTTTCCAATTCCAAGATTTTTCTACAATCTTAGACTTTGGTTTCTTTAGTTTTAGTGGTCAACATCAATTTGCAAGTTTAATTTATTTGATATGATTTTATTGGTTTACCTTACTTTTCGACACGAAATGCTCCTCCCACCATAAGTTTAACTGGTTCATATTTTGTATCTAAATTTAGCTATTACCTTAAAAATATTATTTACCACAAAAGAAACTATAAATAATACACTTTGAGTCTTTGACGTCTTTAGATCAAAAAATGAATCACCTCATTATTTTTATGTTATTATTGTTATGTGTTTTGGTTTGAATAGATCTGAATGCCTTCAAAACTCTTTAAGATTTGAAAACCAACTTGGACCTGGCCATATTCTCCAAGTCAACTGCACTTCGAACATAAACGAAATTAAAGGTATCCATAAGGTAAAATTTGATGAAAGATACGAAATTTTGGTTAATGAGGCAGGATATAACAGAATAGTATGGCGTTGTCATTTGAGGCAAGGTAAGAAAATGGAGTATTTTCATACCTTATGGAGAGCATACAGAGGAGTCTCTATAAATAGATGTTGAAACAACCAAGCTTTTTTTTTTTTTTTATAAACGATTATAATAAATTATCAATGCGTAAATTCTCAAAAGAAATCAATAATATTAATCATAAGTAAATCGTTCAACAAATAAACCAATAACCAATAAAGAATAAGCAACCTAAACACCAGGTTTGCTACATAATTAAAATAAGACTAACACCCTAAAACGATGAATTCCTGGTCAACCACAACAAGATAGCCAAAATCAAATTCCTAATCTCATCATCCTCTTCTCTCGGTCTCTTTCCGCGGAAGAACATTGCTGTTACCTGCATCACATTGGAATAGAGATGCGTAAGTATTATCATAAATACTTAGTGAGTGGATCATCCTGCCTACAGGCCAAATACGTCAAACACTAGACAAAACATCAACAATAATCAACAACCAGAACAATGCTCAACAATAACAACTCCCTGTCAGGAAACACCCACGTTTCCTGACACCCAGGTCGGTGTCGACCGACACCTCTATGGTGTCGACCGACACCTCTATGGTGTCGACCGACACCTCTATGGTGTCGACCGACACCTCTATGGTGTCGACCGACACCTCTATGGTGTCGATCGACGCCAGCCTCCTGAGTGTCGATCGACACTCATCGAGTGTCGGTCGACACCAGCTCGACGCCCAGACACCAAAAACTACGAAAATTGCATAAACACATAATTTCGTGGGATTCAACCCCCACATCGATCAAACAACTCGACCACAACTCAAGAACAACTCGAAAACTAAATCAGTAAACTCGAAATTAATCAAACTCAAATGATTAACGGACCTACAGTCACGCACTCACCTTGAAAAGGATTAGAAGGAAGGAATAGAAGATGAACAGCAACCCAAAGCCTCTGAACAAGCCTCCCAACCTCAGAAATCTCCCCAAATCGCCTCTGAAAAGTGTCTCCTCGAAAACTGAGCCTTTTCACGCGGCCACAGGGTTTTAATCGCGACTTAGGGCTTCCAAACCCTTAACCGGGACAAAACCAGCCGACTTGAATCAAACCGGTCGATTTTACAATAACAGGTGTCGATCGACACTCTTCCTTGGTGTCGGTCGACACCCCTCGACCATACCAACTCAAACCACAATCGAACGCGCAATCGACTTAAACCGGAATTGATTTCTCAAACCGGTGTCGATCGACACACCCCTTTGGTGTCGATCGACACTAGGCGTTCAGGACCTTTTCACACATTTTCTTCGAGATAAATGAACCTTAAACCAATTGTACAACAATCAAACAAGAACATGTACAATCAATCCTCAATTCGCACCTCAAAGAGCGTATGTAATCTACTCCCAAATCCCTAATGTCGTCCGATACCACTTCTAGAACAACTTTCTGGTTCGCGGATGTTACAGATGTGGTCAGATACGTGCATATATTGTTGCACTTGATAGGATTTCCTTAGTAAGAAATGATATACTCACTACTAGAAAACATGCTTTTTGCGACGGAACATTGCGACGGAAATAATTCCGTCGCACATTTGCGAATAGTTTGCGACGCAATTAGAAACCGTCGCAAATCCAACATTAAAGCACAAAAGTTTTATGATATGTTAGATGCTGAAAATCAACCACTTTACGATGGGTGTAGAGATGGAATTTCTAGATTGTCACTAGCAGCTAGGATGATGACAATTAAAAGTGAAGATAACAGCAGCGAAAGTAACATGGATAAGTGGGCTAGACTATTTCAAGAGTATTTACCGGAAGATAATCTTTATGCTGGTAATTACTATGAAATACGGAAGTTGGTTGCGGGTCTTGGGTTACCGTATGAAATGATTGATGTATGCATTGACAATTGCATGATTTTCTGGAAATATGATGATAAGCTGCAGGAATGTCGATTTTGTGGGAAGCCGAGATACAAACCCACTACTGGAAGGAGGCGGGTCCCTTACCAACGCATGTGGTACTTGCCAATCACTGAAAGATTGAAACGGTTATACCAATCGGAAATGACGTCAGCGTCAATGAGATGGCATGCAGAACATTCCACACAACATGAAGAGATAACACATCCCTCAGATGCAAAGGCGTGGAAACACTTTCAGACGGTACATTCAAACTTTGCTAATGAGTCCAGGAATGTTTATCTTGGATTATGCACAGACGGATTTAGTCCATTTGGTATGTCAGGGAGACAGTATTCGCTATGACCCGTCATATTGACTCCATATAATCTTCCACCGACAATGTGCATGCAGCGAGAATTTTTGTTCTTAACTATTTTGGTGCCAGGTCCTAAGCATCTGAAGCGATCCCTTGATGTATTCTTCCAACCTTTGATTGATGAGTTGAAACAGTTGTGGTATTCGGGTGTCTGCACCTTTGATTATTCACAGCAACAAAACTTCAACATGCGCGCAGTATTATTGTGGACGATTAGTGACTTTCCAGCATATGGAATGTTGTCGGGGTGGACTACGCATGGAAGACTATCGTGTCCACACTGTTTGAATAGGTCAGAAGCATTTCAGTTGAGGCATGGAAGAAAATCATGTTGGTTTGATTGTCACCGTCGTTTTCTTCCTATCAATCATAAGTACCAAAAAAGCAAGGACTTATTTACGAAGAACAAGGTTGTCCGTGGTCCCCCTCCGGATTATCTTTTGGGACAGGATTTGCTTGATCAGATCGATTATTATGGTGGTGAGGAAACATGCAAACGTGGCGGCAATTGGCATTGTAATGCAAACATGCCCGACGGATATTCTCAAGAACACAATTGGCACAAAAAGAGTATATTTTGGGAACTCCCGTATTGGAAAGACCACCTTTTGCGACATAATCTTGACGTTATGCATATCGAGAAGAATATTTTCGATAACATCATGCATACCATTTTGAATGTCCAAGGAAAAAGTAAAGACAATATGAAATCGAGGCTGGACTTAGCAGAAATATGCAAAAGAAGCGAGTTGCATATTACTAGAGATGGAAAACAGCCAATTCCAAACTTTCGATTGTCTGCCGATGCGAAGAGAGCTCTGTTTGACTGGGTTGCCTCAGATGTCAAATTTCCGGATGGCTATGTTTCCAAATTCTCACGATGTATACAGCAAGGACAAAACATTTCTGGTATGAAGAGCCACGGTTGCCATGTTTTCATGCAGCGATTACTACCATTTGCATTACAAGAACTGTTGCCGTCTCATGTCCACGCAGCAATTGCAGGTAAACAAGTATTTACATTTCGTTTACTTGAGTTTATGTACATAATTAATTAAAGGTATTAATTAATATGTTTTTATTAATATGTTTATTGTGTATATTAAAGGTATTGGGGCGTTTTTCCGAGATCTGTGCACGCGAACACTGACAGAAAACGGAGTAGAGAAGGTACAAAAAAACATTTCTATCTTGAAATGTAACTTGGAGAAAATCTTCCCTCCTTCATTCTTTGACGTGATGGAGCACCTACCGGTACATGCATTTACCTTATGAGGTGGCTCTTGGGGGCCCTGTGCAATTCAGCTGGATGTATCCATTCGAGCGTTTTATGGGACACTTGAAGGGAAATGCCAAAAACCTTGCAAAAGTTGAGGGATCTATCGTACAAGGAAGTTTGACTGAGGAAACATCTAACTTCGCGTCTTACTATTTTAGCCCAAATGTGAGAACAAGAAGAACTGCTACAAAACGATACGATGATGGAGGCGTTGTACCTGCATATAGGCATGTTGTCCCCAACATCTTCAAAGAAATAGGCAGACTTGGTGGAAAGTTGAAGCAAGATACGTGGGATCATAAACATTGGAGTGCGGCTCACAATTACATATTACGTAATCTGGAAGAAGTGCACCAATTTGAGAGGTAACTTGTTTAATTTGTCAATTATGTATTCATACGTTTTTATCTATAATATATATATATATATAACTTGAAGATTTTTGTGCAGCATATTTGATAATCAGATCCGACAGACATTTCCTGATTTACAAGAACATGAGTATGAGTTGTACAAAGAACGTGATTTTGCTGGATGGTTAAAATACTATGTAAGCGCTCTTCAAATTAAATATATACAAACTAATATATATTTAAACTTAACACTAAATTTAATTATATAGTGTTAATGATTGCACCATTTCTTTATAGGTGAGAAATGGATATCATCCGGAACAAATACCATTATGGTTGCATGAGATTATTCACGAACCAACAGGAAAGATCACTACAGCACCAATGTACTGCACTCGCGGATACGTATTCCGTATGTACAAGCATGGCATGCGGAAGTCGACAGCAAATTACGGTATTCATGTCTCGTGCGAAACAGAATTCTATGGAGTTTTGCAAGAGATCATCGAGGTCACCTGCCCAAGAATTATCAACTTGAAATGTATTATGTTCAAATGTGATTGGTATGATCCGACACTTGGTCGAGGGGTTCGCAGAAACGAGACGTTAGATGTCACCGACGTAAATGCAAACCGGAAATTTTCCATGTTCGAACCCTTCATCCTTGCATCGCAAGCAGAGCAAGTGTGTTTCATTCCTTATCCTCGAATTAGGCAAAAACGGGAGACTTGGTTATCGGTTATCAAGGTCAATCCACGAGGTTGTGTACTCGGTTTAGACGATGATGTGGCTATGTAACATGACAGAGCTGCAGAAGTATCAAACCCAATTGAATCCACAGAACATATCATACACGTTGATCCCGATAACAGAGAAGTAGAAGACGTCGTTGACGATACAAGCGATGATGGAGAGTCCGATGGAGAGTCCGATGAATTTGAGGAGCCTCCTACTGATGACGACAAACGGGAGCATAGTGAAAACTCATATGTATCTGAAAATGATGTTGAAAATGACTTTGATTGATTCTTTGGTTTTGCCTATGTATTTTAAAATAATAATTATTTTTTTTTAATTACATTAAGGCTTTTTGCGACGGAATTGCGATGGATTTTAAAGATTTAGGGTTTGGGGAATCCATTTTTCGAATATGAATGGTTTAGGGTAATATAATCTTATTTTACACTCTATCCCTAAACCCTTCAAGCTCTTTACTAAATAAAAAATGTTTCTATTCCACTTTTTACATATCAAACTCACTGAAGCTTAAGACGTATTAAACATTACAACATATTTTATGAAAAGAACGATCATATATATTTATGTGTACGAATTGATAAATATCTATATTCATATTCCTATTCACCTACTAATAACAATATATATTCAATATTGTTACCCTAATTACTCCGTAGTCATAACCCTAAACCCTAAACTCTAACCGTAAGTTTTTCCTCGCAATTCCATCGCAAGTTTGCGACGGAATTGCGCTGGAATTGCGAGGAAAAGGAAGAAAACCCTAATACCACACTTCTTTCTCGCAAAAAAACGTAATCGCGCGGATTAGGGTTTTCTTCCCGTTTCCTCGCAATTCCATCGCAAACTTGCGACGGAATTGCGATGGCCGTAAATTCTATTAATACTCGACTTCGGGTTTGAGCGGCGCTCAAACCGACCGCCCGAACCCTAAAATTCCTCGCCCTCTCCGCCGATCTATCTTCTCCGCCGGCCGCCGACTCGACGATTTTTCGCAACCTCCGGCCGCCTTCTCTTCTCCTCCGGCCGCCTGCGCTTCTCCGGCGCCGCCTTCTCTTCTCGTGCGGCCTTCTCTTCTCGGCGCGGCCTACTCTTCTCTGGAGCGGCTTTCTCTTCTCCGCGGCCGTTCTTCTTCTCTCCGCCGCAGATCGGGATTCTTTCCCGGTCGGCCATCCGTTCTCGCGCCGCGACTCCTTCTCCGCCGGCCTCGTCTCTCCGTGGTCGTCTCTCGGTTCTCCGTTATCTCGCGCCGCCGCCGCCGTCATCTCGAGTCGCCGCCGGTAACTTCTGCCCAAATTTTTTTTTTAGATTATGATTAAATTAGTTAGGTTCGACGGAATTGTTTAGATTATCAGAATTTTTGATTGGAATTGAGATTAGTTGTAGATTCGGAATTGTTTAGATTATCAGAATTTTTTATTGGAATTGAGATTAGTTGTAGATTCGGAATTGTACATTTTTTAGGTTTTTGGCTAATAAATACCCGAATTACCTGAATCCGAACCATAACCGAAATTTTCTGAGTAATATTTGGTCTTAGAATTATGGACCCGAACCGACCTGAAACCGAAAATACCGACCCGATACCGAACCAAAAGTTTCTATTGGGTATGAACTTCATATACCGTTAGACCCGGACCCGAACGGTTCCTATCCGAACCCGGCCCCAACACCCGAAGTCATATGCCTAATATTGGTTATTAAACTTCCCGAAAGTTTAGAAAATTTTTTTAGTTGTAGACACTTTTTTTTTTTTTTTTTTAGGTTTCTATATTATTATTTTGAATACTATTATTTTTCTTTGGCAGATGGGTGATAGTTACATGGACTATTTGAGTCAGGGAGGACGCGGTTCACATGGTTCTTCTGGACGTGGTGGTTCTTCTCGCCGTGGCGGTTCTTCTGGCCGTGGCCATGGTGGTTCGGCATCGTGTTCCGTTCCCCAGACTTCTGGCCATGGTGGTTCGGCATCGCGTTTCGTTCCTCCGACGTCTGGCCATGGGCTCACTTATAGCTCCCATGCTTCTACGAAGCAGCGTGCACGGTCTCCATCTCCGCCCGCTCAGACGTCGCCCCCACATATTTCGGACGCAGATCCGGCCATGATTCAGGCCACTAGAGAGGCATTTTATGAGTCTATTAGGGACATTTTATATGAGCCTGGTCATCATCTCCTCCCTCATCTTCATCCACACCGTCCGCCGAACACCTTCTGGTTGTGTATATTTTTTTAAAAAATTTAGTTTTAGTTTTTGTTTTATTTTATATTTCACATTTTATAAATCTTAATTCTAATGTTTTTTTCTTTTCAGGTTTAACGATGATCCATCCGTCGCTTCCGCAGTTACGGAAATCTTTGAAAAAGATTTCAAAGAACCTCATGCCCGGTGGAAAGATATACCGGAGTATGTCATCGACCGTTGGTTCGGTACCTTCGCTGTAAGTCTTAATATGAGTTTAATTCACTTTTTCAAAATTCGATTCATTGTTTTTAATCTAATATTATATGATTAATTTTTATATTTTGTTTAAGCGTAAGTATCACTGGGATTCTGGCTTTTACCGGGAGGGTTCACGAGGAGTTCAAGGCCAAAGTCAGGCAGCGATTGCCTGATATGGTATCACGGTGGAAGCAGAGTTGGATTAAAAAGGGAGATAAGGCCATGCCTTACTGGTTCAACGTTAATATTTGGAAGGGCTTAGTTGCATTTTGGCTGGATCCTGATCACCAGACCAAAAGCGGGAACAGCAAGTCGGCTCGAATGAAGAGTAAAAACTCTACACATCGTTCGGGCCGAACTTCATTCAGAGCCCGAGGCCGAATGCTCGTAAGTTTTTTTTATTTCCTAATTGTTTTTATATTATTTATTTTTATCATTCTTATCAAATCTAAAATTATTTTGAAGGCTGAGGAAAAGGGAGAATCAGAGACTGATTTGCTAGCGGTTCTCGCGTACACAAAGCGGAACCCGGATGGCACTTTCTTGGACGAAGATTCTGAGGAGCTTTACAACGATGTTAATTCCAAGCTACAAGAAATGACTCAGAATGATGATCCCGAGAGTATCGCTTCTGGTCTTGCTGAGCTATCTACGTCTGTGAGGAACAAAGTTTTTGTGGAGGTAATTATTTTTGTTTTTTTATTTTATATTATTTCAATTCATATTTATATTATATTGTCAATTTGTTTATTTAACTTTTTTTGTTTTTTTCAGACCGCTCCCCGTAGAAAGGGACAAATTAGAGGGGTTGGTTCTCTCTAATCCCAAATCGATATTGGGAGTGGTTCTCTTCGTTGTTCCGCTTCAAGTCCGTTACAGGATTCCCGCGAGGTTGCTGAGATAAAGGAGGAATTGACTGCAACAAAGACAAAGTTAGCATGCTATGAAGAGATATTCGGCTATTTGGGCGCTAACGATCCGAAGCTCCTCGAGATTATGAGGCGCCACTATCCAGACAACCAGCAGTTCCAGAGCGGAAGCAGCGGAGGGGATGCAGCAGACGGTAGAGGTGGATCAGCGGGCCGTGGACAGTCTCCTGAATTTTAGTTTATATTTGAACAGTTTTTTTATGTTACGTTTGAACTATTTTTTCCGTATTTTGTACTATATTTGAATTTAAGTTTTAATTAAATTTTAATTTTTTCATATTATTTTTTTTTATTTACGTTTTAATAAAAATTTTAAATTTATTTATTTAAATAATTTTTGTACTCAAAAATGATAAATTTGCGATGGAAATGTCATTGCGACGGAAATTACTTTCTCGCAATTCCGTCGCAAACGTCGAATTGCGACGATATTTTGCGTCGCAATTAGGGAATATTTCTTGTAGTGACTGACCGACGAAGTATTTTATTGGGACGTTAGTAAATAATTTGTTTTTTCTTCTTAAGACTAAACATTAGGAAGCTGTGTTTTTGTTTTCCGTTTTTCTTTTGTTTTCCTTATTATTATTATTTTTTAAAAATTTGGGATTAAAATATACAAAGGTAAATGGTGGGAGTATCTATTATAATATTGTTTGGTTACCTTCTTTCTCACTGAAACAACCAAGCTTTTTTTTTTTTAATTACCGATGCGGAAATTCTCGAAAGAAATCAATAATATTAAACCAATTAAACCGTTCAACAATGAACCAATAACCAATAAAAACCAATAATAAATTCTAGCAACCTAAACACCAGGTTTGCTACATTATTGAAATCAAGCTAACACCCTAACAACGAATTCCGTGCTAGCCACAACAAGATTGCCAAAATCAAGTTCCTAGTCTCATCATCCTCTTCTCTCGGTCTCTTTCCGCGGAAGAACATTTCGACTACCTGCATCACATTAGGGAAAAAGAGATGCATAAGTATTTAATAAATACTTAGTGAGGCAATCACCCCGCCTACAGGCCAATTACGCAATTTTAACAATTTTCAACAATATTAATAATTACCACAATCATTAAATCCTTCACTTTAATTATTAAATAATTACCACAATTAAATAATAATTTTTAAACACTTAAATAATTTCCACAATTATTTTTAGATCACTTAATTAATTAATTTCACCAATTATTAATTAATTCTCGAATTAAACCATTTAATTACATTTAAACCGGATTAAACCACTTAATCCAATTGATTTCTTAAACCGCCAGATAACCGGATTAAACCGGACTGTGTCGATCGACAAACACTTGTGTCGGTCGACACCTTGCCCGTTTGGTGTCGACCGACACCGGCTTGGTGTCGATCGACACCGATCCAGGAGATCGACGCCAACTTCGATTTTCAACACATAAACACCCAAATCACAAAATCAACACACCATACGCGATTCAACCCGCGATTATCACATAAAACAACACGAAAAACCACATAACTCTACCAAATCACAATCCACAATTCACAAATCCTCTTATCTGCGACCCTACGGTCATGCACTCACCTTGACAAAGGTTTGAAGAGAAGAAAGAGATGAAGAACAGCACAAATCCACCACGGATCAACCACAAAGCTCCAGAATCACCACTTTTTCTCTCTGCCTCTTTTTCTCCTCTCAGAACTCCAAAAACGACAAAACAATGCGGCCACACACTTTATAACGCGACTTAGGGCTTCTCCCACATAACCAGCCCAAACCGGAACTCAAATCGAACCGAAATCGATTTTAACCTTTGGTGTCGACCGACACTACCCCTGGTGTCGATCGACACCGCTTCCCAGAAGCGATAGATTGGTTTACGGATGTTACAATTCTCCCCCACTAAACTGGATTCGTCCTCGAATCCCATCACAACACGTCTACCGCAGACGCAACTCGTCTACCACAGACGACACACTCGTCTACCACAGACGTCCAACTCGTCTACCACAGACGACACACTCGTCTACCACAGACGTCCAACTCGTCTACCACAGACGACACAATCCAATCCGGCCCACTTGGCCAATTACACGAGATCCTCACTTGATCCCCGAGACTCACATCTATTTCTATGCCGTACCTACATTTCCCAAACATTTTTACTCTTGACTCAACTCTGCCGGAGAACACTATCTCCTCAAGAGGAACACTATCATCTCGTTACACGCGACACACTAGTCACTAGTAAGTAACATATTAATTGTACTTGAGGTAGCGACCCTCTCGTACAAGTCTAACAGAGAACACTATCTCTTGGCAATGAGTTATTCAGGGACACCACGCCCTTAGAGTAAAAATTCGAAAATGTTTACGACATAAATTGAAAGATTGTCTCACGACCCACTGGTCAACACACTTGTAACATCCAAACCACAAAACCATAAATGAGGAAAACACCATCTCATATAACTCAAAAATGTATATCGTTACAACGCCAAAAACGAAAATACATAAGTCCAACAACAGTAACAAAACATAGCACCACGCTATCACACTAGAACCACAAAGACGAAGAAGCTCACTCGATCATCTGCTTGTCGAACCACTTCCTGAACTTCAGCTTCATCTTTGCCTCTGGCTCCCAAGTCTCCTCCTCAGTGCCACTACAGTCCCACAAGACTCTCAACAATGGCACTCTCTTGTTCCGCAGAACCTTGACTCTCCTCTCGAGAATCCTCACAGGAACCGCCGGAACCGTCATATCTGGCTGAAGATCCTCTGGAATCTCAGCCACCAACTCCTCTGAAGGATGCAGGCACCTCCGCAACATAGACACATGAAACACCTTGTGGAAGGCGCTCATAATCGGTGGCAGCTCTAACCGATAAGCTACTGGTCCAACTCGCTCCACCACCGGGAACGGACCCATAAACCGCGGACTGAGCTTGTTCTCTGCTATGGACCTGTTAGGGCCCCTCAACATAGCCATCTTGAGATACACTCTATCTCCCACCTGAAACTCAAGCTCACGTCGCCGCCTGTCTGCATAACTCCTCTGTCTATCCTGAGCCTCCTTCATGTTCAGCCTCAAAACACGGATCTTCTCCGTCGTTTCCTGAACAAAGGTAGCCCCAAACATGCTGCGCTCCCCCACTTGGGTCCCAGCATAAGGGTGTCCTACATGGCCTCCCATACAAAGCCTCATAAGGAGCCATGCCGATACTAGACTGATAACTGTTGTTGTAGGCAAACTCCGCTAAACACAGATGATCAGCCCAATGGCCACCCCAATCCAACACACACATCCTCAACAGATCCTCCAATGTCTGGATAGTCCTCTCTGACTGCCCGTCTGTCTGCGGATGATACGCTGTAGTCATATGCACCTTGGTGCCCATCTCTGTCTGAAATGCCCTCCAAAACTCTGAGGCAAATCTCGGATCTCTATCCGACACAATACTAGCTGGCACACCATGCAACCTCACAATCTCTCGCACAAACTTCCTAGCCAAAACAGCCGCCCCGTCTGTTTTCTTGATGGCCAAGAAATGCGCGGACTTGGTCAAACGATCCACAATGACCCAAATCGCATCAAACAGCCGTGAGATAGGTAATCCCACCACAAAATCCATCGTGATCATATCCCACTTCCACTCTGGAATGGGTAAACTCTGCAAAAGTCCACCTGGAACCTGATGCTCTGCCTTGACCAACGAACACGTGTTGCACCTCGCAACCCAATCTGCCACATTTCTCTTCATCCCAACCCAGTGATAGTACCGTTTGAGGTCACGGTACATCTTGGTCGCACCCGGATGAATCGAAAACTTGCTCGCATGAGCCTCTCTCAAGACCTCTCGTCTCAACTCCTCGTCCTTGGGCACACAAACTCGCCCACGCACCAATATCGTCCCATTCGCCGAGACCTCATACTCAGAACCAGCTGCCCGCGATGCATCAACCAAACCCTGATCATCCTGCTGAGCCACTCTGATCCTGCTGAGTAAGTCTGCCTGATCAGCTGCCTCTAAACCCAAAGGCTCCTCCGAAATCGCACATAGCCTCAATGTACTAATCTCGCTGACCAAAGTCTCCACTTCCTGCTCTCTAGCTGAATCAACTCGCCTACGACTCAATGCATCTGCCACCAAATTGGCCTTGCCTGGATGATACACAATATCCAGATCATAATCTGCCAGAAACTCCACCCAACGCGTCTGCCTCGCATTCAGCAAAGGCTGAGTAAAGATATGCTTCAAACTCTTGTGATCTGTAAAGATCTGCACTGCACCACCATAAAGATAAGACCTCAAATCTTGAGTGCAAAGACCACCGCTCCCAACTCAAGATCGTGTGTAGGGCGGTTGCGCTCACTGCCCTGTAACTGCCTCGAAGCATAAGCAATCACTCTGCCCTCCTGCATCAAGACACAACCCAACCCAACACCTGAAGCATCTGTATACACCACATAAGGCTTCCCCGGATCAGGTAATGCCAACACTGGTGTACTAGTCAACATCTCCTTGAGCTTCCCAAAGCTCTCCTCGCACTCCGGCGACCACACAAACAGCACATCCTTGCCTGTCAACCTCGTCATCGGCTGAGACATGCTCGCAAAGCCCCTGACAAACCTCCTGTAGTACCCTGCTAAACCCAGAAAACTCCTGATCTCGGTAGCACTACTCGGTCTAGGCCAATCTCTGATAGCCTCGATCTTAGCCGGATCCACAGACACACCCTCTACAGAAACGATATGGCCAAGAAACCCCATCTCTCTCTGCCAAAAGCTGCACTTGCTCAACTTAGCAAACAGCTTCTGCTCTCGAAGCTTCTCTAAAACAAGCCTCAAGTGAGTCGCATGCTCCTCTGGACTCCTCGAATACACTAAGATGTCATCAATGAAAATGATAACGAACACGTCCAAAAACTCCCTGAACACGTCGTTCATCAATCTCATAAACGCTGCCGGCGCATTAGTCAGCCCAAAAGGCATGACTACAAACTCGAAGTGCCCATACCTCGTCCTGAACGCCGTCTTGCGAACATCTGCCTCATCTATCGGGATTTGATGATAACCCGATGCCAAGTCAATCTTGGAGAACCAGGTAGCACCCCTCAACTGATCCAACAACTCATCAATCCTAGGGAGTGGATACCTGTTCTTCACTGTAACTCGGTTGAGTCCCCGGTAATCGATGCACAACCGGAAACTGCAATCCTTCTTCTTCACAAATAACACTGGCGCTCCCCACGGCGAAACACTAGGTCTGATGAACCCTTTACTCAAAAGGTCCTCTAGCTGCTTCTTCAGCTCTGCTAGCTCCGCTGGCGCCATCCTGTAAGGTGTCTTCGATATTGGAGCTGTCCCGGGCTCTAACTCAATCGTGAAGGGATCTGACCGAGATGGCGGCAACCCCTTCAGTGACCGAAAAACATCCTCGAACTCCCGGACAACCTCAATATCCTCAAGAACCACCTCACCACTAGACTCCGACATCACTAGCCTCGCCCTATCATCTGCTCAGCCTGAATAGCCGAGATCACAAGACTCCCTGAAGTCGGTCTCACACCCTGATAAACCAACCTCCCTGCATCTCGCTCAAACACAACTCTGCCTCTGAAACAATCCAGATGAACTCTGTAACACGACAGCCAATCCATCCCCAAAATCACGTCATACAGCTCCACCGGACTGATGACCAAGTCTGCTGGCATAGACTGCCCTGCAATCTGAACGTCGACTGCTCTAGCACGACCCAAAGTAGTCAAGTAACCCCCACCGGCAACCTTGACAAAACCCTTGCGCTCACCAGCGCTACTCTGGATACCTCTACTCTCGGCACACTCCGGAGTAATGAAGCAAATCGATGCTCCCGAGTCAAACAGCACGTGAGACTCAACACCGCCCACTAACAAGGTCCCTACACATTCACAAGTGTTGAGAACCCTAAACACTATCACAGTAAAATAAAGAACAGACAACCACACCACAATTCTACACTAAGAATTTACGAAGTCTGAATCAGAATTTTACCTGTGATCTGGCCTGACTGGCTGGTCTGGCCCACCTCTGCCGAAGAGTACACCCTCGGCGCTGCTCCCAACTGCTCCAACGGCTGCACTGCTGCAATCTGCGCCACCGGCTGAACCGACGCCACTGACACCTGCTGCAACTTGGGACACAAGGGCTTGATATGCCCCGGCTCCCTGCAGTGAAAGCACACTCTAGTATCCCGAGACGCACTACTCTTGAGACAACTAGCCACCCGATGCTCCAAGCTCCCACAACTGAAGCAACCACGAACACTCTGGCTGCCCCCGGCAACCTCCTCAAGTCTCCTCTTCTGGCCCTGCGCAGGCTTACAGCCCCTGCTAGAACCAGAACTGAAACTCCTACGCTGATGCTGTTGCTGCTGGCCCCTCGGCTGGGTAGCAGGAACAACCGCAGCTGGCACCGCAACTGGACCAACCTGCTCACGAAGGTCCTCCTCGATGGACGCTGCTAGCTCCACCAACTCTGCCCTGGTAGAATACGAACTACCTCTGCACTGAGTCCTGATGCTCGATCGCAGACCCTGAAGGAATCTCGCCATCAGACTCCGCTCACCCTCAAGACTGTAACCAGTATACGCCACAAGTCTGCCAAACTCAGCGTCATACTCTCGCACTGACCTATCTCCCTGAGTCAATGCCACAAACCTCAACTGAAATCTGTCTCTGGCCTCCTGAGGAAAATACTTGGCGTTGAACTCCGCTAGGAAGTCACCCCAAGTCCATGCTGCTCTCCTCAACATGACAAAACGCCACCACAAGTGTGCATCCCCACCAAGGTAATGCACTGCCAACTCCACCTGGTACCCCTCTGGACACTTGACCGAACGGAAGTTCCGTTCCAACCTCTGCCGCCACTCATCGGCCTCCTCGGGCCCACCTCTACCCTCAAAGAAAGGAGTCCCGATCCTCTGCATCTCCCTCATCATCTCAAGATAGGAAGGATACCCAACAACTGCAGCACCATGCTGCCCAGCAAAAACGCCCTGCTGTGCCCCCACCACCGGAGGAACACCCGGAGCCTGCTCTGGAACTACCTGCGGGAGACGTGCCAAAATCTGCGTCAGAACCCCCATCAACTGGTCACCAAGACCATGAGCCGGGGCGGCACCCGCACCTGGGGCAACCCCAACTCCCGCGCCCACACTAGCGCCCAAACTGGCCTCACTCACCACAAACTGAGTCTCTGACGCTGTGGCCACACTAGGCGCCACACTAGGCACTGCACTCTCACCGGAATCAGCCTGAGCTCCACGACCACGGCCCCTGCCACGGCCTCCGCCACGGCCTCTGCCACGGTCTGCACCACGGCCTCTACCACGACCTCTACCACGACCTCTAGCTCCTACATCCATCTCACTGCACTACCACAGCACAGTAGATGAGCAACTAGACAACACAAAACAAACCACAAGATAAAACACACAGCTTACCGCGGAAAACTGGAAGACCGAGAGGATGAGACTACACTTACTAACTGACTAACTCACATAATCAATTAAACACATAGTCAATTCATCCAATTCTACCAGTCCTAAAACCGTATTCGCTCTGATACCAAAATGAAACAACCAAGCTTTTTTTTTTTTAATTACCGATGCGGAAATTCTCGAAAGAAATCAATAATATTAAACCAATTAAACCGTTCAACAATGAACCAATAACCAATAAAAACCAATAATAAATTCTAGCAACCTAAACACCAGGTTTGCTACATTATTGAAATCAAGCTAACACCCTAACAACGAATTCCGTGCTAGCCACAACAAGATTGCCAAAATCAAGTTCCTAGTCTCATCATCCTCTTCTCTCGGTCTCTTTCCGCGGAAGAACATTTCGACTACCTGCATCACATTAGGGAAAAAGAGATGCATAAGTATTTAATAAATACTTAGTGAGGCAATCACCCCGCCTACAGGCCAATTACGCAATTTTAACAATTTTCAACAATATTAATAATTACCACAATCATTAAATCCTTCACTTTAATTATTAAATAATTACCACAATTAAATAATAATTTTTAAACACTTAAATAATTTCCACAATTATTTTTAGATCACTTAATTAATTAATTTCACCAATTATTAATTAATTCTCGAATTAAACCATTTAATTACATTTAAACCGGATTAAACCACTTAATCCAATTGATTTCTTAAACCGCCAGATAACCGGATTAAACCGGACTGTGTCGATCGACACACACTTGTGTCGGTCGACACCTTGCCCGTTTGGTGTCGACCGACACCGGCTTGGTGTCGATCGACACCGATCCAGGAGATCGACGCCAACTTCGATTCTCAACACATAAACACCCAAATCACAAAATCAACACACCACACGCGATTCAACCCGCGATTATCACATAAAACAACACGAAAAACCACATAACTCTACCAAATCACAATCCACAATTCACAAATCCTCTTATCTGCGAGCCTACGGTCATGCACTCACCTTGACAAAGGTTTGAAGAGAAGAAAGAGATGAAGAACAGCACAAATCCACCACGGATCAACCACAAAGCTCCAGAATCACCACTTTTTCTCTCTGCCTCTTTTTCTCCTCTCAGAACTCCAAAAACGACAAAACAATGCGGCCACACACTTTATAACGCGACTTAGGGCTTCTCCCACATAACCAGCCCAAACCGGAACTCAAATCGAACCGAAATCGATTTTAACCTTTGGTGTCGACCGACACTACCCCTGGTGTCGATCGACACCGCTTCCCAGAAGCGATAGATTGGTTTACGGATGTTACACTCACTCTCTCAAATGCTGACATGTGTCACTCTAATTTTCTGACATGTGTTCTTTTTAAAAATCTAACATCAATTCCTCTCTATATTAAGTCTTTTTGCCAAACAAATATTATTTCTATTATAATATTGTTTGGTTACCTTCTTTCTCACTCTCTGAAATGCTGACATGTGTCACTCTAATTTTCTTACATGTGTTTTTTTAAAATCTAACATAAATAGAATATTGTTTGGTTACATTCTTTCTCACTCTCTGAAATGCTAGCATGTGTCACTCTAATTTTCTGACATGTGTTCTTTTTAAAAATCTAACATCAACATAAATCTATTATAATATTGTTTGGTTACATTCTTTGGGGTGATTTCAAAACTACACTTAAACATTTCCCGAATTGCAGATCTACACCCCTCTCATTTTTTAAAATACTTACACCCCATTTTTCCTATATCATCCTTACCCTTCTAACATAATCACAAAAATGTCATTAAGTAGACTTCTTTATGAAGTCTACTTTAAATGATAATGTCCAAACCAACCTCATCTCCTACACTTATTCACGAAAATGCCATCCACTTCAATTCATCCAACAACCATTTTCAACCATAATCAAGCTTTTAATGCTTCTTCTTCCCATTTACACCACTTAAATCTCATTCTATTCACTTCTAACCTTCTTATCTACCTTATTCTCTCCAATTTCATCACAAAAAACTCTATAATCCATCTCTCAAAATTTCAAGTTATTGTATGATACCATTTCCGGTCACCAAGCTCACGGCGACGGCTGGGCTTCTCTATTGAAGCTTCAGATAGAAGCAATCCGCCGTAGACGACACCGAAGAGCTCTCTAAGCTGACTTTTCGTTCGTTTTTCGCGAATTTCAAAGCTCCGGCGAGAAGTAGACTTCTTGAAGAAGTCTACTTGTCAACGCAGGGTATAGTTTTGCAATTGACTTTTTGACATTTCGGGCTTGTAGACTTCTTTAAGAAGTCTACATTTTTCCTTTGACAACAAAAAAGTGTAGGTCCCGTTTGTAGACTTCCCTAAGAAGTCTACTCTTCGGAAAAGGTCTAGATTTGCAATTGACCACACGAAGACTTTTGTCTGTGAAGTCTACAGATGAAGTCTACTCATCAGGGGTATAGATTTACAATTGACCAAAGTCAACTTTTTCGAAGTAGACTTCTTTTGTGTATGTAGACTTCTTCATGAAGTCTACTTTCTCGAGTAGACTTCACGATGAAGTCTACTTTCTCGAGTAGACTTCACGATGAAGTCTACATACAGAAAAGAAGTCTACTTCGAAAAAGTTGACTTTAGTCAATTGCAAATCTATACCCCTGATGAGTAGACTTCATCTGTAGACTTCATATTGAAGTCTACTCCATAAAGTAGACTTCAATATGAAGTCTACTTTGGTAAAAGAAGTCTACTTCTAAAAAGTCAACTTTGGTCAATTGCAAATCTATACCCCTTGATCAGTAGACTTCAGTTGTAGACTTCTCCAAAAAGTCGTGATTTGGTCAATTGCAAATCTATACCCTACAGTAGACTTCCTTATGAAGTCTACATTTAGACTTTACAGAGGAAGTTTACTTTGTTGCTGTTTTTTAAATTCGATATTTGTGCCTAATGACTAACTAATTTTTTAAAATTTTCTTAGACAATAAGTTGTGTTAACCTGTTTACTTGCCTGTGTATCATCTTGACATGCTTAATCATTATATTTAGAAGGAAATCAATTTTCTTGTTTTTGTTGGAAAGTAGGTGATTATGTTGTAGACTTCTTACTGATGTCTACTTATTCGATATTTCAACTAATAACGTGTTGTCTTCTTTTGCAGAAAATGGTGTATGTAGCTGCCGTTTATGGAAAATGGGTTAGCAAAGACAACGGGTCCTGGTTTTTTGAAGTGGATGACGGAAAGGAGGGGAGACTGTTCTCACTAAGAAATGGTTGTACCCATGATGAGCTTGTTTAAATGGCAAAAGATGATTATGGGGTTGATAAGAATGCTGAACTTATAGAGATGGCATACCCACTTTCAGCTACTATGCTCCAAAATCTAATTATTTTTTCGAACTTGGACCATTTTAGCTAGATAAAATGCAATTTGGACTTTTTAAAAATAATGTAAAGTTTACAAAAGAAATCTAATTCTATACTAAATTCAATACATTTTGTTGTGCAAGAGCTCATGAAACAATTGAAATTCATTACACATCAATAACATACAACCTTATACAAGAGAAGTATATATATAATATTTACAGCACATACAATCGTATAAACTAATCCAAAAGCTCCCCATTCAATCTGTCCAAAGCAGAATCTGTCCATAAGGAAATCCATAGGATTCTTTGCAAGTTCTGCGTAGCTAGCTTCATTATGTAGCTGCCACATCTACAAATGACAATAATTTACATAAATATTTGACTGAGTTATTAGAACAATACTAAGAAAAAACAAAAAAACGAAAAACTGCAATTTGCTGGAAGCAGAAAATAGGGATTTTTCAACATCTTTCAAACTAAATTGCGGATGGACTATACCTCGGATTCGAGAACGGACAGAAGATATGGAAAGATGGATTCGAGATCTTTAGAACCGTAGGTAGATCGAATACTGGTTCCTTACTTATCGTCAGAAAATCTCATCACAAACCTGACTAGAAGCTGGAAAAATAAAATCTTAAATTCTTTGACAGATTTGACTTCTCAAAACCAAATGGACATATCTCTCAAAATATACCTCTGATTAATGTGATCTTGGATTTTCTGAAAAGATGAGAAGGAGATATTTCCAACGGTACCAAGATCAGCCTCTAAGTCATCATGGATCGTTGGTAACTCACCCTGAAAGTAGGCTTTACCAGCTGTCTAAATAGGAAAAAAACTGCAGGGGGAAATTACTTGTCACTTGCGGCACGAACGGCACCATATGAGCCACCCAAGCCACCAACCTAGTCAAAACTACAACAATGAGAAACTCAGAAATGGAATTACAATCAATCAAGCAGTTAAAACATGGAAAGAAAATGAGTAAATTGAATATGTTCTAATTTCAGTGACATAAGAAAGTAGGGAATACAGAGAGCTCACCAGCTATGAAGGCGTCTGTGGAGGTTGATGGTGTACTCTCTATCTCACATATTAATATCAATCAGCAAAAAACCTGAGTTTTAAAAGCAAATAATGAGAAGGGCTATGGCTGAATTGAACAGATCTAGTTCAGATCTAACATGGGGACAAGAAGGAGAGCTTACCAGTGAAGATGGTGGTATCGGCGAGGACGCGACGACGGAACGACGACGGCCACGACGGAACGACGACGGCCACGACGGCGACTGGCTTTTCTCAAGCGAGAAGAAGCGGCGGAGGTCACGAAGATAATATGAGAGAGAGAGAGAGACGGTTTCCGAACAACGGCGGTTATCTAGCTGTGACGGCTCAGATCTGGATTGGAGGGACTCTACGCGACGTCGATGCTTCACGGAGAGATGTGAGAGAGATGTGAGAGAGAGAGAGAGACGCCGTCCAGTTACAGATTTCTATCCCAAAATTAGGGTTATTTCTTTATATACCAATGTTAATTTTCCGGTTAGATGAAACCAAATTCGGTTAGGTTCGGTTAAATAGATTTCATCATGAAGTTTACAAGTGAAGTTTACAAGTGAAGTTTACAAGTGAAGTTTACTCCGAAAGTCTCCCAAACCGATATTGTATCAGAAATATGTACCAATATATTCCGGTTCCCGCCAATTCTCCCAAAATATTTTGTTTCCCGCTTGGATTTTTTTTAGTTTCAGACTTCATAACGAAATCTAACTATGAAGTCTACCAATGAAGTCTGACTAACCCTAATATTCTGGTTCCCGCCAAAATATTTCGTTTCCCGCTCGTTTTTTTTTTTAGTTTCAGACTTCATAAGGGGATCATTTCGGTTAAATTTAAAATTCCGGTTATGTAGACTTCTTCGAGAAATCTACAGTGGAAGTCTACCAAAGAAGTCTGCCATACCCTAAACACTAAATCGAATGTTTTACATAAAAACTTATAGCATAGATTAGTTTTCTTTGCATATACACAATCTACACTATAAACAACAAAAATATATCAACCTTAAATGATTAGACAACATGTAAACTTTGTTTTCAAAATTTTTTTGTCTAAACCCTAACAATTTATACTACCAAACCCTAATCTTCAAACCTATACTCTATCCTTGTTGGACCAAATACTCATGAAACTTATAAACTTATACATTTTACTGAGTTTGTATTTTATATAGATGACATTTGTATTTACTTAGATTACTGACAAAAAATTCTTGGAAAAATATTTTTAATAAATTTTAAAATTAAAATTTAAGATTTTGTAATTTAGTAGACTTCATGTGTAGACTTCTCTTCAGATTTCTAGGTTTGTGACTTACTTTGTCTTTGTTGTACTTAGGGTAATTCATTTATAAGCAAAATTATTTTTAAAAGATGTCAAACTTTAATGTCTTATTTATGTATAATTTGTTTGGTTTAAATATTTTTCTTTAATTTTATAATTTAAATTTAAGATTTTAAGGTGTTGTAGACTTCGTTTAGAAGTCTACTTTACGTAAACTTCTTATGTAGACTTCGCCACCATGGGTAAAATGGTCATTTCGACATTCGTTTATTGTTTGTTCATAAAAGAGCAAATGGTCATTTTACACCCATTGGGGTATACGTTTGGTTAAAAAGTCATATTGGGTATACTTTTTTAAAAAAAATAATATTTGGGTACATAAAATGAAATTCCCCCACATTCTTTCTCACTCTCTGAAATGCTGGCATGTGTCACTCTAATTTTCTGACATGTGTTCTTTTTAAAAATCTAACATCAATTCCTCTCTATATTAAGTCTTTTTGCCAAACAAATATTATTTCTATTATAATATTGTTTGGTTACCTTCTTTCTCACTCTCTGAAATGCTGACATGTGTCACTCTAATTTTCTGACATGTGTTTTATTTTTAAATCTAACATCAATTCCTCTCTATATTAAGTCTTTTTGCCAAACAAATATTATTTCATATAAAATACTCAATTAAACTACTTTCAATTCATGCAAATGTATGTAGATATAATAGATATAAATCTGTTTTATTTGAAAAAAAATATATAAATAATTTGATATTTTACTATACAAATGATCACCAACATAAATATACAATGAAAATTACATGCAATGAATTAAATCATTGGATTCATTTAGGAATACATATAATAACAATAATAATAACCTCATAGATTTTATATACATGGGAATATCTAAGGGTGTCAAAATGGGTCAAAAGCAATGGGTTGACCCAGTGGGTTATGGGTCAGATGGATCAGGTTGAAATGAGTCAAATTGAAATGGGTTGATGGATTAAAATGGTTGACCCATCAACAATTATGATTTCACTATTTGCCCCAACAAAAAAAAAGATTTTGCAAATTACCCCCTCTTCCAAAAATAATTTTTCACAAATTAACCTCCAAAAAGAAAATTTTCATATTATGCACCCAAATATATAGTTATCACAAATTTTCCGCCCAAAACGAGTTTTTATGAGTACAGATAATAGAACCAGTTCATATAGTTTAAATTTCCCATAATTTTATGCCTTTTTCAACAAAAAAATAAAAAATTAAAAATTAAAAATTTGGAAACAAGGAAAATTATCAAAAAATAAAAAATTAAAAATAAGCATTTTAAAAATCAATAATGATTGCATGCATACGAATGAACAAAAAAAAAAAAAATTCTTTTGCCAGGTACGAGTTAACAACTTTATGAAATGATAATTCAGCCCCGAATAAGATAACATAGTCAATCAGTGGATAAGTAAGAAGATAACCGTCAAATCCTTCAAATCTTATAAATCTAAAATAAGAATTTTTTAAATGTGAATTTTTTTTTTTTCAGTTCTATAGTTACTTAGTCAATCGTAAAAATCTATGTAACTAAGATATCGGACAAGTTAATCTGGAAACTAAAATTGTTTTCTACTGTTCCATGCAAGTGAAAACATACAAATATTCCATCAAATTTTTTTTTATCAAAAAGCTTAGTCAAAGTTATCTCGAAAATCAGTGTTTCTTGTTTTCTGAAGGGTGCAATAAAAACAGCTCATCTATCACTCTTTAAAAACAATCTACAGTAAAAACACAACACTAAGCTATGAAAATGAAACATTACACTTGTCTTTTATCATTGTTCTTCGTTCTCATCACTACGTTGCCTTCATCTAACTCAACCATTGTCTCTCATGATGAATGAGCCATTACCATCAATGGACAGCGCCGAATCCTAATTTCAGGCTCCATTCACTATCCACGAAGCACTTCTGATGTACTTACTTTGCACATAACACACAATTTATACATATATTTCTTTCTTAATATATTTTGTGGATTTTGCTTGCAGATGTGGCCTAATTTGATCAACAAAGCCAAAGATGGTGGCTTAGATGCGAACGAGACCTATGTCTTTTGGAACGCTCATGAACCAGCACGTAGGAAATACGATTTCTCCGGAAATCTCGATCTTGTTCGCTTCATCAAAACCATCCAAGCTTCGGGTCTTTACTCTGTTCTTCGCATTGGACCTTATGTTTGTGCTGAGTGGAATTACGGTGGCTTCCCGGTTTGGCTGCACAATATGCCCAATATGAAATTCAGAACTGTTAACTCCGGTTTCATGGTATACTCCAATCTTTAACTAGACCATTTTTTTCTTGCCGTTTCTTCTAATGTTTTCTTGAATATCTTTTTATACAGAATGAAATGCAAAATTTCACTACAAAAATCGTTCACATGATGAAAGAAGAGAACCTATTTGCTTCACAAGGCGGTCCAATCATCCTAGTTCAGGTCTATATCATTAGAAATGTTATTTAAAACTCATTCACCTATGTCTTTAGAAATATTATTTAAAACTCATTTACCTATGTCTTTTGTCTACATTATATTTCGATTTAATATTTCATTCATATTACAGTAATCTATTGTCGAAAACGTTCCGACTTTACATTATTCTTTAACTTGTTTGGTTATATTCAATTAAGATCGAAAACGAGTATGGGATCGTGATCTCATCGTACGGAGCAGAGGGAAAGGCCTATATTGATTGGTGTGCCAACATGGCTAATTCTCTAGACATTGGTGTTCCATGACTTATGTGCCAACAACCCCATGCTCCTGAGCCTATGATCGAGACGTGCAATGGATTCTACTGTGACCAATACAAACCAACCAACCCAAGTAGCCCAAAGATGTGGACAGAGAATTGGACCGGCTGGTTCAAGAACTGGGGAGGCAAACATCCTTATAGAACCGCTGAGGACCTTGCTTATTCAGTTGCTAGATTCTTCCAACTCGTCCAAAACGCGTTTTCATCAATTTTTCCGATTAAAAACAGGTTTTGACATATTTTCCCGCTCAAAAATTGTTTTCACAAATGTTTCTGACCAAAAACGCGTTTTGACAAATTTTTAGCCAAAATTGTTTTCACAAATGTTTCTGACCAAAAACGCGTTTTCACAAATGTTTCCGTCCAAAAACGCGTTTTGGCAAATTTCTCGCCAAAACGCGTTTTCACAAATGTTTCCGTGCAAAAACGCATTTTGAAAACTTTTCCTGCCCAAAATGCGTTTTCACAAATGTTTCAGTCCAAAAACGCGTTTTAACATATTTTCTCGCCCAAAACACGTTTTCACAAATGTTTTGGCCAAAAAACGCGTATTCACAAATTTCTCGCCAAAAATGCGTATTCACAAATTTTTCGTCCAAAAACGTGTTTTGACTAATTTTCCAATCCAAAACGTATTTTCACAAAAATTTCCGGCAAAAAACGCGATTTGATAAATTTGTCCAAAAAAATTATTGAATGGGTTATAAAAAAAAAATTATGTTTATGATTTATGGATCTTGGGTTAACCATTTAACCAATTAAACCATATAATTAAATGGATCATAGATCAACCTAATCCATTTACTAATTGGGTTGGATTAACCCATGACCCATTACCTCTCAACCCATTTGGATAATGGGTTGGATGGGTTGGATTACCCATTTTGACATCCCTAGGTATATCCATTGTTTTTCTATGCTGCACACTTTCCTTATATAAATATGAATCAAAAACAGAAAACGATATACGAAGGCAAATAATAGGTGGGAAAAGAGCTCGCACATATCTTACCAAACTCAACTGTGGTGTTCCTCAATAATGGTAAGAAATCGTAATGGTCGACTTCTTTCTAAAATATATGGTTACGAAACTCGAAATTTGTCTGTTAAAATTATGACATATGGTTTAATTACTAACATGCAGAACCAAGTAGTGAACACTTCCCAGTCTCTACATTGGTTTCTTCAATCATACTAAGTATTACATTGCCCACAGAAAAAAATAAATCAAATGAATTAAATTTTCATAATTAATAATTTGTAACCGCCAATTAAATTCTAAAATCAGAAAATATGTAATAGTCAACTAATCAATTTCAAAACCAAAAACATAAATCACTAAATGTTTACAAAATGTTGTATATTTTGTTATATAATACAAATCCACGCAACGCGTGGAGCTTCCCCTAGTGTAATATATTAATAAGATCTTCTAGATACAAACTTATCGGAAGAGGAAATACGTTGTATATATAATGTCATATATTGATTTAATAAA
Organism: Erythrophleum ivorense; assembly: GCA_026724425.1. Classification (NCBI taxonomy): domain Eukaryota; kingdom Viridiplantae; phylum Streptophyta; class Magnoliopsida; order Fabales; family Fabaceae; genus Erythrophleum; species Erythrophleum ivorense. The sequence continues at coordinate 2,598,793 of JAIUCV010000092.1, forward strand.
AACATAACAAATTATACAAGATTTCATGGTATCAAAGTATAAAAATCCTTTGATTTAATCGTTGTAAGCCGCCGCCATCGTTGCTTTCAATCAATTGCTAAAAAGCTTTTTTTTTCCAATGTAAAATTTATTCAAAAACCAAACGTTTGTTACATCATGTGTTACTCTGTTTTGAGTTCATTACATACATTTACAGCATAAAGGATTAACCTCGAGCTTCAAACCAAGCTTGTAATGCTTCTTCATACTTTGTGTCTCCCAGCATTCTAATCCAATGAATTCAATTACGAATTTGTTTGTCAATGAAGGCTATGATCTGATTTGGAGAGAGTGAGGTTTCTCCGTGGCGTCGATTATTCCTTTCTCTCCAGATGCTATGTATTGTGGCCTAAAAGACATACCTAGCAAGGAAGAGATGAATGTGAGGTTGACTTGTATCTGAGAGGATGGGGGTGATTATGGACCACTCTTTTGAGTAATTTCCTTTGAGAAGACCTTTGATCAATGCTTGCCATACTTCTTCCTTAAAGAGGTTGACTTTTAATGTCAACAATTGTTAAAAAGCTCCCATTGCCGCCACCGTTGCTTTCAATCAATCGTGAAAAATCTACCACTACTACAAAGATGCTTTCTCTCTTCTATTCTTATTATCAACACTCACGATGGTGGGAACAGTTGTCATCGCTACACCCAATACTCTGTATTTTTTTAATGCCTCCGACAATCACAGAGCTTTCATCTCTTTTGTCATATTGAAGGAACACAACTACTCCGAGTAGGCTGCAAATTTGAGAAATTCTCTTCAAGCCAAACTATTGCTTGGTTTCATTGATTGAACGCTTACTAAACCCGAAGCGGACCCTGATTTGAGTATCTGGATTACTGCATACTCAATGATAATCATGTGGATTCGCACAGAAATTGATGCTAAGATCTCCACATGGTGTGTGTTATGTAAACTCAGTTCCACTAGTTCGGAAATAGTCTAGGAATTTAGGCTGTTGATAAAAAAAATAAAAGAATTGAAATGCAGTAATTCATGGTTTTTTTTTTTCCTTCGTGCTATTTCCATTCATTTGGTTGACAAATTTTGTGTTCCCATTACATCTTTTGCTTTCCTCTTTAAGAGAATCCATATTGGAGAGCTCCTTGAGGGGTTCTTAAACATTTTTTATCATAAAAAAAATAATTTGGTCGTGACACGTGTCATAAGAACCGATTCTCTAGGTTCTTCGCAGAGAATCATTTTTCTGAATTCAGCTCGCTACGTCATCGCCATGTTATTTTTGTTTGGGTTAAGAACCCTCATGGAGCTCTGCAATATGGATGCTCTAATCCTCTTGTGTTTTTATGTGTCTTTTTTAAATAGTTCTATGTCAAAGATTACATACCTTATAGATTTTTTTTAAGTAAATGTACGTTTGTCCTTTACGTATGTATATGTTTTTGTTTACTGGAAATTACACAGGAGTTCAAAGTTCATCAACCTATAACACCTCTTCACAATAACTACTCGTAAATAGAAATAAAAATAAATAAAATCATTTAAATTTTGTTTTATGGTTTTAGCATTAGTACAAACTTATTTAAAAGATTTTTGCATATGTATAATACATATGGCATATGACCATTTGTAATTAAAGACTCTTTTATATAGGTACTATAACTTAACCTGAATGTGCGGGGTTAGAAGTTTACTAATTGTTTATGTTTTTCAGATCATAATAAATGTTTTAATACAGTGGTACAGTGACAGTGGTCAGTATTGTCTTAAACATTTTAGTATATTTTGGATGAATGTGGAATGTTGATATTTTGTTTTTGAACATCTACATCCTTTGTTTTAATTCGCTATGCCAACTATTTAATTGAGTAGTGTTGTTTATAAAATCAATGCCTTATGGCTAATATATATATAAAGTATTTTAAAATAGAAAAGATAATAATTTAAGATAAGAGTTAAAAATTATAGTTGGTCGGTAAAAAAATTTGAATAGAAAATAGAAAATAGTAAATAGATAATAGTAAAAACATTATATCTAGAATCTGCTACTTTGGAATTGTAAATGGTAATGAAATTTGAATTCAAACCTCGTAAAAACACCAAAATTCTTAATCCCTATGATCGATAACTTAACAGAGAATGAGTGATATCTTACACAGTTCATTGAAAGTAAAACTTTAAAGACATAGAGATTAACATGATTACTATGATTTTGGAATACCTCTTTAAAAACAACATTGGTTGTTTGCTTATGGGGTTTTCCTTCTTTGTCGACGATTAAAAATTCAAGACCTTTTCTCGATGTTACTCTTTGTAGTGCCACACTGCCACATATAGTTGACCATGTGGGAATACAGGTCTTGGCAGGAAAATGCCAACTTACTTAAGCGAATTACCTTGACTATTGTTAATGGTCATAACAAATGCAACAACTAAAGAATTTTTTTTTTGTTTCATTTTAAGTGGCAATCTTAAATCATTAGGAGATATAACAGTCGTAGGAATCAAAAATTTGTCACCAACTTGATCTCTGAAAATAACCCATGCTTCTAAAAAAAGATCAGCCATCTATGTAACTTGTCATCTTGTAGCGTTATATTAACCACTTGTAGAATCTATGTTTATTGGTAACATAACAGGAATTCCCATCTTTAGACAAAATAAATGTCTTGGTACCTTGATACTTCAAATATTCTATAATGAGCTGACCTGCACATTTGCGGAGGAGAATGTTTTTATTTAATTTTACAAAATTATAATTTTTTTCTTTAGATTGCTCTTGTGTTGGCTGATTTATATTGTGTTTTCTTGTATGTTGTTGTTTTACATAAGGCCAATTACAGTTAGTATTGATAATGTGTAGGTATTTTTGATGACATAGTTAGTATTGATAATGTGTACGTATTTTTTATGACATATCTTGTGTTGGGTCATTTATATATGTAAAATGGTATTTTGTATGAAATGTTGTTTGTTTAGTTAAAGATTAGCCAATAATTATAATTTGCGTCTAACACATTTTTGAATAAAATATGTAGCATAGGCTACCAACAATATTGACTAACATTGTCATTAGTGTCATGGCGATATCATAACCATCGATTTCTCACCTAAAACGTTTTACCTGGATTTAACACATCCATTTAACCTGGTTTTGCTCGGTTCTTAATCAATCCAACAACAAAAACCGGCCCACGAACATTGTGATCCCTCGCCTGGTTCAATTGTGAAATAAACGATAACCCCCCGATCGCTCCTACTAGTGAGTCTTAACGTCCTCTCTTGGCCCATGGGTCCCACCTTAGTCCGACGGTCGGTGCAATATTTTTGAGATGTTCGAAAGACTTGTTGATTGACCATGCAATCACCACATAATCTTTCCTCGTATTTTTTTTTTCACTTACACGGTACTGCAAATCACTTCATGGTAGGTCACCCGTTCTTCCACTGCTCCAGCATAACAAATATACATGCATTTTTACCACTTTACAACTATGTTTTCTTATAGTTTTCTGTAAGATTTTACTAGTTTTAGATGCTTAAGAGGCTATTCTAGTGTTTTTGGGAAATACAAGGCTTTTACAGGTATTTAGGCACAAGGGATACAGAAGGATGCAAAACCCGAGATTTGGAATAAAAGCTGTCCGCCAAACGGATCACAGCGGTACGAATGCTTCCCACACGTGGATCAACTTAAATCTTGGACAAAAGATAGACATAAGAGTCATCTTTCCTCTCCACTTGATTTCAATTCATTCCAAAGGTCCGATCAAAAGTTATGCCAATTCTCGTGAAGGTCAGTCAAGCTGTCGAAGACCCCGAGCAAGCCGAACAAGCCCATACAGTGGGTCCAGCCTAGTGTCATCGTGAGATTAAATCTTGGAGGCGCGGGATGACTTATGCTGACCTCTGGAAACTTATTCTTTCGGGCCCGAGCCTTCCTTCACACTTATGGGCTTCCCGGCTCATTAAAAGGAACCCTAGACTCCACGAGACCTATATATACGTCTCTTACACTAGCCGCAGAGACACCTAGACCACGCCACATCAGCTTACGAGACACTCACGGACCGTAGACCTAGATGCTGTTATTCCATACGCCGTCAAGCCTCCCGAAGAACCCTAGCTAGCTGTCTTGCGTTTCCCTTCTTGCTTTACTGTTTTTGGGAGTTATATCTCCTTTGTACTTCTAAAGAAGAATTCTAATCCCTTTTTGAAACAACTAAACTTTTTTTTTTATAATTAATTAACAGGTGCGGAAGTTCTCAATAAAATACTCAATAAATAAAAAATCAATTAATTCAACTCAACAATATTCAAGAATAATAAAATAAATCTAGCAACCTAAACACCATGTTCTACTAAACTACAGCGGAAGCAAATAAAACAATAAAATCCTATCAACTCCTTCTTCGGCCTTGATTCCGCGATCACACTTTTCTTTTACCTGCATCACATTAGGGAAAAAGAGATGCATAAGTATTCCATAAATACTTAGTGAGACGGTCATCCCGTCTACAGGCCAATTACGCAATTTCAGGCATTTAAACATTAATAAAATAACGCCCATAATTATTAAAATAATTTCCTTAATTATTAAATAATTTCTAATAATTAAAATAATTTCCATAATTATTTTCGAACCAACCAATTAATTAATTAAACCATTAAATAATTAATTACACTACACCAATTGAACCACTTAAACCAATTAAATCAATTAAACCGATCAATTCAATTAACCCACAGAACGCCAGTGTCGACCGACACCACCTGGGTTCCTCGACACTCCTCCACTTAGTGTCGACCGACACCAGATTGGTGTCGCTCGACTCCGAGCTCACCAGATCGACACTCAAAAATGATAAACAGCACAGAAACACGAAAATCATCCAATCAACACAATCAATACGATCTAAAGCACAACTATCACATAAACACTTCACGAAAATATCATACAATCAACCACATATCAATCCAATTCGACAGATCTAGAAATCCACGAGCCTACAGTCACGCACTCACCTTTAAATCGGATTGAAAAGGGGAAAAGACAGAGAGATAGCAATGAACGACGACGAACGACACTTCGATCTGGCTCCAAACTTCAGAAGCCTCTCCAAAAACTCCACTTTTCGGCTCTGCAAACTCACATCTCGAAAACTGTGCAAAAGAGAAGCGGTTTCTCCTTTTATTCCAGCGAATTAGGGGTTTCTCGCCCAAACCGACCAAACCGAACGACTTAAATCAAACCGGACGCAATTCTCAATAACCGGCGTCGACTGACACCCTCGTGGTGTAGCTCGACACCAACACCAAAAATCACTTCTTCGGCTTACGGATGTTACAACTCTCCCCCACTAGACTGGATTCGACCTCGAATCCAAACACAACACGTCTATCAAAGACCACAAACCTGGCCCCACATGGCCAAACCACTAGAGATCCTCACCTGATCCCCGAGACTCGCATATAATCTTATGTCATACGCATGTTCCCAGAAATCATTACTCTTAACTAAATACTCTAACCACTTATACTGGGCCCACTCACCCAGATAAGTCTGCCGGAGAACACTATCTCCACAGGAAATGCAGGAGAACCATCGTGTCCACAAGAGAAACGCTATCACATCGATACTCACTTCACGACTCGTCAGGCACTAGTAAGTAAACATCCCTAACCACTTATATAGGGGTCGCTACCCCAGATAAGTCTGCCGAAGAACCACTATCTCCAAAAATGGTAATTAGTTATTCAGGGACACCACAGCTTCTAGAGTAATAATTCTGAAACGCCTATAACATATCCGATTAGAATCGTCTCACGACCTAAACTGGTCAACAAACTTGTAACATCCGAAACACAGAAATATAAGGAAAAACTCCATCTTATAAATCTCCAAAATGTATATCGTTACAACGAAAACGAAAATACCTAGAACAAAACAACAAATCACCAAGCTAAAACAAGAGCCACAAAGATGAAGAAGCTCACTCCTCGACCTGCTTATCGAACCACTTCTTGAACTTCAGCTTCATCTTTGCCTCAGGCTCCCAAGTCTCCTCCTCTGTACCGCTACAGTCCCACAGAACGCTCAGCAACGGTATCTTCTTGTGTCCCATAACCTTGACTCTCCTCTCAAGAATCCTCAAAGGAACCGCCAGAACTGTCAAATCTGGCCTAAGATCCTCTGGAATCCTAGCCACTAACCCCTCTGAAGGATGAAGTCACTTCCTCAACATCAAAACATGAAACACCTTGTGAAATGCTCTCATAATCGGAGGTAACTCAAACTGATACGCCACTGGCCCAACTCGTTCCACCACTGGAAAAGGACCCATAAACAGCAGACTAAACTTGTTCTCTGTTATTGATCTGTTAGGACCCCTCAACATAGCCATCTTGAGATACACACGATCTCGAACCTGAAACTCAAACTCAACATAACACAGACCTTCTCCGTTGATTCTTGAGCATAAAGGCGTCCTACATGGCCTCCGATACAAAGCCTCAAAAGGAGCCATACCGATACTCGCCTGAAAGCTGTTGTTGTATGCAAACTCAGCTCAACTCAGATGATCTGCCCAATGGCCCCCCCCAGTCCAACACTGATGAGGACATAGATCCAGATCAGACCGATGTTGAGGAACCGGTCACGATACCAGTCTTGAGGAGATCCCCAAGAACCCGAGCTGGCGTCAGGAGCATAAGGGAAGAGTTCAACCAATCCATAGAAGGCTTGATCACCCTCATGGAGCACGAAGAACTCAAGGAGACAATACTCACAACAGAGATCTCACAAGAGACTCCACGGTTGAGCAACGAGCTCAAGGAGGCTGGTCAAGAAGATACAAAGGTTGAGCAACCAGGAGCTCAAGAGCAACTCAAGATATCGTCAACACCTTTCTTGCCGGTCTTACAAGGAATTAAGGAGACGACATTATTCATCATTTCTAAAGCTCCTCCGTGAGCCTAAGGTATGCGTTTCAATATGGTTATGAATAATGAGCTTCTTGTTTGTTTTGCAGGATTTTCCCTTAAGTTTTAGTTATTTACTTTTCGTATTTACCTTGCTTGCACGCAAGAGAGAACTTTCCTTATTTAAATTTATTGTATTTCCTTTTTGGCCAAGAAGCCACCCAGCTGCCGAACCATTTCTAAGGTTCCTTCTCAGCTATGTATTTTTCACGAAATTAATAAAGAAAACCCTTTTTTGCTTGAAGCAAAGAACCCTAGCCGCCGGCTAAACCCTCTTCTTCTTTGAGTGCGATTCTCTCAGAGGCTGAGTCTTGACTTATCACAAGGCTATCATACCTTGTGTGGCGTCCTTCGATCCACTGGTTACTCATCACCACGTCCACCCATTGATCTGTTAAAGAGAGCCGTACGGCCAGTTAACCGATCCCATCTCGTTCATCAAGCCATCTCATCCCCATTGCGTCTGATTCCTCTAGAGAGAGCCGTACGGCCAGCTAAAGATTCACCATCCCGTTCCCTTGCAGAGCAAGTGCCCCTTGTGCCTGCATCATCTGGTATCAGAGCTTAGGCTCTTGCGTCAGGTGAATCTATCCCTTTGTTTTACTTTTCGTTTGTGCTCTTCGTCAACCAGAAAACTCAAAAAAAAAAAAAAATTATTTCATCTTGCTCCATTGTTCATTGCTTTGTTTAATTATATCACCACAAAAAAAAAAAAGAAGTTGTTGTTTCATTCTGCTAGTGCTCTTGTTCATTGCATCAACCATCTAGATCGGTTTGCATTTGCTCATTAGAATCAATTGATTGCTGCATTCGTTGAACCATTGTTGCTGCACAACCCTTGATTGCTTTTATTTTGCTTATTCATTCATACATACACTAAAAGAAAAGAAAAGAAATCGTTCCTGTTACTTGCATTTAGTTTCAATTATTTTTATTTCATACCACACCCATTGCACTTGATCTGTTAGGTTTGTTGTTAGACAGGAGTCATGGGAGCCAATGGAGAAGCGGATATGGCTCAGATTCTTGGAGCTATCCAAGCCCTTGGAGCACGCATTGAGCGTCTGGAGCAACCTCCACCAGCAGCGGCGGCAAGACAGCGACCCATACGTGCTGTCAATGGCCAACCAGGCCATGCTGGAGATGAAACCGATGAGGATATGCCCCCACTTGAAGATGATCCACCACCGGCGCCTAACCTAAACCAAAGGAGGCAGAGACATCAAGATGATGGCCGAGACAGAGAGAGAAACAGAGGATATGACCGAGAAGAAGAAGAGAGGTTTGGGAGCAGAGACATCAAGCTCACGGCTCCAACCTTTGCTGGAAAGGTGAACCCCGACGCCTACCTTGATTGGGAGAGGCGTATGGAGTACATCTTTGAGTACTATAAGTATTCAGAGGCGAAGAAGGTTTCCCTTGCTGCTGCACAACTTACTGAAAGTGCACTAGCTTGGTGGGACAGAGATGTGTCCGAGAGGAGGAGGCATCGACATGCTCAAGTAAGCAGCTGGGAAGACATGAGGTTCGCTCTGAGGAAGAGATACGTCCCTACTTACTATCACAGAGACCTCCAGAAGAGATTCCGCAAGCTTACACAGGGTAACAAGTCTGTGGAGGACTACTTTGATGAGTTTGAGACTATAAAGAACCGGCTGGAGATTGAAGATAGGGAGGAAGATTTGATGGCCCAGTTCATTGATGGCCTTCAGGACAGAATAGCAAGGAAAGTTGAGAGGCAGAGCTATCATGACATGGAAGACTTACTCCACCTTGCTGTCCAAGCCGAGCAACACATCAAGAGGAAGACCACCTCGACCAACCGGAGCAAGACTACTTGGACTCCGCAACTCCCCAAGACTTTCGACAAGGAAAAGTCTATTGAGATAGATAACCGGTTCAAGAAGGCTCCACCTGAGGCGCCCAAGGGCAATCGGCCCGAGCCAAACAAGTTCCCTGACCAAAGATCTCGAGACATTACCTGCTTTAAATGTCAAGGGAAGGGTCACATCTCAAGGGACTGTCCAAACCGGAGGACCATGATCATCAATTCCAATGGTGATTATGAGTCTCAAGACGAAGAGGAGCCGAGACCAGAAGGATCAGATGAGGATATAGTAGATTATCCCGAGTCTGGAGAGCTATTGGTCACAATGAGAGCTCTGAGTTCATTCTTTGATCCCGAGACAATCCAAAGAGAAAACATCTTTCATTCAAGATGCAACATAAACTCTAAGGTATGTAGCTTGATCATAGATGGTGGTTCTTGTACTAATGTGGCTAGCAAGTATTTGGTTGATAAGTTAGGTCTCCCAAAGACAAAGCATCCACGCCCCTACCGCCTGAAGTGGCTTAACGATGAGACTGAGCTCAAGATAGCCGAGCAAGTGACGGTGACGTTCAATGTGGGCAAGTATGCGGATCAAGTCAAATGCGATGTGGTCCCTATGCAAGCTGGACACCTCCTGCTTGGACGACCATGGCAGTTTGACAAAGAGACACTCCACAATGGCCGCACAAACAACTACACCTTTATGCACAATGAGAAGAAGCACACTCTCACGCCTCTTACTCCTCAAGAAGTGCATGATATGCAACGAGCTATGTCCAAAAGCTCCCAGGTGAGTAAGACTAATCTTTATGTAACACCTCACTCTGTTTTAAAATCTCTTGAATTGAAAGAGCAGGTGCTACTAATGATCTTCAAGGAAGGTTTGTTCTCAGGTCAGGAACAACAAGACCTACCAGAAGCTGTTCTAGAACTCCTGGAAAGGTTTAAAGATACGTTTCCAGAGGAGATACCACCTGGACTACCCCCGGCCAGAGGCATTGAGCACCAGATCGATCTAGTGCCCGGCTCCCCATTGCCCAACCGAGCTGCCTATAGAGTCAACCCAGAGGAAGCTAAAGAGTTGGAGAAGCAAGTCCAAGACCTGATGTCTAAGGGTTACATCCGGGAGAGCTTAAGCCCTTGTGCTGTCCCTGTTCTCTTAGTGCCCAAGAAGGACGGGTCCTGGAGGATGTGTGTTGACTGCCGTGCCATCAACAACATAACCATCAAATACCGACATCCTATTCCCAGACTTGATGATATGTTAGATGAACTTAATGGAGCTAATATTTTCTCTAAAATTGATTTAAGGAGCGGATATCATCAGGTGAGGATGAAGGAAGGAGATGAATGGAAGACGGCGTTTAAGACCAAGAGAGGTCTTTATGAGTGGTTGGTCATGCCATTTGGACTCACCAACGCCCCAAGTACATTCATGAGACTCATGAACCATGTCTTAAGGGCATACATCTGTAAGTTTGTGGTAGTATACTTTTATGATATACTCATTTACAGTACTTGTCTTTCTGATCACTTATATCATCTTGAGCAAGTACTTGATACATTGAGGGCCGAGAATCTGTACGCCAACCTAAAGAAATGCATCTTTTGCACTGATCAAGTTGTGTTTTTAGGATTTGTTGTGAGTTCTCAGGGATTAAAAGTAGATGAGGAGAAGATCAAAGCCATACAAGACTGGCCGACACCCACAACCATTGGACATGTGAGGAGCTTTCATGAACTGGCTAGTTTCTATAGGAGATTTGTCAAGGACTTTAGCACCATTGCCGCACCATTGACCTCGGTGATCAAGAAAAACGTGGCATTCAAGTGGGAACAAGCTCAGGAAGACGCATTCAACAAACTCAAAGACAGTTTGACACATGCGCCTGTTTTAGTACTTCCTAACTTTAACAAAACCTTTGAGATTGAGTGTGATGCTTCAGGTACGGGTATAGGAGCTGTCTTGACTCAAGGAGGCAAACCAGTGGCCTATTTTAGTGAGAAACTCAGTGGAGCTGCACTAAACTATCCCACCTACGATAAAGAGCTTTATGCTTTGGTAAGGTCTCTAGAAACTTGGCAACATTATCTGCTATCCAAAGAGTTTGTTATTCATATAGATCATGAGACGCTTAAGCACCTGAGAGGCCAAACTACGCTCAAGAAGAGGCATGCTAAATGGCTTGAGTTTGTAGAAACGTTTCCATATGTTATCAAATACAAGAAGGGCAAAGAAAATATCGTAGCTGATGCATTATCCAGGAGACACGCCCTGATCTCCCTCATGGAAGCCAAGGTAATGGGATTTGAGCATATTAAAGATGTATACATAAATGACCCAGACTTTCAGGAAGTATACAAAGAGACCAGCAAGGCCGCCTATGGAGTTTTCTATCAACAAGACGGTTTCTTATTCAGAGACAAGAGGCTATGCATTCCTCAAGGGTCAATGAGGGAGTTGCTGATTTCAGAGGCACACGGAGGTGGACTCATGGGACACTTTGGCCGTGACAAAACTCTAAGCATCCTCATGGATCATTTCTTCTGGCCACACTTGAGGAGAGATGTGGAGAGATTCTGCGCCAAATGCATCACTTTATTAAAGGCTAAGTCTAGATCACATCCTTTTGGTTTATACATGTCTTTACCTATTCCTAACCTACCTTGGGTAGATATATCTATGGATTTTGTTTTAGGATTGCCACAGATCGACCACAAGGACTCTATCTTTGTAGTTGTGGACAGGTTCTCCAAGATGGCTCACTTCATCCCTTGCAACAAGACAAACGACGCAACTCAGACTGCTGATCTGTTCTTCAAGGAGGTTGTGCGCTTACATGGAATCCCAAGAACTATTGTGTCTGATCGAGACACTAAGTTTCTCAGCCATTTTTGGAAGACACTATGGAAGAAGTTGGGAACCAAACTTCTTTTCTCCACCACCTGCCATCCACAAACAGACGGCCAAACTGAGGTAGTAAACCGTACACTCTCAACCCTATTGAGAGCAACGGTGGGTAAGAATTTAAGAAATTGGTTATCATGCTTGCCTTACATTGAGTTCGCTTATAATCATGCTAAACACTCGGCTACTAAACAATCTCCTTTTGAAGTTGTTTATGGGTTTAATCCCTTAGCTCCTTTGGATCTTACGCCTCTGCCCCAAGCTGTTTTCAGTGCAGATGGAGAAACCAAGTCCGAGTTCATCAAGAAGTTACACCAGCGAGTCAAAGACAATTTGGAAAGGAAGACTGAGAAGTATAAGCAACAAGCTGATAAAGGCCGCAAGGAAATGACATTTGAACCAGGAGAATGGGTCTGGTTACATATGAGACCGGAGAGATTCCCAAACCAGAGGAAATCCAAGCTCTCTCCAAGAGGAGACGGACCATTTCGTGTGCTGGAGAAAGTCAATGATAATGCCTACAAGATCGAGCTGCCAGGTGAGTTAAACATTTCTCCCACTTTCAATGTCACTGATCTTTATCCTTTCCATGCAGGTGAATCTGTTCTGAGGTCAGAACCTTCTCAAGAGGGAGGGAATGATGAGGACATAGATCCAGATCAGACCGATGTTGAGGAACCGGTCACGATACCAGTCTTGAGGAGATCCCCAAGAACCCGAGCTGGCGTCAGGAGCATAAGGGAAGAGTTCAACCAATCCATAGAAGGCTTGATCACCCTCATGGAGCACGAAGAACTCAAGGAGACAATACTCACAACAGAGATCTCACAAGAGACTCCACGGTTGAGCAACGAGCTCAAGGAGGCTGGTCAAGAAGATACAAAGGTTGAGCAACCAGGAGCTCAAGAGCAACTCAAGATATCGTCAACACCTTTCTTGCCGGTCTTACAAGGAATTAAGGAGACGACATTATTCATCATTTCTAAAGCTTCTCCGTGAGCCTAAGGTATGCGTTTCAATATGGTTATGAATAATGAGCTTCTTGTTTGTTTTGCAGGATTTTCCCTTAAGTTTTAGTTATTTACTTTTCGTATTTACCTTGCTTGCACGCAAGAGAGAACTTTCCTTATTTAAATTTATTGTATTTCCTTTTTGGCCAAGAAGCCACCCAGCTGCCGAACCATTTATAAGGTTCCTTCTCAGCTATGTATTTTTCACGAAATTAATAAAGAAAACCCTTTTTTGCTTGAAGCAAAGAACCCTAGCCGCCGGCTAAACCCTCTTCTTCTTTGAGTGCGATTCTCTCAGAGGCTGAGTCTTGACTTATCACAAGGCTATCATACCTTGTGTGGCGTCCTTCGATCCACTGGTTACTCATCACCACGTCCACCCATTGATCTGTTAAAGAGAGCCGTACGGCCAGTTAACCGATCCCATCTCGTTCATCAAGCCATCTCATCCCCATTGCGTCTGATTCCTCTAGAGAGAGCCGTACGGCCAGCTACAGATTCACCATCCCGTTCCCTTGCAGAGCAAGTGCCCCTTGTGCCTGCATCAAACACACACATCCTTAGCAAATCCTCCAAAGTCTGAATAGTCCTCTATGATTGTCCATCAGTTTGTCGATGATAAGATGTACTCATATGCACATTAGTGCCCATCTCTGTCTGAAACGCTCTCCAAAACTCTGAAGCGAATCTAGGATCACGGTCTGACACAATACTGGCTGGCACTCCATGCAGCCTAACAATCTCCCTGTAACATCCGCGAACCAGAAAGTTGTTTTGGAAGTGGTATCGGACGACATTAGGGGTTCGGGAGTAGATTACATATGCTTATTGAGGTGTGAATTGAGGATTGATTGTACATGTTCTTGTTTGATTGTTGTACAGTCGGTCTAAGGTTCGATCATCGCGATGAAAATGTGTAAAACGCTCTTGAGTACCTAGTGTCGATCGACACCAAAGGGGTGTGTCGATCGACACCGGTTATCAGGTTCGATTCCGGTTTAAGTCGATTGCGCGTTTGATTTGTGGTTTGAGTTGGTATGGTCGATGGGTGTCGACCGACACCAAGGAAGGGTGTCGATCGACACCGGTTATTGGAAAATCGACCGGTTCGATTTAAGTCGGCTGGTTTTGGGCTGGTTTGGGCGAGGGAAGCCCTAGACTCGCGATAAAAGCCTTGTGGCCTCTTGAAAAGTCACTTTTTCGTGACAGCAACTTTTCAGAGGTGATTTTGGAGTTTTGTGAAGTTTGGAGGCTTGATCTGAGGCTTTGGGTTGTTGTTCATCATCTTCTCCTTTTCTTTCAATCCTTTTCAAGGTGAGTGCGTGACTGTAGGTCCGTTAATCATTAGAGGTTGTTTGATTTCGAGTTTGTTGATGAATTTCGAGTTGTTCTTGAGTTATGGTTGAGTTATATTGCTGTTTGATCGATGTGGGGGTTGAATCCCACAGTTTTGGTTGTTTTCTGCGCTTTTTGTAGCTTATGGTGTCTGGGCGTCGAGCTGGTGTCGACCGACACTCGATGGGTGTCGATCGACACTCAGAAGGCTGGCGTCGATCGACACTCTTGAGGTGTCGGTCGACACTGACCTGGGTGGTCAGGAAACGTGGGTTTTTCCTGACTTGGTGGTTTCTGTTGTTGACTATTGTTCTTGTTATTGATTATTGTTGATGTATTGTCTAGTGTTTGACGTACTTGGCCTGTAGGCAGGATGATCCACTCACTAAGTATTTATGATAATACTTACGCATCTCTATTCCAATGTGATGCAGGTAACATCAATGTTCTTCCGCGGAAAGAGACCGAGAGAAGAGGATGATGAGACTAGGAATTTGATTTTGGCAATCTTGTTGTGGCTAGCAAGGAATTCGTTGTTAGGGTGTTAGTTTTATTTTAATAATGTAGCAAACATGGTGTTTAGGTTGCTGTATTTATTATTGGCTTTATTGGTTATTGGTTGATTTGTTGAACGATTATTTATTATTTAATATTATTGATTTCTTTTTGAGAATTTCCGCATCGATAATTAAAAAAAAAAAAAAAAAAGCTTGGTTGTTTCATTTTGGTATCAGAGCGAATACGGTTATAGGACTGTTAGTATTGGATGAATTGGACTATGTGTTAATTGATTATGTGAGTTAGTCAGTTAGTGGTCTAGTCTCATCCTCTCGGTCTTCCAGTTTTCCGCGGTAAATGAGTTGGATATTTGGTGTGTTGTGTTTTGTGTTTGTGTGCTGACCTTGCTCATTTTCTGTACTTGGTGGAAGTGCAGAGAGATGGATGCAGGTCGTGGCCGCGGTCGTGGTCGTGGTCGCGGTGGAGCCCGTGGGGGCAGAGGAGCTCGTCGTGGTGGACGAGCAGCGGGTCGTGGAGGTCGGGGTGCTGGGCGTGGTTTGCCAGAGGCTGAGGTTTCAGTGGAGAGTGCAGCGCCGAGTGTGGCGACGGCGTCAGTTACTCAGTCAGTCTCTTTGGCCGGTGGGGCTAACTCTGGTGCCGGTGGTGGCGCAGGAGCAGGAGCAGTTCCCGGTGGGGGAGCGGCTTTGGCTAAGGGAGATATGATTGTGGGGCTACTGACGCAGTTATTGGCACGTCTTCCTCAGGCAGTTCCACAGCAGGCTCCGGTTGCACCTCCAGTGGCCGGGGCACAGGTTGGTGCCGGTTTTGTTGAGCAGCAGGAGGCTGCGGGGCAGCAGGGTGCTGCGGCTGGGTATTCGCCTTATCGTGAGATGATGAGGGAGATGCAGAGGATTGGCACGCCTATGTTTGAGGGCGGTGTTACTCCAGAGCACGCTGATGAGTGGCGTCAGAGGTTGGAGCGGAAATTCGATTCAGTTCGTTGTCCAGAGCAGTTTCAAGTTGAGTTGGCAGTGCACTACCTTGGAGGTGATGCACATTTGTGGTGGAGGTCTGTTAGGACCCGGAGAGCGGTTTGGACTTGGGTTGATTTCGTCGAGGAGTTCAACCACAAGTTTTTCCCGTATGAGGCTCGTGACAGACTGCAGTTGAGGTTTTTGGACTTGACTCAGGGTGAGAGGTCCGTACGGGAGTACGACGCAGAGTTCTGCAGATTGGTGGTTCACACTGGTGGTGAGCTGGTGAGTGAACGGGCTTTGATGTCGAGGTTTCTTCAGGGTCTTCGGAGGAACATCAGGACTCAGTGCAGAGGTGGTATGTACCACACGAGAGCCGGTTTAGTGGAGTTGGCAGCTTCCATTAAGGAGGATTTGCGTGAGCCGGTGAGTTCAGCAGTTGTTCCAGCTGCGGTTGCTCCTGCTACCCATCCTAGGGGCCAGCAGCAGCAGCAGCAGCGTAGAGGTTACAGTTCTGGTCATGGCAGGGGCGGCAGGCCTTCGCAGGGCCAGAAGAGGAGAGCAGAGGAGATATCTGCTAGTAGCCAGAGTGCGGGTGGTTGTTTTGGTTGTGGGAGTTTGGATCATAGAGTTGCTACTTGCCCCAAGAGGGCGGGATCCAGGGAGACTTCAGTGTGCTTCTATTACAGGGAGCCGGGGCATATCAAGCCGATGTGTCCCAAGTTATAGCAGAGGTCAGTGGTAGCGGTTCAGCCGTTGGCTATTCAGTCAGCAGCTCAGATTGCAGCGTTGCAGTCAGGTGGAGCGCCGCGTGTTTACACTCCGGCAGTGTTGGGTCAGACCAGTCAGTCAGGCCAGATCACAGGGACCTTGTTAGTTGGCGGATTTGAGTCTCACGTGTTGTTTGACTCGGGAGCATCTAACTGCTTCATTACTCCGGAGAGAGCTGAGAGTAGTGGTATTCGGAGTAGTAAGGGCGAGGCTTCAGGCCTTGTCAAGGTGGCCGGTGGTGGTTTTCTGGCTACTTCGGGCAGAGCAGTGGATGTGCAGATTGCGGGGCAATCTATGCCAGCAGATTTGGTAATCAGTCCGGTAGAGCTGTATGACGTGATTTTGGGGATGGACTGGTTATCCTTATACCGGGTTCATCTGGATTGCTACAGAGGTAGAGTGGTGTTTGAGCAGGATGTAGGGAAGTTGGTTTATCAGGGAGTGAGACCGACTTCAGGGAGTATAGTGATCTCAGCTATTCAGGCAGAGCAGTTGTTAGAGCGGGGCTGTGAAGCCTATTTGGCAACGATTACCATGACAGAGTCCAGTGGTGAGGTGGTGTTGCAGGATATTCATGTTGTTCGGGATTTCGAGGATGTGTTTCGGTCGCTGAAGGGATTGCCACCATCTCGGTCAGATCCTTTCACGATTGAGTTAGAGCCCGGGACAGCTCCAATATCGAAGACACCTTACAGGATGGTGCCAGCAGAGATGGCAGAGCTGAAGAAGCAGCTAGAGGACCTTTTGAGTAAAGGGTTCATCAGATCTAGTGTTTCGCCGTGGGGAGCACCACTGTTGTTTGTGAAGAAGAAGAATGGCATTTTTCGGTTGTGCATTGATTACCGGGGACTTAACCGAGTCACAGTGAAGAACAGGTACCCACTTTCGAGGATTGATGAGTTGTTGGATCAGTTGAGAGGTGCTACTTGGTTCTCCAAGATTGACTTGGCATTGGGATATCACCAGATTCCGATAGATGAGGCAGATGTTCGGAAGACGGCTTACCGGACGAGGTATGGGCATTTCGAGTTTGTGGTCATGCCTTTTGGGTTGACTAATGCGCCGGCAGCTTTCATGAGATTGATGAACGACGTGTTCAGGGAGTTTCTGGATGTGTTTGTGATCATTTTCATAGATGATATTTTGGTATATTCGAGGAGTCCAGAGGAGCAGGCGACGCATTTGAGGCTTGTTTTGGAGAAGCTTCGGGAGCAGAAGCTGTTTGCTAAGTTGAGCAAGTGCAGCTTTTGGCAGAGAGAAATGGGTTTTCTTGGCCATATTGTTTCTACAGAGGGAGTTTCTGTGGATCCGGCTAAGGTTGAGGCCATCAGAGATTGGCCTAGACCGAGTAGTGCTACCGAGATCAGGAGTTTTCTGGGTTTAGCAGGCTACTACAGAAGGTTCGTCAAGGGGTTTGCGAGTATGTCTCAGCCGATGACGAGGTTGACTGGCAAGGATGTGCCGTTTGTGTGGTCGCATGAGTGCGAGGAGAGCTTTGAGAAGCTCAAGGAGATGTTGACTAGTACACCAGTGTTGGCATTACCCGATCCGGGGAAGCCATATGTAGTGTACACAGATGCTTCAGGAGTAGGACTTAGTTGTGTTTTGATGCAGGAGGGCAGAGTGATTGCCTATGCTTCGAGGCAGTTGCAGGGCAGTGAGTGCAACCGTCCTACACATGACCTTGAGTTGGGAGCAGTGGTTTTTGCGCTCAAGATTTGGAGGTCTTATCTTTATGGTTGTAGAGTGCAGATCTTTACAGATCACAAAATTTTACAGCATATCTTTACTCAGCCTTTGCTGAATGCGAGGCAGACGCGTTGGGTGGAGTTTCTGGCAGACTATGACTTGGATATTGTTTATCATCCGGGCAAGGCCAATTTAGTGGCAGATGCTTTGAGTCGATGGAGGGTTGATTTAGCTAGAGAGCGTGGTGTTGAGGCTTTGGTCAGCGAGATTAGTACATTGCGGCTTTGTGCTATTTCAGAGGAGCCTTTGGGTTTGGAGGCAGCTGATCAAGCAGATTTACTCAGTAGGATCAGAGTGGCTCAGCAGAGTGATCAGGGTTTGGTTGATGCTTCGCAGGCGTCTGGTTCTGAGTATCAGGTCTCAGCGAATGGGATTATCTTGGTTCGTGGGCGAGTTTGTGTGCCCAAGGATGTGGAGTTGAGACAGGAGGTTTTGAGGGAGGCTCATTCGAGCAAGTTTTCGATTCATCCCGGTGCGACCAAGATGTACCGTGACCTCAAACGGTATTATCATTGGGTTGGGATGAAGAGAGATGTGACAGATTGGGTTGCGAGGTGCAACACTTGTTCTTTGGTCAAGGCAGAGCATCAGGTGCCTAGTGGTATTTTGCAGAGTTTACCCATTCCAGAGTGGAAGTGGGATATGATCGCTATGGATTTCGTTGTGGGATTGCCTATCTCACGGACATTTGATGCTATTTGGGTCATTGTGGATCGCTTGACCAAGTCAGCACATTTCTTGGCCATCAAGAAGACAGATTGTGAGGCTGCATAGAGTGCCAGCCAGTATTGTGTCGGATAGAGATCCGAGGTTTGCTTCAGAGTTTTGGAGGGCATTTCAGACTGAGATGGGCACCAAGGTGCATATGAGTATAGCGTACCATCCGCAGACTTTGGAGGATCTGCTGAGGATGTGTGTACTGGATTGGGGTGGTCATTGGGCTGATCATCTGTGTTTGGCAGAGTTTGCTTATAACAACAGTTTTCAGTCTAGTATTGGCATGGCTCCTTTTGAGGCTTTGTATGGGAGGCCATGCACGACACCGTTATGCTGGACCCAAGTGGGGGAGCGCAGCATGTTTGGAGCTACTTTTGTTCAGGAGACGATGGAGAAGATCTGTGTCTTGAGGTTGAACATGAAGGAGGCTCAGGATAGACAGAGGAGTTACGCAGATAGGCGGCGTCGTGAGCTTGAGTTTCAGGTGGGAGATAGAGTTTATCTCAAGATGGCTATGTTGAGGGGCCTAACAGGTCCATAGCAGAGAAGAAGCTCAGTCCGCGTTTTATGGGTCCGTTTCCAGTGGTGGAGCGAGTTGGGCCAGTGGCTTATCGGTTGGAGTTGCCACCGATTATGAGCGCCTTTCATAAGGTGTTTCATGTTTCTATGTTGAGGAGGTGTTTGCATCCTTCAGAGGAGTTAGTGGCTGAGATTCCAGAGGATCTTCAGCCAGATATGACAGTTCCGGCAGTTCCAGTGAGGATTCTTGAGAGGTGAGTCAAGGTTCTGCGGAACAAGAGGGTGCCATTGTTGAGAGTCTTGTGGGACTGTAGTGGCACAGAGGAGCAGACTTGGGAGCCAGAGGCAAAGATGAAGCTGAAGTTCGGAAAGTTGTTCGACAAGCAGGCTGTGGAGTGAGCTTCTTCATCTTTGTGGTTCTAGTCTTGATTTTGGTTTTTGGTGTTGTGGTTTTGGATTTATGTATTTTCGTTTTCGTTGTACGATATACATATTTGGAGTTATATGAGATGGAGTTTTTGCCTCATATGTTGGTTTCGTGTTTTGGATGTTACAAGTTTCTTTGGCCGGTGGGGTCATTGAAAATTTTGGTCATATGATTATACGCGTTTCAGAATTATTACTCGATACATCTAGAGACGGTGGGTCTTTAGAGTAGACGGTGAGTCTACTTTTGTTGGGACGGTGGGTGCCCGGCAGACTTATATTTGGGGGTCGCTACCTCAGTATGAGTGGTTTTCGTGACGGTGGGTCACGGTTTGTTTTTTTTGTGACGGTGGGTCACGGTTTGGATATTGTGACGGTGGGTCGCAGTATGGATATTGTGACGGTGGGTCGCAGTATAGATGTTGTGACGGTGGGTCACGGTATTGAGGAGTAATAATGTCTTGAAACATGCGTATAACATAGGACTAAAATGTGAGTTTTGAGGTCTTAGAGAGACGTTTGTGTTGGGATTCGAGGACGAATCCAGTTTAGTGGGGGAGAATTGTAACATCCGCGAACCAGAAAGTTGTTTTGGAAGTGGTATCGGACGACATTAGGGGTTCGGGAGTAGATTACATATGCTTATTGAGGTGTGAATTGAGGATTGATTGTACATGTTCTTGTTTGATTGTTGTACAGTCGGTCTAAGGTTCGATCATCGCGATGAAAATGTGTAAAACACTCTTGAGTACCTAGTGTCGATCGACACCGGTTATCAGGTTCGATTCTGGTTTAAATCGATTGCACGTTTGATTTGTGGTTTGAGGTTGTATGGTCGATGGGTGTCGACCGACACCAAGGAAGGGTGTCGATCGACACCTATTATTGGAAAATCGACCGGTTCGATTTAAGTCGGCTGGTTTTGGGCTGGTTTGGGCGAGGGAAGCCCTAGACTCGCTATAAAAGCCTTGTGGCCGCGTGAAAAGTCACTTTTTCGTGACAGCAACTTTTCAGAGGTGATTTTGGAGTTTTGTGAAGTTTGGAGGCTTGATCTGAGGCTTTGGGTTGTTGTTCATCTTCTTCTCCTTTCTTTCAATCCTTTTCAAGGTGAGTGCGTGACTGTAGGTCTGTTAATCATTAGAGGTTGTTTGATTTCGAGTTTGCTGATGAATTTCGAGTTGTTCTTGAGTTATGGTTGAGTTATATTGCTGTTTGATCGATGTGGGGATTGAATCCCACGGTTTTGGTTGTTTTATGCGCTTTTTGTAGCTTCTGGTGTCTGGGCGTCGAGCTGGTGTCGACCGACACTCGATGGGTGTCGATCGACACTCAGAAGGCTGGCGTCGATCGACACTTTTGAGGTGTCGGTCGACACTGACCTGGGTGGTCAGGAAACGTGGGTTTTTCCTGACTTGGAGGTTTCTGTTGTTGACTATTGTTCTTGTTATTGATTATTGTTGATGTATTGTCTAGTGTTTGACGTACTTGGCCTGTAGGCAGGATGATCCACTCACTAAGTATTTATGATAATACTTACGCATCTCTATTCCAATGTGATTCAGGTAACAGCAATGTTCTTCCGCGGAAAGAGACCGAGAGAAGAGGATGATGAGACTAGGAATTTGATTTTGGCAATGTTGTTGTGGCTAGCAATGAATTCGTTGTTAGGGTGTTAGTTTTATTTCAATAATGTAGCAAACCTGGTGTTTAGGTTGCTAGAATTTATTATTGGCTTTATTGGTTATTGGTTGATTTGTTGAACGATTATTTATTATTTAATATTATTGATTTCTTTTTGAGAATTTCCGCATCGATAATTAAATTAAAAAAAAAAAAGAAAAAAAAAAAGCTTGGTTGTTTCACTCCCTCACAAATTTCTTAGCCAAAACAGCAGCTCCATCTGTCTTCTTAATGGCCAGAAAATGTGCTGACTTGGTCAACCGATCCACAATCACCCAAATAGCACAATCACCCAAATAGCATCATAAGTCCGTGAGATAGGTAATCCCACTACGAAATCCATCGTCATCATATCCCACTTCCACTCTCGAATGGGCAAACTCTGCAGAAGACCACCCGGAACCTGATGCTCTGCCTTCACCAACAAACACGTGTTGCACTTCGTAGCCCAATCAGCAACATCTCTCTTCATCCCGACCCAATGATAATACGACTTGAGGTCATGGTATATCTTGGTCGCTCCTGGATGAATCGAGAACTTGCTCGCATGAGCCTCTCTCATAATCTCCTGCCTCAACTCCTCAACCTTGGGTACATAAACCCGACCACGAACCAAAATCGTCCCATTCGAAGAGACCTGATACTCAGATCAACTGCTCGCGATGCATCAATCTTACTTTGACCACTCTCCTGAGCCACTCTGATCCTACTGAGCAAATCTGTATGATCAACTGTCTCCAAGCCCAAAGGCTCCTCCGAAATAGCACAAAGACGCAACGTGCTAATCTCACTCACCAAGGCCTCAACATCCTCACCCTTTGTCGACTCAACGCATCTGCCACCTGGTTGGCCTTGCCTGGATGATAGATAATCTTCAAGCCATAATCTGCCAGAAAGTCAACCCAGCGCGTCTGTCTCATGTTCAGCAATAGCTGAGTGCAGATGTCCTGCAGACTCTTGTGATCTGTAAAGATCTGCATTGAACCGCCATGCAAATACGACCTCCAAATCTTAAGCGCGAAGACCACTGCTCCCAATTCAAGATCATGTGTAGGGCTACTACGCTCGCTACCCTACAACTGCCTCGAAGCATACACAATCACTCTACCCTCCTGCATCAAGACACAACCCACCCCAACTCCTAAAGCATCTGTATACACCACATAAGGCTTCCCCGGTTTGGGTAATGCCAAAACTGGTGTACTAGTCAACATCTCCTTGAGCTTCGCAAAACTCTCCTCGCACTCTAACGACCACACAAACGGAACATCCTTGCCAGTCAACTTTGTCATCGGCTGCGACATGCTCGCAAAACCCTTGACGAACCTCCTGTAGTAGCCCGATAAACCTAGAAAAATCATGATCTCGGTAGCACTACTCGGTCTAGGCCAATCCTTGATAGCCTCAATCTTCTCCTGATCTACAGAAACTCCCTCTGCAGAAACAATGTGACCCAGAAATCCCATCTCTCGCTGCCAGAAACTACACTTGCTCAACTTAGCAATGAACAACGACGACGAACGACACTTCGATCTGGCTCCAAACTACAAAAGTCTCCCCAAAAACTCCACTTTTATGCTCTGCAAACTCCAATCCCGAAAACTGTGCAAAAGAAAAGCGGCTGCTCCTTTTATTCCAGCGAATTAGGGCTTTCTCGCCCAAGCCGACCAAACCGAACGACGTAAATCAAACCGGACGAAATTCTCAATAACCGGTGTCGACCGACACCCTCATGGTGTCACTCGACACCAACACCAAAAATCACTTCTTCGGTTTACGGATGTTACACCTTTTTACTCTTTTGTTAATATGCAATTCCTTAATCCCATGATGTTATGCATAGTTATGATTGAGTAATTTTCTTATTAGGTGAGTGGGTGCTTCGAAGGGGTTATTCATGGACCATTTCATATAAGTTGTTAGTTTGAGAAATGGTAGATTTATATTCATTATATGTTCTAAGTTTGTGTTTATTACATGTAGCTTTATTGATCAACTAATAACCGAATAATAGGGAATTATGAACCGCGACAGTGTTGAATCTAGGAACCGGAAGCTTAGACATGCTTAGTGCTATACCCACACGAACGTTGAGTTATAGGGTCTTTGTGAACGTTCAACTGAACCTAATATCAATTGATTGTTTGATAAAGTTATTACCACACGATAGTTGAGTAATATGTTGATATAAACTTAGATAATTATCACTACGAAAGTGGTATAATTATAAATTTGTGTTTCGAGTTCGCAAATGATACAAATCACCCATTACCCTTGTTTCATTGCTTGATTTGTGTAATCCATGAAACCCTGGAGATAACCCAATCGCCCAAATGCTTTTGAAATTTGATAATTTTAGTCGTTTATTACTTGTTTTATTTCGTTTAGTTTGTTTGATACAACATCTCCCGTTTTATTTTCTTCTTAGCTTTCCTGTTGATTTTATGATCTAAAGTGCGCCGCTAGTCCTTTTGTTCGATAACCCGTACTACCTTACAATCCGTGCACTTGCGGTATCTACTTTAGGATTGGAAAAACCTGATCCACACGCATCAATAAGCACGCTTAACTCTGGAATTCTCTCTGGACACTTGATCGAAAAGATAAATGCACTTTGGTGACATAGGTATCCAAATCAATTCTCTTAAACCTTTTCACATATACCAGAAATTGGGATGTTACAGTTCATACCCACTCACTTAGTGTAACGTCCTCGTTGCACACTAGGATTGTCACCCCCGACGGTGTGAGCCATTTGACTCGCCTGCGTGCGGCCCTGATACCAAATTATAATGCCCCGACCGCCCCTACCAATGAGCGCATGCGTCCTCTCTCGGCCTCACCCTTGTCCGACGGTCGGTGCACTATTTTTGAGAGACTCGAAAGACTTGTTAAATCTCCCTGCAATTACCACATGATCTTTCCCGGTGTTTTTTCCTCACTCACACGTTACTGTAAATCATTTCACTCTAGGTTACCCATCCCTTCACTCCTCCAGCCATGAAACGGGATAATCCTTCCTCATGCTTTTGTTCTGACTCCCATGTCTCCTCCTATATGTCGTCCTTCGCCCAACACACAAGGATTTATTGAGTAATTTTTCCATTCCTTTCAGTTTGCCTTCTGCTTAGAAACTCAAGGGGTTCAACCCGGACCGATAGGTTTCTTCTAGTTGTTCAGGATAATCAACTCTGGTTCTCTAAGCAACTTTCGTAATACGTATATGTGAAACACATCGTGAATCAAGCCCAAATCCTAAGGAAGGTCCGAGCGATAAGCCACACTTTTGATTCTCTCCAAAATCGGGTACGATGCTAGGTACTGTGTGATATACCTCTATTTTACACCATCTCTATAACGTTTAATATACTTTATGCACGGTTTTTACCATGGCTTTTTGTCTTAAAAGGTAGTTTTTATGGATATATAGTAAGATTCATTTCAGGTCGTAAGATGCATTTAGGAGCAAAACACAAGATTTGGATTTCACAACCGCTCCAAGCCTCTACATTAACTTTGGAAAAGCCTTTAAAACAATATACTTGATGGATTTCAACCAAATATTTCACCAAGATACCCTCATGAGTTAGCTTTCCAACACACTTGGAATTACTCAATTTTGCTTAGTAGATTCGAAGATCTGATGATTCTAATGAAGATTGATCCAAGAGCCAAAACCGGACAAGCTATGTCCCGCATCATGGCCGAGCTTGACCGACTGACCAGGAAACCGAATGGTTTTGGTCGGTCCGCTTCAAAACCATTGCTTGACCGACCGTGACCGAATGACCAGGGGACTATTTTGCTTCGCCCGGCCCAAAGTTCGACAAAGCCCTGGACGATCATTCCGCGTCCGACCAACTACGACTGACCAAGCAGGAAACTAATCTGCGTCGTTCGGTTTGTTTTATTCGCATCGTCCTGCCTTCGTGCCACAAACGATCGGCCATAGGGTCGTGCCGGTCGGCCTGAGCCCGGTCCCGAAGCCCACTTCGGCGGTTTTGAAGCCCATGCAGTCTGCGCCGTCTTTCCTATTTCGACAAGGACTTTGGTCAAGCCTACTTTGACGATCACAAGCACTATGTATATACATCTTTTTGGCCTTGTTAATAAGTTAGATCATAATTACAGTTGTTTAGAGTTTTTATCGATTTGTTCCTATTATGACCTCGTATTTGGTTGATTGGCATCTCGATGAGATTTGCTAGTATCTATACTCTTTCGATTGACATTGGAACGCCCTTTAAGGTTCCTTGCGCTTTATATTCCACTTGTCCGACCTTTTCGACCATCCTAGATTTCTTGGAGAACGTACCTTTGAATTCTCAGATTTTCGTCAGTCTCGAGCTCAAAAATCCATGAGAAGATCCTGTATCAAACAGAGTGTAGGCTGTGGTCCCTCCCAAGAAAACCGATCCTACACGGTTTTCTAATTCTAAGTGACTCAACACACGAAGCACTTGCATGAAATATTTGAGGATCTACTCATGCAGAGTTTTTTATTTTGATATATTGAAACTGACGATAGCTTTAATGATTACTTACCAGCGATCGGCTCTGCATCCTTGTTTTTGATGGCTGCGTAGTCATCTTGCACCGCGTACTCTACTCCAGCGTTATCCTCGACTTCAGCCATGTAGGCCCGTGGTCCCAATGATGGGGCACTTCATAGGCATGGGTAGCTGATCCCTTGCTTGGTTTCCTTGCTGAGATCCTCTTAGCCTCCTCACCTTACAGTCCTTAGCAAGGTGTCCTTTGCGTTTGCACTACTTATATGTGACTCCTGCGTTAGGATAATACATTATCCTATGACATTGCACACTCCCTTGCTCTTCATATCTCCCAAACCACACCACGATTAGCCTGGAATTTTCATGGTGTCTCTACTACTCTGGCTGTCCTTGCATTGTCATACGTTGTCATCCTGGCCTCATCCTCAATTCCCTAATTGGTTATCGGATACTTTTCCACGAGATCAATCACCCACGCGTAGTATATCAACTAACAACGGTTTTACAAATGTCCACCCTTAGTCCGCCAAAACGGTGCTCAATCATTTCCCGTCCAGCAAACCCTATGAGGCGGTTGAACTAATGTATATAGTCCCTTACAGTGCGGTTCCCTTGCTCCAACTTTAGGAACCTTTCTTTGAGTCTGTCTTCAGCCTCTTGAGGAAAGTACTTCCTATGATAACTTATCGAATCGCTAAACTTTTGGAATGTCCTTAGATAGTTAATCAAGCATTAAATCGAGCAAGTTCGTATACAGTTCACTAAGCTTAGTAAATAAACTTTCGCAGTCTAAGAAGCCTAGCTTGTCAAAGATTAGGTCCGGCGAATGATACAGCACTGGCGTGGCTCAAATCAACCTAGGATCGGATTGCTAGATGCGCGGTAAAGCAATCAGCATTAGTAAGTTAACAAAACAAGACAAAGACTCTAATGATATCCCTAACAGTTCATCGAATTCATAGATCAAGCATGAAACTCAATGAATTAATAACCCTATCAACCTATCACAAAGGGATGATGAATGCATAGTATAAGATCTAAGGTTTAGAAAACTTCTCCAAATTGTAGTAAGGAGGAGAGATCCTCTCCTTGAAATCTCTAGACAAATGAAGAACTAAAAGAAATAAAACCAACCTTCTCACGAAGGTCCTCCTCAATCGAAGCTGCCACCTCCACTAAGTCTGCTCTCGTAGCATACATACGACCTCTGCACTGAGTCCTGATACCCGGGCGAAGCCCCTGAAGAAACCTCTGCAAAATCCCGCGCTCACCGCCTATATCGAGACCGGTATGCACCACTAGCCTGCCAAACTCGGCGTCGTACTCACACACCGAACGCTCTCCTTGCGTCAACGCAATGAACCGCAACTGAAGTCGATCCTGAGCCTCCTGAGGAAAGTACTTAGCGTCAAACTCCGCCACAAACTCGCCCCAAGTCCAAACAGCTCTCCTCCCCTGAACAGCCCGCCACCACAAATGCGCGTCACCACTCAGATAGTGGACAGCTAACTCCACCTGGTACTCCACTGGACATCTGATCGACTGAAAGTTCCGCTCCAGTCTCGATCTCCACTCGTCAGCCCCCTCTGGACCAACTCTGCCATCAAAGAAAGGCGTCCCGATACGCTGTATCTGTCCCATCATCGCTAAATAAGACGGATGCCCAACCACCGCAGCCCCATGCTGCCCACCAAAAGCCGCACCCTGCTGACCAAACACTGCAGCACCCTGCTGCCCAAACACTGCCACACGCGGCGGTGCTCCGGCCATCGGAGGAACACCCAGAGCCTTTTGCGGAACCACTGGTGGAAAACGTGCCAGCAACTGTGTCAGTAACCCCACAACTAGGTCATCTCGACCCTGAGCCGGAGCCGCACCCCCACCTGGGGCCGCCCCGCCCCCCGCGCCACCACCGACGCCCAAACCGGCCTCACTGGCCAAAGAAATAGACTGGGTCACCGACGCAGTCGCCACACTCGGCGCTACACTCTCGCCCGACTCCGCTGGTAGTCCATGACCCCGACCTCCACGGCCTCTGCCACGGCCTCTACCGCGGCCTCTACCACGACCTCTCGCAACACCGTCCATCTCACTGTACGGAACAAAGAGGTGAGATACTAAACACAGAAACCAACAACACAAACAACTCACCGCGGAATCTCCTGAAACCCGAAAAGGATGATACTAAACTATCAATTTCTAATAGTCCTAAAACCGTCTAGGCTCTGATAGCAAAAGAACAACCAAGGCTTTTTTAAAATAAAAAAAAACAATACTCAGCAGAAGTCTTTAAATAAATAAATCAATAAATAATAAATATCAGTTCAACATAAAAGCCAATAATCAATGAATTCAAATATTAAACAAGTCTAGCAACTAAAGCAAAACGAATAACACATAAATCCTATCATCCTCTTCTTCGGCCTTGATTCCGCGCTTAGACATTTCTTTTACCTGCATCACAGAAAAGGAGATGCGTAAGTATTATCATAAATACTTAGTGAGACGATCACTCTGCCCACGAGCCAATTACGCAATTGCTAGACAATTAAAGTCTTTTAAATAATTTCCACAATTATTAATATTTTCCCCATATTTTAAACATTTCCAAATAATTATTAAATAATTCTCATAATTAAATAATAATCTTAATAAATTATTAATCCAAAAATAATTAATTAAACCAAACCAATTAACCACT
Source organism: Erythrophleum ivorense (assembly GCA_026724425.1). Lineage (NCBI taxonomy): Eukaryota > Viridiplantae > Streptophyta > Magnoliopsida > Fabales > Fabaceae > Erythrophleum > Erythrophleum ivorense. The sequence goes on from JAIUCV010000092.1 coordinate 2,627,408, forward strand.
TAATTCAATTAAATCCATTAAACCGGATTAAACCATTAATTTCAATTAAAATCACATTGAACCGGATAACCACCTGAACCAGCCATCGGTGTTGACCGACACCGGCTTGGTGTCGTTCGACACTAACAACTTTTGGTGTCGCTCGACACCCGATTCTCTGGGTGAATCCGAACACGATGAAACAACACCATAAACACAGAATATCATCACAACCATCACTCAAGATATGATCAAACACCACGATTATCACCTCAAACTCTAAAAAACAACATGAACGCATCAACTCATCAATCTAACAACCTAGATCTAGAAACCACGGACCCACAGTCACGCACTCACCTTGATTTCAGATTGAGAAGAAAAAAAGGAGATGAACAACAAGAATCAGCAACCAAATCAACCAAAACCTCCAAAAATCTCCACAACACTCCAAAATCGCCTTCTAAACTCTCTGCCTCGAAATAAGAGCTCCAAAACGCGGCCAGTCCATTTTATTTAGAGTCTAAGGGTTTCCAAACCCAAACCAAGCGAAAACCAACGATTTAAAACAAACCGGAAATTTGCAATCGGGCCGGTGTCGATCGATGGATGTTACAACTCTCCCCCACTAAACTGGATTCGACCTCGAATCCCAACACAACAAACGTCTCGCAAGACCAAAACCTGACCTCGCAAGGCCACAACACTGGAGATCCTCACTTGATCCCCGAGACTCACATTCAATCTCATGTATACGCACGTTCCAAGACATCTTTCTCTTAACTCATTATCCAAAACACTCATATTGGGGCCACGGCCTCCCAAATAAGTCTAAACCAAACCACTTGTATTGGGGCCACAGCCTCCCAAACAAGTCTGCAACTACCCAAACTGGGGCCACGGCCTCCCAGATGGGCTTGCCATCGCTGATACCGAAGCCACGACACTCGGATAAGCCACTCACACTGAAGCCACGGCACTCGGGTAAGTCTTCCAGAGAACAAAAGTCTCCAAAATGTAATGACTTAAACGCCTATAAGAAAAAGATTGAAACCGTCTCACGACCCAACTGGTCAACAAGTGTAACATCCAAGACAACATTTAATAACACAGATAATGAGGAAAAACTCCATCTCAAAAATCTCAAAAATGTATGTCTTTACAACGTAAACCAAAACAACAATAACAAAGCTCGAAAGCTAAACCAAAAACAAAGCCACAAAGACGAAAGAAGCTCACTCCACGTCCTGCTTGTCGAGTCACTTCCTGAACTTCAACTTCATCTTTGCCTCCTGCTCCCAAGTCTCCTCCTCTATACCGCCACAAGTCCACAAAAATCTCAGAAACGGTATCTTCTTGTTCCGCAGAACCTTGACTCTCCTCTCAAGAATCCTCACAGGTACTGCCGGAACTGACAAATCTGGCTGAAGATCCTCTGGAATCTTAGCCACCAACTTCTATGAAGGATGAAGACACTTCCTCAGCATTGACACACGAAACACCTTGTGAAAGGCTCTCATAATCGGAGGTAACTCCAACCTTTACGCCAACGCTCCATAACCGGAAACGGACCCGTAAAACGCGGAGTCAGCTTGTTCTCTGCGATAGATCTGTTAGGACCCCTCAACATCTCCATCTTGAGATACACTCTATCTCCAACCTGAAACTCAAGCTCTCGTTTGCGTCTATCTGCGTAACTCTTCTGTCTATCCTGAGCTTCCTTCATGTTCTACCTCACAACACGAACCTTCTCTGTCGTCTCTTGAACATAAGTAGCTCCATAAATGCTGCGCTCCCCCACTTGGGTCCAGCATAAGGGTGTCCTACATGGCCTCCCTCAAAAGGAGCCATGCCAATTCTCGCCTGGACGCTGTTGTTGTAAGCAAACTAAACCAAGCTCAAGTGATCTGCCCAATGACCACCCCAATCTAGCACTCACATCCTCAACAGATCCTCTAAAGTCTGGATAGTCCTCTCTAACTGCCCATCTGTCTGCGGATGATATGCTGTACTCATGTGCACCTTAGTGCCCATCTCTGTCTGAAATACCCTCCAAAACTCTGAGGCAAATCTCGGATCTCGGTCTGACACGATACTGGCTGGCACTCCATGCAGCCTCACAATCTCCCGCACAAACTTCCTAGCCAAAACAGCAGCTCCATCTGTCTTCTTGATGGCCAAGAAATGTGCTGACTTGGTCACCTGATCCACAATAACCCAAATGGCATCATGAGTCCTCGAAATAGGTTGCCCAACCACGAAATCCATCGTGATTTTGTCACACTTCCACTCTAGAATGGGTAAGCTCTTCAAAAGACCACCCGGAACCTAATGCTCAGCCTTCACCAAAGAACATGTGTTGCACCTCGCAACCCAATCAGCCACATCTCTCTTTATCCCGACCCAATGATAGTACCTCTTGAGGTCATGGTACATCTTGGTCGCTCCTGGATAAATCGAAAACTTGCTCAAATGAGCCTCTCTCAGAATCTGCTGCCTCAAATCATCCACCTTGGGTACACAAACCCGACCGCGAACCAGAATAGTCCCGTTGTCAGATACCTGATACTCAGAACTCGGTACTCGCGACGCATCAATCAGACTCTGATCACTCTTCTGTGCCACTCTGATCATGCTCAGCAAATCTGCTTGATCAACTGCCTCTAAGCCCAAAGGCTCCTGCGAAATAGCACAAAGGCGTAAAGTGCAAATCTCGATCACCAAAGCCTCCACATCCTGCTCTAAAGCCGAATCACACCTCCGTCGACTCAAAGCATCTGCCACTAGGTTAGCATTGCCTGGATGATAGATAATCTCCAAGTCATAGTCTGCCAAAAACTCTACCCAGCGTGTTTGTCTCGCATTCAGCAATGGCTGAGTGAAAATGTGCTGTAAGCTCTTGTCGTCAGTAAAGATCTGAATTGAACAACCCTACAAATACGACCTCCAGATCTTAAGTGCAAAGACCACCGCTCCCAACTCAAGATCATGGGTAGGACGGTTACGCTCACTGCCCTGCCATTGCCTCGAAGCGTAACCGATAACTGTGCACTCCTGCATCAGCACACAACCCAGACCAACTCCTGAAGCATCAGTATACACCGCATAAGGCTTCCCTGGCTCGGGTAACGACAAAAAAAGAATGCATGATCTTTCTACTGTCGTGGCTCCGGCCACTATGTTTTACAAATCATTAGACCCAGCTGTCGTTGGTTATTGTAAGATGAATACATGCATTAAATCGATCGGGTTTTGATAAAATTCACTAAACTCCTTAAGTTGAGTTTTGTTTCTTACGACGCTTAGCTCATCAAATACTAGTTCATGCAAATAAATTCAGCACATTCGAGGTTATATTTCCCTATGATTAGATAACTAAATGAGCGGTAAAATAATCATGCATTGAGTATGAACAACGATAAAGAACCATATACGATTATATTTTCAATATTATGTTATACAACCATTCACTACAAGAAAACATGTGATTTGCGAGGGAAGTTTGCAACGGAAAACTAATCAGTCGCAAATTTGCGATGGCTTAGCAACGATTTACTTGCTCGTGACAAATCAGTTGCAAATTTGCGACGAAAGTATATGCCCCACCAATCCGTCGTAAAGTTTTGACGACATTGCGACAAACTTGCGACGAAATAGCAAACAGACGCAATTATGTCGCAAATTTGCGAATGTACGAGGGAAAAACGCAAATTTGCGACCATAATTCGGTAGTAAAGTGACCACGCATCTATCTCGTCGAAAGTCCCACGCAAAATTGTGACGGATTTGCGAGGAAATATGGCTGCCGACATCCCCAGATTAGGTGGAGCACGTGTTAAATGAAGCTCACCTAACTGTTTGCGAGAAGAAAATTCCGTCGCAAAGCATTCGCAATTCTGTCGCAAGTTAGCCGAAAATCTGCCGCAAATTCGTTTTCCATTGCAAATCTATCGCAAATTCCGTAGCAAATCCGTAGCAAATTCTTTACAATTCCCTTGCAATATTTTTTACTTCCCTATATATAGGGGCACGTGAGATCACAATATCTCATACCAAAAACAACAAAAAAAGAAAAAAAACAGAGAAGAGGAGGGAAAGAAAAGGGAGAAAAAAAATCTACGAATTATCAATGAGTTGTTGAGTGAAATAAAAAAATGAGTTACGGAATATATAATTTACGAAATTTGATGTACAATCACAAAGATCCACAAACCAAACAGGTGAAGTGACGAAAGAGTTTAGAGACGGGCTACTAGGATTCATTAATCAGGCAACAAACCAACCCTTTACAATGGAAAACTGTAAAATATTTTGTCCCTGTTGGAAGTGCGGGAACCAGAAATATATGGATATTGATACGGTGAAAAAGCATGTTTTCAAAAGTGAAGATCATAGTAGTACTTATGCAACGGGAAGTAGTGGTACAAGTCATGGTGTTGAGCAACATAATTATAATGCTAACTATAATTACGGTGGTGATTTATTCGGAAATGAGGGAGGGTATCACCAAGGAAATAGATTTCACAATATCGATACAGATGCATTTCATGAAACTACAACAGTTTTTGATGATGATAATTCTAGGGAAGATATGTTAGAAGAACCCAATATTGAAGAAAAAAACTTTTATGATATGTTAGACGCTGTAAATCAACCAATCTACGATGGATGTAGAAAGGGGTTATCTAAATTATCACTAGCATCTAGGATGATGACAATTAAAAGTGAAAATAACCTAAGCCAAAATTGCATAGATAACTTGATGTGACTATGGACAAGGATAGCAGCAAGGAATAGGACGGACAGCTTGAACCCGAGGAAGGACAGCTTGTAGCCGCGGAACAGCTCGCTGCCGAGGCCACTTTAGCTGAACTCGCCGAGATCACTCTGGCCGAGCCCGCCGAGGAGAAGGACACCAGTCAACTCGCTGCCGAGGAGAAGGACGCAAGTCAGCTCGCTGCCGAGGAGAAGGACACCAGTCAGCTCGCTGCCGCGGAGAATGAAGTCAACCAGTTCGATGCCGAGGATAATCAACCGCTGCCAAGAAGAAGGTTGCCAATCATCTCGCTGCTGAGCATAACGTAGCTGAACTTGCCGAGGCCATGTTAGCCGAACCAAGGGATCGTTTGAGTTGGCAAGATCAGGAGGTTAAGCATTCCACTCTGGTTTACTTAACGGCTCGATGACTTCGACAAAGGGACAAGTGGCTTGTGGTGTGCTCTTTTTCCCTGTCATGGTTTTGTCCCAATGGGTTTTCCATGATAGGTTTTCAACGAGGCCCACAACCCGCTTCAAACTATCCCTTCTGTCTTATGTCATCCGAGCCGAGCCGTTCGATTGGTATAATTGCAGAACCCGCCGAGCCGAACCGTTCGTTTAATCATTTGAGCGGGAGCGCTTGGAGCGTATCTTTTGAACATTTAAATTTGCATTTAATTTTTGTGTGTTTCCGAGATGGCTGGAGCATGTTCCAACCATCTCTTCGTATTCCCCCTCTTTCCCTTATATTCTCACTACAATTCATTTGTAACAAATCATGTAAGTCTTTATCAAAAACCTCTCTTTGTTCTTATATCAATCGTTTGAGCTGTTCTCATTCGATTCTTGTTTCTTCTTGTTAATCACTTGAAGAATCATCATTCTTTTCTCTTTGAGATTAGAATCCGGAGTTTCCCAGATCTTTCACAATCTGTTGAAACAATCCGTTCGTTTTCCCCGTTCTTATCATTCTGCATATCCGATTTTATCATTCCGCAACCCGTTCATCATCAACCTTCGATCGATCACCTACTTTTGTGTGCTGGTTTTTGGTAGTGTTACATCAAGTGGTATCAGAGCACATACAGAGTTAAGTGATCTATTCTTTTATGAGTTTTAGTTTTCGATTTATCATTGAAAATTTTGACTGTTCATCTTCTGTTCTTGATCATTTTGCTAGAAATAATTGTATAATTATTTCTGGTCAGTCTATCATCACATCCTTGTCCGTTGTAGTCTTTTTCGTCATCTGATTTCGTTGCATCATTTTTAATTATTATTTTTAAGAGCAATTATTTTGAACAAGTGACTGCCGTGAATTTTTGTTTTGATTTCAGGTACCATGGCGAGCCGAGGGAAGGAAACGGGAAAAGGAAAGCATCAAGAGGAAGGAGAAACCGAATCCAGCAGCAATGCTTTTGATCAAGAAGCCATGATCGCTGCCCTTACCAAAATAATGGATGAGAAGTTGACCGCATTTAAAGACGAGCTGAAGGGCAAGAGGAAGTTGGATCAGACCAAGGCAGAGAAGGTCCATGATCTTGATTCAGAATCGGTTCGTCCGGCTCGGGATCCTCGGAAGAAACCAACAGACGAACGCGCCGAAGAGTACTACAGCAGTCAAGGTTACTCTTCTCGAGGAAGTCACAGAAGATCGAGGCATCCGAGGGAGGAACCAGATGCTATGGCCGCAAACCTTGGTAACTACAAGATGAGAGTGCCGCAGTTTTTCGGGAAGAATGACCCGGACGCCTACTTGGATTGGGAAAAGAAGGCCGAGCTGGTGTTCACTTACCAGAAATACTATGGCATCAACTGTGTGAAGATAGCTGCCGCCGAATTTTACGATTATGCTCTCAGCTGGTGGGATCAAACCGTTTCGGCTCGGGTTCGTAGCGGGGCTTATCCGATTGAGTCTTGGGAAGAAATGAAGCGTGTGATGAGACTCAGATTTGTTCCTAGTCACTATCACCGCGAGCTACATTCCAAACTGTGAAAGCTCACACAGGGCTCGCGTTCCGTTGAGGATTACTATCAAGAGCTCGAGGTGTTGATGAAGCGAGCCAACAATGTCGAGGAGAAAGAAGCTGCAAGCCATGGCGAGACAAACCACAAGCAGCCTGACAAGACACGGAGCCATCCATATCCAGATTCTCACACTCCCAAACATTTGGTTAGTTTTAAATCTGATTACCAATTTGGTGATAAAATTTCTCTCTATGCATTTTCAGGGAAATGAAACTACAAAGAGTGGGAAAGAAACATTGAAGAGTGTTTCTACTACAACCAAATCCCGAAGGAGAAGAGACTTTTAAATATGATTACCAATTTGGTGATAAAATTTCTCTCTATGCATTTTCAGGGAAACGAAGCTACAAAGAGTGGGAAAGAAACATTGAAGAGTGTTTCTACTACAACCAAATCCCGAAGGAGAAGAGACTTCCTTATGCAGTTGGTCAGCTCAAAGGAGACACTTATCAATGGTGGTTGCAAGAACAAGATGATCGTCGTTACTACCGAGAGCCAACTATCACCTCTTGGAATTACCTTAAAGAGCTATTAAGGGACAAGTATGCATGTAAAGGTTTAGTTCCAAAGATCACAGAGCCTTATCCAAGATGTTTCCCTACAGCAACCAGTCGCGATCCACAAGAAAACACTAAAGGACAAGGTAAGCATTCTGCTTCTCAACATTTACAAGAACTAACTTTTTACAGGAGCAAGAATAGAGACCACGTTGCTGAGGAGTTCCCAAGCAAGATATTCACTTCCTCTACAAGTCCAAAGCAAGTGGCACCAGAAAGTATCAAAGGAGTTCCAGTGAATCATGCTCAGAACGATCTAGGTACCAAAGGTGATTCGGTTCAAAACCCTTGTTATGATCTGCAAGAAAATAAGAAACAAGAAATTGTTTCAGTCTGTAACAATGAAGAGGTACAAGCTAAACTTTCTCAACTTGCTTATGATGATTCCATGATTGGTATAATGCACTTGTCTTTCTCCAAAAGTGTTGAGATGGGTACAGGGTCTGGTGAAAAACAAAGTAAGCAACCAGATCAAGAAAATGGAACTCAGTCCAAACTAAGTCCACCAAAGTCTAAACTGCCAGATCAACAACTACGAGGTTTAGGTGTGACAAGAGGAGAGGCGCATCAAAAGGAGTCATCACCAACTCAAGTTTCAAATCTGAAGCCAGCACAAAACACTTTCTGTCTGATAATGCCAGAGGAGATTAGACCAGAACCACACATTTACCCTGACCCAGGTAAGTTTCTAGAACTCTTTTTAATTAGTAAGACTCATGAGTTTTCTAATGTTGCAGGAAGATTAGGTTTTAAGCTCTCTAACAAAGAGATTGGAAGTAAGTTTGTAACTTCGGTTATGAAAGGTCTAAATGATGAGTTGGATTGAAAGTTCATTCCAGAGCCAACCAACCTTGCGACAGAACCAGTTCCTAAACCAGTTTCAAATAGTCATACGAGAAAGCACTGTAAGGAATTTGTTTTGGTTAGGACAGAGTCTGATATGATCATGTTGGTTCCTGCTCATTTTGAAAGGCGCTTTGATTTAGAAAATATGAAAGATTTTTGCTTTTCAAAATCTGTTATGTTTGACAAAACGATTTCATCTTTTAAAGTTCTTAGCCTTGAAAGAATCTTTAAGCCAGAAAGATTTATAATTGATGTCTTAAGCAAAGGAAACCTATCTGATTCTCTTGAGAAGTTGTTTGATTATTCCTATCGCACATTTGATGTGTTTTCTTTAGTTTTTGTGAAAGAATATAAAAGACAGGTCAAGGATTCAAAGGCAGGGATGTATCAAAGTCTAACTGATGAAGTGGATTATGGACCTAAGGATGAGCTAGACCACAAGTTTAATCCAGACCCCAAGAACAAATGGAAGCCAAAAACAGAACAAGAAAAACTCGAGAAGAATATACCTCAGACCTTAGTTGATGGGCAGATAAGTTCTAACCTTATTTTTTTCGTTTTTGAACTTCCCAACTCAAGTTTAATGCACTTGTTCTTTTCCTTAAGTGATAATAAAGGAGCAGGTTTCATGGAGAAGCATAAGAACTTAGGAGAAGCAGCATCAGGGAACAATACCTTCTCATCTCACGCCCATATCATTCATAGATCTCCATTTTCACTTATGGTTCCTTGTTTGAGTTATATAATCACTAGAGGCGAGGCAGCCCGGATCAGAAATCAAGCATATTCCGAACCAATTCCGGAGAAACCACCAGACTCCTACCCACGATATCCAAAGCAAAGCACTCAAGGTAAGTATCTGGATTTCCCAAGACATATGAAACCTAACTTGTTCTTTTCTGGTGTAGGAAAAACAGATTTGAGGAGAACAATACCTTCTCATCTCACGCCCATATCATTCATAGATCTCCATTTTCACTTATGGTTCCTTTTTTGAGTTCTTTAATCACTTGAGGCGAGGCAGCCCTGATCAGAAATCAAGCATATTCCGATTTGAGATCTCCTACCCACGATATCCAAAGCAACGCACTCAAGGTAAGTATCTGGATTTCCCAAGACATATGAAACCTAACTTGTTCTTTTCTGGTGTAGGAAAAACAGATTTGAGGACAAATCCTTTTCAAGAGGAAGGGGATGATGTGACTATGGCCGAGGATAGCAGCAAGGAACAGGACGGACAGCTTGAACCCGAGGAAGGACAGCTTGTAGCCGCGGAACAGCTCGCTGCCGAGGCCACTTTAGCTGAACTCGCCGAGATCACTCTGGCCGAGCCCGCCGAGGAGAAGGACACCAGTCAGCTCTCTGCCGAGGAGAAGGACGCCAGTCAGCTCGCTGCCGAGGAGAAGGACACCAGTCAGCTCGCTGCCGCGGAGAATGAAGTCAACCAGTTCGATGCCGATGATAATCACCTCGCTGCCAAGAAGAAGGTTGCCAATCAACTCGCTGCTGAGCATAACGTAGCTGAACTTGCCGAGGCCATGTTAGCCGAACCAAGGGCTCGTTTGAGATGGCAACATCAGGAGGTTAAGCATTCTACTCTGGTTTACTTAACGGCTCGATGACTTCGACAAAGGGACAAGTGGCTTGTGGTGTGCTCTTTTTCCCTGTCATGGTTTTGTCCCAATAGGTTTTTAACGAGGCCCACGACCCGCTTCAAACTATCCCTTCTGTCTTATGTCATCCGAGCCGAAACGTTCGATTGGTATAATTGCAGAACCCGCCGAGCCGAACCGTTCGTTTAATCATTTGAGCGGGAGCGCTTGGATCGTATCTTTTGAACGTTTAAATTTGCATTTAATTTTTTTGTGTTTCCGAGATGGCTGGAGCATGTTCCAACCATCTCTTCGTATTCCCCCTCTTTCCCTTATATTCTCAGTACAACTCATTTGTAACAAATCATCTAAGTCTTTATCAAAAACCTCTCTTTGTTCTTAGATCAATCGTTTGAGCTGTTCTCATTCGATTCTTGTTTCTTCTTGTTAATCACTTGAAGAATCATCATTCTTTTCTCTTTGAGATTGGAATCCGGAGTTTCCCAGATCTTTCACAATCTGTTGAACAATCCGTTCGTTTTCCCCGTTCTTATCATTCTGCATATCCGATTTTATCATTCCGCAACCCGTTCATCATCAACCTTCGATCGATCACCTACTTCTGTGTGCCGGTTTTGGGTAGTGTTACATCATAAGTGGGTTGGACTATTTCAGGAGTATTTAAAAGAACATAATCTTTCTGCTAGTAATTAATATCAAATACAGAAGTTCGTTGCGAGTCTTGGATTACCATCAGAAATGATTGATGTATGCTTGACAATTGCATGATTTTCTGGAAAGATGATTATAAGCTGCAGGAATGTCGATTTTGTCAAAAGCCGAGATATCAACCAACTCCTGTCCCGTACCAACGTATGTGGTATTTTCCATCGGGATTTGAGGGATCTTGTAACATCCGAAATCCAATCTATCGCTGCTGAGGAGCGGTGTCGATCGACACCAGGGGGAGTGTCGTGATGGCATGCATGGGTGTGGTATGTATGCAAGTTATAAAAAACCCTAAGCAAAACATAGTTGCAAGTGCACAACATGTTGTTGTAGTACTTAGGGGTCGATCCACAAGAGAATGCGAATTACTCACTACACATTTGTAAAGATTTGGTTAAGCTAAATCATCAATATGCAAGGGGTTTTGTGTTTTGTTTTATAAGGAAGAATAAACAACAACGCAAACTATACAAACACCATTATTGAACAAAAGACAATCCGCAAAAGACATAAGCCAAGTCGATTGAAAAGTTTGGTAAATCCGATTTCTATGAACTCAAAACACTATGATGTGGTCATCCCACTTTCGTGGCTCCGCCCACCTATGTTTCTTAAACCAATGGACTCAACTTTCACATGGTCATTATAGAGTGAAACATGCATTAAATTTAGGTAGTGATTGTTCACAAAACTCCTTAGGTCTACTTTCATAGCCTAAGACGAATCGCCCATCAAATATTAGGACCCGAGATATAACAAGCTTTTGGAGAGTATATGAACCTTAGATCAGGTCGCTAGTTAGCTACTCTAGCAACAAGCTTTAGGTATGAATAAAGATGGTGAACCATATGGTTTCCCTTTCTTTAACAACCGATTCTCGATGGCTTATCATGTCATGACTTCTTTGAAAGATCCATGATTCAATAACGAGTCTAAAGGAGTAGAGAGGATCTCATGGTTCTAGTGGAAGGAGGCGGAGTGATAGAGATCAAACCGCGGCTCTCCCATAGAGAGAAACCTCTAAACCCTAGACTTAAGCTAAAACATGCGAGTATGTACAAGATGCAAAAAGGAAAAGAAAGAACAAGGAGACCACCTAAGTGGCTCCGTTTTATTGACTGAAAAGATGAAGAGAGTTGTGTTCTATGATATTGTGATGTCGATACAAGAGGCTAAAAGCAAGTATATATAGGTGAGGGGAGGCTAGGTCGGCTGAGTTAAGGCGCAAGAGAGAAGAGGAAACTTTCCATTTCCTCTCCTCGCTTGAACTTGCTCACCAAGTCTTGAGAGAGGCGCGGCTGCCACCTTCTGATCGCGTGAAATGGTGTGGGCTTGAGTCTTGATGAAGTCCAGGCTTGGCCCGCAGTTATCCCGGTCCATTTTGCTCATCCAAGCTCCGTGGGCTTCACTTACTCGCCAGACGGACATGTCTTGGGAGAAAAATATCCTAGGCCGCATATCTGCTCCAAATGGCCCAATTCTACTTCTCCGCGACGCATGTCTCATTTATATATCTTTCCATATAAAGATCTCATGATTTGGACGTCGGAAAGACCCTTTGCCACGGTCATCTTTCGGATGCTTTGATTCTGCCCAAATGTGGAAATCGGCTAACTTGGGTTTTGTTGAAGCTCTTGACTTGGGAACTTGCATGGATCTTTGTTTGAAGTTATTTTGCTCCATTTTGCCTTCTTTTTTCCATTTTTACCTGTTTGCTTCCCAAGACCACAATATACAAGAAAACTACCTCTTGGATACAAAATCATTATTATTAAGTAAGAAAATATATGAAAAACCAAGGTAAAAACATGTAAAATATGGATATATCAACTCCCCCAGACTTAGCCTTTTGCTTGTCCTCAAGCAAACTAAGAAAGGAAAAGAGGTTTGAAAACATGAGAACTCTCAATGCATTTTGAAAATCCATGTTAGCTTATGTTTTAGTAATCCACATGAAAAACGGTTTTGGCTTTATGATGAGGAACATAAGTACTTACATTGAGTTTAGCAGTCGTTCCAAAGTAACCCACACTCCATATGACCATCCGGGCTCACCTCCTTTGACTCCTTTAGTTTTTAAAGGTGTGGTCTCAACTAGGGGATCTCGATCAAAAGGTTTATGATCTCTTTCTCATCCTCTTGTGTTTAAACACTTGTCTTGGCCCTTGTTTCACCTCTCTCCCTTCTCACTCCTTAAGTCGATTGATCCCTTTTTTATTGTAGCAAGGTATTTTTTTATTCGACTTCTTCTCCTCTTTGTGGAGGTTTTTGATGGATCTTCCATAGACGCGAGTATTGATGGTTGTAGCCACCTAATCCCCGGTTACTTGGATCAAAAGGTCTTCCATATACGCGAGTATTGATGGTTGTAGCCACCTAATCCCCGGTTACTTGGACCTTGATGCTTTTTCTTAAAATTGGAGGGGCGAGAGAGGGGAAACCGAACTCACATTGACTTTCACTATTTGGTGAGGATGAGGAGTCGTGCCTTTTGTAAAACCAAGCCCCTAGCTGAAAAGGTTAAGTTCATTTAGGTGCGGAGTCAAAGATTGATCCTCCCTCGGCTTTTTGGAAATGTGGCCACTTTTGGTAGACCGATCTGCTCAAAGTGTACATTGAATGAATGTGTTGCCAAATACTGTTTCAATGGTCACTTAAACATTAGTGCAACATGGTTAGTTTCAAAGAAAAGGTCATAATTCTCGGACAAAATTTTGACTCAATAAAACGACTCAAAGAAAAATGAAAAAAGGAAAAGTCAAAAAGAACAAACTTGTTAGTAATCCCCCCAGACTTAACTTGCACCGTCCCGGTGGAAGCAAATCCAATTAAGAGGGGTTGAAAAGAAAAGTGAATTTGATGGGAATGTGTCTTGGATTTTGTTACCAAAGTGTGACCATAGGTCATGAAGAGCGGTTTTGCTTTGTTGAGGGACTTCATGTGTGATATCACGGCATCAAATCATTCCTTAGATCGATTTGGTCGGTGAGTTTTCAATCTTAAGTTATGATTCCGGCCGGTTTGCAGTTTGGTCGTTTAAGTCCCATTTTGTCGACCAAAAATGAGTGCTGTGAACCACAGAACAAACTGTTAAGAATTTAATGAACGAGATTGAAAATTTACCATCCAATATGATGTTTTAGAGCCGTTGGTGAAGTTTCAGGTGAGTTGGTCGAGCGGTTTTGAAAAGGCTGCATCGGGTGGATCCGTCGGTCGGCCGGAAGGTGATGTGATGGACCACAGCTTGAACCGTGAACATTTCGCTGACCGATCTTGAAATTCCACCGACCAATCATATATTTTAGGAGCAGTGGCGAAATTTGAGGCCAAACGAACGAGCGGTTTGAGATAACCGTCACTTGGTGCTTCATCCGAACGATCCGCAGAGAGTGCAATAGAACACAGCTCAAATGATGACGAATTCTAAGACCAAGCTTGAAATTCCGTCAACCAACCTCATATTTTATGACTACTGGAGAAGTTTGGGGTCAAACGGACGAGCGGTTTGAGAGTTCCTTCACAAAGTGGTCAACTCGGCTCCGGGAAGAGTTTCTTGACTTCTTTGTGATTCGCTCGTTCGTTCTTTGATTTTCATCTGGAATAATGATGTTGAAGCTCCAAGGATTCATCTCCAGCTGGTGGTATCTCCATGCTGTGATTTTGGTTATGCCGGCCTTTTGGTGCACCGCGGACGACCGGATGAGGCATCTCGGCATATCTCCGTTTCCGTCAACATTTCTCCGTCTTATCTTTTGGATTTGCCGACCAACATGGTGTTGTTTGGTCGCCTGTGAAGTTTGGTGGATTTTGGTCGAGCCGTTTGTGAGATAGTCGGTTGGGGGCTCCTCCTCACTCGTGTGGGCGGGAAAATGGTACCGGACTTGATATCTCCCATTTGACTAGACCGTGGAGTGACTTTCTTCGACCGATTTGTCTCCTTAATCCTTCTTCAACATCCCAAAGTGTTGACCGCATTGTTCGTGTTCCTGAACAAGGGTGGGTTGATTGGGTGGGATTTGACCGGCTCATGCAAAACTCCTTTGATGGTCTTCTTTGGCACTTAATCCTAAAACATGTTTATTTTGTTTTTGTGGATATGATAAAATTCCCAAAAAATTCAAGTTAATAATAAAATCAAAACAAAAGTTAAAAAGAAAAGAAAAATATGGGTTGCCTCCCATAAGCGCTAGTTTTAAGTCTTTATAGCTCGACTCCTTGTGTTCCTTAGGTGTTAGGCAAGTGTGGAGGCTGTAGGATGCTCCAAGTGCATCTTGTCTTGTAACACTTCTTTGATCAAGTAACCTTGTTGTGAGCCTTCTTCTCCACGTGTGTACCGAAATCTTTTAGATGAGAAACCGGGAGGTGCAGCAACAGAATAGGTATCCTTGTCAATATTGGCTAGGGAGATCCTCCTGTTTGGCCAATCCATGATTGCTACAGCTGTTGCTAAGAAAGACCTCCCAAGTAGAAGGGCTTGGTCTTCCGGATCCTCCATAGTAACAACATAGAAATCGGCTAGAATGATGCATTCTTCAAAGGAAAGTTGAACATCTTTTACCTTGCCAAGTGGTTTGAATGAAGAGTTGTTGGCAAGCTTAATGCCCATGTTGGTCCGCTCCATGGACTCAATCAATCCCAAACTTCTTGCTATCACAGCCGGCATGAGGTTCACACTTGAACCGGAATCGCATAGTGCATCATCAAAGAATTTGCCATTGATGGAGCAATGTATAAGAAAGTACCCTGGGTCATGAAGCTTGTGTAGTGTCCTTGGCGCAGGCATTTCCTCTCGTGCTTCATTATACATCTTCTCCACCTCGGCTAAACCCCAATCATGAGTCCATACAAAGTCTTGAAGGTAAGGGCTCTTGTTGCAAGCGACATCAAACGGCATATTGCTAGGGAACCTTTTTGCCATGAAGTTGAAGTCATCAATGGTGTAGTCCATTGTTGAGCTCGCCTTCCTTTTCTCCTTAGGGACGGGTGGCTGTGAAGTTCTTGGAGAAAGTGGTGTTCCTTCCGGCAAACTTCTTCCTCTTATCCTTGTTGTACGCTTGCCTTGTCTCCTCTCATCCTCATCCCAAACCACTCTTGGATTGGTCTCTCTAACACCAAAAGCAACCAAATAATTGTTAGGCTTTGAGTTGGCCGCTTTTGTGTCCTTTGAAGCTCGGTCTCTTTCTTCCATATCCTCCAAGCGTTTGGTGAGGTCTTTGACTCCCTTGGAGACTCCTCCGGTTGTATCTTGCCATAGTGTGGTCTTCTCAAGTAGCTCTTTGTATCTCTTTTCCACAAGATGCTTCAAGTCATTGATTGATACCTTGAATTGTTCTTGATGCGATCATGGATAAGGATGGACAGCTTGAATCTGAGCTTGAACATGACGGATCCAAAGACATGGAGCTTGAACCAGTGGAGCAGCATGAACCAGAGGAGAAACTTGCAGCTAAGGATGGGAACAAAGGCGGAAAAGAGTATGGAAAAGATGCTATCTTAACCTCGTTGGTTTTGATACATGATCATCAATGGGCATGTGTCTCATTTGTACTCTTTTTCCCTTGTCAAGTTTTGTCCCAATGGGTTTTCTTGACAAGGTTTTTAATGAGGCAATTGGGTCACATACAAATCACCCATTTGATGATCCAGATCATGGCATAAGGTTCACAATTCAGCCCAAAGGAGCATATATGAAGTCCAGCTCGTTTTATGCCATGTACAAGCCCAAGAAGAGCCCAAACAAAGTGCTTAATTTCCTGGTCAAGAGGAGTGACGAAAATGGCATATGAATGGTCTTATTTTGTTCAAACTTTCATTTAAGTTTATGTGTGTTTCCGAGGTGGTCTTTGGAGCTTGTTCCTTGACCTATCTCTTAGTATTCTTCTCTCCTTCCCCTTTATATGTT
Organism: Erythrophleum ivorense; assembly: GCA_026724425.1. NCBI lineage: Eukaryota > Viridiplantae > Streptophyta > Magnoliopsida > Fabales > Fabaceae > Erythrophleum > Erythrophleum ivorense. The sequence goes on from JAIUCV010000092.1 coordinate 2,643,799, forward strand.
GCTGGACGAAATCCCTTTTAAGCTATCTAAGTTTTTATTCTCAAACCCTTTACATTCTTAGATCAAATCTCTTTGGTGTGTCATATCCTTTGAGATCCCTGTTCACTCTTGGTGTGTAATATCCAATGAGTCTTCAGGGAATCCTATTCACTCCTGGTGCGTAATATCCAGCGAGTCTTTAGGATGCCTATTCACTCCTGGTGCGTAATATCCAGCGAGTCTTTAGGTTGGTGTTTTAGAGATCATTCCGCAGTCTCTGAATCAAACCGTTCAACCATTTACTCCTTCCATCATCACGGCTCACGCCAAACCTATCCAACCTCAGCTTCAGAGTGCCGATAAAGGGAGGATCTCATCATTTGGTATCAGAGCACATTATGAGCTGAGTTTCTATCCCTTTTATGTGTTTGATTTTCGTTTTTGTTCATCATCTCATTTGTGTCTGTTCATCTTCTCATTTCGAAAATCATAGATCCTCTCATTATCATTGTTCATTTGATCATTTCATTTGTTACTACCATCATATCATTCATCTTGTTGCGATTCCATCCATTGAATCATCTTTCTGAGCATTTTAAATCTGGCTGTTCATCTTCTGTTCTTGAGCATCATAGGTTTATTTGCTAGAATTGTTTGCATAATTATTTTTGATCATCTTAGTATCATTTCATCGATCCTTGTTAATCATATCCATCATCTGAATTTGTTGCATAATTTTAATAATTTTATTTTGAGCCATATCAGGTGCAATGGATTAATGAAGCCGGAGATATGAGAGTCAAAGAACAAGTGGTTGTGCCATTGTCAATTTGGGAGCTATGAGGATGAGGTATTATGCGACATTCTACCTATGGACGCTGGACACATTATTCTGGGTAGACCATGGCAATCCGACCGACGTGTGATTCATGATGGTTTCACCAACAAATATACACTTTTGCACAAAGGCCGTAAGATCACTCTCACTCCTTTAACTCCACAAGATGTCTATGAGGATCAAGTCCAACTGAGCAAACAGAGAGTCAAACCGCAACAAAAGGTTGATCCACCCGAGTCAAACAAAGCACTTAACTATATGGTTAAGTCCAAGCAGGTTAAACATTCCATGCTCTCCAATAAACCTTGTCTTTTATTTATTTTTAAGGGAGCTTTGGCTAGTTTGGCTAACCATGCACCGGTTATCCCGAGTGATTTGGCTAATATTTTGCAGGACTTCAAGGATGTCTTCCCAGATGAAAGTCCACAAGGTCTACCCCCTGTCCGAGGTATTGAGCACCAAATCGATTTCGTCCCGGGATCCACCTTACCAAACCGCCCGGAGTACCGAACCAATCACTGTGCACTCTTGCATAAGGACACAACCCATACCAACTCCTGAAGCATCTGTATACACCACATAAGGCTTCCCGGCTCGGGTCATGCCAACACTGGTGTACTAGTCAACATCTCCTTGAGCTTGAAACTCAAGCTCTCTCCTCTGCCTATCAGCGTAACTCTTCTGCCTATCCTGAGCTTCCATCATGTTCAGCCTCAAAACACAGACCTTCTCTGTCGTTTCCTGAACAAAAGTAGCTCCATAAATGCTGCGCTCCCCCACTTGGGTCCAGCATAAAGGCGTCCTACATGGCTGATATACCTCTATTTTGTACCCTTTTTATATGGTTTTACTATGCTTTTTATAAGGTTTTTAAAGGCTTTTTGATCTAAAAAGGTTGTTTTTGTGGATTTATAGTACTAAGAGTCTAAACAGGTCGAAAGATGCATTTTGTAGCAAAACCACAGGATTTGGACTTTATGCCGCTCCGCGACACAGCATCAACTTTGGAAGAGCCCCAAAGACATTCTACTCAATGGATTTCACCAAAACCAGTTCGCCGCGATGAATGGAAGATATGATCATTTTAGTGAAGAGTGTCAGATCAGCCGAAACCGGACATCAACAACAGCCGGTCGACCGAGCCGGTCGGACAGGGACTCCAAGGCTCCCGTCCGACCCGACCTTCCTTCACGACGACGACCAATCCGGTCGACCCAGACCGGTCGGACAGGGACTCCATGGCCCTCGTCTGACCCGACTTTTCTTCACCATCCCGTGCGCGCTCGACCGCCCAGCTCGACCCGACCACCATCCTGACCGACCGGTCGACCGCCCCGCTCGACCCGCCTTAGCCGACTAAGGCCCATTTTGCGCGTTTTCACGATTTACTCGGCCCGTTTACCTAATCTCGACCCCTGGAAGACCTAGCACTATAAATACACCTTTTTAGCCTCTCTAGAAAAGAGAGCTGCATTGTATTACAGTTTTTATAGATCTACTTTTGTTCTAGAGATTTCAAGGAGAGGATCTCTCCTCCTCACTACAATTTGGAGAAGATTTCTGAACCTTTATCTATTATCATGCTTTCTCCATCTCTCTGTGTTGTTACTTTGATCATGTCTGAGTAATTCACTTGTTAGGTTGCTAGGGTTACTAATTCAATGAGTTGTTTGCTTGATCTATGATTTTGATGAACTGTTAGGGATATCATTAGAGTCTTTGTCTCGTTTTGTTCACTTATTAATGCTGATTGCTTTACCGCGCATCTAGCAATCCGATCCTAGGTTGATTTGAGCCACGGAAGTGCTGTATCATTCGCCGGACCTATTCTTTGATAAGCTAGGTTTCTTAGACTGCGGAAGTTGATTTACTAAGCCTAGTGAACTGTATTCGAACCTGATCGATTTAATGCTTGATTAACTATCTAAGGACATACCGAAAGTTTAGCGATTAGATAAGTTATCATAGGAGTCTGAGCCACGGAAGTGGAAAGACTTATTTTCGTGTTTTGTGTTCTAGACGGATCTACATCCCATCATCCCTAAATTGATTCATATCTATCATCGAACTGATCATTGCTTGCTTCTCTACGAATTAGCCCCTTGAGACCTAACGCCGTTCTTTCATTGCTTTACAACCTCGATTTTTTAGCCTTAGTATTTAGTTATTAGATCACCAACCAATCATCCTTTATCTTATCCTAGCTTGATCTGAACTCCATAGATTTAAAGTGTATTCATTTTAGCCAGTCCTTGTGTTCGATAACCCGTACATCTGCGATCTGTGCACTTGCAGGATTTAAAAAGTCGGTAAAACCTGACCACACATCAAGTTTTTTGGCGCCGTTGCCGGGGACTGCAGCAGTACCTTTGAATCTCGATTTGGATCTAGTCTAGGATTTTATTGTTTTCTGGCATTTTCATTCTAGGATTTCATTGTTTTCTTGCATTTTCATTTTTTTGCTTTTGGTTTTTCTAGTTTATCTTACTTTTCATTGGTTTTCTTCTTTTGTTTTTTCAGGTGCATGACTAGACAGTCTAATAGGGACAATCTAGTTGAACCAGTTGCTGAAATTGACCGACTTGAAAAGACACTTAGAAGACAAAAGCTCAAGAGATGGCCCAAGCCGCTCATGATGCAGCAGTAGCTAGAGCTGTAGCTGAAGGGAGAGATCCACCTCCACCCTTAGCACCACAACCTCCTGCTGGGGAAGTTGATGCACAACCTCAAGCTAACAACCCAACCATTGGAGACTATGACTCCGCTGATGCCTTCTTTACAGATCGAAATCCGATCCACCCACCTCCACCTCAGAGGAATGACTATGAGATCAAGCCCCAGTTTCATGGCCTACCAGCTGAGCACCCGCTTGATCACATAGATAACTTTGAAGAAATTTGCAGCACCACCCGAGCCAATGGAGTCTCAGCCGACTACCTAAAGTGCAAACTTTTCTCATTTTCTCTTGGCGACAAAGCCCTTAGATGGTTAAAGTCTCTTCCTGCCCATTCGATCACTACTTGGGACGAGTACAAGACAGCATTCATCAACCATTTCTACACTAAGCAAAGATCAATTTCTGTTAGAAACAAGATCTCTGGATTTCGCCAAGGAACAACTTCCTAGCCAAAACAGCAGCTCCATCTGTCTTCTTGATGGCCAAGAAATGTGCTGACTTGGTCAACTGATCCACAATAACCCAAATGGCATCATGAGTCCTCGAAATAGGTAGCCCAACCACGAAATCCATCGTGATCCTGTCCCACTTCCACTCTAGAATGGGTAAGCTCTTCAAAAGACCACCCGGAACCTGATGCTCAGCCTTCACCAAAGAACATGTGTTGCACCTCGCAACCCAATCAGCCACATCTCTCTTCATCCCGACCCAATGATAGTACCTCTTGAGGTCATGGTACATCTTGGTCGCTCCTGGATAAATCGAAAACTTGCTCAAATGAGCCTCTCTCAGAATCTGCTGCCTCAAATCATCCACCTTGGGTACACAAACCCGACCGCGAACCAGAATAGTCCCGTTCTCAGATACCTGAAACTCAGAACTCGGTACTCGCGACGCATCAATCAGACTCTGATCACTCTTCTGTGCCACTCTGATCATGCTCAGCAAATCTGCCTGATCAACTGCCTCTAAGCCCAAAGGCTCCTGCGAAATAGCACAAAGGCGTAAAGTGAAAATCTCGATCACCAAAGCCTCCACATCCTGCTCTAAAGCCGAATCACACCTCCGTCGACTCAAAGCATCTGCCACTAGGTTAGCATTGCCTGGATGATAGATAATCTCCAAGTCGTAGTCTGCCAAAAACTCTACCCAGCGTGTTTGTCTCGCATTCAGCAATGGCTGAGTGAAAATGTGCTGTAAGCTCTTGTCGTCAATAAAGATCTGAATTGAACAACCCTACAAATACAACCTCCAGATCTTAAGTGCAAAGACCACCGCTCCCAACTCAAGATCATGGGTAGGACGGTTACGCTCACTGCCCTGCCATTGCCTCGAAGCGTAACCGATAACTGTGCACTCCTGCATCAGCACACAACCCAGACCAACTCCTGAAGCATCAGTATACACCGCATAAGGCTTCCCTGGCTCGGGTAACGACAAAAAAAACATGTGATTATGAACAACGATAAAGAACAACGATAAAGAACCATATACGATTATATTTTCAATATTATGTTATACAACCATTCACTACAAGAAAACATGTGATTTGCGAGGGAAGTTTGCAACGGAAAACTAATCAGTCGCAAATTTGCGATGGCTTAGCAACGATTTACTTGCTCGTGACAAATCGGTTGCAAATTTGCGACGAAAGTATATGCCCCACCAATCCGTCGTAAAGTTTTGACGACGTTGCGACAAACTTGCGACGAAATAGCAAACAGACGCAATTATGTCGCAAATTTACGAATGTACGAGGGAAAAACGCAAATTTGCGACCATAATTCGGTAGTAAAGTGACCACGCATCTATCTCGTCGCAAGTCCCACGCAAAATTGTGACGGATTTGCGAGGAAATATGGCTGCCGACATCCCGAGATTAGGTGGAGCACGTGTTAAATGAAGCTCACCTAACTGTTTGCGAGAAGAAAATTCCGTCGCAAAGCATTCGCAATTCTGTCGCAAGTTAGCCGAAAATCTGCCGCAAATTCGAATTCCATTGCAAATCTATCGCAAATTCCGTAGCAAATCCGTAGCAAATTCCTTACAATTCCCTTGAAATATTTTTTACTTCCCTATATATAGGGGCACGTGAGATCACAATATCTAATACCAAAAACAACAAAAAAAGAAAAAAAACAGAGAAGAGGAGGGAAAAAAAAGGGAGAAAAAAAATCTACGAATTATCAATGAGTTGTTGAGTGAAATAAAAAAATGAGTTACGGAATATATAATTTACGAAATTTGATGTACAATCACAAAGATCCACAAACCAAACCGGTGAAGTGACGAAAGAGTTTAGAGACGGGCTACTAGGATTCATTAATCAGGCAACAAACCAACCCTTTACAATGGAAAACTGTAAAATATTTTGTCCCTGTTGGAAGTGCGGGAACCAGAAATATATGGATATTGATACGGTGAAAAAGCATGTTTTCAAAAGTGAAGATTATAGTAGTACTTATGCAACAGGAAGTAGTGGTACAAGTCATGGTGTTGAGCAACGTAATTATAATGCTAACTATAATTACGGTGGTGATTTATTCGGAAATGAGGGAGGGTATCACCAAGGAAATAGATTTCACAATATGGTTACAGATGCATTTCATGAAACTACAACAGTTTTTGATGATGATAATTCTAGGGAAGATATGTTAGAAGAACCCAATATTGAAGAAAAAAACTTTTATGATATGTTAGACGCTGTAAATAAACCAATCTACGATGGATGTAGAAAGGGGTTATCTAAATTATCACTAGCATCTAGGATGATGACAATTAAAAGTGAAAATAACCTAAGCCAAAATTGCATAGATAAGTTGATGTGACTATGGACAAGGATAGTAGCAAGGAACAGGACGGACAGCTTGAAACCGAGGAAGGACAGCTTGTAGCCGCGGAACAGCTCGCTGCTGAGGCCACTTTAGCTGAACTCGCCGAGTGATCTATCCATATTTTACATGTTTTTACCTTGGTTTTTCTTATGTTTTCCTACTTAATAATAATGATTTTTGTATCCAAGAGGTAGTTTTCTTGTATATTGTGGTTTTCGGAAGCAAATAGGTCAAAATGGCAAAAAGGAGGCAAAATGGAGCAAAAGAGCTTCAAACAATGATCCATGCAAGTTCCCAAGTCAAGAGCTTCAACAAAACTCAAGTTATGCGGTTTCCGCATTCGGACAGAATCGAAGCATCCGAAAGATGACCGCGGCAAAGGGTCATTCCTACGTCCAAATCATGAGATCTTTATATGGAAAGATAGATAAATGAGTCATGCGTAGCGACGAAGTGGAATTGGGCTATTTGGAGCAGAAATGCGGCCTAGGATCGTTTTCTCCCAAGACATGTCCGTCTAGCGAGTAAGTGAAGCCCATGGAGCTTGGATGAGCGAAATGGACCGGGATCACTGCGGGCCAAGCCTAAACCCCTTCATGACTCAAGCCCACATCTTTACACGCGAAAAGAAGGTGGCAGCCGCGCCTCACTCAAGACTTGGTGAGCAAGTTCACGCGAGGAGAAGAAATGGAAAGTTTCCTCTTCTCCTTTGCGCATTAACTCAGCCGACCTAGCCTCCCCTCACCTATATATACTTGCTTTTAGCCTCTTGTATCATATCACGAATCAATAGACACAACTCCCTTCTTCTTTCAGTTAATAAACCGGAGCCACTTAGGTGGTCTCCTTGTTCTTTCTCTTCTTTTGCACTTTGTACATACTCGCATGTTTTAGCTTCTAGTCTAGGGTTTGGAGGTTTCTCTCTAGGGAAGAGCGGCGGCTTGATCTCTATCACTCCGCCTTCTTTCCCTAGAACCATGAGATCCTCTCTACTCCCTTAGACTCATTATTGAATCATAGATCTTTCAAAGAAGACATGATATGATAAGCCATCAAGAATCGGTTGTTAAAGAAAGGGAAACCTTATGGTTCACCATCTTTATTCATACCTAAAGCCTGTTGCTAGAGTAGCTAACTAGCGACTTGATCCAAGGTTGATATACTCTCCAAAAGCTTGTTATATTCCTAATATTTGATGGGCAAATCGTCTTAGGCTATGAAAGTAGACCTAAGGAGTTTTGTGAACAATCATTACTCGATTTTATTGCATGTTTCACTCTTCAATGACCATGTGAAAGCTGAGTCCATTGGTTTAAGAAACATAGGTGGTCGGAGCCACGAAAGTGGGATGACCACATCTTAGTGTTTTGAGTTCATAGAAACCGGATTTAACAAACTTTTCAATTGGTTTGGCTTATGTCTTTTGCGGATTGTCCTTTGTTCAATAATGGTGTTTGTATAGTTGCATTTGTTATTTGAATTTCCTTTATAAAACAAAAACACAAAACCCCCCTTGCATATTATTGATTTAGCTTAACCAAATCTTTACAAATGTGTAATGTGTAATTCGCATTCTCTTGTGGATCGACCCCTAAGTACTACAACAACATGTTGTGCACTTGCAACCATGTTTAGCTTAGGGTTTTTATTACTTGCATATATACCACACCCTTGTTTGGCACACATCACCGAGATCACTCTGGCCGAGCCCGCCGAGGAGAAGGACACCAGTCAGCTCGCTGCCGAGGAGAAGGACGCAAGTCAACTCGCTGCCGAGGAGAAGGACACCAGTCAGCTCGCTGCCGCGGAGAATGAAGTCAACCAGTTCGATGCCGAGGATAATCAACCGCTGCCAAGAAGAAGGTTGCCAATCATCTCGCTGCTGAGCATAACGTAGCTGAACTTGCCGAGGCCATGTTAGCCGAACCAAGGGATCGTTTGAGTTGGCAAGATCAGGAGGTTAAGCATTCCACTCTGGTTTACTTAACGGCTCGATGACTTCGACAAAGGGACAAGTGGCTTGTGGTGTGCTCTTTTTCCCTGTCATGGTTTTGTCCCAATGGGTTTTCCATGATAGGTTTTTAACGAGGCCCACTACCCGCTTCAAACTATCCCTTCTGTCTTATGTCATCCGAGCCGAACCGTTCGATTGGTATAATTGCAGAACCCGCCTAGCCGAACCGTTCGTTTAATCATTTGAGCGGGAGCGCTTGGAGCGTATCTTTTGAACATTTAAATTTGCATTAAATTTTTGTGTGTTTCCGAGATGGCTGGAGCATGTTCCAACAATCTCTTCGTATTAACCCTCTTTCCCTTATATTCTCACTACAACTCATTTGTAACAAATCATGTAAGTCTTTATCAAAAACCTCTCTTTGTTCTTAGATCAATCGTTTGAGCTGTTCTCATTCGATTCTTGTTTCTTCTTGTTAATCACTTGAAGAATCATCATTCTTTTCTCTTTGAGATTAGAATCCGGAGTTTCCCAGATCTTTCACAATCTGTTGAAACAATCCGTTCGTTTTCCCCGTTCTTATCATCCGCATATCCGATTTTATCATTCCGCAACCCGTTCATCATCAACCTTCGATCGATCACCTACTTTTGTGTGCTGGTTTTGGGTAGTGTTACATCAAGTGGTATCAGAGCACATACAGAGTTAAGTGATCTATTCTTTTATGAGTTTTAGTTTTCGATTTATCATTGAAAATTTTGACTGTTCATCTTCTGTTCTTGATCATTTTGCTAGAAATAATAGTATAATTATTTCTGGTCAGTCTATCATCACATCCTTGTCCGTTGTAGTCTTTTTCGTCATCTGATTTCGTTGCATCATTTTTAATAATTATTTTTAAGAGCAATTATTTTGAACAAGTGACTGCCGTGAATTTTTGTTTTGATTTCAGGTACCATGGCGAGCCGAGGAAAGGAAACGGGAAAAGGAAAGCATCAAGAGGAAGGAGAAACCGAATCCAGCAGCAATGCTTTTGATCAAGAAGCCATGATCGCTGCCCTTACCAAAATAATGGATGAGAAGTTGACCGCATTTAAAGACGAGCTGAAGGGCAAGAGGAAGTAGGATCAGACCAAGGCAGAGAAGGTCCATGATCTTGATTCAGAATCGGTTCGTCCGGCTCGGGATCCTCGGAAGAAACCAACAGACGAACGCGCCGAAGAGTACTACAGCAGTCAAGGTTACTCTTCTCGAGGAAGTCACAGAAGATCGAGGCATCCGAGGGAGGAACCAGATGCTATGGCCGCAAACCTTGGTAACTACAAGATGAGAGTGCCGCAGTTTTTCGGGAAGAATGACCCGGACGCCTACTTGGATTGGGAAAAGAAGGCCGAGCTGGTGTTCACTTACCAGAAATACTATGGCATCAACTGTGTGAAGATAGCTGCCGCCGAATTTTACGATTATGCTCTCAGCTGGTGGGATCAAAGCGTTTCGGCTCGGGTTCGTAGCGGGGCTTATCCGATTGAGTCTTGGGAAGAAATGAAGCGTGTGATGAGACTCAGATTTGTTCCTAGTCACTATCACCGCGAGCTACATTCCAAACTGCGAAAGCTCACACAGGGCTCGCGTTCCATTGAGGATTACTATTAAGAGCTCGAGGTGTTGATGAAGCGAGCCAACAATGTCGAGGAGAAAGAAGCTGCAAGCCATGGCGAGACAAACCACAAGCAGCCTGACAAGACACGGAGCCATCCATATCCAGATTCTCACACTCCCAAACATTTGGTTAGTTTTAAATCTGATTACCAATTTGGTAATAAAATTTCTCTCTATGCATTTTCAGGGAAACGAAACTACAAAGAGTGGGAAAGAAACATTGAAGAGTGTTTCTACTACAACCAAATCCCGAAGGAGAAGAGACTTTTAAATATGATTACCAATTTGGTGATAAAATTTCTCTCTATGCATTTTCAGGGAAACGAAACTACAAAGAGTGGGAAAGAAACATTGAAGAGTGTTTCTACTACAACCAAATCCCGAAGGAGAAGAGACTTCCTTATGCAGTTGGTCAGCTCAAAGGAGACACTTATCAATGGTGGTTGCAAGAACAAGATGATCGTCGTTACTACCGAGAGCCAACTATCACCTCTTGGAATTACCTTAAAGAGCTATTAAGGGACAAGTATGCATGTAAAGGTTTAGTTCCAAAGATCACAGAGCCTTATCCAAGATGTTTCCCTACAGCAACCAGTCGCGATCCACAAGAAAACACTAAAGGACAAGGTAAGCATTCTGCTTCTCAACATTTACAAGAAGTAACTTTTTACAGGAGCAAGAATAGAGACCACGTTGCTGAGGAGTTCCCAAGCAAGATATTCACTTCCTCTACAAGTCCAAAGCAAGTGGCACCAGAAAGTATCAAAGGAGTTCCAGTGAATCATGCTCAGAACGATCTAGGTACCAAAGGTGATTCGGTTCAAAACCCTTGTTATGATCTGCAAGAAAATAAGAAACAAGAAATTGTTTCAGTCTGTAACAATGAAGAGGTACAAGCTAAACTTTCTCAACCTGCTTATGATGATTCCATGATTGGTATAATTCACTTGTCTTTCTCCAAAAGTGTTGAGATGGGTACAGGGTCTAGTGAAAAACAAAGGAAGCAACCAGATCAAGAAAATGGAACTCAGTCCAAACTAAGTCCACCAAAGTCTAAACTGCCAGATCAACAACTACGAGGTTTAGGTGTGACAAGAGGAGAGGCGCATCAAAAGGAGTCATCACCAACTCAAGTTTCAAATCTGAAGCCAGCACAAAACACTTTCTGTCTGATAATGCCATGAACCACACATTTACATTTACCCTGACCCAGGTAAGTTTCTAGAACTCTTTTTAATTAGTAAGACTCATTAGTTTTCTAATGTTGCAGGAAGATTAGGTTTTAAGCTCTCTAACAAAGAGATTGGAAGTGAGTTTGTAACTTCGGTTATGAAAGGTCTAAATGATGAGTTGGATTGAAAGTTCAATCCAGAGCCAACCAACCTTGCGACAGAACCAGTTCCTAAACCAGTTTCAAATAGTCATACGAGAAAGCACTGTAAGGAATTTGTTTTGGTTAGGACAGAGTCTGATATGATCATGTTGGTTCCTGCTCATTTTGAAAGGCGCTTTGATTTAGAAAATATGAAAGATTTTTGCTTTTCAAAATCTGTTATGTTTGACAAAACGATTTCATCTTTTAAAGGTCTTAGCCTTGAAAGAATCTTTAAGCCAGAAAGATTTATAATTGATGTCTTAAGCAAAGGAAACCTATCTGATTCTCTTGAGAAGTTGTTTGATTATTCCTATCGCACATTTGATGTGTTTTCTTTAGTTTTTGTGAAAGAATATAAAAGACAGGTCAAGGATTCAAAGGCAGGGATGTATCAAAGTCTAATTGATGAAGTGGATTATGGACCTAAGGATGAGCTAGACCACAAGTTTAATCCAGACCCCAAGAACAAATGGAAGCCAAAAACAGAACAAGAAAAACTCGAGAAGAATATACCTCAGACCTTAGTTGATGGGCAGATAAGTTCTAACCTTATTTTTTTCGTTTTTGAACTTCCCAACTCAAGTTTAATGCACTTGTTCTTTTCCTTAAGTGATAATAAAGGAGCAGGTTTCATGGAGAAGCATAAGAACTTAGGAGAAGCAGCATCAGGGAACAATACCTTCTCATCTCACGCCCATATCATTCATAGATCTCCATTTTCACTTATGGTTCCTTGTTTGAGTTATCTAATCACTAGAGGCGAGGCAGCCCTGATCAGAAATCAAGCATATTCCGAACCAATTCCGGAGAAACCACCAGACTCCTACCCACGATATCCAAAGCAACGCACTCAAGGTAAGTATCTGGATTTCCCAAGACATATGAAACCTAACTTGTTCTTTTCTGGTTTAGGAAAAACAGATTTGAGGAGTGATATACCTCTATTTTACACCCTTTTTACATCGTTTTTATATACTTTATGCATGGTTTTACCGTGGCTTTTTGCTTTAAAAGGTAGTTTTTATGCATATATAGTGCCAAGAGTCATTTCAGGTCAAAAGATGCAATTTGGAGCAAAACAAAGGCAAAGGTCCTCAAAGCAGCTTCATGCACTATCATTTACTTTGGAGGAGCCCCAAAAACATTCTACTCAATGTATTTCACCCAAACCAGTTCGCCGCGATGCCTACATGAGTTAGCTTTACAACGCAATTGGAATCATGCAATTTGTCCACGTAGAATGGGAGATATGATCGTTTTAGTGAAGAGTATCAAATCAGCCGAAAACCGGACGTCTACACCAACCGCTCGACCGAACCGGTCGGACAGGGCCTCCAAGGCTCCCGTCCGACCCGACCTTCCTTCAAGTCCACGACCCATCCGGTCGACCGAGCCGGTCGGACAGGGCCTCCAAGGCTCCCGTCCGACCCGACATCCTTCCACCATCCCGTGCGCGCCCAACCATCACCCCGTGCGACCGTTCGACCGCCAGCTCGACCCGAGCACCAGCCCGACCGACCGGTCGACCGCCCTGCTCGACCGCGACACGCCTCGCTCGACCCGGCTCGTTTCCGAAGCCCGTTTTGCACGTTTTCAAGCCCAAACTTACACCGCCTCTTATGTTTCGACCAAGACCTAGGTCAAGCCGCCCTTCAAGTTCTGAAGCATAATAAATACATCTTTTTAGCCTTGTAAAAGAGAGAGCCACACATAGAGATACAAAATATTATTCAATAAAAGTTCTTATAGTTTTTGCTTTCTTTCATTGTCTCCTTCAAGAGAGGATCTCGGATCTCTGTTCTTATGAACATGAATTCGATTTCCCTCTCTATGTCTGAGTAGTTACCTTGTTAAGTGATAGGAAATCAAAGGATAGTGTTCATGCTTGCTTGATAATCGATATATAGAATTAGGGTTTACATAAACTCTTCACCTTTGCTTGTGTTCATTGCTTGGTGTTGATCTGGCCAATCAACATATGATCCTAGGTAGATTTGAGCCACGGAAGTGATGAATCATTCGCCTGAACTAGTATTTGGTGGGCAATCTCTCTTAGACTGCGGAAGTTGATTTACTAGAGGTTGTGAACAATTGAGACTCGATCGAATTAATGCTTGTTTGATTATCTAAGGACATACCAAAAGTTTAGCGATTAGATAGATCAACATAGGGGTCGGAGCCACGGAAGTGGAAAGATCTAAATTAGTGTCTTGAGTTCTAGGTGGTACACATCTTTAAATCCCTAACAAATCGAACTTGCTTGCTTGAATCACTCATCCCGAGATTATCCTATTGCTTAGCGCTTTCCATCATTTGATTTACGACTTTATTTGCTTTGTTTACTTGCTTTCTTTACTTGCTTTCAACGTGACAACAACCAAACTTATATTGCTTTCCTAGCTAAATCTCGATCTCATACCTTGTAGTGCACTAACTGGTCCTTGTGTTCGATATACCCGTTGCTACTCTCGATCTGTGCACTTGCAGAAAAGGGGTAGAAATTGGGAAAAGTTTAATCCCCATCAAGCTTTTTGGCGCCGTTGCCGGGGACCATTATCGTGCCTACAAGTTCTTGAAAGAGATCTAGTCTAGGTTTTTCCTGTTTTAAGTTATTTAATCTTGTTTTTCCTTTTTTGTTTTTGATTTTTCAGGTTTTAAGTTTTTCTCCTAGATGGAAGAGGATTTGAGAAATCCTAGTCCTATAAGGGCGATTCCTATACGCCACATATCTCCTCCTAGAGACAGTCCAACAGAGAAGAGGATGTCAAACCCTCCAGCTATTTCACCTTCATGGGATTCTCGCAGTAGTCCTCCCGGACTAGCACCCTTGAAGACAAAGAAAAACCTTCTCCCCTACCTTAATGCGGCCGAACTGGAGACGTCTAGCCAAGCCTACTATGAAAGAGAAGAACACCTTCTAGCCTCACCAGAAGAAGAAATAGATCTGGAGCTGATTGAGTTTGTGAAGAGAGACAAATTCCATGATCTCTACAGTGAGTATGCACTAGAACACATTGATCACTTCGAAGGTCTTTGTGATTCTTATGGAGTTTTCGATTTTGAGAAGAAACTAATGCTGTTTAGCATGTCCTTAGCTGGGAGAGCTCTTGAGTGGGCGCAATACGCTCCCCCTTTTCAGATCAACACTTGGTTAGACTGCAGAGAAGCTTTCTTGAAGAGGTTCAGCAGGAACCCACCTTTCAAATCCAAGTATAACCAAAACTCTTACCCTCACCACAACCAATCTTATGAAGAAGAAGATGATGCCTCCTTACCACCGGAGTCCATCAATGGCGACCTGATCAAGTATGTAGTAAGAGATCCTTTCCATGACTTCATATCGGAGTGTGCTCAAGAACATGTTGAGAATTTCGAAAATCTCTGTGATTACTATGGTTTGGGAGAGAACCCAAAGAAGATCAGCTTGTTCCAAACATCCCTAGCTGGCCGAGCTCAAGAATGGGTTAGATTTTCTGCCCAACACGATTTCAAGACATGGAGAAGATACAAGGAAGCTTTCCTTAACAAGTTTGCCCGTGGACAACCCTATGTGCCGCTACTCAAACCCTACCACCCGCCCTATAGAAACCACGAACCTCCACCCCACATTGAGCAGCTACCCCAAGCCACAGAAGGAATACCCCACAACCCACACCTAACCAAGCTTGAAGAGATGCTACAAGAGTACCTTGACTATCAAGTCACAAGTACAAGAGAGATGGAGAAGAAGATTGAATATGTTCATCTCACCCTTGGAGAAAATATGGATGTTCTTTTTAACCAAGTTATCAAGCTTGACAAAGATATCAAGCAACTCAAGGAAGACCATGATCGATCACTCAACCTTGTCAAGCTAGATGTTGCTGCAAAACACCACGAGCTACTCAGCAAGAGCATTGATGCCAATAGCTTCAATGATGATAATTGCAAACATCTTGGAATCATCTATAACCGGCTGTCAGCTATAGAAGGATCTCTTTTCTCTAAGAACCAGAGAGAAAGAAGCCCCATACCCAAACCACCTCCTTTCCCTTGCAATGTCATCACAGCAATCTCCAAGGAAAACTCATCACATCTTGTAAGAAAAGAAGAAGAAGATCAAGAGTATGAGGAAGACTATGAAGATGATGAAGAAGAACAGCAGAGTTTTAACAGCAATCCAAGCTCTAGAGGAAGTGAAACTAGTCCACAGCAACCTGATCCGCGATTCTCTCCACCTCCAGAACCACCTGATCATCAACAAGGACGTGATTGGACAAGCACAAAAAGGCTTTGTCTCGGGCCATGTCCTTCCAATTCTTCTTAGAAGAGCCAAACGGTCAAGCTAAAGACCATAAACAAGCGCTGTATGGGAGGCAACCCATAAGGTCTTTTCTATCCCTTTTTCATCTTTGTTTTCATTTAATAGTTTTGTTTTGAAGTTTTGGATACAGAAATTTGAGAATCCAGCATGAAAGAAGCAGGAAGAAACCTAAAAAATGAAGAATGCAACATTCACCACGGTCGGGTCGACCAAGACGGTCGACCGGTGCCTCGCCCGATCGACCGTGTCCCCTCTTGCCGACCCATCATCCCACCTCACTTGCATACCATCCCACCTCACTTGCATACCATCCCACCTCACTTGCATACCATCCCACACCACTTGCATACCATCCCACCTCACTTGCATACCATCCCACCTCATTGCATATCATCCCACCATCATCCCACCACACTTTCATCCCATACCACATCACATCCCACGCCTACTTGCTGTTCTACCACATGATGATCCTACTTCACCTACACTCAGGCGGCCCTTAAAGCTCATTGCTGGTGCGCAACAGCACGTGACCATCTCAGCCGGGATCTCATCCACATTATGGAGCAACATAGTAGCTGGACATATCATCAATCAAATCATTCTTCGATTTCTAATACCATATCAGGTTACATCTTTCCTCTAATTCACAAACGCCTTATTACCTCTTTCTTTTACCTCCCTTAATCGGATTTGCTTTCACCGGGACGGTGCAAGTTAAGTCTGGGGGGATTGTCGGTACTAATGCGTTTGTTCATGTCTTGTCTTCATCTTATATCTATTTCTCTTATCAACCTTTTTCAAAACCTCTGTTTTATTGAGTCAAAATAAGTTAGGAAACTATGATATATCCTAGGAGCTTACCATTAGCATGCCAAAGCTCTTGTGATCACAAAGGCGAATATTGACACCGAACAATGCCCAACGGAACCACTGAGGGTGGATCGACCTACTGATTTGGCAAGATTTCTAAGGTACCCGGACAATCTAAAGTCAACTCCACCACCTAATTGAACTTTTAATTTTTCTTGTCAAGGGGCTTGAGATACATATTAGCCGATTCCTCATCCCGGTCTAGTCGAGACATGTCCACCAAAGATACAGTCCACCTCTCTCTCATCTGCAAAATGAAAATCAAAAGCTTTTAAGCACAAGGAAAACGTGTAAGCAAGAGGAATGCATACGTCTGCACCTTCTTGTCTTATGGAGACCTACTCAAACAAGGAAAAGCAAAAGCCTATCCTATGATATTCCCAGAAAAGAAAAATATTCAAAGGGAAGAAGGATCGATAGAAAAAATAAAATGATACCCTAGAAAAGTAGGGAAAGATCGATCCATCAAAAGAAAAGAGAGAAAGAGAGAGGAATGGAACTGGATGTGCTAAAAAGGACTGTCTTGGCAAACACTTGGATGGGTAAGAGTCAATGCTCTGTGATCAATCTTGGTAAAGACCGCACGCTTTAAATACTGTAAGGAGTTGACAATGGAAAGTTTGGAGTGCTGGATGAGATTTGTTGGGTCCGGTATGGTTCGCTAAGCTTAAGGTGAGTACGGGAAGGCTAGATTCAAAGTTAGTTTTGCTCCAAGTGAAAGCAGAGCAATGGAAGATACAAGTGCCAAAGGATAAGTGAGTTTTCATGTTTTCAAACCTCTTTCTCCGATTTGGATTCTATTTGCTTGGGGACAAGCAAAGATCTAAGTCTGGGGGAGTTGATATACCTCTATTTTACACCCTTTTTACATCGTTTTATATACTTTATGCATGGTTTTACCGTGGCTTTTTGCTTTAAAAGGTAGTTTTTATGCATATATAGTGCCAAGAGTCATTTCAGGTCAAAAGATGCAATTTGGAGCAAAACAAAGGCAAAGGTCCTCAAAGCAGATTCATGCACTATCATTTACTTTGGAGGAGCCCCAAAAACATTCTACTCAATGGATTTCACCCAAACCAGTTCGCCGCGATGCCTACATGAGTTAGCTTTACAACGCAATTGGAATCATGCAATTTGGCCACGTAGAATGGGAGATATGATCGTTTTAGTGAAGAGTATCAAATCAGCCAAAAACCGGACGTCTACACCAACCGCTCGACCGAACCGGTCGGACAGGGCCTCCAAGGCTCCCGTCCGACCCGACCTTCCTTCAAGTCCACGACCCATCCGGTCGACCGAGCCGGTCGGACAGGGCCTCCAAGGCTCCCGTCCGACCCGACATCCTTCCACCATCCCGTGCGCGCCCGACCATCACCCCGTGCGACCGTTCGACCGCCAGCTCGACCCGAGCACCAGCCCGACCGACCGGTCGACCGCCCCGCTCGACCGCGACACGCCTCGCTCGACCCGGCTCGTTTCCGAAGCCCGTTTTGCACGTTTTCAAGCCCAAACTTACACCGCCTCTTATGTTTCGACCAAGACCTAGGTCAAGCCGCCCTTCAAGTTCTGAAGCATTATAAATACATCTTTTTAGCCTTGTAAAAGAGAGAGCCACACGTAGAGATACAAAATATTATTCAATAAAAGTTCTTATAGTTTTTGCTTTCTTTCATTGTCTCCTTCAAGAGAGGATCTCGGATCTCTGTTCTTATGAACATGAATTCGATTTCCTTCTCTATGTCTGAGTAGTTACCTTGTTAAGTGATAGGAAATCAAAGGATAGTGTTCATGCTTGCTTGATAATCGATATATAGAATTAGGGTTTACATAAACTCTTCACCTTTGCTTGTGTTCATTGCTTGGTGTTGATCTGGCCAATCAACATATGATCCTAGGTAGATTTGAGCCACGGAAGTGATGAATCATTCGCCTGAACTAGTATTTGGTGGGCAATCTCTCTTAGACTGCGGAAGTTGATTTACTAGAGGTTGTGAACAATTGAGACTCGATCGAATTAATGCTTGTTTGATTATCTAAGGACATACCAAAAGTTTAGCGATTAGATAGATCAACATAGGGGTCGGAGCCACGGAAGTGGAAAGATCTAAATTAGTGTCTTGAGTTCTAGGTGGTACACATCTTTAAATCCCTAACAAATCAAACATGCTTGCTTGAATCACTCATCCCGAGATTATCCTATTGCTTAGCGCTTTCCATCATTTGATTTACGACTTTATTTGCTTTGTTTACTTGCTTTCTTTACTTGCTTTCAACGTGACAACAACCAAACTTATATTGCTTTCCTAGCTAAATCTCGATCTCATACCTTGTAGTGCACTAACTGGTCCTTGTGTTCGATATACCCGTTGCTACTCTCGATCTGTGCACTTGCAGAAAAGGGGTAGAAATTGGGAAAAGTTTAATCCCCATCAAGGAGAGCAATACCTTCTCATCTCAAGCCCATATCATTCATAGATCTCCATTTTCACTTATGGTTCCTTGTTTGAGTTCTTTAATCACTTGAGGCGAGGCAGCCCTGATCAGAAATCAAGCATATTCCGAACCAATTCCGGAGAAACCACCAAACTCCTACCCACGATATCCAAAGCAACGCACTCAAGGTAAGTATCTGGATTTCCCAAGACATATGAAACCTAACTTGTTCTTTTCTGGTGTAGGAAAAACAGATTTGAGGACAAATCCTTTTCAAGAGGAAGGGGATGATGTGACTATGGCCGAGGATAGCAGCAAGGAACAGGACGGACAGCTTGTACCCGAGGAAGGACAGCTTGTAGCCGCGGAACAGCTCGCTGCCGAGGCCACTTTAGCTGAACTCGCCGAGATCACTCTGGCCGAGTCCGCCGAGGAGAAGGACACCAGTCAGCTCTCTGCCGAGGAGAAGGACGCCAGTCAGCTCGCTGCCGAGGAGAAGGACACCAGTCAGCTCGCTGCCGCGGAGAATGAAGTCAACCAGTTCGATGCCGAGGATAATCACCTCGCTGCCAAGAAGAAGGTTGCCAATCAGCTCGCTGCTGAGCATAACGTAGCTGAACTTGCCGAGGCCATGTTAGCCGAACCAAGGGCTCGTTTGAGATGGCAAGATCAGGAGGTTAAGCATTCTACTCTGGTTTACTTAATGGCTCGATGACTTCGACAAAGGGACAAGTGGCTTGTGGTGTGCTCTTTTTCCCTGTCATGGTTTTGTCCCAATGGGTTTTCCATGATAGGTTTTTAACGAGGCCCGCGACCCGCTTCAAACTATCCCTTCTGTCTTATGTCATCCGAGCCGAACCGTTCGATTGGTATAATTGCAGAACCCGCCGAGCCGAACCGTTCGTTTAATCATTTGAGCGGGAGCGCTTGGATCGTATCTTTTGAACGTTTAAATTTGCATTTAATTTTTTTTTGTGTTTCCGAGATGGCTGGAGCATGTTCCAACCATCTCTTCGTATTCCCCCTCTTTCCATTATATTCTCAGTACAACTCATTTGTAACAAATCATCTAAGTCTTTATCAAAAACCTCTCTTTGTTCTTAGATCAATCGTTTGAGCTGTTCTCATTCGATTCTTGTTTCCTCTTGTTAATCACTTGAAGAATCATCATTCTTTTCTCTTTGAGATTAGAATCCGGAGTTTCCCAGATCTTTCACAATCTGTTGAAACAATCCGTTCGTTTTCCCCGTTCTTATCATTCCGCATATCCGATTTTATCATTACGCAACCCGTTCATCATCAACCTTCGATCGATCACCTACTTCTGTGTGCCGGTTTTGGGTAGTGTTACATCATAAGTGGGTTGGACTATTTCAGGAGTATTTACAAGAACATAATCTTTCTGCTAGTAATTAAGATGAAATACAGAAGTTCGTTGCGAGTCTTGGATTACCATCAGAAATGATTGATGTATGCTTGACAATTGCATGATTTTCTGGAAAGATGATTATAAGCTGCAGGAATGTCGATTTTGTCAAAAGCCGAGATATCAACCAACTCCTGTCCCGTACCAACGTATGTGGTATTTTCCATCGGGATTTGAGGGATCTTGTAACATCCGTAAACCAATCTATCGCTGCTGAGGAGCGGTGTCGATCGACACCAGGGGGAGTGTCGTGATGGCATGCATGGGTGTGGTATGTATGCAAGTTATAAAAAACCCTAAGCAAAACATAGTTGCAAGTGCACAACATGTTGTTGTAGTACTTAGGGGTCGATCCACAAGAGAATGCGAATTACTCACTGCACATTTGTAAAGATTTGGTTAAGCTAAATCATCAATATGCAAGGGGTTTTGTGTTTTGTTTTATAAGGAAGAATAAACAACAATGCAAACTATACAAACACCATTATTGAACAAAAGACAATCCGCAAAAGACATAAGCCAAGTCGATTGAAAAGTTTGGTAAATCCGATTTCTATGAACTCAAAACACTATGATGTGGTCATCCCACTTTCGTGGCTCCGCCCACCTATGTTTCTTAAACCAATGGACTCAACTTTCACATGGTCATTGTAGAGTGAAACATGCATTGCATTTAGGTAGTGATTGTTCACAAAACTCCTTAGGTCTACTTTCATAGCCTAAGACGAATTGCCCATCAAATATTAGGACCCGAGATATAACAAGCTTTTGGAGAGTATATCAACCTTAGATCAGGCCGCTATTTAGCTACTCTAGCAACAAGCTTTAGGTATGAATAAAGATGGTGAACCATATGGTTTCCCTTTCTTTAACAACCGATTCTCGATGGCTTATCATGTCATGACTTCTTTGAAAGATCCATGATTCAATAACGAGTCTAAAGGAGTAGAGAGGATCTCATGGTTCTAGTGGAAGGAGGCGGAGTGATAGAGATCAAACCGTGGCTCTCCCATAGAGAGAAACCTCTAAACCCTAGACTTAAGCTAAAACATGCGAGTATGTACAAGATGCAAAAAGGAAAAGAAAGAACAAGGAGACCACCTAAGTGGCTCCGGTTTATTGACTGAAAAGATGAAGAGAGTTGTGTTCTATGATATTGTGATGTCGATACAAGAGGCTAAAAGCAAGTATATATAGGTGAGGGGAGGCTAGGTCGGCTGAGTTAAGGCGCAAGAGAGAAGAGGAAACTTTCCATTTCTTCTCCTCGCTTGAACTTGCTCACCAAGTCTTGAGAGAGGCGCGGCTGCCACCTTCTGATCGCGTGAAATGGTGTGGGCTTGAGTCTTGATGAAGTCCAGGCTTGGCCCGCAGTGATCCCGGTCCATTTTGCTCATCCAAGCTCCGTGGGCTTCACTTACTCGCCAGACGAACATGTCTTGGGAGAAAAATATCCTAGGCCGCATATCTGCTCCAAATGGCCCAATTCTACTTCGCCCCGACGCATGTCTCATTTATATATCTTTCCATATAAAGATCTCATGATTGGGACGTCGGAAAGACCCTTTGCCACGGTCATCATTCGGATGCTTTGATTCTGTCCAAATGTGGAAATCGGCTAACTTGGGTTTTGTTGAAGCTCTTGACTTGGGAACTTGCATGGATCTTTGTTTGAAGTTATTTTGCTCCATTTTGCCTTCTTTTTTCCATTTTGACCTGTTTGCTTCCCAAGACCACAATATACAAGAAAACTACCTCTTGGATACAAAATCATTATTATTAAGTAAGAAAATATATGAAAACCCAAGGTAAAAACATGTAAAATATGGATATATCAACTCCCCCAAACTTAGCCTTTTGCTTGTCCTCAAGCAAACTAAGAAAGGAAAAGAGATTTGAAAACGTGAGAACTCTCAATGCATTTTGAAAATCCATGTTAGCTTATGTTTTAGTAATCCACATGAAAAACGGTTTTGGCTTTATGATGAGGAACATAAGTACTTACATTGAGTTTAGCAGTCGTTCCAAAGTAACCCACACTCCATATGACCATCCGGGCTCACCTCCTTTGACTCCTTTAGTTTTTAAAGGTGTGGTCTCAACTAGGGGATATCGATCAAAAGGTTTATATTCTCTTTCTCATCCTCTTGTGTTTAAACACTTGTCTTGGCCCTTGTTTCACCTCTCTCCCTTCTCACTCCTTAAGTCGATTGATCCCTTTTTTATTGTAGCAAGGTAGTTTTTTTATTCGACTTCTTCTCCTCTTTGTGGAGGTTTTTGATGGATCTTCCATAGACGCGAGTATTGATGGTTGTAGCCACCTAATCCCCGGTTACTTGGATCAAAAGGTCTTCCATATACACGAGTATTGATGGTTGTAGCCACCTAATCCCCGGTTACTTGGACCTTGATGCTTTTTCTTAAAATTGGAGGGGAGAGAGAGGGGAAACCGAACTCACATAGACTTTCACTATTTGGTGAGGATGAGGAGTCGTGCCTTTTGTAAAACCAAGCCCCTAGCTGAAAAGGTTAAGTTCATTTAGGTGCGGAGTCAAAGATGGATCCTCCCTCGGCTTTTTGGAAATGTGGCCACTTTTGGTAGACCGACCTGCTCAAAGTGTACATTGAATGAATGTGTTGCCAAATACTGTTTCAATGGCATTAGTGCAACATGGTTAGTTTCAAAGAAAAGGTCATAATTCTCGGACAAAATTTTGACTCAATAAAACGACTCAAAGAAAAATGAAAAAAGGAAAAGTCAAAAAGAACAAACTTGTTAGTAATCCCCCCAGACTTAACTTGCACCGTCCCGGTGGAAGCAAATCCAATTAAGAGGGGTTGAAAAGAAAAGTGAATTTGATGGGAATGTGTCTTGGATTTTGTTACCAAAGTGTGACCATAGGTCATGAAGAGCGGTTTTGCTTTGCTGAGGGACTTCATGTGTGATATCACGGCATCAAATCATTCCTTAGATGGATCTGGTCGGTGAGTTTTCAATCTTAAGGTATGATTCCGGCCGGTTTGCAGTTTGGTCGTTTAAGTCCCATTTTGTCGACCAAAAATGAGTGCTGTGAACCACAGAACAAACTGTTAAGAATTTAATGAACGGGATTGAAAATTTACCATCCAATATGATGTTTTAGAGCCGCTGGTAAAGTTTCAGGTGAGTTGGTCGAGCAGTTTTGAAAAGGTTGCATCGGGTGGATCCGTCGGTCGGCCGGAAGGTGATGTGATGGACCACAGCTCGAACCGTGAACATTTCGCTGACCGATCTTGAAATTCCACCGACCAATCATATATTTTAGGAGCAGTGGCGAAATTTGAGGCCAATCGAACGAGCGGTTTGAGATAACCGTCACTTGGTGCTTCATCCGAACGATCCGCAGAGAGTGCAATAGAACACAGCTCAAATGATGACGCATTATACGACCAAGCTTGAAATTCCGTCAACCAACCTCATATTTTATGACTACTGGAGAAGTTTGGGGTCAAACGGACGAGCGGTTTGAGAGTTCCTTCACAAAGTGGTCAACTCGGCTCCGGGAAGAGTTTTCTTGACTTCTTTGTGATTTGCTCGTTCGTTCTTTGATTCTCTTCTGGAATAATGATGTTGAAGCTCCAAGGATTCATCTCCAGCTGGTGGTATCTCCATGCTGTGATTTTGGTTTGGCCGGCCTTTTGGTGCACCGCGAACGACCGGATGAGGCATCTCGGCATATCTCCGTTTCCGTCAACATTTCTCCGTCCTATCTTTTGGATTTGCCGACCAACATGGTGTTGTTTGGTCGCCTGTGAAGTTTGGTGGACTTTGGTCGAGCCGTTTGTGAGATGGTCGGTTGGGGGCTCCTCCTCACTCCTGTGGGCGGGAAAATGGTACCGGGCTTGATATCTCCCATTTGACTAGACCGTGGAGTGACTTTCTTCGACCGATTTGTCTCCTTAATCCTTCTTCAGCATCCCAAAGAGTTGACCGCATTGTTCGTGTTCCTGAACAAGGGTGGGTTGATTGGGTGGGATTTGACCGGCTCATGCAAAACTCCTTTGATGGTCTTCTTTGGCACTTAATCCTAAAACATGTTTATTTTGTTTTTGTGGATATGATAAAATTCCCAAAAAATTCAAGTTAATAATAAAATCAAAACAAAAGTTAAAATGAAAAGAAAAATATGGGTTGCCTCCCATAAGCGCTAGTTTTAAGTCTTTATAGCTCGACTCCTTGTGTTCCTTAGGTGTTAGGCAAGTGTGGAGGCTGTAGGAAGCTCCTAGTACTGGATGGCTCCAAGTGCATCTTGTCTTGTAACACTTCTTTGATCAAGTAACCTTGTTGTGAGCCTTCTCCTCCACGTGTGTACCGAAATCTTTTAGATGAGAAACCGGGAGGTGCAGCAACATAATAGGTATCCTTGTCAACATTGGCTAGGGAGATCCTCCTGTTTGGCCAATCCATGATTGCTACAGCTGTTGCTAAGAAAGACCTCCCAAGTAGAAGGGCTAGGTCTTCAGGATCCTCCATAGTAACAACATAGAAATCGGCTAGAATGATGCATTCTTCAAAGGAAAGTTGAACATCTTTTACCTTGCCAAGTGGTTTGAATGAAGAGTTGTTGGCAAGCTTAATGCCCATGTTGGTCCGCTCCATGGACTCAATCAATCCCAAACTTCTTGCTATCACAGCCGGCATGAGGTTCACACTTGAACCGGAATCGCATAGTGCATCATCAAAGAATTTGCCATTGATGGAGAAATGTATAAGAAAGTACCCTGGGTCATGAAGCTTGTGTAGTGTCCTTGGCGCAGGCATTTCCTCTCGTGCTTCATTATACATCTTCTCCACCTCGGCTAAACTCCAATCATGAGTCCATACAAAGTCTTGAAGGTAAGGGCTCTTGTTGCAAGCGACATCAAAGGGCATATTGCTAGGGAACCTTTTTGCCATGAAGTTGAAGTCATCAATGGTGTAGTCCATTGTTGAGCTCGCCTTCCTTTTCTCCTTAGGGACGGGTGGCTGTGAAGTTCTTGGAGAAAGTGGTGTTCCTTCCGGCAAACTTCTTCCTCTTATCCTTGCTGTACGCTTGCCTTGTCTCCTCTCATCCTCATCCCAAACCACTCTTGGATTGGTCTCTCTAACACCAAAAGCAACCAAAGCATTGTTAGGCTTTGAGTTGGCCACTTTTGTGTCCTTTGAAGCTCGGTCTCTTTCTTCCATATCCTCCAAGCGTTTGGTGAGGTCTTTGACTCCCTTGGAGACTCCTCCGGTTGTATCTTGCCATAGTGTGGTCTTCTCAAGTAGCTCTTTGTATCTCTTTTCCACAAGATGCTTCAAGTCATTGATTGATACCTTGAATTGTTCTTGATGCGATCATGGATAAGGATGGACAGCTTGAATCTGAGCTTGAACATGACGGATCCAAAGACATGGAGCTTGAACCAGTGGAGCAGCATGAACCAGAGGAGCAACTTGCAGCTAAGGATGGGAACAAAGGCGGAAAAGAGTATGGAAAAGATGCTATCTTAACCTCGTTGGTTTTGATACATGATCATCAATGGGCATGTGTCTCATTTGTACTCTTTTTCCCTTGTCAAGTTTTGTCCCAATGGGTTTTCTTGACAAGGTTTTTAATGAGGCAATTGGGTCACGTACAAATCACCCATTTGATGATCCAGATCATGGCATAAGGTTCACAATTCAGCCCAAAGGAGCATATATGAAGTCCAGCTCGTTTTATGCCATGTACAAGCCCAAGAAGAGCCCAAACAAAGTGCTTAATTTCCTGGTCAAGAGGAGTGACGAAAATGGCATATGAATGGTCTTATTTTGTTCAAACTTGCATTTAAGTTTATGTGTGTTTCCGAGGTGGTCATTGGAGCTTGTTCCTTGACCTATCTCTTAGTATTCTTCTCTCCTTCCCCTTTATATGTTGCTGGACGAAATCCCTTTTAAGCTATCTAAGTTTTTATTCTCAAACCCTTTACATTCTTAGATCAAATCTCTTTGGTGTGTCATATCCTTTGAGATCCCTGTTCACTTTTGGTGTGTAATATCCAATGAGTCTTCAGGGAATCCTATTCACTCCTGGTGCGTAATATCCAGCGAGTCTTTAGGATGCCTATTCATTCCTGGTGCGTAATATCCAGCGAGTCTTTAGGTTGGTGTTTTAGAGATCATTCCGCAGTCTCTGAATCAAACCGTTCAACCATTTACTCCTTCCATCATCACGGCTCACGCCAAACCTATCCAACCTCAGCTTCAGAGTGCCGATCTAGGGAGGATCTCATCATTTGGTATCAGAGCACATTCTGAGCTGAGTTTCTATCCCTTTTATGTGTTTGATTTTCGTTTTTGTTCATCATCTCATTTGTGTCTGTTCATCTTCTCATTTCGAAAATCATAGATCCTCTCATTATCATTGTTCATTTGATCATTTCATTTGTTACTACCATCATATCATTCATCTTGTTGCAATTCCATCCATTGAATCATCTTTCTGAGCATTTTAAATCTGGCTGTTCATCTTCTGTTCTTGAGCATCATAGGTTTATTTGCTAGAATTGTTTGCATAATTATTTTTGATCATCTTAGTATCATTTCATCGATCCTTGTTAATCATATCCATCATCTGAATTTGTTGCATAATTTTAATAATTTTATTTTGAGCCATATCAGCTGCAATGGATTAATGAAGCCGGAGATATGAGAGTCAAAGAACAAGTGGTTGTGCCATTGTCGATTGGGAGCTATGAGGATGAGGTATTATGCGACATTCTACCTATGGACGCTGGACACATTATTCTGGGTAGACCATGGCAATCCGACCGACGTGTGATTCATAATGGTTTCACCAACAAATATACACTTTTGCACAAAGGCCGTAAGATCACTCTCACTCCTTTAAATCCACAAGATGTCTATGAGGATCAAGTCCAACTGAGCAAACAGAGAGTCAAACCGCAACAAAAGGTTGATCCACCCGAGTCAAACAAAGCACTTAACTATATGGTTAAGTCCAAGCAGGTTAAACATTCCATGCTCTCCAATAAACCTTGTCTTTTATTTATTTTTAAGGGAGCTTTGGCTAGTTTGGCTAACCATGCACCGGTTATCCCGAGTGATTTGGCTAATCTTTTGCAGGACTTCAAGGATGTCTTCCCAGATGAAAGTCCACAAGGTCTACCCCCTGTCCGAGGTATTGAGCACCAAATTGATTTCGTCCCGGGATCCACCTTACCAAACCGCCCGGAGTACCGAACCAATCACTGTGCACTCTTGCATAAGGACACAACCCATACCAACTCCTGAAGCATCTGTATACACCACATAAGGCTTCCCCGGCTCGGGTCATGCCAACACTGGTGTACTAGTCAACATCTCCTTGAGCTTGAAACTCAAGCTCTCTCCTCTGCCTATCAGCGTAACTCTTCTGCCTATCCTTTGCTTCCTTCATGTTCAGCCTCAAAACACAGACCTTCTCTGTCGTTTCCTGAACAAAAGTAGCTCCATAAATGATTCGCTCCCCCACTTGGGTCCAGCATAAAGGCGTCCTACATGGCTGATATACCTCTATTTTGTACCCTTTTTATATGGTTTTACTATGCTTTTTATAAGGTTTTTAAAGGCTTTTTGATCTAAAAAGGTTGTTTTTGTGGATTTATAGTACTAAGAGTCTAAACAGGTCGAAAGATGCATTTTGTAGCAAAACCACAGGATTTGGACTTTATGCCGCTCCGCGACACAGCATCAACTTTGGAAGAGCCCCAAAGACATTCTACTCAATGGATTTCACCAAAACCAGTTCGCCGCGATGAATGGAAGATATGATCATTTTAGTGAAGCGTGTCAGATCAGCCGAAAACCGGACATCAACAACAGCCGGTCGACCGAGTCGGTCGGACAGGGACTCCAAGGCTCCCGTCCGACCCGACCTTCTTTCACGACGACGACCATTCCTGTCGACCCAGACCGGTCAGACAGGGACTCCATGGCCCTCGTCTGACCCGACTTTTCTTCACCATCCCATGCGCGCTCGACCGCCCAGCTCGACCCGACCACCATCCCGACCGACCGGTCGACCGCCCCGCTCGACCGCCGCCTTTCCCGCTCGACCCGCCTTAGCCTACTAAGGCCCGTTTTGCGCGTTTTCACGATTTACTCGGCCCGTTTACCTAATCTCGACCCCTGGAAGACCTAGCACTATAAATACACCTTTTTAGCCTCTCTAGAAAAGAGAGCTGCATTGTATTACAGTTTTTATAGATCTACTTTTGTTCTAGAGATTTCAAGGAGAGGATCTCTCCTCCTCACTACAATTTGGAGAAGATTTCTGAACCTTTATCTATTATCATGCTTTCTCCATCTCTCTGTGTTGTTACTTTGATCATGTCTGAGTAATTCACTTGTTAGGTTGCTAGGGTTACTAATTCAATGAGTTGTTTGCTTGATCTATGATTTTGATGAACTGTTAGGGATATCATTAGAGTCTTTGTCTCGTTTTGTTCACTTATTAATGCTGATTGCTTTACCGCGCATCTAGCAATCCGATCCTAGGTTGATTTGAGCCACAGAAGTGCTGTATCATTCGCCGGACCTATTCTTTGACAAGCTAGGTTTCTTAGACTGCGGAAGTTGATTTACTAAGCCTAGTGAACTGTATGCGAACCTGATCGATTTAATGCTTGATTAACTATCTAAGGACATACCGAAAGTTTAGCGATTAGATAAGTTATCATAGGAGTCTGAGCCACGGAAGTGGAAAGACTTATTTTCGTATTTTGTGTTCTAGACGGATCTACATCCCATCATCCCTAAATTGATTCATATCTATCATCGAACTGATCATTGCTTGCTTCTCTGCGAATTAGCCCCTAGAGACCTAACGCCGTTCTTTCATTGCTTTACAACCCCGATTTTTTAGCCTTAGTATTTAGTTATTAGATCACCAACCAATCATCCTTTATCTTATCCTAGCTTGATCCGAACTCCATAGATTTAAAGTGTATTCATTTTAGCCAGTCCTTGTGTTTGATAACCCGTACTTCTGCGATCTGTGCACTTGCAGGATTTAAAAAGTCAGTAAAACCTGACCACACATCAAGTTTTTTGGCGCCGTTGCCGGGGACTGCAGCAGTACCTTTGAATCTCGATTTCGATCTAGTCTAGGATTTTATTGTTTTCTGGCATTTTCATTCTAGGATTTCATTGTTTTCTTGCATTTTCATTTTTTTGCTTTTGGTTTTTCTAGTTTATCTTACTTTTCATTGGTTTTCTTCTTTTGTTTTTCAGGTGCATGACTAGACAGTCTAATAGGGACAATCTAGTTGAACCAGTTGCTGAAATCGACCGACTTGAAAAGACACTTAGAAGACAAAAGCTCAAGAGATGGCCCAAGCCGCTCATGATGCAGCAGTAGCTAGAGCTGTAGCTGAAGGGAGAGATCCACCTCCACCCTTAGCACCACAACCTCCTGCTGGGGAAGTTGATGCACAACCTCAAGCTAACAGCCCAACCATTGGAGACTATGACTCCGCTGATGCCTTCTTTACAGATCGAAATCCGATCCACCCACCTCCACCTCAGAGGAATGACTATGAGATCAAGCCTCAAATCATAGCATTGGTTAAACAAAACCAGTTTCATGGCCTACCAGCTGAGCACCCGCTTGATCACATAGATAACTTTGAAGAAATTTGCAGCACCACCCGAGCCAATGGAGTCTCAGCCGACTACCTAAAGTGCAAACTTTTCTCATTTTCTCTTGGCGACAAAGCCCTTAGATGGTTAAAGTCTCTTCCTGCCCATTCGATCACTACTTGGGATGAGTACAAGACAGCATTCATCAACCATTTCTACACTAAGCAAAGATCAATTTCTGTTAGAAACAAGATCTCTGGATTTCGCCAAGGAGAAACCGAATCATTCTATGAGGCATTGGATAGATTCAAGGAGTACATTAGGGACTGCCCTAACCACGGTTTCAAGGAATGGAACCTTTGGAACATCTTCTATCGTGGCATAGACCACAAGTATAAGCTATCCTTGGATACTGCAAGCAATGGAAATTTTATGACAAAGACTGTTGAGGAAGCCAAAGTCTTGATTGAGAACCTTGCAGCAAGTGATTGCAACAACTGCCCCGACTATGATAGATCACACCGCTCTACCAACACACCCCCTGATGCTACTCAGATGGCTGAACTGAAGAATATGATGGCTCAAGTTCTAAAAGGACAGCAAAGACACATACATGCAGTTGAGGGCATAAATGATGTCAATGATGATCCTACAAGGGAATGGTGATGAGGACATTAAGTCTTCATCAGCTCAAGAGCACCGAACCAGGAGTCTTGAGGAGGCGAGCATGAAGCTGAGGAGAGCTAAGGAGACAAGTGAGCTCAATTCAGCCCAAATAGAGGCCAAGATCAAACGTCCCAGCTCAACAAACACTTGGAGATCATACTCAACTCATACAGAGTTTACCACGAAGAAGAATCAGCCAGAAAGGATTCCAGAAGAAGAAGATGTTGAAGATACAAGCTGGAAGGTCTTCAATGGACGCTATGGAGACCTGCGTTCACTCATCGAATCATTCCGGTCCAACCAGGGAGATATAAGTTACAAATCCAATTGTTCTAGATTCTCAACTCAACAGAGGAACACGGCGAATTGGATTTGGTTCAATCAGAGGTCATACCAAGGAGTTATTGATTTTACAAATCGGGTAAACCGGAGCTTTCCCGACTTGGACATAGGCGCACTTATTGGAGGATTCCGATCGAACCAGAAGGAGATAAGCTATAAATCGACTTGTTATGGAATCTTGACTGAACCGGGGAGCTCATCAAATTGGAATCATATGAATACCGGTTTTGGCGTGGGAGTTATTCAACTTCTAAACCGGATGATACTCAACTTGCCTTATTTGGAAGCTCACGGGTTTAGGAGCCTTCAAACGCATATTTGGCGACCAGGAGAGTATCTACTACAATCAAAGGCTTCCAGTATCACATCAAGACATCTAGAAGAGTCCTCTACCAGCTTCTCATGCACCAGCATTCACAGGATCAGGCGGATCCCCTCTTGCTCTTACTTTCCATATATGACGCCAAGAGCATTCACACTTGGAGCAATTAATCTGCAACGGCTCTTTCCTCTTTGCTGCTGCGTTTTGGAGACTTGTTCAATGCACCTAGACGTTCCAAGACATCACAGCTTTGCGCCCAAGCTATCAAGACTCAAGTCTCACCACAAGTTTCCTTATTTGGCCAAGATTCACTCATTAAGTGCCCAACGGCTAGTTTGCTTGGTCAAGACACGATTTCTTTCTTCTCTCTAGTTTAGGACCGTTGTACTAGAGCCTATATAAGCTCTTTAGTTGTTTCATTGTAAATCACCCTTGATCATTGAAATTAATAAAGTATTATTCAGTTTACAAAAGTCTTTCTTTTGTGTTGTTCATTAGAGTCTTAGGTGGATTCCTTTGCTCTTGTGTTCTTATCTTTAGATCCTAAGTGTGTGAGATACTTTTGATCTATTGATCTGCAAGCTAAGATTGTTTGAGAGATTCAAACACTCTTGTTTGTTCATTGATTGAGTGAGTCAATCGCCCCTCCATTGATTGAGCGAGTCAATCGTCCATCATCACCTTCCATCTCGACATCAACCCACCTTCCGCAAGCCATAAGCTTGGAATCTCTTGATCATCAAGTGATCTTAAGTTGGTGTGATTCCAATCTTATATCAAATGGATGGGAGATTTCTCCAATGATCATCTTGAGGAAGAAGTTAACTACATTGGTAACTATGGAACCAGGGGATACAATCCCAACTACCGGTCCAACCCAAACCTTTCTTACCGTAGCACCAATGTGGAGAACCCACAAGACCAAATCTATCCCCCAAGATTCCAGGGCAGAGACCACCCTTCCAACCCTATGGAGATCGTTTCCAGCAGCAAGGAAACCAGTTTCAACCTAGGCCGAACTATGACCAAAGAGCACCATACCCACCAAAGGAACCATATGGTTTACCCTCCAGCCAACTTCCTTTAGCCCAGCCAAACAACAAGTTCGAGGCAATGCTTCAACAGATCATGGAATGTCAAAAGAGGAACAACAAGGAGATGAATGAGAAGATGGACACTTTGTTCAATGATTTGCATGCCAAATATGATGCCATTGCCGCTCATGTAAAGAAATTGGAAGTACAAGCCGCTCAAACCGCATAAGCAGTTAAAAAACAAGAGATGGAGTCCAAGAAATCTTTTTGCAACTCCGCTACAAGAGAAAAGAAGTTTGAGGATTCTACCCCCAAATGGAAGCTCTCCCCACCTAAGTATGACTGTATGACCTGGCCTGAAGAAATCTATCACGAGAAAGAATCCAACCGTGCAAGGAAAAGACGCCTTTTCCCCAAGATCATTCCAAAGGCGGATAACTCTGGGAAGTTTGTAGTTCCATGTTCTATTAATGAAGTTGATCTCACCGATTCCCTTTGTGACACAGGAGCTAATGTCAACATCATGTCAAAGAAGATTGCAGACGAGATAGGCCTCACCAACATCCAACCTTCATCCATCTCCATCAACTATGCCGATTCATTCTCGCAAACACCTTATGGTTTCATCCCGGACGTGATGTTACGACTTGGGAACTGTTCTATTCCTACAGACTTTCAAATAGTGGAAATGAGAGAAAGTAGCCATAGACCCCTCATCCTTGACACCCCTTTTCTATCAACCGTTGGAGCCATTTTCGATTTTCCCAACCGGAGGATCTCATTCAACAAGGTGAAAAAAGAGATGTTGTTCCCCATGTGTTCAACAAAGAACCCATCAGTTGATATGGTGCAAAAGAATAAGATCATCCCCAAGCCTCCAGAAGAAGAGAAAATCCTGTCCAGCTTGCCCAGCAAAGACCTTGCCCACCAGCCCAAGCAACTTGCCCCAAAAGCAAGAAGTAAGACTACGACATCACCTAAACATCCACCAAAAGGACCGATCAAGGACAAGACCGGGACGAAGACCATTAAGAAGGTTAAGCAACCTAAAGGATTTGCAAAAGTTAGGATTCTCCTCCAGGAAAAGCTGAATGATGAAACTTTGGAAGGATTCAAGGAAACGTTTTCCAACACTATAAAACTTTTTCCTATGGCTGAAGTGCCCCGGGACAAGCATGGAGAGATTGTCTATCCCGCCGTGAATCATCCTCCTGATATAAATCCCAAAAAGAAAGATCTTGATGGACAAAAAGTTCCATTGATCACTTTTATGATCATTTTAGTGAAGAGTGTCAGATCAGCCAAAAACCGGACATCAACAACAGCCGGTCGACCGAGCCGGTCGGACAGGGACTCCAAGGCTCCCGTCCGACCCGACCTTCCTTCACGACGACGACCAATCCGGTCGACCCAGACCGGTCGGACAGGGACTCCATGGCCCTCATCTGACCTGACTTTTCTTCACCATCCCGTGCGCGCTCGACCGCCCAGCTCGACCCGACCACCATCCCGACCGACCGGTCGACCGCCCCGCTCGACCGCCGCCTTTCCCGCTCGACCCGCCTTAGCCAACTAAGGCCCGTTTTGCGCGTTTTCACGATTTACTCGGCCCGTTTACCTAATCTCGACCCTGGAAGACCTAGCACTATAAATACACCTTTTTAGCCTCTCTAGAAAAGAGAGCCGCATTGTATTACAGTTTTTATAGATCTACTTTTGTTCTAGAGATTTTAAGGAGAGGATCTCTCCTCCTCACTACAATTTGGAGAAGATTTCTGAACCTTTATCTATTATCATGCTTTCTCCATCTCTCTGTGTTGTTACTTTGATCATGTCTGAGTAATTCACTTGTTAGGTTGCTAGGGTTACTAATTCAATGAGTTGTTTGCTTGATCTATGATTTCGATGAACTGTTAGGGATATCATTAGAGTCTTTGTCTCGTTTTGTTCACTTATTAATGCTGATTGCTTTACCGCGCATCTAGCAATCCGATCCTAGGTTGATTTGAGCCACGGAAGTGCTGTATCATTCGCCGGACCTATTCTTTGACAAGCTAGGTTTCTTAGACTGCGGAAGTTGATTTACTAAGCCTAGTGAACTGTATCCGAACCTGATCGATTTAATGCTTGATTAACTATCTAAGGACATACCGAAAATTTAGCGATTAGATAAGTTATCATAAGAGTCGGAGCCACGGAAGTGGAAAGACTTATTTTCGTGTTTTGTGTTCTAGACGGATCTATCATCCCATCATCCCTAAATTGATTCATATCTATCATCGAACTGATCATTGCTTGCTTCTCTGCGAATTAGCCCCTAGAGACCTAACGCCT
Source organism: Erythrophleum ivorense (assembly GCA_026724425.1). Classification (NCBI taxonomy): domain Eukaryota; kingdom Viridiplantae; phylum Streptophyta; class Magnoliopsida; order Fabales; family Fabaceae; genus Erythrophleum; species Erythrophleum ivorense. Next base: position 2,678,470 of record JAIUCV010000092.1, read on the forward strand.
TTCTTTCGTTGCTTTACAATCTCGATTTCTTAACCTTAGTATATAGTTATTAGATCACCAACCAATCATCCTTTATCTTATCCTAGCTTGATCCGAACTCCATAGATTTAAAGTGTATTCATTTTAGCCAGTCCTTGTGTTCGATAACCCGTACTTCTGCGATCTGTGCACTTGCAAGATTTAAAAAGTCGGGAAAACCTGACCACACATCAATGGCCTCCCATACAAAGCATCAAAAGGAGTCATACCAATACTCGCCTAGAAGCTGTTGTTGTAAGCAAACTCGAGCAAGCTCAAATGGTCTGCCCAATGGCCACCCCAATCTAGCACACACATCCTCAGCAAATCCTCCAAAGTCTGAATAGTCGTCTCTGACTGCCAATCAGTCTGTGGATAATAAGCTGTACTCATATGCACCTTAGAGCCCATCTCTGTCTGAAACGCCCTCCAAACCTCTGAAGCGAATCTGGGATCACGGTCTGACACAATACGGGCTGGCACTCTTTGCAGCCTCACAATCTCCCTCACAAATGTTTTGGCCAAAACAGCAGCTCCATCTGTCTTCTTAATGGCCAGAAAATGTGCGGACTTGGTCAACCGATCCACAATCACCCATATAGCATCATAAGTCCGTGAGATAGGTAATCCCACTACGAAATCCATCGTGATCATATCCCACTTCCACTCTGGAATGGGTAAACTCTGCAGAAGACCACCTGGAACTTGATGCTCTGCCTTCACAAAAGAACACGTGTTGCACTTCGCAACCTAATCATCCATATCTCTCTTCATCGCGACCCAGTAATAATACCACTTGAGATCACGGTACTTCTTTGTCGCTCCTGGATGAATCGAGAACTTGCTCGCATGCGCCTCTCTCAGAATCTGTTGTCTCAACTCCTCAGACTTGGGCACACAAACCCGACCACGAACCAAAATCTTCCTATTCGAAAGACCTGATACTCAGAACCAACTGCTCGCGATGCATCAGTCAAACTCTGATCAATCTGCTGAGCCACTCTGATTCTACTGAGTAAGTTTGCCTGATCAACTGTCTCTAAGCCCAAAGGCTCCTGCGAAATAGCACAAAGACGCAAGGTACTAATCCCGCTCACCAAGGCCTTCACATCCTGGTCTCGAGCTGAATCAACCCTCCGTCGACTCAACGCATCTGCCACCTGGTTAGCCTTGCCTGGATGATAGATATCTCCAAGTTATAGTCTGCCAGAAACTCAACCCAACGCTTCTATCTCGCATTCAGCAATGGCTGAGTGAATATATGCTCCAAACTCTTGTGATCCGTAAAGATCTGCACTGCCCCGCCATACAAATAAGACCTCCAGATCTTAACCGCGAAGACCACCGCTCCTAACTCAAGATCATATGTAGGGCGATTACGCTCGCTGCCCTGCAACTACTTTGAAGCATTAGCAGCAATCACTGTGCACTCCTGCTTAAGGACACAACCCATACCAACTCCTGAAGCATCTGTATACAACACATAAGGCTTCCCCGGCTCGGGTCATGCCAACACTGGTGTACTAGTCAACATCTCCTTGAGCTTGAAACTCAAGCTCTCTCCGCTGCCTATTAGCGTAACTCTTCTGCCTATCCTTAGCTTCCTTCATGTTCAACCTCAAAACACTGACCTTCTCTGTCGTTTCCTGAACATAAGTAGCTCCAAAAATGCTGCGCTCCCCCACTTGGGTCCAGCATAAAGGCGTCCTACATGGCCTCCCATACAAAGCGTCAAAAGGAGTCATGCCAATACTCGCCTAGAAGCTGTTGTTGTAAGCAAACTCAAGCAAGCTCAAATAGTCTTCCCAATGGCCACCCCAATCTAGCAAACACATCCTCACCAAATCCTCCAAAGTCTGAATAGTCGTCTCTGACTGCCAATCAGTCTGTGGATGATAAGCTGTACTAATATGCACCTTAGAGCCCATCTCTGTCTGAAACGCCCTCCAAACCTCTGAAGCGAATATAGGATCACCGTCTGACACAATACGGGCTGGCACTCCTTGCAGCCTCACAATCTCTCTCATAAATTTCTTAGCCAAAACAGCAGCTCCATATGTCTTCTTAATGGCCAGAAAATGTGCGAACTTGGTCAACCGATCCACTTGGGTCCAGCATAAATTCGTCCTACATGGCCTCCCATACAAAGCGTCAAAAGGAGTCAAACCAATACTCGCCTAGAAGATGTTGTTGTAAGCAAACTCGAGCAAGCTCAAATAGTCTGCCCAATGGCCACCCCAATCTAGCACACACCTCCTCAGCAAATCCTCCAAAGTCTGAATTGTCGTCTCTGACTGCCAATCAGTCTGTGGATGATAAGCTGTACTCATATGCACCTTAGAGCCCATCTCTGTCTGAAACGCCCTCCAAACCTCTGAAGCGAATATAGGATCACCGTCTGACACAATACGGGCTGGCACTCTTTGCAGCCTCACAATCTCTCTCATAAATTTCTTAGCCAAAACAGCAGCTCCATATGTCTTCTTAATGGCCAGAAAATGTGCGAACTTGGTCAACCGATCCACAATCACACATATAGCATCATAAGTCCGTGAGATAGGTAATCCCACTACGAAATCCATCGTGATCATATCCCACTTCCACTCTGGAATGGGTAAACTCTGCAGAAGACCACCTGGAACTTGATGCTCTGCCTTCACCAACGAACACATGTTGCACTTCGCAACCTAATCATCCACATCTCTCTTCATCGCGACCCAGTGATAATACCACTTGAGATCACGGTACTTCTTTGTCGCTCCTGGATGAATCGAGAACTTGCTCGCATGCGCCTCTCTCAGAATCTGCTGTCTCAACTCCTCAGACTTGGGCACACAAAACCGACCACGAACCAAAATCTTCCTATTCGAAAGACCTGATACTCAGAACCAACTGCTCGCGATGCATCAGTCAAACTCTAATCAATCTGCTAAGCCACTCTGATTCTCTTGAGTAAGTTTGCCTGATCAACTGTCTCTAAGCCCAAAGGCTCCTGCGAAATAGCACAAAGACGCAAGGTACTAATCCCGCTCACCAAGGCCTTCACATCCTGGTCTCGAGCTGAATCAACCCTCCGTCGACTCAACGCATCTGCCACCTGGTTAGCCTTGCCTGGATGATAGATATCTCCAAGTTATAGTCTGCCAGAAACTCAACCCAACGCTTCTATCTCGCATTCAGCAATGGCTGAGTGAATATATGCTCCAAACTCTTGTGATCCGTAAAGATCTGCACTGCCCCGCCATACAAATAAGACCTCCAGATCTTAACCGCGAAGACAACCGCTCCCAACTCAAGATCATATGTAGGGCGATTACGCTCGCTGCCCTGCAACTGCTTTGAAGCATAAGCAGCAATCACAGTGCACTCCTGCTTAAGGACACAACCCATACCAACTCCTGAAGCATCTGTATACACCACATAAGGCTTCCCCGGCTCGGGTCATGCCAACACTGGTGTACTAGTCAACATCTCCTTGAGCTTGAAACTCAAGCTCTCTCCGCTGCCTATTAGCGTAACTCTTCTGCCTATCCTTAGCTTCCTTCATGTTCAGCCTCAAAACACGGACCTTCTCTGTCGTTTCCTGAACATAAGTAGCTCCAAAAATGCTGCGCTCCCCCACTTGGGTCAAGCATAAAGGCGTCCTACATGGCCTCCCATACAAAGCGTCAAAAGGAGTCATACCAATACTCGCCTAGAAGCTGTTGTTGTAAGCAAACTCGAGCAAGCTCAAATAGTCTTCCCGACACAGGATTTTCACATTCGCTCGACCAAACGATCTGCAACTTCACCAGCGGCTCTACAACATCATATTGGACGGTAAATTTTCAATCCCGTTCATGAAATTCTTAACGGTTTGTCATGTGGTTCATAGCGCTCATTCCGGGTCGACCGAATGAGACATACACGACCTAAATGCAAACCAAAGGATTTCGGGCCTTGACCTTCAACACTTACCGACCAATCCTGTCTCCAGAGGAGCCCCAATCAGTCCTATGACCCTGATCTTAATAACAATTGGTCATCACTTGGTAACATCATTCTAACCTTTCCCTTTTTCAAATCTATTACGTATTCCACCTCTCTTAATCTGATTTTTCTTACACCGGGACGGTGCAAGTTAAGTCTGGGGGGATTATACTAATAAGTTTGTTCATTTTGACATTTTTGTTTGCATTTGTTTTCATCTAATCGAGTCGTTTTTATTGAGTCAAAACTTTTGTCGAGAATTATGACTTTATCTTGGACCTAACCATTGTTTTGCATGCGTTTAAGTGACCATTGATCAGTATTTGGCAGTCTACTCCATCACATGTGCACCATGAGTGGATCGATCTACCAAAAACGTCCACATCTCCAAGGGCTTAAGAAGGATACATCTTTGACTCCGCACCTTAATGAACTTAACCTTCTCAGCTAGGGGCTTGGTTTTACAAAGGGTACGACTCCTCATCCTCACCAAATAGTGAAAGTCTATGTGAGTTCGGTTTTCCCTCTCTCTCCCCTCCGATTTTAAGAAAAAGCATCAAGGTCCAAGTAACCGGGGATTAGGTGGCAACCACCATCAATACTCGCGTCTATGGAAGGCCATTTGATTCAAGTAACCGGGGATTAGGTGGCTACAACCATCAATACTCGCGTCTATGGAAGATCATCCAAAACCTCCACAAAGAGGAGAAGAAGTCGAATAAAAAAAAATACCATGCTACCCTAAAAAAAAGGGATGAATCGGCTTAAGGAGTGAGAAGAGAGAGAGGTGAGGCATGAGCCGAGACAAGTGTCTAAACACAAGAGGATGAGTAAGAGTCCCTAAACCCTTTGATCGATATTCCCTAGTTGAGACCACACCTTTAGAAACTAAAGGAGTCAAAGGTGGCGAATTTGGATGGTCTAAAGAGAAGTGGATTGCTTTGGGACGATTGCAAAACTCACGGTATGTACTTCCTTGTTCTTAATTCTTAATGCCGCTGCTGATTCATGTGGATTACTAAAACAAAGGTCGACATGGATTTCCAAAAGATTTGAGAGTTCTCACGTTTTCAAACCTCTTTTCCCTTCTTAGTTTGCTTGAGGACAAGCAAAGGCTAAGTCTGGGGGAGTTGATATCATCATATTTTGCATGTTTTTACTTAGTATTTTCATATGTTTTCAAGTGCTTTCAATAGGGTTTTATGCCTTTGGAGGTAGTTTTCTTGTATTTGTTGGTTTTGGAGTCTTAACAGGTTAAAACATCAAAAAGGATTCAAAAAGGAGCAAAAGAGCCTCAAACCATGATCCATGCAAGTTTCCAAGTCAAGAGCATCAATATAACTCCATTTGTCCGATTCTCGCATTTGGACAGAACCGGAGCATCCGAAAGATCACCGCGGCAAGGGGTCTTCCCGACGTCAAAAAATCATGATCTTGGTCTTGCTGGATAGATATTTGAGTCATGCATCACGACGAAGTGGATTCAAGTCATTTGGATCAACCATCACGGAGATGCGCTTTTTCTCCCAAGACGTGTCCGCCAGGCGAGTAAACGAAGCCCATGAAGACTTGGCACCACTAAATGGCCCGGGATGGAGCGGCATGGACCTTGTCTCGACTTAACACAAGCCCAGCTTTCTTTTGGTGGTTCACTTGCCCTAAACCCGGTCTGATCACGTCGCAAATCATCAATGCCGGTTAACCGGAAAGTTTCCTTTTTCAACACTTAACAAACCTAGCGACTTCTACCCTATAAATACGAGTTTTTAGCCTCAGAAAAAGGAGAGAGCGTGAGCGCCGTCAGAGGAGAAGAGAGAGCTGTCCTAGAAGCAGAGAGAAGAGGCCTTCTCAAGATCCAAGACGCACACACACTTGTTCTTAACAAATCCTTACACTTGTTCTTTCTTTTTGACTTTTGTATTGAATCCGAGAGAGTATTGAGGAGGAATCGACCTTGTTCTTCGACCTAGAGAAGCTTTCTTCAACCTTTCTCTCTTTTTCATTACTTATAATGTCCATACTCATCGTGTTTTGTGTTAACCGCGCCATGATTGAGTAGTCTACCCGCTAGGTTAAGGGCTAAACCGAAAGGGCTCATGAATTTGTTAACTTGATCTTTTGAGTTGGGATAATTTATTTGGTTTCATCACCTTTACTTGAGCATAATGCCGCTTGCTTTTCTGATCAATTAGCATCGGATCTTGGGTTAATATACTCTCCAAAAGCTTGATATATTGCCGGACTTAGTATTTGGTGAGCGATGAATCACAACCACCGAAAGATGAGTTGTGAGTCATTGTGAACAATCATAACTTGAACATCTTTAATGCATGTTTTCAACTTGTAATAACCATCGAAAGTTGAGTCTATTAGGTTGATTTAACATAGTGGTTTGATCCACGAAAGTGGGATAACTATATATTAGTGTTATGAGTTCATGAGCGGTTTCTATCATATCCCTCCCATTCGATTAACTTGTTGATGATTCATGAAGCCTTGAGGTTAGCCCAATGCCTAGTATCTCCACTTATTGATTTCCATTTCTCTCTACTTGTTTGCCACTTTCATTTTAGTTAAAATCCGAACCAAACACCATTTTGTTTTAGCTTGATTTAACCTCCTCACAATTTGTAGTACAATCGATAGGTCCTTGTGGATTCGATCCCATCTATACTTACCTCGTTGCTGTGCACTTGCAGGTAGCTCTAGTGGGTAAAACTTGAAGCAATCCCACGCTCACACCACCTCCCATACAAAGCGTCAAAAGGAGTCATACCAATACTCGCCTAGAAGCTGTTGTTGTAAGAAAACTCGAGCAAGCTCAAATGGTCTGCCCAATGGCCACCCCAATCTTGCACACACATCCTCAGCAAATCCTCCAAAGTCTGAATAGTCGTCTCTGACTGCCAATCAGTCTTTGGAAGATAAGCTGTACTCATATGCACCATAGAGCCCATCTCTGTCTGAAACGCCCTCCAAACCTCTGAAGCGAATCTGGAATCATGATCTGACACAATAAGGGCTGGCACTCCTTGCAGCCTCACAATCTCCCTCAAAAATTTCTTAGCCAAAACAGCAGCTCCATCTGTCTTCTTAATGGCCAGAAAATGTGCGGACTTGGTCAACCGATCCACAATCACCCATAAATCATCATAAGTCCGTGAGATAGGTAATCCCACTACGAAATCCATCGTGATCATATCCCACTTTCACTCTGGAATGGGTAAACTCTGCAGAAGACCACCTGGAACCTGATGCTCTGCCTTCACCAACGAACACGTGTTGCACTTCGCAACCTAATCAGCCACATCTCTCTTCATCGCGACCCAGTGATAATACCACTTGAGATCACGGTACTTCTTTGTCGCTCTTGGATGAATCGAGAACTTGCTCGCATGCGCCTCTCTCAGAATATGCTGTCTCAACTCCTCAGACTTGGGCACACAAACCCGACCACGAATCAAAATCGTCCCATTCGAAAAGACCTGATACTGAGAACCAACTACTCGCGATGCATCAGTCAAACTCTGATCACTCTGCTGAGCCACTCTGATTCTACTGAGTAAGTCTGCCTGATGATTTGTCTCTAAGCCCAAAGGCTCCTGCGAAATAGCACAATGACGCAAGGTACTAATCTCGCTCACAAAGGCCTTCACATCCTGGTCTCGAGCTGAATTAACCCTCCGTCGACTCAACGCATCTGCCACCTGGTAAGCCTTGCCTGGATGATAGATATCTCCAAGTCATATTCTGCCAGAAACTCAACCCAGCGCTTCTGTCTCGCATTCAGCAATGGGTGAGTGAATATATGCTCCAAACTCTTGTGATACGTAAAGATCTGCACTGCCTGGCCATACAAATAAGACCTCCAGATCTTAATCGCGAAGACCACCGCTCCCAACTCAAGATCATACGTAGGGCGATTACGCTCGCTGCCCTGCAACTGCTTTGAAGCATAAGCAATCACTGTGGGCTCCTGCTTAAGGACACAACCCATACCAACTCCTGAAGCATCTGTATACACCTGATGTGTGCCAAACAAGGGTGTGGTATATATGCAAGTAATAAAAACCCTAAGCTAAACATGGTTGCAAGTGCACAACATGTTGTTGTAGTACTTAGGGGTCGATCCACAAGAGAATGCGAATTACACATTACACATTTGTAAAGATTTGGTTAAGCTAAATCAATAATATGCAAGGGGGGTTTTGTGTTTTCGTTTTATAAAGGAAATTCAAATAACAAATGCAACTATACAAACACCATTATTGAACAAAGGACAATCCGCAAAAGACATAAGCCAAACCAATTGAAAAGTTTGTTAAATCCGGTTTCTATGAACTCAAAACACTAAGATGTGGTCATCCCACTTTCGTGGCTCCGACCACCTATGTTTCTTAAACCAATGGACTCAGCTTTCACATGGTCATTGAAGAGTGAATCATGCAATAAAATCGAGTAATGATTGTTCACAAAACTCCTTAGGTCTACTTTCATAGCCTAAGACGATTTGCCCATCAAATATTAGGACCGGAGATATAACAAGCTTTTGGAGAGTATATCAACCTTGGATCAAGTCGCTAGTTAGCTACTCTAGCAACAAGCTTTAGGTATGAATAAAGATGGTGAACCATAAGGTTTCCCTTCCTTTAACAACCGATTCTTGATGGCTTATCATATCATGTCTTCTTTGAAAGATCTATGATTCAATAATAAGTCTAAGGGAGTAGAGAGGATCTCATGGTTCTAGGGAAAGAAGGCGGAGTGATAGAGATCAAGCCGCCGCTCTTCCCTAGAGAGAAACCTCCAAACCCTAGACTAGAAGCTAAAACATGCGAGTATGTACAAAGTGCAAAAGAAGAGAAAGAACAAGGAGACCACCTAAGTGGCTACGGTTTATTAACTGAAAGAAGAAGGGAGTTGTGTCTATTGATTCGTGATATGATACAAGAGGCTAATAGCAAGTATATATAGGTGAGGGGAGGCTAGGTCGGCTGAGTTAATGCGCAAAGGAGAAGAGGAAACTTTCCATTTCTTCTCCTCGCGTGAACTTGCTCACCAAGTCTTGAGTGAGGCGCGGCTGCCACCTTCTTTTCGCGTGTAAAGATGTGGGCTTGAGTCATGAAGGGGTTTAGGCTTGGCCCGCAGTGATCCCGGTCCATTTCGCTCATCCAAGCTCCATGGGCTTCACTTACTCGCTAGACGGACATGTCTTGGGAGAAAACGATCCTAGGCCGCATTTCTGCTCCAAATAGCCCAATTCCACTTCGTCGCTACGCATGACTCATTTATCTATCTTTCCATATAAAGATATCATGATTGGGACGTAGGAAAGACCCTTTGCCGCGGTCATCTTTCGGATGCTTCGATTCTGTCCGAATGCGGAAACCGCATAACTTGAGTTTTGTTGAAGCTCTTGACTTGGGAACTTGCATGGATCATTGTTTGAAGCTCTTTTGCTCCATTTTGCCTCCTTTTTGCCATTTTGACCTATTTGCTTCCCAAAACCACAATATACAAGAAAACTACCTCTTGGATACAAAATCATTATTATTAAGTAGGAAAACATAAGAAAAACCAAGGTAAAAACATGTAAAATATGGATAGATCAACACCACATAAGGCTTCCCCTGTAGTAACCCTGAAGTGGGATGAGAGATTATGACTGATGATCATATTGGAGAGGATCCAGAGATCATATAGAGTGTTTTGGTCGAAGAACATTTGAAGACGAACGAGTAGAATTGAAGATAGAACGGGAGAAACCGTTATGGGACGGTACGGTCGATCCGGGTAAAGACGGACAAGAGCTCGATCGAGTGGGAAGAAGAGCCGACTGACCAAACGTGGTCCGAATGGGATGAAAACTTGGGGACATAAAGAAGACCCCAAAACAAACCATCTGGTCGAGACAGAAGTTGATTTGGACGAGCGGATCTTGAGATATGAGTTTTACCGCCTGATGGCTATGCCGAAGGGTGGGAAGCTTATATCGATGATCGGGTAACGACTCGGAGGAACTGAGTATGGCCGACTATCAAGCAAAGTGATAGGGACGTGACCAAGGTGAGAAATGGTCATGGGAAGGTCTGCACGTAACGATAGCCACGGATAAAAATTATTGGCCGCAGGACGATCGTTGGATGTGCACGATCGCGGTACGGATCGAGTGTGGGATGCGATCGCGGTACGGACGAAGAACGGGACGCGATCGTGGTCTGGATGGAGAGTGGGACGGATTGGTTGGGGAAACCTATCCCCACATGTGTTAAAATACACATGTCATCCTATGATTGGTTGAAAGCTAAATGAGGACATATGTCACACCAAGAGAGTTTCTTAGGTGTGTGACTCCTTAAAGCTACTTGCTGACTTGTTGAAGCTACTTGCTGGAGGTGTTGGCTTGGGAAGGAGCATTGCAAGCTAGCCTAGGTGTGTGACTCCTTGAAGCTATTTGCTTGAGGTGTTGGCGTGGGAGGGAGCATGGGAAGCTAGCTTAGGTGTGTGAATCCTTAAAGCTACTTGCTGACTTGTTGAAGCTACTTGCTGGAGGTGTTGGCTTGGGAAGGAGCAGGGCAAGCTATCCTAGGTGTGTGGCGCCGATGGAGGAAGCTAGCCCTTAGGCCAGCACGAGGTGTCGCCGGTTTAAGGCTTGCTCCTCCGCATGTGAAGGAAACCTCGCCATTTGTCCGTGAAAGTGTCTGGACGGTATTGGACCGTCAATCACCCTCACTTGCCTATAAATAGAGCCTCCTGACCCCTTGTGCTTCCATTTACCATTCCTTGTTTTGCTCCTTTGCCTTAAAACCGAGCAAGAGAGAGTTAAGAGAGAAAAGAGTGAAATCTTTTCTTTAAGTGTGAGTGAGAGTAGAGAAGCTTTGGAGAGAAAGCTTAAGAGTGAGAATAGCTTGGTGGTGTGAGGCGTAGCTAGTGGTGAAGGCTAGGCTGTTCATCAAGCGGTTGTGGTGAGTTTTCGATGATAGCTCCGAGAGTAGCTATGTTTGTGTGATGCATGTAGAATCAAGTAGAAACTTGTAGGTTTCTTTTGATTAGATGCATGCATATTGTGTGGTGGTTGTTAGTATGTGTTATACTAACTTTTTGGGTGCAGGAAGTATGTACGTTAAGCAAGGAGGCAAACGTTATACTTTGTGTGGTTGTGCGGTTTTAACTTCGGTTAAACCGATGTGGTTGCATGCATGTTCGGATCCAAGGAAAACATGGGTTGTTGTTCCTTGTGATTGATTGCATGTTGTGTGATATATGTGAGGTAGTGAAAGCATAGTAGAGATGCTTGTGTGTGATTTGACTAACGAGTTGTGGTGGAGGGAAGGAGAGAAACGCCTAAGTGTTGTCATGAACTAACGGATTTTATTGCAGGGATGAAGAACACTTAGAGCGGTTTCTGTGTAACCTATTGCATGTTGATGCTCTGAGGTTGTGACATGATTATTCAAGTAGCTTTGTTGAATAATTATGTATTTTCTTAAGACTAACACATGTGACGTGATTCACTGTGTTAAGGTTCTTATGAAAATGGTTCGGTGGACATGGCATGTGTTGCATCGCTACACTTAGTACAAGTATGGTGGATAACAAGAGGTTATGCCACATACTGTGTCGAACATGTGGTGGTGGGTGCAAAGAAAGGCTAAACCTTATGCAGTCCAAGGGTGTGTTAAATGTGTATGTCTTTGGCAGCATATTGCACTCGCGGATGCATAGAGGAGGCTGAGTAGGGACTTAGACCCCACGATGTTCAGTGTAGGATGGCGAACAATGAATGTTGCACCAAAGGCTAGTGGTGAATAACAAGAGGTTATGTCACACTATGCCGGGAAGGACGTAAGGTGAGTGCCACGAGGGCAGGTCACGTACTTACGTTCCTTGTGTGTGTGTTTTGGAACTAGGATCATGTATTCGTGTTTAGCATGATCTCTACGTTCTTTTGTGTGTGAGGAGAAGGACGTATGGAATAGACAGCCCGAGATGTGACCATCTGGGAGACAGAACTCGTGTGGGTTGTGATCCAACGGGATGTGACTGTCTGGGAGATGGAACTCGGGTAGTGATGTTCTATTCCGTGTGCCTTTGTGTGTGAGTTTAGGAGCTAGGATCATGTACTCGTGTTAGGCATGATCTTAGGGGTACACACGGTGTTCTTGCTGCCCTGACGGACGTTCACTGAGAAACCCTCTTGGATGGTCCTGAAGGATGACTCAGAGGGTACTTGGGTAGCTCCCATGGCTGAGTACACACGACGGTGTGTTTGGAAATGCCTAGTTGCGCTTCCGGCGCAGCGGAAGCGGCTAGGTGGGCTAATCGGCTGCCCGTGGTGTGGTGGGATTAGTTCGGGTTAACCGGTTGACTGGGTTAACGCGGTTAACTCCCGATTGCAGTTCAGGCCTAGTGTGACTTTGTGTTTGCTAGGTGCGGGTGTGCAGGTCTACGGAAACCGTGGTGTACTATAGAGGCCTCTAGGTCGAGCGGGGCTCGATAGTGTGTGTAGTGTTTGTAGAGTGTTTACTTGTGTGATAGAAACCTCTAGGTTGAGCAGTGGCTCGTTAGAGTGTTGTGTGTGTAGAGAGTGTTCTTCTGGGAAGAACCTCTCGGGTGTTAGATCACTAGTGTGTTGTGATCTTGGAGTTACTCGGGATGAGTAATCTCTTGTGTTGTTAGGATAACTTGTGAGAGTTATCCTTGTGTTTTGTCTTGGCAGGTTGAAGAGCGTGGTGATAGACAATACGGTTGTATTGGTCTATGGCGTGAGCTAGAGAGCTTTGCTACGGCATTGTCTCTAGTGTGTTTGATGTTATTTGATTCAAGCTTCCGCTTGTGCATTACTCTGATTGTGTATTGATTGGGGTTTGGGTTGGGGATGATATATGTTGTTGTATTGTAGAGGGTTCCGATCTCACTAATTAATTCTAGATTACTTATGATGACTCTTTTTGTTTCAGGTAACCCTAGGTGTGGTGTGGTACTTGGACGTGGAAGGCCGGAGTAGATTGCGGTGTGTTTTATAAAACTGTGTAAGATTACCGTTGTTTTTCTTTAAGTCTTTTGTTTTATATTCGTAAAACCCGGGTTGCAATTTACGGTTTTATGTAAGACAATGTTTATGCTTCAATAAAAGTAAGTTTTTATGTGTATTAAATACTTGGTTTTAATGATATTAGTCTTGTCCGGACTAACATAACTCTTGGCGTGAATACGGGTTGGCAAGCCTTAGGTTCTTGTCGAGAGGGTCGGATATCAAAGACGGACTGACCTCGGCTTTACTTTGTGTGTTGCCTTGAGGATGGATCGTCGATGGTATATCGGCATATTGTGGCATCCAACCGATGCGGGCTATGTCTAGCACGTGTCGGGGGTGTTACAAATGGTGGTATCAGAGCATGGTTTATGATCATGCTTATGAAATCGAGAGTTTTCAAAACGTTTTCAATGTTTTATCGAGTCAAAACGTGTCGCAAAATACACCATTGGGAATCCGGTACGTCCAAGCTTAGTTAGTAAGTGGAATAGAATCTTACCATATTTGTTGTGGTGATATCCTCATCGAGTGGCTCGAGTTCGAGCAATGATGGTTCCAGTGAGGGAACGAACGGTTCAGAGTATGTGATGGTGGGAGACTCGGACACGTCAGTAGAGACGGATCTGAGTGAGGTGAGCTTTGGTTCGACTGTCTGTACGGAGTCGAATAATTTCTCGAGTTTGAATATTGGAGAAGGTGTGGAGGCAGACGTGCCATCACCATATGGAGCTACGGAAGCGGTCTACCAAGTTGATATGGTGGCCATACCGACGAGGTACGAGGATGTGGAGATCCTAGTGCCGTCTACGGAGATCATCGAGATTTCTTCCGATGATACTTCGACAAACCCATGGGATGAAGGGAGCCCGCAACCGGTGTTGCCGGAGATACCGATGCCTCATGTCTATGTTTTGGGATATGGAGTGCATCCGTACATGCCGAGTGAGGAGATGTTAGACTCGTATGGGCAACCCTTTGCCATACCAAGTCCGGTGTACAACCCAAGTCAAAAGGAGAACCAGACGGTTCAAGGAGAATCAAACGCGGTGACCCAAAGTCCTTTCGAGGAGGCAGTTCCATACTATGGAAGGCCTATAGCATATCTTGATCCAGAAGCAACCATGGCTGACTTTTGGAAACATTGGGATCGTGACGCTCAGCATGGAGGTCCGATCGATCCACAACTGACGGGAGAAGATGGAACTAGTGAAGGGATGCTACCAGCCATAGCAAACCTTGCTACGTTCTTTGGAATTCAAGTTGGAGGAGAGCCGGGAAACCAAGAAGTTCCGGCAATAGACCCAAATAATGAAGTGGTGGAAGAGCGAGTTCCGGTGGAGAACCCGAACGAAGTTGAGACGGTGAACCACGTTGAGGTGGGAAGCCAAGTGGTGGAAGAGAAACTAAACCAAGATGGTGAGGATACAAACCGAGTTAAGGTTGAACATCATGACGATGATGAGAAGGAAGATATGAACCGTGAGGAGGCGGTAGCTGAGAGTGAGACTCCAGCAATATGGAAAATGGGAAGTTCCTCGGGAAGAAGGCCCGCGGGAAGACTTCGTTTCCGATCTCAAGCGAGAAAGAGAGTTCCGGTTCCGGAAAGGGCATCAATGCCCTGTCGTGTGTGTGGAGGACATGGGCATTACACTCATGCCTGTCCGAATGAAAGGCAAGGTAGGCCTTTGAGGAGGAACCAAATAACGTGTTACTCATGCGGAATGCGAGGACACTATGCGACATCCTGCCCTGGGACCCCAACGCCATCTCCATCGTCCTTATCTTCAACCAGTGCACGGAGGCCTTCAGGAAGGCGTGGCAGAAACTCTGGTTAAGCGTGAAACCCCAACCATAAACCAGAGAACGAGGTATGTGTGGGTTTTAACTTTACCTCGTTGTGTGAGATTGATTGCTTGTGTGTGATAGCGTAATTTCAATCTCTGAGTAGAGTAGAATATAGTGTGGTGAAAGATATAGTTCTCTCTGTTGATTGCTTGCATGGTAGTTTAGCATAATAGCAATCGTGGTGTAGGGTGGAACATAGTGTGGTGAAATCTATGGTTCCATCCCTGTTTGTGTGAGCGATCATGGCGAAAGCTATGGATCGGTTTGAGTGTGCTTGGTCAAGAACATAGTGTGATGAACGCTATGGTTCTTTTCCTTGCTGTGTGAGTAGGACATGGTGTGGTAAAATCCATGGTCCTGTTGTGTGATAGAGTAAAGATCGGGGAGATCTTTGGAGACATCTTCGGATGTTTCTCTCGGTAGGGTGTAGTAGCGTTTCTGTGGAAGAGAAACGTTAGGTTTAGGGTTAGAAGGACTGTGGAGAGACCATAGAACCCTTGAGTGTGTGAAGTTCGGTGTGTGTGTGTCGAGTTGGACTGAGGAGAAGGAAATCCTGTAGTCACTCGTTTGGGTTTGCTGGAAGTGTTAGGAAAAACCTAACCTTAAGTAGACCTTGGAATGGGAAGCAAGGCAGTGAGGAAGGCAGTGAGGTGAAACGTGAGCGGTGAGGAGGAGATATTGGTTTAGACGAGGAGCTCTACCAATATGGGTCTCAGAGAGACCGGGTGAATGTGAATATTGATTTGGACAAACTTGTCGATCAATATGGACCTTGGAGAGGTCAATGAATGGAGAATATTGGTTTGACATCGAGCTCAACCAATGGAGATCTATGGAGAGATCAATCGGAAAGGAGGGCGTGTGTGAGACACAAACGCAAGACGTGTGTGAGGCAGATGAGGATGATCAAGAATCAGAACATAACTTGATCAGATCCTCGCAGCGTGCAAGCTTCTAGGAGAGAAGTGCTGCAAAAGTATGACCATATCAAGAGTTGATATGTGATCATGGAGTGAAGAAGAATGCTTGTGTCAAGGCCGGTACATGGTGGTATGAGACCTTGATACTAAAGCACAAGCATAAGTGGAGAAGAAGAAAAGGTGAGAAGGAAGACGCTTGTAACAAGGAGGTTACAACGGCAAGATATGGAGTCGAGAATCGGTGTAAAGACCGAATGGTGGTACACAGACGGTGGTGACCACAAAGGATACCTAGAAGGTGGTATCATGAAGAGCCTACAGAAAGTGTACAAAAGGTGGTAAAGAGTTTTCTATGGCGATCATGGAAGGCTTTGGTGTAGAATTCGGGGACGAATTCTTATAAGTGGGGGAGAATGTAGTAACCCTGAAGTGGGATGAGAGATTATGACTGATGATCATATTGGAGAGGATCCAGAGATCATATAGAGTGTTTCGGTCGAAGAACATTTGAAGACGAACGAGTAGAATTGAAGATAGAACGGGAGAAACCGTTATGGGACGGTACGGTCGATCCGGGAAAAGACGGACAAGAGCTCGATCGAGTGGGAAGAAGAGCCGACTGACCAAACGTGGTCCGAATGGGATGAAAACTTGGGGACAACAAGAAGACCCCAAAACAAACCATCTGGTCGAGACGGAAGTTGATTTGGACGAGCGGATCTTCAAATATGAGTTTTACCGCCTGATGGCTATGCCGAAGGGTGGGAAGCTTATATCGATGATCGGGTAACGACTCGGAGGAACTGAGTATGGCCGACTATCAAGCGAAGTGATAGGGACGTGACCAAGGTGAGAAATTGATGTGATCCCGGATTGGATCGTACTTGAAACTATTCAATGGGATGGTTCAGAACACACGGATCCGACAAATGAAGGATAAATGGAGCGAATGGTTTATACCAAGGATCCCGCGGAACGAATCCTTAACACCACCTCTCAACAGATTGATATTACGCACAATCGGTGAAGAGGACTCTCCTAGACGTGTTGATATTACACACAACAAGTGAAGAAGGAAATCTCGGATATGACACACCAAGAAAGGATGCTTTCGCATAAAAGAGGATATTTGATTGATAAAAGTTTTGATGATCGTAACAAAGAACAAGTTGTGGTTTAAGAAGGCGAGAGAGAGAGAGAGAGAGAGAGCGTGAGCATTGAATGGAACAGGCTCCAGTCAATGCTCGGAAAACAACAAACTTAAATGCAAAAGACCGAGTTTAAACATAAGACCCGCCAAACGGTAATGTCGCAACTTATTCAAATAAAACCGGGCCGGACCGAACAAGCAAGAACAAAGAGGTGATGGGAAGTGTGACTTGGGCCTCATTAAAAACCTTGTCAAGAAAACCCAAAGGGACAAAACTTGACAAGGGAAAAAGAGCACACACAAGACACACTTGCCTCTTTATCCCGGTTGTTGGGCCATTAAGCAAACCAAAGTGGTTGGCTTATCATCATGCCGACTCAAACGGCTAAGGGCTTTGCCAAAGCGTAGGATCAGTGCCTTAGTTTTGGAACGGGTCACCGGACCAGTTGGTATAGCTATCTCTTCAGGTTCAAGCTGCTCGGCATTTCCTTCCTCGGCAACGAGCTGCTCGGCATAATCCGTCTCGGCAATGATGGTCTCGGCAAGAACCTCATCCATGATCGCATCATCTCCTCCCTCTTGAAAAGGATTTGTCCTCAAATCTGGATCATCTGCAAGAAAAGGAGAAAGATCAGCAACATTAAAACTCGGACTAATATCGTACTTACCTTGGAGATCAACTCGGTATGAGTTGTTGTTGATTTTCTTGGTGACCGTGAAAGGACCATCGACCCTAGGCATCAGTTTGGACTTGCGCTGAGCTGGAAACCTCTCTTTGCGTAGATGGATCCACACTTTATCTCCGGGTTCAAAGATCAGCTCACGTCGTCCCTTGTTGGCCTTCTTAGCATATTGTCTCGTCTTGTCTTCAATGTTTTTCTTTGCTTGCTCATGTATCTTTTTAACCATATCTGCCTTTTGCTTTCCATCTGTACTCATTCTTTCACTCAAAGGCAGAGGCATCAAATCCAATGGTGACAAGGGTTTAAACCCATAAACAATCTCAAAAGGTGAAAACTTAGATGCCGAATGCACAGAATGATTATAGGCGAATTCTATGTGTGGCAAGCAATCATCCCAGTTTCTAAGGTTCTTTTTAAGCAAAACACGTAACAATGTTCCTAATGTCCGGTTAACAACCTCAGTTTGACCGTCAGTTTGTGGATGACAAGTAGTAGAAAACAAGAGTTTAGTTCCTAACTTCGACCACAAGGTTTTCCAAAAATAACTAAGAAACTTAGTATCACGGTCTGAGACAATGGTGCGCGGCATGCCATGCAATCTAACAACATCCTTAAAGAACAAGGCAGCAACATGAGATGCATCATCGGTTTTAGTACATGCAACAAAGTGAGTCATTTTCGAAAACCGATCAACAATCACAAAGATGGAATCTTTACCATTTCTTGTCCTAGGCAAACCAAGGACAAAATCCATCGAAATGTCAGTCCAAGGTTGAGATGGGATAGGGAGAGGAGTATACAAACCGTGCGGTTGGACCTTGGATTTGGCCAACTTACATGTCGCGCATCTAGCACATACCCGTTCTACATCCCGTTTCATGTGAGGCCAGTGAAAATGGTCTCGCATGATCTGAAGGGTTTTGGTAACTCCGAAATGTCCCATTAAACCTCCTCCATGGGCTTCCCTGACAAACAAGTCCCTTAAAGAACAATTAGGTACACAAAGACGGTTCTCAAAGAAAAGGAACCCGTCTTGTCTTACATATCGACCAGAAGCGAATTTAGAACAAGCTTGATATATGTCAGCAAAATCCTCATCAGAAGCATATAGTTCTTTAATTTGCTCAAAGCCTAATAGTTTGGCATCAAGAGTAGAGAGAAGGGTATACCGTCTGGACAATGCGTCGGCAACGACATCGTCTTTACCTTTTTTGTATTTGATCACATATGGAAAGGTTTCAATGAACTCAGCCCATCGAGCATGTCTTTTGTTGAGCTTTTGTTGGCCCTTGAAATGTTTGAGCGATTCATGGTCGGTGTGAATGACAAATTCCTTCGGCCAAAGATAGTGTTGCCATGTTTGCAAAGCTCGGACCAAGGCATAGAGTTCTTTGTCATAGGTTGGATAGTTGAGAGTGGCTCCGCCAAGTTTTTCACTAAAATATGCGATCGGCTTCTTATCCTGCATAAGAACAGCTCCAATTCCGATCCCTAAAGCATCACACTCAATTTCAAAGGTTTTAAGAAAGTTAGGCAACATAAGAACAGGGGCATTAGTTAATCGATCCTTGAGAGTTTGAAATGCTTCCTCCTGTGCCTTTTCCCATTTTAAACCCACGTCTTTCTTGATTATCTCGGTCATTGGTGCGGCTATGGTACTGAAATCTTTTACAAAACGCCGATAGAACCCGGCCAAACCATGGAAACTACGGACCTCTCCAATGGTTTTAGGGGTCGGCCAGTCTCGGATAGCAGCCACCTTTTCTTCATCTACCTGTACGCCATCTGCACTTACCACAAAACCTAAAAACACAATGTTATCCGTACAAAAAGTGCATTCCTTCAAGTTGGCGAACAATCTCTCTTCCCTAAGGACATGAAGAACAGACGCAAGATGCTCTAGATGGTCAGTCATGTTCTTGCTATCACTACAAGAAGTATAGACCATTTGCGACGGAAAATAACGTCGCAAATGGTGATTTGCGACGGAATTGCGAGTCAAAAAGTTCCGTCGCAAATCGTTCGTCGCAATGCCCGTTCCGTCGCAAATCCGTCGTAAGTTTGCGACGGATTTATGCCGTCGCAAACTTGCGACGGATTTGCGAAGGCATCCACTCCGTCGCCAAGTTGCGATTAATTTGCGACGAAATCAGCTCTATCGCAAACTTGCGACGGAATAATATCCGTCGCAAATTTGCGACGGAAATCATTCCGTCGCAAATTTGCGAGGAAATTATTCCGTCGCAAATTTGCGACGGAAACGGTTCCCTCGCAAACTTGCGACGGAATGATTTCGTCGCAAATTTGCGACGGAAACGGTTCCCTCGCAAATTTGCGAGGAAATTATTCCCTCGCAAATTTGCGACGGAAATTATTCCCTCGCAAGTTAACGGAAACGGTTCCCTCGCAAACTTGCGAGGGAATAATTTCCTCGCAAATTTGCGAGGGAACCGTTTCCGTCGCAAATTTGCGAGGGAACCGTTTCCGTCGCAAATTTGAAATTTGCGACGAAATTATTCCGTCGCAAGTTTGCGGCAGAAATGTTTCCGTCGCAAATTATAATTAATTGTTTTTTTTAAAATTTTAATTTCATAATTGTTTAATTGATTTTTTATTTTAATTTTTAATTTAAAGAAAATAAAAATTAAAAGAAGAAAATTAAATAAAATATTAATTCAAAGATCATAAAAATTGTTCACAAATAAAATTAAAAATAGACAAAAAAAACGGAAACTAAAATTCGTCGGATGGTCCCGATCCGCCTTGTCCCGATCCGCCCTGTCCCGATCCGCTAGGTCCGTCCTGTTGTTGACGCAAACGGTCCATAAGCTCCTTGAGCTTCGGATCCGAGTTGCCCAAATAGTCGAACATCTGTTCGAACAGGGCAACCTTCGTCTCCTGTGCAGTCAACTTCTCCTTCAACGTAGCGACCTCGTTGGAATCCTGAAGTTGACTTGAAGCGGAACCGCAAACATAACCGCTCCCAGTATCGATTTGGGACTGAAGAGAACCAACCCCAATCATCTTCCCCTTTCTACGGGGAGCGGACTGAAAAACCAAAAAAAACATTGAAATTAATAAACCAACAATATACATAGGTAAAAAATAAGTTGAACTAAAAAAATAGGATACAAATTTACCTGAACAAAAAGCTTGTTCTTTACGGCCACAGAAGAACCAGAACCGATGCTGTCGGGATCATCATTCTGAGTCAACTCTTGTAGTTTTGAGTTGACGTCGTTGTAGAGCTCCTCAGAATCGTCATCCAAGAAAGTGCCATCCGGCCTCCGTTTTGTATACGCGAGAACTTCCAGCAAATCCGTCTCTGATTCCCCTCTTTCCTCGGCCTATGAAGTAAATTTTGATTAGATAAATACAGAAAAAATGAAAAAAAAAAATAAAAGAAATAAAAATATTTTTTTAAAAATAATTTGACAAAAACTTACAAGCATTCGGCCGCGGGCTAAGAATGAAGTTCGGCCGGAGCGATGAGTAGAATGTTTGCTCTTCGCTCGAGCGGCCTTACTGTTCCCACTCCTCTTCTGGTGGTCAGGATCCAACCAATATGCAACCAAGCCAGCCCACACGTTCGGGTCAAAGTGAGTTGGCTTGGCGTCATCTCCCTTAACGAGCCACAACTTCTTCCACCGAGAAACCATATCAGGCAACCGATCACGGACTTTGGCACAGAACTCATGGTAGACTATGGCGGTAAAACCAGATTCCCAGTGATACTTGCGCTTGAAAAAAAAAATCAAATAACAATAATACAATGTTAGTTATTAGCAATTAAAAAATATTTTTAAAAAGTAAATACGAATCAAACTCGTACTTACCGCAAAAGTAGTGAACCAGCGTTGAAGAACGGGTTCCTTTACATCCCTCCTGTAACACCCGTCTCTTTCTTACCCAAGACGGCATGTTACATTCGTAACTTATAACACAAGTAACCATTTTAAGTTCAAAAAGAAATATTCTTGTCAAACCAGATTAAACCGTTATAAGGTAAACCGACTACAAAACATGAAATACCGAAAGTAAGTAAATACACCCATGTTCCCAAAATAGCACCACACCGAAAAGTCTTCTCCCGCTACAAAGCACGCCCACCTGAAAGAGGAAAAAGGGGGTGAGCAATTGGATTACTCAGTGAGTGTGAGCCATAGAGCTCACCAAACCATCACACCCATGCATAACTATGGACAAGAGATCAGCCATAAGTTAAAACACACAGTAAAGCATCACGCCCTAGAGACGCGCCATTACAACAAACACAACAACAAGACTCAAACTGGTGGTGTCTCTGCATTTCTCGCGGCTCCGGGAATCCACCCATCTGCGCCTATGCAGCACCCGGCTCGTCAGCCTGAACTATGACCGCTCACCTGGCTCGTCATCATAGCCCAACACAAAAACGGACCCACAGTGAGGGTAAAACCCGACCCACTTATGGCCGTTACCGCAGACTCACTCGCCACATGCCTTAACGACATTTCTAACTTAACAACTCGCAACCAAACCCTTTCATAACCACACGCATCAACACACATTAATCACAACATCAATCAACCGCATTCAATCTCAGCAATTCATCACCACTAGGTTCTCAAGCAATCATAACATCTATAAGTAATATATACATATATATATATAAACATATTCATCACCCAAATACGTATATTTATTTATATATATACGTAGGTATATGTATTAAAGCTTATAACTAGGCAAAAGTTCATAGAGATGAACGTATGCAATGGAATTCACCACACGGTCCCCACCTTAAAGCCGAACGGAAGAAGTGGAACCAAAAGGATGACTCAGCAACTGCACTCTTTCTTCTCCAAAGAGACAACACAACAATGCTTGACACACTTTGCCAAGGCCAACACCACACAATGACAAGCGAGGAGGTGAGGAGACTTGAAGCCTAAGGAACACCAGCTGGTAATCAACTCTAAAACAGATCGAGGACTTGATGGAAGAGAGAAGAAGACTTGGGACCGAAGGAACAACAACAATAAAGGGAGGAGCTTAAGACGAAAAGATCCAAACAAGGATGAGGGCGACTCGGAGCAACAGATCACCGGTGGTGGAGAGCTGAGCCGGTGAGATCGAGAAGACGGCGTGACGGAACTGGTTCCCGTTGGCTCCTCCTTACGGCAACAACACCGCGGGGATCACTGGTCGGCTTAGATTCACGAGCTGAGGCGATTGGCTGATCGGAAACAACGGCAGCGGCGGAGCTCTCGGGATTCCGGCAGAGTTTTACTTCAGCGGAGGCGTGAGGCTGAATTTCACTCTCGTGGAGCTTTAAAAAGGGGGAGGAAGGAGACTCTAGGGTTGGGCCCTGGTGGGCTTGAGAAGTCAATTGGGCTTTTCTCCAAAATGATGGGTTTGGGTCATTACAATTCTCCCCCGCTTTAGGAGAATTCGTCCCTGAATTCAGTCCGTCCCCCGCAAGACCACTTTTGTCCTTAAAGAGCTCGGGGTAATTAGCCAACATTTCCGATTCTGATTCCCATGTCTCCTCTTGGATTCCATCTCTCTTCCAACATACTTTAACAGACTTGACCATTTTTCCTTGAACCTCCTTCTCTTGATGGTCTAAAATTTTCACCGGGTGACTCATTACTGTCAAACTACCAGTCAAATCTGCAGGTGCTTCCGAAAGAATAAGCTCTGGTTCTCGAACGACTTTTCTTAAGACCGAAACATGAAATACGTTATGAAAGTCTGACAGTTCCTGCGGTAACTCTAGCCTATAAGCCACTGCACCAACTCTTTCCGTTATCACATACGGCCCCATATATCTCGGCTTAAGCTTTTTCAGTTTCCGAGTTCTGTCATTCCCTCTAAACGTCCTCATTTTCAAATACACTTTATCGCCCACTGCAAATTCAAGATCTCTCCTGCGCTTATCTGCATAACTCTTTTGGCGGTCGTGTGCCTCTTTAAGCTTCTCTTTTAGCAACTCGACTTGCTCAACGGTTTCTTCAATCATCTCAGGCTCTAAATCTCGTCTCTCCCCAACTTCGGTCCAACACAGCGGAGTGCGACACGGTCTCCCATACAGAGCCTCGTATGGCGACATTTCGATACTGGAGTGAAAGCTATTGTTGTAAGCAAATTCAACCAACGGGAGGTACTTCCCCCATTTTCCTCCCCACTCAAGCACACAAGCTCTCAACATATCTTCCAATGTCTGAATTGTCCTTTCGGACTGGCCGTCTGTCTGCGGATGATAGGCCGTACTGAGATGCACCTTTGTGCCCAACGCTTTCTGAAAAGCTTGCCAGAAGATTGATGTGAACTTCGAGTCACGATCTGACACTATGCTCACAGGCACTCCGTGTAACCGCACTATCTCATCCAAATATTTTTGCGCTAGCTGATCTGCCCCATCCGTTTTCTTGATGGCGAGAAAATGAGCTGATTTGGTGAGTCGATCCACAATCACCCAAATAGCGTCTTTGTTTCCAGCCGTCCTTGGCAACCCAGTAACAAAATCCATTGTCACCATATCCCACTTCCACTCAGGTAGTGGCAAGTTCTGTAAAAGTCCACTAGGAACCCGATGTTCTGCCTTTACTAACTGACATGTCTGACACTGTGATACCCACGTAGCAACATCTCGCTTCATGCCTCCCCAATGGTAATACTGCTTCAAGTCTCGATACATCTTTGTGTTTCCGGGATGTACAGAGAAATGGGACTGATGCGCCTGGCGCAAAATCTGCCTTCTTAGCTCCTCATTATCGGGTACACACACCCGGTTCCTGAACAGGTAAGTTCCGTTGGCTGCTGTGTGATATCCAATCACTCCTTTGTCGACTAAATTTCGTAGAGCAGAATCACCTTTCTGAGCCTCTTTAATTCTCCACAGTAAGTCTGCTTCGTTTACTGCTTCTAGTCCCAAAGAATTATCCCTAACTGAAGTAGCGCATAAGCTCAGACTAGCCAATGTCGCAATTAGCTCTTGTACAACCTTTGCCTTCGAAGCCTCGACTCTCCGTCTGCTTAGAGCGTCAGCCACAAGATTGGCCTTTCCGGGATGGTAGGCGATCTCCAAATCATAATCTGCCAATTTCTCTACCCACCTGCGCTGCCTTAAGTTCAGCTCTTCTTGAGTGAAAATATATTTCAAACTTTTGTGGTCCGTCATTATTTTCACTTTCTCCCCATAAAGGTAAGCACGCCAAATCGTAAGAGCGAAAACAACTGCCGCTAGCTCCAAATCATGGGTCGGATAATTCGTCTCATGTTTCCGCAGCTGTCTAGATGCATATGCTATCACTCGCTCCTCTTGAGTTAGCACACATCCTAGTCCTGATCCTGATGCATCTGTAAAAACCACATACGGAACTCCCACCCTTGGTAATACCAATACAGGTGCCTGTGTCAAATGCTCCTTTAACTTCTCAAAGCTTTTTGTGCACGACTCTGACCACTCAAACTTTACATCTTTACCAGTCAAACGCGTCAGTGGTTTTGATATGCTTGCAAATCCTTTAACGAATTTCCGATAGTAACTCGCCAAACCAAGGAAACTTCGGATCTCTGTGGCATTCTTAGGCGTCGGCCAATCTGAAATTGCTGTAATCTTTTCGGGATCTACAGCTACTCCGCCCTCAGAAACAACATGGCCCAAAAATCCAATCTCTCTCTGCCAAAAGTTACACTTGCTCAACTTTGCATACAACTTCTGCTCTCTCAACTTATTGAGTACCACACGCAGGTGCCAATCGTGCTCCTCCTTACTCTTCGAGTAAATCAAGATGTCGTCAATGAAGACAATCACACACTTATCCAAGTATTCCCGAAACACGTTGTTCATTAACTTCATGAAGGCTGCGGGCGCATTAGTCAATCCAAATGGCATTACCACAAACTCGTAGTGTCCATACCGTGTTCGAAAAGCCGTTTTCCGAACATCCTCTTCAGCTATAGAAATCTGATGGTATCCAGACGCCAAGTCAATTTTTGAGAACCACGATGCTCCTTGAAGTTGATCTAACAGCTCGTCAATCCGTGGCAACGGATACTTGTTCTTGATGGTAACTTTGTTCAGGCCGCGGTAGTCGATACAGAGTCGAAAACTTCCATCTTTCTTTTTCACAAAAAGTACTGGGGCACCCCACGGAGAACTACTCGGACGGATGAATCCTTTATCTGTCAAATCCTCCAACTGCTTTTTCAACTCTGCCATTTCTGCGGGTGCTAGACGGTAAGGCGCTCGAGATACAGGTGTCGTCCCTGGTTCCAACTCTATTGTGAACGGGTCTCCTCGTGTCGGTGGTGGCCCTCTCAATGGTTCAAATACGTCCTTGTATTCTGATATCACTGGGATAGCGTCTAAATCTTTCTCCGCCTTTTCTCCCACCACGGAGATGGTGGCCAAATAAGCCTCGTTTCCTTTTTCCAGCAACTTTTCAGCATGCAGCATCGAGATCATTGGTATCCCACTAGTTGTCTTTACCCCTTGGAAAACCATCCGTCCTTCCGATCTAGGAATATAAACTCGCGTCCGTTGACAATCCAGTACAGCCTTGTGTTGGGTCAGCCAATCCATCCCAAGAATCACATCGTAGTGATTTAACTTCATTTCTCTAAGATCTCCCAACAACTCCACCCCTTGGAATAAGACTGGCACTCCCTTGTATAAACCAATGGATTCTACTTTCTCCGTGCCCGCCGTCTGAATTGTTTTCCTCCTTGGAATAAAAGTACCCGCAAAAGTCCAATACTTTACCAATCCCGGGCTCACAAAGCTATGTGTCGCGCCGGTATCGAAAAGCGTAAAGGCTAGCCCACCCCCAACCAAAACCGATCCTACACATATTTTCTCACGACTAAGCATGCTTTTCAACCATTCACTAACTCTCCACAATCGTAAGCATGATAGCGGTAGAAATAGAACACTACTTACCAGCGATCGGTTCAACGCCATCGTGGTCTCCAGCGGCGAACACACGCGGGGCTACAGCTTGCCTCTTTGGCGGTGGTGGTGGTAACTGAGCACGGTTTTGGCCTCCTTGCTGCTGGCCTTGTAGGCGAACAATGCAGTTCTTAGCGATGTGGCCAGCCTTTCCACAATGGTAACAGTTCCCGGTTTGCCCGTACGAAGGGCAGTCTCTCTGGCGGTGCCCTCGCTGATGACAATGAAAGCAGGTAACATCATTCCTGCAGACCCCAGTGTGCTTCCTTCCGCATATTTTACACACACTCAAAGGTGCTGAATTTTGTCCCGCACTTGCAGTATCCCAGCTCCTCTTACCAGCCTTGGCTTGAGCATTCCTATTCTGCTTTTGCTCTTCCTCTAATCCTTGTTCCTGTTGTGCGGCTGTTTCGACAAGATCACTCAGACAATGATAGTCCTTTAGTAAGCAGCGGTTCCTCAACTCGACCCGCATGCCCTTTAAGAACCTACGGATTAGCTCCTCCTCCTCCAAGTATTTGCCGGCAAATCTTTTCAATCGGTTGAACTCAGCTTCATATGCCCTGACATTTCGGTTTCCCTGAGAAATATCCTGGAACTCATTATTAATCTTGTTCATTGTTTCACGGGGAAAGTACTTTCTCATGAACTCATTTTTGAAGTCATCATAGTTCAGCTCGTAGCGAAGTCTCTCTGTCACACCTTCCCACCAAACAAGGGCTTCCTCTTTCAAATACTGGACTGCCAAATCCTTACGATACTCATACGGACACCTCACTGCATCAAAGTTGCGCTCCAATCTTTTCCTCCAATCGTCTGCAGCTGTAGGGTTAGACTTACCCCCAAAAGGTTCAGTACCCATGCTCTTCATGTGACCCATAGCCTCCCAATACGTTATCTGATGACCTTGAACTAGCATAGGAGGTGGTGGCGGTGGTTGATGAACCGGAGCAGCAACGTTCGGTGCAGCTGCTCCACCTACTCCTCCCACTGGATTTCCACCCAAGTTTCCAAACTGAGTGCGGTACCTCTGAAGCTCTTCCAACACGGCAGCATGTTCGGCAGCTCTAGCATTTTCCTGAGCGGCTGCTGCGGCAGCGGCTTCATTCACTTGCTCATTGCTTCCATCATGCACACTCTCTGACACTGCACCATCTGTTTCCACTCTTGGTTCCTGACGGGCAGCAGCTCCTCCACGAGCTCCTCCACGTCCCCTTCCACGTGCTCCTGCACGTCCTCTACCACGAGTTCCCTTTGGCGGCATCTTAACATAGAACAACAACGGGTCAACTCCACGCAATGAAACAACTCAGACTGAACTCAACAACACAACAAGGCCAAGGAGAGTCTGATCAAGGTGGTGCTTTTTTTTTTAACTTTTTCAAAAATTCCCCGTCCCAAATACTTTAAGTCCAAAATACACAATATTCCAAAAATACTTTAATAAATCCGAAAATAATTTTCGAAATTCTTGAAATCATTTGAAAAACTTTTTCCTTTTTCAAAATCCGCCTCCCGGGTCAGGACCGGTTTGGCAACTTAGGCTCTGATACCAAAATTGTAACACCCGTCTCTTTCTTACCCAAGACGGCATGTTACATTCGTAACTTATAACACAAGTAACCATTTTAAGTTCAAAAAGAAATATTCTTGTCAAACCAGATTAAACCGTTATAAGGTAAACCGACTACAAAACATGAAATACCGAAAGTAAGTAAATACACCCATGTTCCCAAAATAGCACCACACCGAAAAGTCTTCTCCCGCTACAAAGCACGCCCACCTGAAAGAGGAAAAAGGGGGTGAGCAATTGGATTACTCAGTGAGTGTGAGCCATAGAGCTCACCAAACCATCACACCCATGCATAACTATGGACAAGAGATCAGCCATAAGTTAAAACACACAGTAAAGCATCACGCCCTAGAGACGCGCCATTACAACAAACACAACAACAAGACTCAAACTGGTGGTGTCTCTGCATTTCTCGCGGCTCCGGGAATCCACCCATCTGCGCCTATGCAGCACCCGGCTCGTCAGCCTGAACTATGACCGCTCACCTGGCTCGTCATCATAGCCCAACACAAAAACGGACCCACAGTGAGGGTAAAACCCGACCCACTTATGGCCGTTACCGCAGACTCACTCGCCACATGCCTTAACGACATTTCTAACTTAACAACTCGCAACCAAACCCTTTCATAACCACACGCATCAACACACATTAATCACAACATCAATCAACCGCATTCAATCTCAGCAATTCATCACCACTAGGTTCTCAAGCAATCATAACATCTATAAGTAATATATACATATATATATATAAACATATTCATCACCCAAATACGTATATTTATTTATATATATACGTAGGTATATGTATTAAAGCTTATAACTAGGCAAAAGTTCATAGAGATGAACGTATGCAATGGAATTCACCACACGGTCCCCACCTTAAAGCCGAACGGAAGAAGTGGAACCAAAAGGATGACTCAGCAACTGCACTCTTTCTTCTCCAAAGAGACAACACAACAATGCTTGACACACTTTGCCAAGGCCAACACCACACAATGACAAGCGAGGAGGTGAGGAGACTTGAAGCCTAAGGAACACCAGCTGGTAATCAACTCTAAAACAGATCGAGGACTTGATGGAAGAGAGAAGAAGACTTGGGACCGAAGGAACAACAACAATAAAGGGAGGAGCTTAAGACGAAAAGATCCAAACAAGGATGAGGGCGACTCGGAGCAACAGATCACCGGTGGTGGAGAGCTGAGCCGGTGAGATCGAGAAGACGGCGTGACGGAACTGGTTCCCGTTGGCTCCTCCTTACGGCAACAACACCGCGGGGATCACTGGTCGGCTTAGATTCACGAGCTGAGGCGACTGGCTGATCGGAAACAACGGCAGCGGCGGAGCTCTCGGGATTCCGGCAGAGTTTTACTTCAGCGGAGGCGTGAGGCTGAATTTCACTCTCGTGGAGCTTTAAAAAGGGGGAGGAAGGAGACTCTAGGGTTGGGCCCTGGTGGGCTTGAGAAGTCAATTGGGCTTTTCTCCAAAATGATGGGTTTGGGTCATTACACCTCCACCGGGCAATAGGATCTTGGTAATCCTTTTCAAAAACTTCCGTAACCGCAGAAGCGACGGATGAATCATTAGTGAACCTGAAAAAGATAACAATAGACTTTAACTTTACAAAATGTATAATATAAAATAAAACAAAAACTATAAAAATTAAAAATATATACCATAAAGTCTTCGGTGGGCGGTGTGGATGAAGGTTAGGGAGGTGATGATGACCAGGCTCATCTAATATCTCCCTAACCGCCGCATAAAATGGGGCTCTAGAGGCCTCAAATCTGGCCTCAAGTACGGCTGCGGGACGAGGTGGGGATGGAGACCGAGACCGGGTCTGCTGCTCCTCCCGGCCCGTGGAACCATGGGAACTACTAGTAGGGTTCCCATGACCAAGAGACACGGAAGCAGAACGAGCACCACGGGAACCCCCGGAACCTCCGGATCCCTGACTCAGGAACTGCCGATAAGAGTTTTGTTGCTCCATCTGCAACAAATAAAAAATGAAATTAGCAATTTTAAAAAAATTATTCCCAAAAAATATTCTAATTATCACACAATTTTTATAAAATTACTATAAACTAATAATTAAAATTACTAACCTAAAATCTAAAATTCTAAAATCTAAAATTAATCTAATCACATAAACAAATTAAATTCTAGAAACTAAAACAGTTAGAAATATTGTAACTTCCAAAACTATTATAATCACATTTCCAATCTAATAGTTTAAATTTTAAATCTAAAATCTAGAATTCTAAATTCTAAATTAATCTAATAATTAAAATTTCGAATCTAAAATCTAAAATTCTAAATTCCGAAATTAATCTAATCAAATGAACAAATTAAATTCTAAAAACTCCAAAAATTCTTACTAAAACAATTATAATCACATTTCCAATCTAATAGTTTAAATTTTAAATCTAAAATCTAGAATTCTAAATTCTAAATTAATCTAATAATTAAAATTTCCAATCTAAAATCTAAAATTCTAAATTCCGAAATTAATCTAATCAAATGAACAAATTAAATTCTAAAAACTCCAAAAATTCTTACTAAAACAATTATAATCACATTTCCAATCTAATAAAAACAATTTTCAATCTAAAATCTAGAATTCTAAATTCTAAATTAATCTAATAATTAAAATTTCCAATCTAAAATCTAAAATTCTAAATTCCGAAATTAATCTAATCAAATGAACAAATTAAATTCTAAAAACTCCAAAAATTCTTACTAAAACAATTATAATCACATTTCCAATCTAATAAAAACAATTTTCAATCTAAAATGTAAAACTAATCTAATAATTACAATTTTCAATCTAAAATCTAAAATTCTAAATTCTAAAACTAATCTAATAATAACAATTTTCAATCTAAAATCTAAAATCTAAAATTCATAATTCTAAACTAATCTACTAATTAAAATGTTCAATTTTCAAATTGATTTACCAAATCTGGAGGAGCGGCGGCGGCGTAGAGGTGCGGCGGCGGCGTGGAGGAGCGGCGGCGGCCTGGAGGAGCGGCGGCGGAGGAGACCGAGGAGAAGAAGAGGAGCGGTCGGCGTGGAGGAGCGGTCGGCGTGGAGGAGCGGTCGGCGTGGAGGAGCGGCGGCGTGGAGGAGCGGTCGGCGTGGAGGAGCGGCGGCGTGGAGAAGAAGAGGAGCGGTCGGCGGCCTGGAGGAGCAGCGGCGGAGGAGACCGAGGAGAAGAAGAGGAGCGGTCGGCGGGCGTGGAGGAGCGGTCGGCGGGCGATTCGGTGGTCGGGCGAGAAGATGGGGTCGGTCGGCCGGCGATTCGGGGAAAGAGGGGTCGGTTTGAGCGAAGCTCAAACCCGCGCCCGCGTATATATAAAAATTTTGTTCCCTCGCAATTCCGTCGCAAAGTTGCGAGGGAATTGCGACGGAAATGCCCCGTTCCCTCGCAATTCCGTCGCATAACGGAAGCCCTAATTTTGGCGACGGAATTGCGAGGGAACGGGGCAATTCCATCGCAATTCCGTCGCAACGTTGCGAGGGATTTGCGACGGAATTGCCCCGGTCCCTCGCAATTCCGTCGCAACATGGAAGCCCTAATTTTTGCGACGGAATTGCGATGGAAGCTTGTTTAGGGTTTACGGTTTAGGGATTTGACTACGGGGGGTTTATAGTTTGTTGATAATGAATATATATGCTTATTAGTGAATGAATTTCAATATTCCTATAGATATTTAACATTCATACATATATATATATATATATATATAGTCGATGTTTCAACAAAACCGTTTGTACTGTTATATACGTCGTAAGCTTCAATGAGCTTGATATCTACGGAGTTGAAGAGAAACCTATTTTATTTAGTAAAAAGCTTTTTGGGTTCAATTATACAGTAGAAAATAAGATTATATTACCCTTGCTATACGAAAATCCCTAAACCCTAACCCTAAAACTGTAATTTTTGGGTTTCCATCGCAATTCCGTCGCAAATTTGCGATGGAATTGCGATGGACTTTTAAAAATTTTATATTCCATCGCAATTCCATCGCAAATTTGCGATGGAATTGCGATGGAAACCCAAAAATTACATAATCCATCGCAATTCCGTCGCAAATTTGCGATGGAATTGCGATGGACTTTCAAAAATTTTATATTCCGTCGCAATTCCATTGCAAATTTGCGATGGAATTGCGACGGAAACTCAAAGATTACATAATCCATCGCAATTCCATCGCAATTCCGTCGCAAAATTTTCAATGTCACTTGATAACGGCGCTTCTGTTAACCGTACACTCTTTCACCGACTTCCTAGGAAACCCCAATCCCTCTCATTTTCCATCGATTTGCCTCTTAAATTCATCAACTTTCATCACTAACTCAGAAAGCTGAAGCATTTAAGAGGCAAATTGAAGAAACAGGAGAGGAATTGGGGTTTCTTAGGAAGTCGGTGGAAGAGTGTACGGTTAACAGAAGCGCCGTCATCAAGTGACAATGAAAATTTTGCGACGGAAATACAAATTGAGATATTTACGGTTTGCATTTACGTCGGTGACACCTACCATCGGAAATGACGCAAAAACATAATTTTTACGTAGGAAGTACAAATTCATCACAATTCAAAATAGAAACAACTTAAAATTCAAAGAAAAACCTCAAAATTAAACAAAGTCATTTTCATCATCATTTTCATCATCATTTTCATCATTAGATACGTAAGAGTTTTCACTGTGCTCCCGTTCTTCTTCATCACTCGCAGACTCTTCGAATTCATCGGCTTCACCATCTTCACTTGTATCGTCGACGACGTCTTCAACTTCTCTATTCTCGGGGTCAACGTGTATGATATTTTCTGTGGATTCGATCGGGTTTGAAACTTCTGCAACTCTGTCATGCTGCATGGCCACTTCATCGTCTAAACCAAATACATAACCTCTTGGATTGACCTTTATGACCGATAACCAAGTCTCTCGTCTTTGCCTAATTCGAGGATAAAGAAAGAAACACACTTGCTCTGCCTGCGATGCAAGGATGAAGGGTTCGAACTTGGAAAATTTTCGGCCTGCATTTACATCGGTGACACCTACCGTTTCGTTTCTGCGAACCCCTCGACCTGGTGTCGGATCATACCAATCACATTTGAACATAATACATTTCAAGTTTATAATTCCTGGGTATGTGACCTCGATGATCTCTTGCAAAACTCCGTAGAATTCTGTTTCGCCCGGGACATGAATACCATAATTTGCGGTCGACTTCTTCATGCCATGCTTGTACGTATGGAAAATGTACCCGCGAGTACAGTACATTGGTGCTGTAGTGATCTGTCCTATTGGAGAGTTCACAATCTCATGCAACCACAGCGGTATTTGTTCCGGATGATAGCCCTCTCTCACCTGAATAAAAACAAGCGGTACAATCACACACATTAATTATTATATATAGTGTTAATTAGGTTTTAGTTTATATATCAGTAATTTGAAGAGCACTTACATAGTATTTTAACCATCCAGCAAAGTCACGTTCTTTGTAAACCTCATACTCATGCTCTTCTCGACCAGGGTAAGTTTGGCGGGCAAGATTATCAAATATGCTGCATGCACAAAAATCTCGTTTTATATATATATATATATATATTAATGTATGATCAAAGTTACCTCTCAAATTGGTGCACTTCATCCAGATTTCGCAATATGTAATTGTGAGCCGCACTCAAATGTTTATGGTCCCACGATTTTTCCTTCAACTTTCCAGCAAGTCTGCCTATTTCTTTGAAGATGCTGGGGACAACATGCCTATAAACAGGTGCAACGCCTCCATCATCGTATCGTTTCGTAGCGGTTCTTTTCGTTCTCACATTTGGACTAAAATAGTAAGACGAGAAGTTAGATGTTTCCTTTGTCAAACTTCCTTGTACGATGGATCCCTCTACTTTTGCAAGGTTTTTAGCCTTTCCCTTCAAGTGTCCCATAAAACGTTCGAACGGATACATCCACCTGAATTGCACAGGCCCCCCCAGTTCCGCTTCATATGGCAAGTGTACCGTTAGGTGTTCCATCACGTCGAAGACTGAAGGAGGAAAGATCATTTCCATGTTACATAACAAGATAGCAATGTTTTTATTTAATTTCTCTACCCCGTCTTCTGTCAGTGTTCGCGTGCAAAGATCTCGGAAAAACGCCCCAATACCTATAATATAATATATATCCACCGTTAACTGATGTGTGCCAAACAAGGGTGTGGTATATATGCAAGTAATAAAAACCCTAAGCTAAACATGGTTGCAAGTGCACAACATGTTGTTGTAGTACTTAGGGGTCGATCCACAAGAGAATGCGAATTACACATTACACATTTGTAAAGATTTGGTTAAGCTAAATCAATAATATGCAAGGGTTTTGTATTTTTGTTTTATAAAGGAAAATCAAATAACAAATGCAGACTATACAAACACCATTATTGAACAAAGGACAATCCGCAAAAGACATAAGCCAAATCAATTGAAAAGTTTGTTAAATCCGATTTCTATGAACTCAAAACACTAAGACATGGTCATCCCACTTTCGTGGCTCCGACCACCTATGTTTCTTAAACCAATGGACTCAGCTTTCACATGGTCATTGAAGAGTGAAACATGCAATAAAATCGGGTAGTGATTGTTCACAAAACTCCTTAGGTCTACTTTCATAGCCTAAGACGATTTGCCCATCAAATATTAGGACCGGAGATATAACAAGCTTTTGGAGAGTATATCAACCTTGGATCAAGTCGCTAGTTAGCTACTCTAGCAACAAGCTTTAGGTATGAATAAAGATGGTGAACCATAAGGTTTCCCTTTCTTTAACAACCGATTCTTGATGGCTTATCATATCATGTCTTCTTTGAAAGATCTATGATTCAATAATGAGTCTAAGGGAGTAGAGGGGATCCCATGATTCTAATGGAGAGAGGCGGAGTGATATGGATCAAACCGTGGCTCTTCCATAGAGGGAAACCTCTAAACCTAGACCTAAAACTATCTAAACATGCGAGTATGTACAAGATGCAAAAGAAGAAGAAGAAAGAACAAGGAGACCACCTAAGTGGCTCCGATTTATTGAAAGAGTTTCAAGATGTGTTCTGGTGTGTCTCTGATGATGATACAAGAGGCTAAAAGCGAGTATATATAGGAGAGGGGAGGCTTAGGTCGGCCGAGTTAATGCGCGGGCAAGAAGAGGAATGTTTCCTTTTTCTTCACCCGGGTGAACTTGCTCACCAAGTCTTGCTCAAGTCGGCGCCGCTGCTTCCTGATCGCGTGAAAGAGTGTGGGCTTGAGTCTTGATGAAGTCTAGGCTTGGCCCGCAGTGATCCCGGTCCATTTCGCTCATCCAAGCTCCATGGGCTTCACTTACTCGCCAGACGGACATGTCTTGGGAGAAAAAGATCCTAGGCTGCATTTCTGCTCCAAATAGCCCAATTCCACTTCGTCGCGACGCATGACTCATTTATATATCTTTCCATATAAAGATATCATGATTTGGACGTAGGAAAGACCCTTTGCCGCGGTCATCTTTCGGGCGCTTCGATTCTGTCCGAATGCGGAAACCGGCTAACTTGAGTTTTGTTGAAGCTCTTGACTTGGGAACTTGCATGGATCATTGTTTTAAGCTCTTTTGCCTTCTTTTTGCCATTTTGACCTGTTTGCTTCCCAAAACCACAATATACAAGAAAACTACCTCTTGGATGCAAAAATCATTATTATTAAGTGAGAATATATAAAGAAAACCAAGGTAAAAACATGTAAAATATGGATATATCAACTCCCCCAGACTTAGCCTTTTGCTTGTCCTCAAGCAAACTAAGAAAGGAAGAGAGGTTTGAAAACATGAGAACTCTCAATGCATTTTGAAAATCCACGTTTAGCTTATGTTTTAGTAATCCACATGAAAAACGGTTTTGGCTTTATGATGAGGAACATAAGTACTTACTTTGAGTTTAGCAGTCATCCCAAAGTAACCCACACTCCATATGACCATCCGGGCTCACCTCCTTCGACTCCTTTAATATTTAAAGGTGCGGTCTCAACTAGGGGATATCGATCAAAGGGTTTATGATCTCTTTCTCATCCTCTTGTGCTTAAACACTTGTCTTGGCTCTTGCTTCACCTCTCTCTCTTCTCACTTCTTAAGTCGGTTCATCCCTTTTTTAGGGTAGCAAGGTATTTTTTATCCGACTTCTTCTCCTCTTTGTGGAGGTTTTTGATGGATCTTCCATAGACGCGAGTATTGATGGTGGTAGCCACCTAATCCCCGGTTACTTGGATCGAAGGGTCTTTCATAGACGCGAGTATTGATGGTGGTAGCCACCTAATCCCCGGTTACTTGGACCTTGGTGCTTTTTCTTAAATTGAAGGGGAGAGAGAGGGGAAACCGAACTCACGTAGACTTTCACTATTTGGTGAGGATGAGGAGTTGTTCCCTTTGTAAAACCAAGCCCCTAGCTGAGAAGGTTAAGTTCATTAAGGTGCGGAGTCAAAGGTGGATCCTCCATTGGCTTTTTGGAAATGTGGCCATTTTTGGTGGACCGATCCGCTCAAAGTGTACATTGAGTGAATGTGTTGCCAAATACTGTTTCAATGGTCACTTAAACATTAGTGTAACATGGTTAGTTTCAAAGGAAAGGTCATGATTCTCGGACAAAATTTTGACTCAATAAAACGACTCAAAGGGAAAAGGGAAAAAAAAGAAAAATCAAAAAGAACAAACGTGTTAGTAATCCCCCCAGACTTAACTTGCACCGTCCCGGTGGAAGCAAATCCAATTAAGAGGGGTGAAAAAGAAAGTTGAATTTGTTGGGAAAGTGTTTCGGATTGTGTTACCAAAGTGCGACCATAGATCATGAAGAGCGGGTTTGCATTGTGAAGTGACTCTAAGTGGGATATGACAACATCAAATCATTCCGTCCAATATGATGGTGTAGAGCCGCTGGTGAAGTGTGAGGTCAAACGAACGAGCGGATTTGAGAATTCGTCATCGGGTGGATTCATCGGCTGGCCGGAAGGTGATGTAGATGACCGCAGCCTGAACCGTGAACAATTCTCTGACCGATCTTGAAATTCCACCGACCAATCATATATTTTAGGAGCCGTGGTGGAGTTTCAGGTCAAACAAACGAGCGGTTTGGGAGATGCATCATTTGGTGGCCATCCGGACGATCCGGAGAGGGTGCAATAGACCACAGCCCAAACGATAATGAATTCCTCGACCGAGCTCGAAAATCTGTCGACCAACCTGATATTTTATGACCACGGGAGAAGTTTGAGGGCAAACGGACGGGCGGTTTGAGATTTCCTTCACAAAATGGTCAATACGGCTCCGGGAAGGGTTTGCGTGACTTCTTTTGGGATTGGCTCGTTCGATCTTGGATCTTCTTCTGGAAAAGTGTTAGTGAGGCTCCAATAAGTCATTCCCAGCTGGTTGCCGCACCTATGTCGTGATTTGGGTTTTGTCGACCATTTGGTGCCCGCCATCGACCGGATTAGGGCTTCCAAGCATATCTCCTGAACCGTTGACTTTTCTTCGTCCTATCTTTTGGATTTGCCGACCAACATGGTGTTGTCTGGTCGCCTGTGAAGTTTGGTGGACTTTGGTTGAGCCGTTTGTGAGATGGGTCGATTGGGTCCTCCGTGTTACCCGTTTGGCCGGGAAAATGCTGCCGGACGTGATATCTTCCATATGACTCGACCGTTTTGCGAATTTCTTCCACCGATTGATCTCCGTAATCTTCCTTGTGCATCCGAAGGTGGTGACCGCTATGTTGGTGCTCCGGAACAAGGGCGGGATGATATGGGTGGGATAACTCGACTTCATTAAGTTCCGGCTCGTGCAAAACTCCTTTGATGGTCTTCTTTGGTACTTATCCTAAAACATGTTTGTTTTGTTTTTGTGGATTTTATAAAATCCCCAAAAAATTCAAGTTAATAGTAAATGAAAACCAAAACAAAAATTAAAAAGGGAAGAAAAATATGGGTTGCCTCCCATAAGCGCTAGTTTAAAGTCTTTATAGCTCGACTCCTTGTGTTCCTTAGGTGTTAGGCAAGTGTGGAGGCTGTAGAAAGCTCCTAGTACTGGATGGCTCCAAGTGCATCTTGTCTTGTAACACTTCTTTGATCAAGTAACCTTGTTGTGTGCCTTCTCCTCCACTTGTGTACCGAAATCTTTTGGATGAGAAACCGGGAGGTGCAGCAACGTAGTAGGTATCCTTGTCAACATTGGCTAGAGAGATTCTCCTGTTCGGCCAATCCATGATTGCTCCAGCCGTTGCTAAGAAAGATCTTGCCAAGTGGTTTGAATGAAGAGCTGTTGGCAAGCTTTATCCCCATGTTTGTCCGCTCCATGGTCTCAATCAGACCCAAACTTCTTGCTATTACCGCCGGCATGAGGTTCACACTTGAACCGGAATCACATAACGCATCATCAAAGAATTTTCCGTTGATAGAGCAATGTATAAGGAAGTAACCTGGGTCATGAAGCTTGTGTAGTGTCCTTGGAGCAGGCATTTCCTCTCTTGCTTCATTATACATCTTCTCCACTTCGGCTAAGCTCCAATCGTTGCACCACACAAAGTCTTGTAAGTAGGGGCTCTTGTTGCAAGCAATATCGAATGGCATGTTGCAAGGAAATCTTCTTGCAATGAAGTTGAAATCATCAATAATGTGATTAAATGATGATCTCTTCTTCCTCTTCTCCTTCGGGAATGGTGGTTGTGGAGCTCTTGGAGAGATTGGTGTACCTTCCGGCAATCTATTTCCTCTTATCCTTGCCGTGCGTTTGCCTTGTCCTCTATCATCCTCGTCCCAAACAACTCTTGAATTGGTTTCTTTAACACCAAAGGCAGCTAGGGCTTTGTCCGGTTTTGAATCGGCCGCCTTTATGTCTTTCAAAGCTCGGATCTTCTCATCCACGTCCTTCAAGCGTTTGGTGAGGTCTTCGATTCCTTTGGAGACTCCTCCGGTTCTATCTTGCCATAATGTGATCTTCTCAAGTAGGGTCTTGTGTCTCTCCTCCACATGGTTCTTCAAGTCATCGAGCAACACCTTGAATTGTTTTTGTCCTTCCACCAATACTAACATAGTTGAATAAAGCTCTTGCTCCTTTTGGTTAACCTCCGAGGCTCTCTTCTTAGCTTGGTGAGCTATAAGTGCGATTGAGTTGAGGCTCTCGGTTGTGCCATTGAGGTCATCTTCTAGGCTGGTGATCTTTTCATCCAAGTGGCCATCCATCTCTTTTGAATTGAGGCTCATGTCTCGGATTGCCTTGGTGTTGTCTCCGACGGTTGCGGTTTGCTTCTTCAGCTCCTCCTCCACTTCAATACACTTTGATTCAACTCTCTCCACTTGGTCAGAGAGGGTTTCAAACTTCCCATCAAGGTCATACCTTAGAAACTCTAACCTTGTCTCAAGACGTTGGTTAGATTTTCTTTGGAGTTCCATGAAATCTTCCATCATGGCTTTGAGATTGTCATCTCTCCGCCGGTTAAGCGCGTGCTCTTGGTATGTGGGAAGGTCGGGGCGCGGACGGTGGTGATGATGAGGCGGCTGGTGAGGTCGGCCTTGATAAACCGGTGACCGGTTTTGATGATAGTGATGATGTTCTTCTCGGCTAGTCTCGGCAAAGAGCGGATGGTGGAAATTTGGTGGGATTGGCATGGGGATGAAGTCTCCGGCCGGATTTGAATCATGTGGCCGCCTTTGGACTTCATGGGGAAGAGGTTTTCTCCTTCCAAAGTTGTTACTCATGCTTGAGTGATGGCTCATCCTTAAAGTACCTAAGGAACATAAGTGAAACAAAATTGCAAAAGTTAGTAAACATGAAACAAAAGATCTAGTCTTAACTTTTAATCTCATAAACGTGTAAGTGCAATGCATTCCCCGGCAACGGCGCCAAAGAACTTGATGTGTGCCAAACAAGGGTGTGGTATATATGCAAGTAATAAAAACCCTAAGCTAAACATGGTTGCAAGTGCACAACATGTTGTTGTAGTACTTAGGGGTCGATCCACAAGAGAATGCGAATTACACATTACACATTTGTAAAGATTTGGTTAAGCTAAATCAATAATATGCAAGGGTTTTGTATTTTTGTTTTATAAAGGAAAATCAAATAACAAATGCAGACTATACAAACACCATTATTGAACAAAGGACAATCCGCAAAAGACATAAGCCAAATCAATTGAAAAGTTTGTTAAATCCGATTTCTATGAACTCAAAACACTAAGACATGGTCATCCCACTTTCGTGGCTCCGACCACCTATGTTTCTTAAACCAATGGACTCAGCTTTCACATGGTCATTGAAGAGTGAAACATGCAATAAAATCGGGTAGTGATTGTTCACAAAACTCCTTAGGTCTACTTTCATAGCCTAAGACGATTTGCCCATCAAATATTAGGACCGGAGATATAACAAGCTTTTGGAGAGTATATCAACCTTGGATCAAGTCGCTAGTTAGCTACTCTAGCAACAAGCTTTAGGTATGAATAAAGATGGTGAACCATAAGGTTTCCCTTTCTTTAACAACCGATTCTTGATGGCTTATCATATCATGTCTTCTTTGAAAGATCTATGATTCAATAATGAGTCTAAGGGAGTAGAGGGGATCCCATGATTCTAATGGAGAGAGGCGGAGTGATATGGATCAAACCGTGGCTCTTCCATAGAGGGAAACCTCTAAACCTAGACCTAAAACTATCTAAACATGCGAGTATGTACAAGATGCAAAAGAAGAAGAAGAAAGAACAAGGAGACCACCTAAGTGGCTCCGATTTATTGAAAGAGTTTCAAGATGTGTTCTGGTGTGTCTCTGATGATGATACAAGAGGCTAAAAGCGAGTATATATAGGAGAGGGGAGGCTTAGGTCGGCCGAGTTAATGCGCGGGCAAGAAGAGGAATGTTTCCTTTTTCTTCACCCGGGTGAACTTGCTCACCAAGTCTTG
The DNA here is from genome assembly GCA_026724425.1 of Erythrophleum ivorense. Lineage (NCBI taxonomy): Eukaryota > Viridiplantae > Streptophyta > Magnoliopsida > Fabales > Fabaceae > Erythrophleum > Erythrophleum ivorense. The sequence continues at coordinate 2,719,558 of JAIUCV010000092.1, forward strand.
CTCAAGTCGGCGCCGCTGCTTCCTGATCGCGTGAAAGAGTGTGGGCTTGAGTCTTGATGAAGTCTAGGCTTGGCCCGCAGTGATCCCGGTCCATTTCGCTCATCCAAGCTCCATGGGCTTGACTTACTCGCCAGACGGACATGTCTTGGGAGAAAAAGATCCTAGGCCGCATTTCTGCTCCGAATAGCCCAATTCCACTTCGTCGCGACGCATGACTCATTTATCTATCTTTCCATATAAAGATCTCATGATTTGGACGTAGGAAAGACCCTTTGCCGCGGTCATCTTTCGGGCGCTTCGATTCTGTCCGAATGCGGAAACCGGCTAACTTGAGTTTTGTTGAAGCTCTTGACTTGGGAACTTGCATGGATCATTGTTTTAAGCTCTTTTGCCTTCTTTTTGCCATTTTGACCTGTTTGCTTCCCAAAACCACAATATACAAGAAAACTACCTCTTGGATGCAAAAATCATTATTATTAAGTGAGAATATATAAAGAAAACCAAGGTAAAAACATGTAAAATATGGATATATCATTAACAAATTAATATAAAAACATATTTAATTATATATGTACATATATAAACTCAATTAAAAGGAATGTAACTACTTGTTTACCAGCAATTGCTTCGTGGACATGAGACGGCAATAGTTCTTGTAATGCAAACGGTAGTAGTCGCTGCATGAAAACATGGCAATCGTGGCTCTTCATACCAGAAAATTTTTGTCCTTGCTCTATACATCGCGAGAATTTGGATACATATCCATCCGGAAATTTGACATCTGAGGCCACCCAATCAAATAGAGCTCTCTTCGCATCTGCAGACAATCGAAAACTTGGAATTGGCTGTTTGCCGTCTGTAGTAATCTCCAACTCGCTTCTTTTGCATATTTCTGCTAAGTCCAGCCTCGATTTCATATTGTCTTTACTTCTCCCTTGGACATTCAAAATGGTATGCATGATGTTATCAAAAAAATTCTTCTCGATATGCATAACGTCCAAATTATGTCGCAAAAGATGATCCTTCCAATATGGGAGTTCCCAGAATATACTTTTTTTGTGCCAATTGTGTGCTTGTCCATATCCGTCAGGCATGTTTGCAGTACAATGCCAATTGCCCCCACGTTTGCATGTCTCCTCACCACCATAATGATCTATCTGATCAAGCAACTCCTGTCCCGAAAGATAATCCGGAGGGGGACCGCGGACAACTTTATTCTTCGTAAATAAAACCCTGTTCCTTCGGTACCTGTGATTGGTAGGAAGAAAACGACGGTGACAATCAAACCAACAAGGTTTTCTTCCACGCCTCAGCTGAAATGCTTCTGTCCTACCCAAACAGTGTGGACACGATAGTCTTCCGTGCGTAGTCCACCCTGACAACATTCCATAGGCTGGAAAGTCGCTAATCGTCCACAATAATACTGCGCGCATGATGAAATTTTGTTGCTGTGAGCAATCAAAGGTGCAGACTCCTGAATACCAAAGTTGTTTCAACTCGTCAATCAAAGGTTGCAGAAATACATCTAGGGATCGCCTCGGATGCTTAGGACCTGGCACTAAAATAGTTAAGAACAAAAATTCTCGCTGCATGCACATTGTCGGCGGAAGATTGTATGGCGTCAGTATGACGGGCCATATCGAATATTGTCTCCCTGACATACCAAATGGACTAAATCCATATGTGCATAATCCTAGATAAACATTCCTGGACTCATTAGCGAAGTTTGAATGTAACGTCTGAAAGTGTTTCCACGCCTTTGCATCTGAGGGATGTGTTATCTCTCCATGATGTGTGGAATGTTCTGCATGCCATCTCATTGACGCCGACGTCATTTCCGATTGGTATAACCGTTTCAATCTTTCAGTGATTGGCAAGTACCACATACGTTGGTAAGGGACCCGCCTCCTTCCAGTAGTGGGTTTGTATCTCGGCTTCCCACAAAATCGACATTCCTGCAGCTTATCATCATCTTTCCAGAAAATCATGCAATTGTCAATGCATACGTCAATCATTTCGTAAGGTAACCCAAGACCCGCAACCAACTTCTGTATTTCATAGTAATTACCAGCAGACAGATTATCTTCCGGTAAATACTCTTGAAATAGTCCAGCCCACTTATCCATGTTACTTTCGCTGCTGTTATCTTCACTTTTAATTGTCATCATCCTAGCTGCTAGTGACAATCTAGAAATTCCCTCTCTACACCCCTCGTAAAGTGGTTGATTTGCAGCATCTAACATATCGTAAAACTTTTGTGCATCGATGTTGGGTTCTTCCAAAATTGCTTCCGGTGGATTATCAGCAAAAACAGGGGTAGTTTCATGAAATGCATCTGTAACCATATCATGAAACCTATTCCCTTGCTGATACCCACCATCATTCCCCAATATATCAGGATGACCATAATTGTAGCTAGCGTTATAATTATGTTCCTCAACCGGTACCCATTGACTCGAACCACTATTTCCCGCTTCATAGTGCGTAGTATTATAATGATTTTCCCCATGAAAATACCATACATAATAGTTTGGAACAAACCCTCTATTAAATACATGTGTTTTAGCAGTATCAACAGCGATATATTTTTTGTTCCTACATTTCGCACAGGGACAAAATATTTTACCAGTTTGCATTGCCTGTGGTTCGTTTCGTGCTTGGTTAAAGAATCCATGTAATCCTTCAACAAACTCTCTCGTCACTTCGCCGGTCACCGGATCTCTTTGATTGTACATCCAGCTTCGTAACTCGTATAATCCGTAACTCATTTTTTTAGTGTTTTGGTTTTCTTTTTTTTTTTCCTCTTTTTCTCTTCTCTTCTTTTTTTTTTTTTTCTCTTCTTTGTTTTTCGTTTTTATTGGTGTGAATTGTGACGTGAGTTCGTCGGCTATTTATAGAATCAGAAATTTGTTTGCGATGGATTTGCGATGGATTTGCGATGGGATTTTGCGACGGATTTGCGAGGGAAAAAAATTTGCGAGGGAATAGCGACTGTTTTGCGACGACTTTGCGACGGACTTGCGACGGAAACTTCCATCGCAATTTGTTAGGTGAACTTCGTTTAACACGTGCGCACCTAACTCATCGCATGTCGGCCAACCACTTTCCCTCGCAAATCCGTCGCAACATTGCGACGGAATTGCGATGGAAATCCCCTCTTCCATCGCAATTCCGTCGCAATATTGCGACGGATTTGCGAGGAAACGTAGAATTTTTTTTATCCCTCGCAATTCCCTCGCAATTTTGCGAGGGAATTGCGATGGATACAAAAAAATTTAGGTTTTAGGGTTTCGTCTTTTGGAAAGAAAAGTGTTTACGATAACAAAATCCTACATTTGTAACTGATAATTGAATTTTAAACGATCTACACTAATAAAATATATTTCTCTGAAACTCCTTACGGTATCGAACTCATTTAAGCTTATGATATATTAAACATTACGGAAGATGTTCGCTAAACACGAATTATATGTATACCTATACGTACAAATGTATTATCAATATATATATAACATTTATCATATTCACATTCACCCTTTAATAAACATAAACAGTAATCTACAAAACGCTAATTAGTCCGCATTTAGAACTTTATATACCCTAAACCCTAAACCAAATTGCGACGGATTTGCGACGGAAATGTCCCATTCCCTCGCAAATCCATCGCAATATTGCGACGGATTTGCGAGGGAAATGTCCCATTCCATCGCAAATCCATCGCATTATTGCGACGGAATTGCGATGGAATGGGACATTTCCGTCGCAAATCCGTCGCAATGTTGCGATGGATTTGCGAGGGAAAGTGGTTGGCCGACATGCGATGAGTTAGGTGCGCACGTGTTAAACGAAGTTCACCTAACTCATTGCGATGGAAGTTTCCGTCGCAAGTCCGTCGCAAAGCCGTCGCAAAACAGTCGCTATTCCCTCGCAAATTTTTTTCCCTCGCAAATCCGTCGCAAAATCCCATCGCAAATCCATCGCAAACAAATTTCTGATTCTATAAATAGCCGACGAACTCACGTCACAATTCACACCAATAGAAAGAGAAGAGAAAAAGAAGAAAAAAAGAGAGAAAAAAAAAAAACCAAAAAAATGAGTTACGAAGCTAGCCGGGTGTACAATCATCTTTTTACACCACGGTGGATTTTCTTTTTTACCCTAAGAAAATCCACCTCCACCTTGTTTACCCCATGTTGAATCTCTGTGGACATGAGATAATTAAGAAGGATGACGGTACGTTGATCTCTTCCTAATTATCTAATTTCCACAGAGGATCAACAGGGGATAAATGGGATGGAGGTGAATCGTCTTGGGGTAAATCTATTGGAGGATTGTGATAGATAATGTTGAGCAAACTGATATTCCCTCCAATATGCTACTAAAGGTAATAATGGTAGGGATTCCAAAATGGATCGTCGCAAAATATGATGTTGTTGGATAGCTGTAGAGAATATGGGGATTTATATCCGAGAGAGAGAGATAATCCACTGAGATGTATTAGGTATGAAGTTGATACGGAGGATACGATATATAAGCGCTTATATATCGTATCCTCCGTTATCAACGTCATACCTAATACACCTCAGTGGATTATCTTTCACTCTCGGATATAAATCCACATCTTCTCTACTACTATCCAACAACATCATATTTTGCGACGGAATTGCGACGGAATTGCGAAGGAATGTTTAATTTTTAGGTTTCCATCGCAATTCCGTCGCAATTTTGCGAGGGAATTGCGAAATCATCGTAGTCCATCGCAATTTTGCGACGGAAATGCGATGGACTGTTTAATTTTTAGGTTTCCATCGCAAAATCGTCGCAAACTTGCGATGGAATTGCGATGACTTCGCAAATCCCTCGCAATTCCATCGCAAGACCATCGCAAAGTTGCGACGGAAACATTTCCATCGCAAAGTTGCGACGGATTTGCGGTGACTTCGCAAATCCCTCGCAATGCCATTGTAAGACCGTCGCAAAGTTGCGACGGAAACAATTCCGTCGTAAAATTGCGACGGGTTTGCGATGGCTTCGTAGTCCGTCGCAAAATCGTCGCAAATCCGTCGCAAAGTCGTCGCAAATTTGCGACGGAAACTTTCCATCGCAAATTTCCTTCGCAATGAGCCTGTTTTCTTGTAGTGTATATATGAGAATGTCATCAAAGTAAACTACCACAAAATGACCAATGAAAGACCTAAGAATATGATTCATCAAACGCATGAAAGTACTTGGTGCATTCGTTAGACCAAATGGCATAACAAGCCATTCATAAAGACCATGCTTAGTTTTAAATGCTGTTTTCCACTCATCTCCTTCCTTCATTCGGATTTGATGATAACCACTTTTAAGATCAATTTTAGAGAAAATGCAAGATCCATGCAATTCATCTAACATATCATCTAGCCGAGGGATAGGATGTCGATACTTTACAGTGATATTGTTTATGGCTCGGCAATCGACACACATCCGCCAGCTTCCATCCTTCTTAGGTACAAGAAGAACGGGAACAGCACATGGGCTCATACTCTCTCGGATATGGCCTTTGTCCATGAGTTCATCCACTTGTCGTTGAAGCTCCTTGGTCTCGACCGGGTTAGTTCGGTAGGCCGGTCTGTTTGGCAAGGTGGATCCAGGGGCAAAGTCAATTTGATGTTCAATGCCTCGGACGGGAGGCAAGCCCGGTGGTCCTTCTTCTGGAAAAACATCGCCAAAATCCTGCAAGAGTTTAGATAGTTCACTCGGAAACTCCGGTGTAGTATTAGTCAAAGCCATCAGTTTATCTTTAAAAATAAACAACAAAAATGATTTACTAGAGTTCATGGAACTTTTAACCTGTTTGTGTTTGGCTAAGAAATTCTTTGGCTTGACCGGTTTTGTTTCTTTAACGGCGAGCTGAAGTTGATCCTCATATACCTCTTGCGGACTCAAAGGAATCAAAGTGGTCTTCCGACCTTCATGGAATAACGTGTACCGGTTGGTGAAACCGTCATGTATAACACGTCTGTCTGATTGCCAAGGTCTGCCCAAGATGATATGACCGGCATCCATGGGTAGAATATCGCAAAGGACTTCATCCTTGTAGTTGCCGATGGATAAAGGAACAATCACTTAATTCTTAACGGCCATTTCTCCTGTTTCGTTCAACCACTGTAACTGGTAAGGCTTGGGATGCTTTGTGGTCGGCAAACCTAATTTCTCCACCATAGTCTCACTCGCAACGTTGGTGCAACTCCCTCCGTCAATAATCAAACTACAAACCTTGTTTTGAACAAGGCAGCGAGAATGGAATAGATTCTCACGTTGCTCATCCTTCTCGGTGCTGACTTGAGTACTTAAGATACGTCGAGCTACTAGAAGCCTTCCCGCGACTGGAGCAGCCTCATATTCATCTGACTCGGTTTCTTTCTCCGGTGCGGGCTCTTCTTCGGACTCAATCTCACCATTGTCTCTTATGATCATGACTCTCTTGTTACGGCAGTCAGTGGCGTAATGACCATAACCTTGACATCTGAAACATTTGATCTCTCGGGTCCGGGCGGGTGGAGTCTTTTCTGTCCGGCTCTTGTTGTGACTAGTATCATGAGGTCTAGTATCCGGCTTTGGCGAGAATGGTTTAGAGTCTCGGTTAAAGGGCGGTCGGCGCTGATCAATGTTGGACCGAGTGGATGATCTTCGTTTCAATTGTTGCTCGGCTAGTACCGCTTTGTGTAGCATTGCTTCGAACCCCACACAATTCTGCATTTCGACGATGTCTTGTATCTCACGGTTCAAACCTCCAAGGAAACGTGACATGGTGGCTTCTCTATCTTCAATCACATTAGCCCGAAGCAACATAACTTCCATCTCCTGGAAGTATTCCTCAACAGTTTTGGTTCCCTGAATGAGTTTCCGGAGCTTAGAGTGTAGCTCACGTTGGTAATGACTCGGGACGAACCGCTGTCTCATGACCCTCTTCATCTCTTCCCAAGTAGTGATCTCGTAAGCTCCCCCGATCTCGCGTGCCGTTACAATCTGTTCCCACCATCTCAGAGCATAGTCATTAAACTCAGAAACTGCGAGCTTAACACGGTTGAGGTCGATGATGTTGTGCAAGTTAAAATTGAACTCGCATTTCTTTTCCCAGTCCATGTACTCGTCCGGATCGTTTCTGCCATGGAACGGCGGAATTCTCATCCGGTAACCTCCAAGGTTTTCCATCATTCGGTCTGGGTCATCACGAGGTCTTCTGGAACGGCGTCGGCTGAATTAAGATGAATGACCGCTTTTGTAATAAATTTTGGCTTGCTCGTCGTTCGGTCTTTTAGACATCATAGGATCATGTTTCTCTCCTTCCGAGATATCGATCGGATCCTTCGTTGCCTTTTGTTTGCCGTCCCGAATTTGTTCCCTCCGGTCTAACTCCTCGAACATTATTTTTTTGATTTGGTCGAGCATGGCCTTATTGAGGCTAGACGGTGATTCATGACTTGACGTCTCGTCTTTGTCTTTTCTTGCCGCCATGGTACCTGAGAAGCAAGAAAAGCTCCACGGCAATCAAAAGCTCAAAGCGAATTTGCAACAATAATTCGGAAAAATAAAAAACTATGCAAATAATTTTAAAATTTATGCAAACACTTAGAGATGACGAATCAATGCAAAACTGAACCAAATGATGAGTGATAATTATTCTAAAATTTATGAGAAAATTCAAATGATAGATCGGAAAGCAAACGATCGAACGGATGACACAATAATGATTAGAGAAGTTATGCAACAAAATTCTAATGCGAGGATTAATGATATGTATGATTATGAGATGAACAATCTTTCTAATATGATCGGAATGAGATTTGGAAACTAAGAAACAAATGAAAACACCACAACAAGCGAAGGTATGGTTTAGATCGATGATATTTTCAGTTCGGGTAGATGAACAGTCAAGAACGAAAATAATCACAGAAAATAAAATGAATAGATTCAAGGTGCTCTGATACCGGATTGGATCGTACTTGAAACTATTCAATGGGATGGTTCGGAACACACGGATCCGACAAATGAAGGATAAATGGAGCGAATGGTTTATACCAAGGATCCCGCGGAACGAATCCTTAACACCACCTCTCAACAGATTGATATTACGCACAATCGGTGAAGAGGACTCTCCTAGACGTGTTGATATTACACACAACAAGTGAAGAAGGAAATCTCGGATATGACACACCAAGAAAGGATCACTACAAGAAAACAGCGATTTTGCGACGGAACTTTGCGACGGAAATATTTCCGTCGCAATATTGCGATGGCTTTGCGTCGGACTTGCGACGAAAACATAAACCATCGCAAATCCGTCGCAAAGTTACGACGGAACGTTGTCCGTCGCAAACTTGCGTCGGAATTGCGACGACTTTGCGAGGAAATACAAATCCGTCGCAATTCCGTCACACATTTGCGACGGAATGGCGATGGAAATCTTCCATCGCAACTTTGCGAAGGATATGCGTTTGCGTGTTCTCGTCGCATAGTTTATCGTCGCAAATCCGTCGCAAAATTGCGACGGATTTGCGAGGGAAAGTTGGTGGCCGACATGCCGAGCGGTTAGGTACGCACGTGTTTATTGAGTTTACCTAACTTTTTGCGATGGAATATTTCCGTCGCAACTCCGTCGCAAGTCAGTCGCAAGTCAGTCGTAATTCCGTCGCAATAGGGAAACCGTCGCAAATCCGTCGCAAATTGTGCATCGCAAATCCCTCGCAAATCCATAGCAAAAAAATTTCTGAAATCTATAAATAGCGAATCGTTCAACTTTCAAAATCAGAATTCGAAAAAAAAAAAAAAAAAAGGAGAAGAGAGGGAGAGGGAAAAGAGGAGAAGGAAAAAAAAAAAAGAGGGAAAAAAAAATAAATTAAAACACTAAAAAATGAGTTACGGAATTTATGAGTTACGAAGCTGGATGTACAATCAAAGAGATCCAGGGACCGGCGAAGTGAGGAGAGAGTTTGTTGAAGGATTACATGGATTTTTTAACCAAGCACAAAACCAACCGCAGGCAATGCAAACGGGTAAAATATTTTGTCCCTGTGAGAAATGTAGGAACAAAAAATATATCGCTGTTGATACTGAAATAGAGGATTTGTACCAAACTATTATGTATGGTATTTTCATGGTGAAAATCATTATAATACGACTCACTATGAAGCGGGAAATAGTGGTTCGAGTCAAGGGGTTGAAGAACATAATTATAGCGGTAGCTATGATTATGGTCATCCTGATATCTTGGGAAATGATATTGGGTATCAGCAAGGGAATAGATTTCATGATATGGTTACAGATGCATTTCATGAAACTACACCTGCTCTTGCCGATAATCCTACGGAAGCAATTCTGGAAGAACCCAACATAGAAGCACAAAAGTTTTATGATATGTTAGATGCTGCAAATCAACCACTTTACGATGGGTGTAGAGAGGGACTTTCTAGACTGTCACTAGCAGCTAGGATGATGACAATTAAAAGTGAGGATAACAGCAGCGAGAGTAACATGGATAAGTGGGCTGGACTATTTCAAGAGTATTTACCGGAAGATAATCTTTCTGCTGGTAATTACTATGAAATACAGAAGTTGGTTGCGGGTCTTGGGTTACCTTATGAAATGATTGATGTATGCATTGACAATTGCATGATTTTCTGGAAAGATGATGATAAGCTGCCGGAATGTCGATTTTGTGGGAAGCCGAGATACAAACCCACTATGGGAAGGAGGCGGGTCCCTTACCAACGTATGTGGTACTTGCCAATCACAGAAAGATTGAAACGGTTATACCAATCGGAAATGACGTCAGCGTCAATGAGATGGCATGCAGAACATTCCACACATCATGGAGAGATAACACATCCCTCAGATGCAAAGGCGTGGAAACACTTTCAGACGGTACATTCAAACTTTGCTAATGAGTCCAGGAATGTTTATCTTGGATTATGCACAGACGGATTTAGTCCATTTGGTATGTCAGGGAGACAATATTCGCTATGGCCCGTCATATTGACTCCATATAATCTTCCGCCGACAATGTGCATGCAGCGAGAATTTTTGTTCTTAACTGTTTTAGTGCCAGGTCCAAAGCATCCGAAGCGATCCCTAGATGTATTTCTGCAACCTTTGATCGATGAGCTGAAACAACTGTGGTATTCAGGAGTCTGCACATTTGATTACTCGCAGCAACAAAACTTCAACATGCGCGCAGTTTTATTGTGGACGATTAGTGACTTTCCAGCGTACGGAATGTTGTCGGGGTGGACTACGCACGGAAGACTATCGTGTCCACACTGTTTGAATAGGGCAGAAGCATTTCAGCTGAGGCATGGAAGAAAACCTTGTTGGTTTGATTGTCACCGTCGTTTTCTTCCTATCAATCACAAGTACCGAAAGAACAAGGTTTTATTTACGAAGAATAAAGCTGTCCGTGGTCCCCCTCCGGATTATCTTTCGGGACAGGATTTGCTTGATCAGATCGATTATTATGGTGGTGAGGAAACATGCAAACGTGGGGGCAATTGGCATTGTACTGCAAACATGCCTGACGGATATGGAGAAGCACACAACTGGCACAAAAAAAGTATATTCTGGGAACTCCCATATTGGAAGGATCACCTTTTGCGACATAATCTTGACGTTATGCATATCGAGAAGAATTTTTTTGATAACATCATGCATACGATTTTGAACGTCCAAGGGAAAAGTAAAGACAATATGAAATCGAGGCTGGACTTAGCAGAAATATGCAAAAGAAGCGAGTTGGAGATTACTAGAGACGGCAAACAGCCAATTCCGAGTTTTCGATTGTCTGCAGATGGGAAGAGAGCTCTATTTGATTGGGTGGCCTCAGATGTCAAATTTCCGGATGGATATGTTTCCAAATTCTCACGATGTATAGAGCGAGGACAAAAATTTTCTGGTATGAAGAGCCACGATTGCCATGTTTTCATGCAGCGACTACTACCGTTTGCGTTACAAGAGCTATTGCCGTCTCATGTCCACGAAGCAATTTCTGGTAATAATTAAACAAGTATTTACATTTCTTTTAATTGAGTTTATGTACGTAATTAAATATATATGTTTGCTTAAGGAGATTATGTATGGTGTATATTATATTATAGGTATGGGGGCGTTTTTCCGAGATCTTAATTTGCACGCGAACACTGACAGTAGAGGGTGTAGAGAAGTTAAAAAAAAACATTGCTCTCTTGTTGTGTAACATGGAGAAAATCTTCCCTCCTTCATTCTTCGACGTGATGGAACACCTAACGGTACATTTGCCATATGAGGCGGATCTCGGGGGGCCTGTGCAATTCAGGTGGATGTATCCGTTTGAGCGTTTTATGGGACACTTGAAGGGAAAGGCTAAAAACCTTGCAAAAGTTGAGGGATCCATAGTGCAAGGTTCATTGACAGAGGAAACATCTAACTTCGCGTCTTACTATTTTAGTCCAAATGTGAGAACGAGAAGAACCGCTACGAAACGATACGATGATGGAGGCGTTGCACCTGTTTATAGGCATGTTGTCCCCAACATCTTCAAAGAAATAGGCAGACTTGCTGGAAAGTTGAAGGAAAAATCGTGGGACCATGAAGATTTGAGAGCGGCTCACAATTACATATTGCGTAATCTGGATGAAGTGCACCAATTTGAGAGGTAACTTTGATTATATTTACGTTTACGTATATATATACATATATATTTATATTTATATAACTCGAGATGTTTGTGCAGCATATTTGATAATCTGATCCGCCAAACATACCATGGTTTACAAGAGCATGAGTATGAGTTTTACAAAGAACGTGACTTTGCTGGATGGTTAAAATACTACGTAAGTTCTCTTCAAATGAGTGATATATAAACTAAAACCTAACACTATAGCTAGGTTACATAATTAATGTACCATTTGTTTGTATATAGGTGAGAGAGGGCTGTCATCCGGAACAAATACCGCTGTGGCTGCATGAGATTGTGAACTCGCCAATAGGAAAGATCACTACAGCACCAATGTACTGTACTCGCGGGTACATTTTCCATACGTACAAGCATGGCATGCGGAAGTCGACCGCAAATTATGGTATTCATGTCCCGGGGGAAATAGAATTCTATGGAGTTTTGCAAGAGATCATCGAGGTCACATACCCAGGAATTATCAACTTGAAATGTATTATATTCAAATGTGATTGGTATGATCCGACACCAGGTCGAGGGGTTCGGAGAAACGAGACGGTAGGTGTCACCGATGTAAATGCAAACCGAAAGTTTTCCAAGTTCGAACCCTTCATCCTTGCATCGCAGGCAGAGCAAGTGTGTTTCATTCCTTATCCTCGAGTTAGGCAAAGACGGGAGACTTGGTTATCGGTCATAAAGGTCAATCCAAGAGGTTATGTAGTTGGTTTAGACGATGAAGTGGCCATGCAGCATGATAGAGTTGCAGAAGTTTCAAACCCGAGCGAATCCACAGAAAATATCAACCACGTTAACCCCGAGAACAGAGAAGTTGAAGACGTCGTTGACGATTCAAGTGAAGATGGAGAAGCCGATGAATTCGAAGAGTCTGCGACTGATGAAGAAGAAAGAGAACACAATGAAAACTCTTACGTATCTGAAAATGAGGACGAAAATGAGGATATTGTTGAGTTTGATTAATTTTAAGGTTTTTCTTTGTATTTTCTTATGTGATGTATGTTACATATATTGTCACTCCATCGCAAACTTTATACTTACAAGCCGACACGAAATTCATTTCAGTACGTATAACATTTTGAGATTGCAGATGTCTTCTCTATGGTTCCCCACGCCGAGCCAGTTGATGACGGCTTCTCTTCTAGATTTGACGTCACCGGGTGGCTTTTTGTTCCAGCCGCCGTCACTGTTGTTTCCGATATCCCCCTAATCGTTCCCGGAACCCCAAGCTGCTTTGTTATCATTGCCGTGGTTTGTCATTGGAGTCTAAACCCCATCTAGACCAGTTTTCGACAGAGGACGAATCGGTGGAAGGCTTTCTAGTGTTTGAATGTAGTATTTAAATCCACCTGTCATCATTCTTACCCCATGAAGATCCACCATCATCTTTCTTACCTCACAAAGATTCACCGTCATCCTTCTTAATTACCCCATGCATGGGGTAAGTAGTATGACGGTGGATCTTCTTGAGTTAAGAAAGATGGTGGTGGATCTTCATGGGGCAATAATGATGATTGTGGATTTAAATAATATATTCAAACACTAGAAAGCCTTCCACCGATTCGTCCTCTGTCGGAATCTGGTATAGCTGGGGTTCTAACTCCAAAGACAAACCGGGAAGTGATAACAAAGCAGCTTGGGGAACCGGCAACGATCAGGGGGATAGCGGAAACAACAGTGGCCGTGGTTGGAACAAAAAACCACCCGGGGGACGTCAAATCTAGCGGCCAATTGCGATGGAATTGCGATGGAAAACAAAAAATTTTGTATCCATCGCAAATCCGTCGCAAGTTTGCGTCGGATTTGCGATGAAATTTTAAATTTTTTGTTTTCCATCGCAATTCCATCGCAAGTTTGCGATGGATTTACGATGGAAAACAAAAAATTTTGTATCCATCGCAAATCCGTCGCAAACTTGCGATGGAATTGCGATGGAAACTTAAATATTTAAAATTTCATCGCAAATCCAACGCAAACTTGCGATGGAATTGCGATGGAATTTTTAATTTTTAAGTTTCCATCGCAAATCCGTCGCATATTTGCGACGGATTTGCGATGGAAACTTAAATATTTAGGGTTTAGGGTTTTCGCTGTTTCTTATAACAAGTGTTTTGTGTTTAGGGTATGTTTTTATGTGATGTATAATTCAAACTAAAAGCTTTCAAGTAAATAAAAAACATTTCTCTTCAACTAGGTACATATCAAGCTCACTAAAGCTTATGACGTATATAACATTACAAACGGTTTTGTGAAAACACATCAACCATGTACATATATATCTACGAATGTTCAATATCTATATAAATATTCAAATTCATCTACTAATGAGCATAAATATTTCATACGTAAAAACTTATTAGTCCGTTATCAAATCCCTAACCCCTAAACCCTAAACCGTACGTTTCCATCGCAAATCCATCGCAAAATTGCGACGGATTTGCGATGGCATGGGCCATGGCCCTCGCAAATCACTCGCAAGTTCACGATGGAATTGCGATGGAATGGACCTAATTCGAAAACTATTAGGGTTTCCAATCATTCCCTCGCAAACCCATCGCAAGTTTTGCGATGGATTTGCGATAAATGAGCCCAGTCCATCGCATATCCTTCGCAAAGTTTAGGGTTTCCATCATTTCCATTGCAAATCCATCGCAATGTTGCGACGTATTTGCGATGGAATGTGGTTTTACCCTCGCAAATCCATCGCAAGTTTGCGATGGATTTGCGATGGACTGATATTTCCTATATATACAAAGCCTCGGGTTTGAGCGAAGCTCAAACCAGCCCCCGTTTCCGAAAACCTCTCGCCGCTCCGTCTTCTTCCCCGCCCGGCGCTGCCTTCTTCCCGACCGCCGATCCGCCGCCAGCTTCTTCTTCTCCGCCGGCGCTCTCTTCTTCTTCTCCGCCCGGCGCTGCCTTCTTCCCGACCGCCGCCGCCGCCAGCTTCTTCTTCTCCGCCGGCGCTCTCTTCTTCTTCTCCGCCGGAGTTGTCTTCTTCTTCTCCGCCGGCGCTGTCTTCTTCCTCTCCGCCCGGCGCTGCCTTCTTCCTCTCCGCCCGGCGCTGCCTTCTTCTTCTCCGCCTGCCACCGGCGCCTTCTTCCCGGCCGCCGTCTTCTTCCCGACCGCAGATCCGCCGCCGATCCGCAGATCCGCCGCCGCCGACAACTTCTTCTTCTCCGTCACCGGCGCCTCCTTCCCGACCGCCGCCGCCGCCTCTGGTTATCTCTTCACCTGAGTTTTTTATTTTTTTTTTATTTACTGATTTATAATTTGTTTGATTGTTAGATTGTTAGAATTAGTTTGTTAGATTGTTAGATAATTAAATTATATTAGTTTTAGTATTTAGAATTTTAGAATGTGATTAAATTAGTAGTGTGATTATATTAGTTAGATTGTTTGATAATTTGTGATTATATTATTTTTAGAATTTTGAATGACAATTTTGAATGTTCCTATTGTTGTTAGATAAAATTAGCTACATGTATTAGTTAGATAATTAGTTTAGGTTAGATTGTTGATTAGTTTTTTAGATTGTTAGATAATTAAATTAGATTAGTGTTTAGAATTTAAAATTTTAGAATGTCATTATATTTCTAATGTGATTATATTTGATATAGTGTTTGGAAATGTGATTATATTAGTTTAGAATTTAGAATTTTCCGAACTATTTAAATTTCTAGAATTTAATTTGTTGATGTAACATTAGATTAGTTTTAGTATTGTTTTTATTTTAATTTTATAGTACTTTTTATATAATTTTGTGATTATTAGAATAATTTTTAATTATTAGAGTATTTTTTTATTTTTATTTGTACAATTATTAATGTTTCTTTAAATTTTACTTTTTAATTTATTGCAGATGGAGCAACAAAACACTTACCAGGATTTTCTGAGTCAGGGAGGATCCGGGGGCCGTGCTGGTTCCGGGGGTTCCCGTGGTGCTCGTTCCGTTCCCGTGAGGAGTCACGGGAACCCTGCTAGTAGCTCCCATGGTTCTACGGGACGGGAGCAGCAGCAGCGGGTACGGTCTCGGTCTTCTTCCCCACCACGTCAGCCAGCCGCAGTTGAGGCCGCGGTTGAGGCCGCTAGAGCCCCATTTTATGCGGCCATGCGGGAGATTTTAGAGGAGCCCGGTCATGATCTCCTCCCTCATCTTCATCCACACCGCCCACCGAGAACTTTATGGTATGTAATTTTTAATTTTTATTTGTTTTTGTTTTATTTTATATTGTATAATTTAAAATGTTAAAGTGTTGTTTTCTTTTTATGGTTCTCTCATGATTCGTCCGTAGCTTCAGCAGTTACGGAAATCTTTGAAAAAGATTATCAAGATCCTTTTGCCCGGTGGAAGGATGTGAAGGAACCCGTTCTTCAACGTTGGTTCTCTACTTTTGCTGTAAGTGTTTGTTGTATTTTTTTTTTTTTTTTTAAATATTTTCTTATTGCTAATCTCTAACATTATATTATTGTTTTTTGATTTTTTTTTTCAAGCGCAAGTATCACTGGGAGTCTGGCATTACCGAGAGGGTTTACCAAGAGTTCTGCGCCAAAGTCCATGATCGGTTACCCGATATGGTACATCGATGGAAGAAGTCGTGGTTGGCGAAGGGTGATGCTGCCAAGCCACTTCACTTTGATCAGAATGTGTGGGATGCCTTGGTTGCTTACTGGTTGGATCCCGATCACCAGAAACGGAGTGACAACAGTAAGTCTGCTCGAGGGAAGAGCAAAAATTCTAAACATCGATCCGGCCGAACTTCTTACGTAGCCCGCGGCCGAATGCTTGTAAGTTTTTTTAACTTTCTATTTAT
Organism: Erythrophleum ivorense; assembly: GCA_026724425.1. Classification (NCBI taxonomy): domain Eukaryota; kingdom Viridiplantae; phylum Streptophyta; class Magnoliopsida; order Fabales; family Fabaceae; genus Erythrophleum; species Erythrophleum ivorense. The sequence continues at coordinate 2,736,070 of JAIUCV010000092.1, forward strand.
TTTTTAACAATATTTTTTGTACCATTTATAATTTCTTATCGTTATTATGAAATAAAAAATTATTTTTATAGGCCGAGGAACAAGGGGAATCAGAGACGGATTTGCTGGCCGTTCTCGCGTATGCGAAACGGAATCCGGATGGCACTTTCCTGGATGACGATTCTGAGGAGCTCTACAACGACGTTAACTCAAAACTGCAAGAGTTGACTCAGAATGATGATCCGGATAGCGTCGCTTCTGGTTCTTCCGTCGCCGCGAAGAACAAGGTTTTTCTTCAGGTAAATTTGTATCATTTTTTAGTTTAAATTATTTTTATTCTTATGTATATTGTTGGCTTCTTAATTTCAATGTTTTTTTTGGTTTTTCAGTCCGCTCCCCGTAAAAAGGGGAAGATTTGGGGGGTTGGTTCTCTTCAATCCCAAATCGATCTTGGGAGCGGTTATGTTTGCGGTTCGGCTTCGAGTCAGTTCCCGGATCCGAACGAGGTTGCTGTGTTGAAGGAGGAATTGACTGCAACAAAGACGGAATTGACTACAACGAAGACGAAGGTTGCGGCGTTCGAAGAGATGTTCGACTACTTGGGCAACTCGGATCCGAAGCTCAAGGAGATTATGAGCCGTTTGCGTCAAAACCAGCAGCAATCCGAGGGCGGAAACAGCGGAACCGACGGATCGGGTGACGACGGACCATCCGTCGATTTTTAGTTTTTCGTTTTATTGTTTTTTTGTGAATTTGATGAATATTTTAATTACAATTAAATTTAATTTAATTTTGATTTTCAAATTTTTTAATTTATTTATTTATTTTTAAAAAACAATTTCATAATAAAAAAAATTTGAAAATAAAAAAAAAAATTAAAAACTTGCGACGGATTGAATCCCGTCGCAAGTTTGCGATGGAAATATTCCATCGCACGTTTGCGACGGAATCAATCCATCGCAAACTTGCGACGGAATCAATCCATCGCAAACGTGCGACGGAATCAATCCATCGCAAACTTGCGACGGGATTCAATCCGTCGCAAAATTGCGACGGAATCAATTCCGTCGCACGTTTGCGACGGATTGCGATGGACCTTACTCCGTCGCAATTTTGCGATGGATTGCGACGGAGTTATATCCATCGCAACTTTGCGACGGAATAAAATCTCTCGCAAATCGATCGCCAAATTGCGACTGAATAATTACGGCGTTAATCCGTCGCAATTTTGCGATGGAATTATTTCCATCGCAAATTTGCGACGGAGGCTCTTCCGTCGCAAATTTGCGACGGAGTTGCGACGGAAAAGTCATTGCGAGGAACAATTTGCGACGGAAATGTTTGCCTCGCAATTCCGTCGCAAATCGTCAGTTGCGACGGAATTGCGACGGGAATTTCCGTCGCAAATGGCCTATATTTCTTGTAGTGGATGCTTTCGCATAAAAGAGGATATTTGATTGATAAAAGTTTTGATGATCGTAACAAAGAACAAGTTGTGGTTTAAGAAGGCGAGAGAGAGAGAGAGAGAGAGAGAGAGCGTGAGCATTGAATGGAACAGGCTCCAGTCAATGCTCGGAAAACAACAAACTTAAATGCAAAAGACCGAGTTTAAACATAAGACCCGCCAAACGGTAATGTCGCAACTTATTCAAATAAAACCGGGCCGGACCGAACAAGCAAGAACAAAGAGGTGATGGGAAGTGTGACTTGGGCCTCATTAAAAACCTTGTCAAGAAAACCCAAAGGGACAAAACTTGACAAGGGAAAAAGAGCACACACAAGACACACTTGCCTCTTTATCCCGGTTGTTGGGCCATTAAGCAAACCAAAGTGGTTGGCTTATCATCATGCCGACTCAAACGGCTAAGGGCTTTGCCAAAGCGTAGGATCAGTGCCTTAGTTTTGGAACGGGTCACCGGACCAGTTGGTATAGCTATCTCTTCAGGTTCAAGCTGCTCGGCATTTCCTTCCTCGGCAACGAGCTGCTCGGCATAATCCGTCTCGGCAATGATGGTCTCGGCAAGAACCTCATCCATGATCGCATCAGAAATGGTCATGGGAAGGTCAGCACGTAAGGATAGCCACGGATAAAAATTATTGGCCGCAGGATGATCGTTGGATGTGCACGATCGCGGTACGGATCGAGTATGGGATGCGATCGCGGTACGGACGAAGAACGGGACGCGATCGTGATCCGGATGGAGAGTGGGACGGATTGGTTGGGGAAACCTATCCCCACATGTGTTAAAATACACATGTCATCCTATGATTGGTTGAAAGCTAAATGAGGACATATGTCACACCAAGAGAGTTTCTTAGGTGTGTGACTCCTTAAAGCTACTTGCTGACTTGTTGAAGCTACTTGCTGGAGGTGTTGGCTTGGGAAGGAGCATGGCAAGCTAGCCTAGGTGTGTGACTCCTTGAAGCTATTTGCTTGAGGTGTTGGCGTGGGAGTGAGCATGGGAAGCTAGCTTAGGTGTGTGACTCCTTAAAGCTACTTGCTGACTTGTTGAAGCTACTTGCTGGAGGTGTTGGCTTGGGAAGGAGCAGGGCAAGCTATGCCAGGTGTGTGGCGACCATGGAGGAAGCTAGCCCTTAGGCCAGCACGAGGTGTCGCCGGTTTAAGGCGTGCTCCTCCGCATGTGAAGGAAACCTCGCCATTTGTCCGTGAAAGTGTCTGGACGGTATTGGACCGTCAATCACCCTCACTTGCCTATAAATAGAGCCTCCTGACCCCTTGTGCTTCCATTTACCATTCCTTGTTTTGCTCCTTTGCCTTAAAACCGAGCAAGAGAGAGTTAAGAGAGAAAAGAGTGTGAAATCTTTTCTTTAAGTGTGAGTGAGAGTAGAGAAGCTTTGGAGAGAAAGCTTAAGAGTGAGAATAGCTTGGTGGTGTGAGGCGTAGCTAGTGGTGAAGGCTAGGCTGTTCATCAAGCGGTTGTGGTGAGTTTTCGATGATAGCTCCGAGAGTAGCTATGTTTGTGTGATGCATGTAGAATCAAGTAGAAACTTGTAGGTTTCTTTTGATTAGGTGCATGCATATTGTGTGGTGGTTGTTAGTATGTGTTATACTAACTTTGTGGTTGCAGGAAGTATGTACGTTAAGCAAGGAGGCTAACGTTATACTTTGTGTGGTTGTGCGGTTTTAACTTCGGTTAAACCGATGTGGTTGCTGAAACAGGAATTTTCTATGGGTTTCAATTACCTTTCCCACTCATGTCATTGTGGTCTTTAAGGTGTCAATCCATAATGGAGAAAGAAGAGCAATTAAGAATGCAAGAGATTAATCAAGTCAAGAGCAATAGGTTTGTTATTTCGATTCAAGCAATAAACAAAGTGAAACAAAGCAATAAATGAAACAAAAACCCAAACTTTCAGCGAATGAACAGTAACTCCGAAATCAAGATATTGAGAAAGAAGCAATTTCGAAATTGTCAAAGGAGCAAACTTTAAGATAGAGGAAGAAGGTCCTAGGAGTGAGGTTATCGAAATCGAACTCTTAGGGAATGATAGAATGGCTAGAAATGTTCAAAGATCACTAGTCTTAGGGAGAGAGTTCCAACAGCGAGATTCACCCACTTCCGTGGTGAGAATCACAAAACCGGCCTTGAATCCAAAGGATCTATCTTTCGGATAGTGGACTCTAAAACCGGTCTGCAATAAGCGCCAACTCTCTTATACCCAATGAACTCCCCAGACATCCACTTCCGTGTGTAGGGATGAGTTCATCCTCTTGCTAGTCGATCTGACAACTTCCAGCCACTTTCGGTGTAGGAAGTGTCTTGGATCAAGACCAAAATGGCCAACTAAGGTCAAGCCTTAAGCACGCCCAGCAAGAGAAGACTCCTGAGATGATTAAACACGCCTAGACACTAGATCTATCCCTACTAACTCGATTCTACCTCACCCCATATGACCAAAAGGGAATCTACTCACTATCCATGATAAGAACACCAAATCCCATGGGGGAAAGGGTTCAAATCGTGAATAGGATGATGGATTAGGATTAGAATAAGCAAGATAAGAAGAGTGAACTAAACTTTATTAAGAACAGTCAACAGATCTACAAAATCGTGCTTAGAGCTAAAAACAAAGGTTTGTGTGTTCTTGATAAGAGAAATTACAAGATAAGATCCCCAAAGAAATTAGGTTTAAGGCTTTATATATCCAAGCAAATAGAAGCCCTCAGTCAACTCATTTAAGTTGACCCAACTCCTTCCAAAACGAAACACTTCGAAACAACTCAGGGAAATCGCGGGTCAATGGCCTCTGTTTCGGTCAACGCTCTGCATTTCTCCGCCAAACAGGTTCTCAACCTGTTTCACAACCCGTTTGCCGTCCAGACTCCATGCTTCTTCATCTTCACTCTGTTTCTGCCCCTCTTCAGCTCCAAAACACCTGATACAACTCCCAAATGCACAACTAATGCAATGCAAGTCCTAAATGCCATGTGTTTGTACAATGCAAGAGATCTACACTAAAATGCCAAAGATATGAGCTAATATGGGGATGAAACTTGATGGAATATGCTCCTAAATGATGCAAAATACAGAGACATCAACTTCCCCCAAACTTGAACCTTGCTTGCCCTCAAGCAAGGTAGAACAAAGTCAGAAAGAAGTTGATTTGGGCGGGGACTCAAATCCAAAAGATATGCTCGAAGAAATCATCTCAATGCTCAAGTTGGGAATTATAAAATGCAACCGGTCTTAGCAATTCAAATTAGATTACTCACGTACTCAATTCAGCGACAAACCGACATCAGCCATGACGAAACATGCATTCAAATCCACTTCACCTATTTACATTCAATTAAGCTCAAAACCGTGAATCAAAACTCATGCAATCGAAACTTGCTCATTTGGTTCAAGGGTTAGGCTCTTTTTCTCATGGTGGTTTCATGAAGCACATAAGGGATCTCTCAAGAAGAATTGAGCTTGGGCAAAATGCTAAGAGTAAGGACCTAGGATGGTACAAAGATAGACTCCCATCTACCCAAGACATAAGGTCTTAAAAGCTTTGTAAGAACGAGTCCCACCCAAGTCCTAACTACCCTTTTTAGAGCAACACTTTCTTTCCCTATTTGAACTTTAGAGACTCAACGACTTAGGATTTTCAAGGAGGATAAAACTTTCGGAATTTACAAGGGGACCAACTTTTTAATTTCTTGTGGATGTTTACGTGGATGTTTCAATCAATCCCACTCATATCATTGTGGTATAAAAGATGTCAATCCATGGAGTGGTTTTTGAGACAAAATCGAATGCAAGATTATAGACAAGTCAAGAGCATAAAGATTTGAAACGTAACAAGTAGCAAAGACTAAAACTTAAACGAGACAAAAACTTTAAATGCAAACTAAAGAGAATGCAATTTCAGGAGACAATATGCAATAAATATCAAACTAAAATTAAATACGTGAACTTAGATAATAAAGGAGAGGTCTTAGGATGAGGTTATCGAAAACGAGCTCTTAAGGAACGATGAAGAAATCTAGAAATGTTCAAAAGCTACTGAGTCCTAGGGAGAGAATTCCAACAGCGAGATTCACCCACTTCCGTGGTGAGAATCACAAAACCGGCCTTGAATCCAAAGGATCTATCTTTCGGATAGTGGATTCTAAAACCGGTCTGCAATAAGCGCCAACTCTCCTAAACCCAACGAACCCTCCAGACATCCACTTCCGTGTGTAGGAATGGGTCCGTTTCCTTGTCTGGTCGGTCCGACAACCTCCAGCCACTTTCGGTGTAGGAGGTGCCTTTGATCGAGACCAAAATGGCCAAAAAGGGTCAAGCATGAAACTCGCCCAGCAAGGAAGGACTCTAGGGAAGATTGAACACGCCTAGATTCTAAATCTATCCCTAATTACCCCTGTTCTACCTCATCCCAAAAGACCCAAGAAGCTCTACTCACTCTTCATAATATGAACACCCAATCCTAAAGAGGAAAATGCCCAAATCGTGGATAGAGAGAGAGAGAGCAAGAGAGATTATCTAAAATGAGATTAAAGAACTAAACTTTATTTAGAACAGTAGACAGATCTGCAAAATCAAGTCTTAGAGCTAAAACAAAGGTTTTGGTGTTCTTGGTAAAGAAAATTACAAGATAAGATCCCCAAAGAAATTAGGTTTAAGGCTTTATATATCCAAGCAAATAGAAGCCCTCAGTCAACTCATTTAAGTTGACCCAACTCCTTCCAAAACGAAACACTTCGAAACAACTCAGGGAAATCGCGGGTCAATGGCCTCTGTTTCGGTCAACGCTCTGCATTTCTCCGCCAAACAGGTTCTCAACCTGTTTCACAACCCGTTTGCCGTCCAGACTCCATGCTTCTTCATCTTCACTCCGTTTCTGCCCCTCTTCAGCTCCAAAACACCTGATACAACTCCCAAATGCACAACTAATGCAATGCAAGTCCTAAATGCCATGTGTTTGTACAATGCAAGAGATCTCCGCCAAACAGGTTCTCAACCTGTTTCACAACCCGTTTGCCGTCCAGACTCCATGCTTCTTCATCTTCACTCCGTTTCTGCCCCTCTTCAGCTCCAAAACACCTGATACAACTCCCAAATGCACAACTAATGCAATGCAAGTCCTAAATGCCATGTGTTTGTACAATGCAAGAGATCTACACTAAAATGCCAAAGATATGAGCTAATATGGGGATGAAACTTGATGGAATATGCTCCTAAATGATGCAAAATACAGAGACATCAGTTGCATGCATGTTCGGATCCAAGGAAAACATGGGTTGTTGTTCCTTGTGATTGATTGCATGTTGTGTGATATATTCATGCATCACGGCGAAGTGGATTCAAACCATTTGGATCAACCATCATGGAGAAACTCTTTTTCTCCCAAGACGTGTCCGCCAGGCGAGCAAAAGAAGCCCATGGAGACTTGGCGCCACAAACAGCCCGGGATTCCGCGGCATGGACCCTGTCTCGACTTAACACAAGCCCAGCTTGCTTTTGGTGGTTTACTTGTCCTGAACCCGGTCCAATCACGTCGCAAATCATCAAGGCCGGTTAACCGGAAAGTTTCCTTTTTCAACACTTCACAAACCTAGCGACTTCTACCCTATAAATACAAGCTTTTAGCCTCGACCTAAGGAGAGAGCGAGTGCGCCGTCAGAGGAGAAGAGAGAGAGCTGTCCCAGAAGCAGAGAGAAGAGGTTTTCTCTCAAGATCCAAGACGCACACACACTTACACTTAACAACCTTGGCGATTGTTCTTTATCTTTACCTTTGTATTGAATCCGAGAGAGTATTGAGGGGAAATCGACTTTCTTCTTCATACATAGAGAAGCTTCCTTCATTCTTTACCTCTTTTCAATACTTATCATGTTTTCAATCATCATGTCTTGTGTTGTTTGCGCCCTGATTGAGTAGTTTCCTTGCTAGGTAAAGGCTAAGCCGATGGGTTCATGAAATCGTTAGCTTTAATCTTTTAGGTTGGGATAATTTGTTTGGTTTAATCACCTCTACTTGAGCATAATGTCGCTTGCTTTTCTGATCAACTAGCATCGGATCTTGGGTTAATGAATCACACCCATTGAAAGTTGGGTTGTGAGTCATTGTGAACAATCATAACTTGAACACCCTTAATGCATGTTTTCAACTTATAATAACCATCGAAAGTTGAGTCTATTAGGTTGATTTAACATAGTAGTTTGATCCACGAAAGAGGGATAACTATATCTTTGTGTTATGAGTTCATGAACGGTTTTTATTATATCCCTTCCATTTGATTATCTTGTTAATGGTTCATGATGCCTTGAGGTTTGCCTAATGCCTAGTATCTCCACTTATTGATTTCCATTCCCTTTTACTTGCTTGACACTTTCATTTCAATTACAATCCAAACAAAACCCTATTTTGTTTTAGCTTGATTCAACCTCCATACAATTTGTAGTACAATCGATAGGTCCTTGTGGATTCGATCCCATATATACTTACCTCGTTGCTGTGCACTTGCAGGTACTTCTACTGGGTAAAACTTGAAGCAATCCCACGCTCACATCACAGCCTAGTTTCTTGGACGACCGCAGGATCCACCTTTGAACGGAAACGGTAAAGACACACCGGATATAGATCTTGTTGACAAGGAACCGGAGTATCTGAACAAAGAAACTATGGGGGACTTCGACTCAATCCGCACGTTGCTTTCTACCGGAAATAATTGCTTTGGTAAAGCAAAACCAGTTTCAAGGATTGCCTCAAGAGAATCCTTTGGAGCATATTGACGCATTCGAAGAAATATGTGGGACCATTAGTGCGGATGGAGCTCCTAAGGACTATTTGAAATGCAAGCTTTTCTCCTTACACTGACGGGGAAAGCTAAAAGATGGGTAAAGTCCCTTCCACCTCAGTCTATCACGACGTGGAAGGAATACAAAGGAGCATTCCTAGGACATTTTTTCACTAAACAAAGGGCAAATCGGTTAAGGGAAAAAATTTCCAGTTTTCAGCAAGGGCCGGTGGAGCCATTTCATGAAGCACTAGAGCGCTTCAAGGATTACACCAGACAATGTCCAAACCACTGTTTTTCAGAAGGAAATTTGTGGAATATTTTCTATAGAGGGATAGATCGAAAATGTCGATTTTCACTTGACACCGCAAGTAACGGAAACTTCATGACCAAGACAGTGATTGAGGCTAAGATTTTGATTGAGAATTTAGCATCCAGTTACAGTGATAAGTTCATAGGTCATGAGAAAGCTGTTAAAGCAATAAATTCTAACCCCAGCCGTGAGGAGTATATTGAGGTAAGGGCAATGATGGCAGTAATATTAAGGAAGCAAGAGGATGCAATGAAGAGTAGAGAGAGCTGTATGGCTAACGACATCGATGGACAAAGATGTTTAGGAGATTTCACACCTAATTTCCAAGAAGAAGTAAATTTTGTTGGCATTGGAGATCAACACTTTAGGCAAGAGCCTAGAGAGTCACGAATGTGGGATGATGAACCCTCAGAATCTCAATATCAACAGAAATTTCAGAGCAGGGAGAGATACCAACCGTATGGGTATAGACCGCATAATTTCAGACAAAGACCATATGGGAGGAGTACCATGGAACCACGGGATGGTCATCATCCAATGCTAAGTATAATCTTGGATTCACATCGGAAGCACTTGGAAAAATTGAAGAAAAAATGGATTTCATTTACAGGAACATGAATGAAAAGTTTGACCTCATCGCTGCTACCACAAAAGATTTAGACCTCAAAGTTGCTGAAATAGCCTAAGTTGTAAAAAGGGAAACGGGAGTCCTTCCCGGAAAAGTAGAAATAAACCCTAGAGGTGAAGATGTTGCTGCCATAACCCTGAGGAATGGGAAAGGATATGAACCACCAGCTAATCCTATGAAGGATAAATCAATCCCAGCCAAAAAAGATGAACCGTTGGAATATGTTATCATTGGGGACGGAGAAGAGCCACCTAAAGAAGTACGGGTACGCACAGAACCCGACATTCAAGAACAGAACATTGACCCACCAGTTATACCAAGAGTCAATGAACCAAAGCTCCCGTACCGCAATGTTCTTAACCAACAAAAGAAAGAGAAAGAGTAGGCCAAGCTTAAGGACCTTGTTAGCCAATTGATGGTTAGGTTACCATTTTTGGATGCTTGCCATATTATAACATCTCTAAGGAAGTATATGAAGCTATACTTACAAGCAATGTCATCCTAGAAGAAGGAGCTATGATGATCACAAAGGAGTGCAGCGCAATTCTTTAAAACCGAATGCCAGAAAAACTTGATGATCCGGGAAGTTTTGTTCAAGCTTGTGAAATTGGAGGAACATTTTTCGACCGGGCCCTTTGTGATCTGGGATCAAGCGTCAATCTAATTGCCTTATTCAGTAACGAAACTACTGGGGATCACAAACTTCAAACCCACAAAAAATTCCCTTGTTTTTGCAGATCGATCGGTTCGACGCCCTATAGGAGATGGGAGAATGTTATATTCCAGCTGATTTCGTGGTCCTAGATTGGAACATGAACCCAAAGATCCTATAATCTTAGGACACCCCTTTTTAGCTACTGTTGGAGCCATAATAGACGTTAAAAATGGGAAAATTGACCTTCACTTGGGAGATATTGTTATGAACTTCGAAGTAAAAAAACACTTGAGAAACCCACAGTGGATGGTCAAACCTTTTGGATTGGAGAATTGGCTGAGACCAATGAAGAGATACTGGAGGAACTCTTGCTTCATGATCCTTTTGAGATGGCTTTAACCCGAGCAGAAGAGGAGTTCGGTTACACAGAAATGGAGGCACAAGGCTTAGTTAAATTCATGGATTCCATCGAAGCTTATGAAGAGCTGATAGCATACATGGATTTGGAGGAAGATAAAGACGAAGAAACCGAAGTAGAACAACAAAAACCAGACCCATGGTGCCCCTTAAGAGCACCAAAAACCGACTTGAAACAACTCCATGTTGGGTTAAGGTACGAATATCTCGGCCCAAATGAAACTTATCCTGTGATAGTAAATTCCGGACTAACAAAGAAGGAGACCGCTTTACTTGTTTATGAACTAAGAAAGCATAGAAAGGCCCTCGATTATTCTTTGGATGATATAACAGGAATCTCACCAGATCTCTGCATGCATAGAATCATCCTTGAGAACGAATCCAGCTTATCTATTGAACACCAGAGGAGGCTTAACCCAAACCTTAAGGAAGTCGTCAAGAAAGAAATAATGAAACTTTTGAATAGATGGATAATCTATCCAATCTCGGACAGAAAATGGGTTAGTCCGGTACACGTGGTACCAAAGAAAGGAGGGATCACAGTGATTAAAAATGAACAAGATGAGCTGATTCCTACGAGGACAATAAAAGGACACCGAATGTGTGTCGACTAAAGGAAGCTGAACTCATCAACCCGAAAAGATCATTATCCTTTACCATTCATAGATCAAATGCTTGAACGCCTTGCTAATCACCAATATTACTGTTTTCTTGATGGATATTCAGGATTTTTCCAGATACCGATACACCCAGATGATCAGGAGAAGACAACCTTCACATGTCCATATGGCACCTATGTCTACAAAAGAATGCCCTTCGGTCTATGCAATGCACCGGCCACCTTCCAAAGATGCATGATGTCCATATTCACCGACCTTATAGAGGAAATCATGGAGGTATTCATCGAAGATTTTTCAGTATATGGTTCATCCTTTGAAGCCTGTCTAGCAAACCTTGGAAAAGTCTTGCAGCGTTGTTAGGATAAACACTTAGTCCTCAATTGGGAGAAATGTCACTTCATGGTCAGAGATGGGATTGTCCTCGGTCATCGAATATTAGAAAAAGGGATAGAAGTGGACAAGGCAAAGATTCAAGTGATGACAAATCTTCAACCTCCAAAGAGTGTAAAGGACATAAGAAATTTCCTAGGCCACGCCGGATTCTATAGAAGATTCATCAAAGATTTCTCACCGATAGCAAGACCATTGACGCGACTTTTATGCAAGGATATCACGTTTGAGTTCACAGATGAATGTCATAACGCTTTCACTAAGATCAAGGACGCCTTAGTTAGTGTACCAGTTGTTCAGCCACCAAATTGGGAACTGCCTTTTGAAATCATGTGTGATGCAAGCGACTATGCAGTAGGAGCGGTGCTGGGGCAGCGAAAAGATAAGAAGCTACACATCATCTACTATGCCAGCCAAACTTTAGATGAAGCACAATGCAAATATACAACAACAGAGAAGGAACTCCTTGCCATAGTCTTTCCATTCGAGAAATTCAGATCTTACTTGGTGGGCTCCAAAGTCATAGTTCATTCTGACCATGCTGCACTGCGGTATTTGCTGTCAAAAAAGGATGCGAAGCCAAGACTGTTAAGATGGATATTACTTCTCCAACAGTTCAACCTCGAGATCTAGGATAGACAAGGCGCAGACAACGGAGTGGCCGATCACCTTTCCCTCATAAGAGTGAGCGAAACCATACCATTGGATGATAGGCTGCTGAAGAAACTGTATACGCCGCCCAGGCTGCGACACAGCCTCATCCATTCAACCACCCCAAGCCAAAACCAAAAATATCATCTGCCAACACTCCATGGATCGCCACATTGCAAATTTTCTTGCAGCTGAACATCCACCCCCACAGTTCTTAGGCTACAGAAAGAAGAAATTTCTCCGTGACATTAGACAGTATTTTTGGGATGAACCTTATCTTTATCCTGAAGCATTTGTATACACCACATAAGGCTTCGCCGGCTCGGGTAATGCCAACACTGGTGTACTAGTCAACACTGGTGTACTAGTCAACATCTCCTCTGCCTATCAGCCTAACTCTTCTGCCTATCCTGAGCTTCCTTCCAGTTCAGCCTCGAAACAAAGACCTTCTCTCTTGTTTCCTGAACATAAGTAGCTCCATAAATGCTGCGCTCCCCAACTTGGATCCAGCATAAAGGCGTCCTACATGGCCTCCCATACAAAGCCTCAAAAGGAGTCATGCCAATACTCGCCAAGAAGCTGTTGTTGTAAGTAAACTCGACGAAGCTTAAATGGTCTGCCCAATGGCCACCCCAATCTAACACACACATCCTCAGCAAATCCTCCGAACTCTGAATAGTCGTCTCTGACTGCCAATCAGTCTGTGGATGATAAGCTGTACTCATATGCACCTTAGAGCCCATATCTGTCTGAAACACCCTCCAAACCTCTGAAGCGAATCTGGGATCACGGTCTGACACAATACTGGCTGGCACTCCATGCAGCCCCACAATCTCCCTTACAAATTTCTTAGCCAAAACAGCAGATCCATCTGTCTTCTTAATGGCTAGAAAATGTGCAGACTTGGCCAACCGTTCCACAAGCACCCATATAGCATCATAAGTCCGTGAGATAGGTAATCCCACAACGAAATCCATCGTGATCATATCTGTTAGAGGTGAAATGAGCACATTTCCCCGAGCCCATCGCAATGGGTAACAGCGCAAAAAGCCCAGCCCGTCTTCAGCCCTAGCCTCCTCACAGAAATGGAAAGCCTTGAGGAGGAAGGTAATACTTTAAGCAAAAAAGAAAAAGCAACAGCCGCCGTTCGAAGAAAGGAAAGAAATCAAGAGAAGAAGAAGATTTCCTTTATGATTAAGAGGAGAATATTCAGCGGAGAACCGCCTTAACTCAACTATATAAGGAGAGGTCTTCATTCCCTGAAGACCAAGTCACGCAACCCTGCAAACATCTAAAGCATTCACTCACTTTTTCTCTGTTTTATTCATCCTTAGCATTACGTCTCGTCAAGGCCTGTTTGACGAGACGACCTCTTGTATTCAAACCTTCTTTCGAGTAATAAATCCACAGTTTCCCAAGTCTCCCATCCGAAGTATCTCGTCATAAAAACACCTGCTATTTTTGGAATCAACAATTGGCGCCGACTGTGGGGATTGGGAATACTTCTGTCGGATTAAACATCTCGAAAGAAGCTCAGACGCCAAGAAACGCAGCCGATGTCCAACTCAGCAGGAAGCTCCCCAGAGAGAGAACCTCGACATGCGAACAAGACCCTCCCGGAGAATCCTCTAGAAGACGGAGAAGACCTTCTCGAGCATGAGGAGGACCGCGTCGAGCACGATGGAAACACGCCGCATGAAGAGCCGGAACCCGAGGATGAAATTCCGCCGCCAGCTCCCGCTCGCCGCAGACCCAGAGCAAAGGCCGTCACGCACGACGACCTGGTGAAAACAATCCGAAAGGCTATGAAGCCATTCTCCGAAGAAGTCCAGACGATGCGAGCATATCAGAAGAAGACGCAGGAATTCATCAACTCGGTGACGACGGACAACGGCAAGTTCTCACCAGCTCGTCGACTCTTATTCGATACACCGACATGTCATGCCACGGGGACCACGATAGCAGAAGCAACTGCTAATCGAACAGAAGCGACGAGTCGAGTCTCGCGGGCCAGCAAGCAGACCCATGCCGAGCTCGATAAAATCAATCGTCGGCTGGAAGATTTCAATTCCAGAGTGAATCTCGTCACGAGCTCCGCACCAGAATTGGCAAAAATCCTTGCTGACACCCGGAGAAGCCCGCTTACGGCAAGGATCCGCAGAATCCGGCTCCGCGAAAGAGTCCGACTGAAGATCGAGCCTTTTGCCGGCGAAGAAGCCCCGAAGAAGTGGTTGACAGCTTTCAACCTCGCTATGACAAGGGAACAGTATGCCACTCCCGAAGAGAGAGAGGCAAACTATTGCCAAGTCTTCGTCGAGCATATGACGAAAGAAGCACTCGGATGGTTCTCCAGCCTCCCTGCCGAGTCGATCGATAACTTCGACGACTTGACGAACGCGTTCCTGAAACACTATTCCATGAACATGACCAGGGTTACCCGAAACATGTTCACCATGAAACAATCAAGAGGGGAACCCCTGCGGAGCTTCATGGAAAGGTTTAAGAAAGCCGCGATGGATCTCGGCGACATGCCCGATAGCGTCTTGCTGGAGGCGCTCCGCAACGGTCTCCTGTACGACTCTAAATTCAAAGCAGATCTCTCGATTCAACCATCGCCGACCCTCGAAGACGCGCTCCATCGGTCCCAGAGATACATCTTCCTAGAAGAAGACACCAACTTCTACGCCGAGAGAAGCGGTGATAAAAAACCCGCTATGACCAGACCTAAGGAGGAAAATCACGAGCACCGACGAAGGCCCGAAGTCAGGCGATCACTCTCCTTTGCCATCGACGACGATCTTAATCACTGGGACCCAACAGAGCAGCCGCAAGCACTCGCATTATCGTCGTCTCGTCCAGCCGTCGCCGATCCAGACGATGACAACAATCATGACCTATTCTGCACTTTCACGGTCGAACCGGTCACGCAATGGAGAACTGCAGGCATCTCATCGGTAGCCTCCTCAGGAAATACCGAGAAGGAGCCGTTGCGGTGGAAGGCGACCGATCTCAAGGCAAAGATTTCGCGCCGAAACCAACCAAAGGAGGCCAGAAGGGAAAGCGAGCCCGCCAGTTTCGCCCCCAAAGGCAGGGGAAAGTAAACCCGAAACCAGCATCTGAGAAGGAAGATCATGACTATCCAGAAGATTTGCCGCCTCCGCCTAAGCGACAGGTCAGCATAATCATGGGAAGTCTCTTAGACAATAACGATTCCATCTCGGTAATCAAGGAGTATGAGCGAAAGGCTGTCTCGGCACAGCGTCGCCCCAGTTCCCACCAGGATGGAGAAGCCCTGCTTGGCCAATCTATCCGTCAGGACACTGGCGCGATATCCTTCACGGACAAGGATGCGGAGGGGCTTGATACCCCGCATCTCGACCCGCTGGTGGTCAAAATACAAGTCCACGATTGCGACGTGGCGAAGATACTAGTCGACACCGGGAGCACGGTGAACCTAATCTTCAAAGAAACCCTAGACCGGATGGGGATCGAAGAAGAAGCCATCAAGCACCTCGTCCGCTGACCGGGTTCACCGCCGACACCGTATTTAGTATCGGCACCATCCGCCTACCCGTCTATGTCTGGGGAATTTCCAAGCTCGTGAAATTCGTCGTCATAGAAAAACCAGCAATATATAACGCCATTCTAGGTACGCCATGGATCCACGAGATGAAAGCCGTCGCCTCGACCTTTCATCAATGCGTCAAATTTCCAACATCACTAGGAATCTTCACATTACGTGGAAGCCAAAGAGTGACAAGATCCTGCTTCCTCCAAGAGCGCCGACTCCGCTCTTCATCCTCATGCATGATCAATGAAGAGCTGGACCCGCGACTCCCCTATCATTGCAGACCTAAACCCGACCTCGTCGACCAAGTCAGCATCGACGAGACGAGACCGGAAAGATGCGTCGGTATCGGCAGTAATCTCGATGCCGAGATCAGAACCCAACTGGTGAATCTACTGAAGGAGAACGTGCATCTCTTCGCATGGTCGATGGCGGATATGAAAGGGATAGATCCCAAGATCACCTCGTACGAGCTCAACGTCGACCTCACCTACAAACCGATCAAGCAGAAGAGGCGTAAGCTCGGCACCGATAAAGCTCAAGCAGTCAATGACGAAGTCGAAAAGCTACTGCAAGCCGGATCAATCACTGAAGTAAAGTACCCTGATTGGGTCGCAAATCCGGTCATCGTCAAGAAGAAGAATGGGAAGTGGAGAGTATGTGTGGACTTCACCGACCTGAACAAAGCTTGCCCAAAGGATAGCTTTCCGCTCCCGCATATCGACCGCCTCGTCGAAGCTACGGCGGGGAATGAATTACTCTCCTTCATGGACGCATTCTCCGGCTACAACCAGATATTCATGCACCCAGACGACCGCGAGAAGACAGCCTTCATCACTGATCGGGGCACGTATTGCTACAAAGTCATGCCCTTCGGCTTGAAGAACGCTGGCGCTACTTACCAAAGATTGGTCAACAAGATGTTTGCAAAACAGCTCGGCAATAGCATGGAAGTCTACATCGACGACATGTTGGTAAAATCTGCTAAAGCCCAGGATCACGTCAAAAACCTTCAAGAATGCTTTCAGGTTCTGACAAAGTACGGAATGAAGCTCAACCCGGCAAAGTGCAATTTTGCCGTCACTTCCGGAGAATTCCTTGGCTCCATCGTAACTCAGCGCGGCATCGAGGCAAACCCGAAGCAGATCTCGGCAATTCTTGACCTCCCCTTGCCGAAGAACGCAAAGGAAGTTCAGAGGCTCACTGGCCGGATCAACCGACAAGTGTCTCCCCTTTTACCAGCTGCTCCGCTCCAACAAGCTCTTCAAATGGGACGAGAAGTGTTGAGACGCATTCAAGCAACTGAAAGAGTACCTTACCACCCCGCCGATCCTCGCAAAACCCGAGGATGGTGAGACGTTACTCCTCTACATCGCCATATCGAGCACAGCCGCTAGTGGCGTACTGGTCCGGGAATATCGTTACTGGTCCGGGAATATCGTGGCGAGCAGAAGCCCATCTTTTACGTGAGCAAAACCTTCAACGGTTCCGAGACAAGATACCCTACCCTCGAAAAGCTGGCATTGGCGGTAGTGATCTCGGCGAGGAAATTGAGACCGTACTTCCAGTCCCACGCGATCATCGTCTTCTCAAGCCAACCATTGCGCCAAATCCTTCATGGCCCAAATCAGTCAGGTCGCATGGCAAGATGGGCGATAGAACTGTCAGAGTACGATATCGAATTCAAAGGCCGCACCAGCGCAAAATCCCAGGTTCTCGCCGACTTCATTTTCGAGATCCCACCAGAGCTCGTCATAAGCGAAGCTGAGCATGTATCCAAATGGCTCCTGCACGTTGATGGAGCTTCATCCAAGCAGGGATCTGGTGTCGGCATCCACCTCGTATCTCCTACAGGCGAGATTCTTGAACAATCTTTCAAGCTCGACTTCTCAGCATCCAATAACGAGGCCGAATATGAGGCAATCATCGCAGGACTACGTCTCGCAAAGGAAGTTGGGGCCGAGCACGTACACGCATTCTGCGATTCTCAGCTCGTAACGACAGAACTATCCAAGCAGTTCAAGTCGTTCGAATTGACAAAAATCCCTCGCACCGAGAACACAGAAGCCGACGCGCTCGCTGCCCCAGCCTCGAGAACCGACTCGACTTTGCGGCGAGCGATTCCCGTCGAAACGATCGAGCAGCCCAGCATCAAACTTCCAAAAGGAGCGTTTATCATGGCAATATATCAAGAAGAGGAGGAAGACGAAGAAGACGAGCCAATGATCCCCGAATCAGAAGAAGATCAACCTCGCCCGTGGCAGGACGAGATCAAAGATTATCTGATCAACGGGACGATTCCAGGGAATCGTTGGGCAGCTCGTCGACTACGCCGCAAAGCCGCCTACTACTTCCTCCAAAACGACGAGTTATTCCGGTGGACCGCAAACAAAGTCGTCCTACGTTGTTGCGACGAGACGCAAGCCAAGAACGTGATGGTCGAGACTCACGAAGGAGCCGAAGAAAACCATGCCGACGGGAAATCTCTGGCCTCTAAGATCAAGAAGCACGGCCTCTTCTGGCCAAAGATGATCGAAGACTGCGAAAATTATACCGCGAAGTGCATTCCCTGCCAGAGATACGCGCCAATCATCAATGCCCCGACGCAAGAGCTTCAAGCTTCTGTCCTGGCATATCCCTTTATGCGCTGGGCGATGGATATCGTCGGCCCGATGCCACGATCCCGGCAATGCGCGTACCTCCTGATCGTCACGGACTACTTCACCAAGTGGGTGGAAGCTAAAGCCTGCACGAACCCCACTGCCAAAGACGTGCAGAACTTCGTCTGGCAATACATCATCTACCGACATGGTCTACTGATATACCTCTATTTTACACCCTTTTTACATCGTTTTTATATACTTTATGCATGGTTTTACCGTGGCTTTTTGCTTTAAAAGGTAGTTTTTATGCATATATAGTGCCAAGAGTCATTTCAGGTCAAAAGATGCAATTTGGAGCAAAACAAAGGCAAAGGTCCTCAAAGCAGCTTCATGCACTATCATTTACTTTGGAGGAGCCCCAAAAACATTCTACTCAATGGATTTCACCCAAACCAGTTTGCCGCGATGCCTACATGAGTTAGCTTTACAACGCAATTGGAATCATGCAATTTGGCCACGTAGAATGGGAGATATGATCGTTCTAGTGAAGAGTGTCAAATCAGCCGAGAACCGGACGTCTACACCAACCGCTCGACCGAACCGGTCGGACAGGGCCTCCAAGGCTCCCGACCGTCCTTAACCGCAGGAGAACACCGGTCGACCGAGCCGGTCGGACAGGGCCTCCAAGGCTCCCGTCCGACCCAACCTTCCTCCAACTCCACGACCCATCCGGTCGACCGAGCCGGTCGGACAGGGCCTCCAAGGCTCCCGTCCGACCCGACCTCCTTTCACCATCCCGTGCGCGCCGACCATCATCCCGTCCGACCGTCCGACCGCCAGCACGACCCGAGCACCAGCCCGACCGACCGGTCGACCGCCCCGCTCGACCGCGACACGCCTCGCTCGACCCGGCTCGTTTCCGAAGCCCGTTTTGCACGTTTTCAAGCCCAAACTTACACCGCCTCTTATGTTTCGACCAAGACCTAGGTCAAGCCGCCCTTCAAGTTCTGAAGCATTATAAATACATCTTTTTAGCCTTGTAAAAGAAGAGAGCCACACATAGAGATACAAAATATTATTCAATAAAAGTTCTTATAGTTTTTGCTTTCTTTCATTGTCTCCTTCAAGAGAGGATCTCGGATCTCTGTTCTTATGAACATGAATTCGATTTCCTTCTCTATGTCTGAGTAGTTACCTTGTTAAGTGATAGGAAATCAAAGGATAGTGTTCATGCTTGCTTGATAATCGATACATAGAATTAGGGTTTACATAAACTCTTCACCTTTGCTTGTGTTCATTGCTTGGTGTTGATCTGGCCAATCAACATATGATCCTAGGTAGATTTGAGCCACGGAAGTGATGAATCATTCGCCTGAACTAGTATTTGGTGGGCAACTCTCTCTTAGACTGCGGAAGTTGATTTACTAGAGGTTGTGAACAATTGAGACTTGATCGAATTAATGCTTGTTTGAATATCTAAGGACATACCAAAAGTTTAGCGATTAGATAGATCAACATAGGGGTCGGAGCCACGGAAGTGGAAAGATCTAAATTAGTGTCTTGAGTTCTAGGTGGTACACATTCTTAAATCCCTAACAAATCGAACTTGCTTGCTTGAATCACTCATCCCGAGATTATCCTATTGCTTAGCGCTTTCCATCCATTGATTTACAACTCTATTTGCTTTGTTTACTTGCTTTCTTTACTTGCTTTCAACGTGACAACAACCAAACTCATATTGCTTTCCTAGCTAAATCTCAATCTCATACCTTGTAGTGCACTAACTGGTCCTTGTGTTCGATATACCCGTTGCTACTCTCGATCTGTGCACTTGCAGAAAAGGGGTAGAAATTGGGAAAAGTTTAATCCCCATCAAGCTTTTTGGCGCCGTTGCCGGGGACCATTATTGTGCCTACAAGTTCTTGAAAGAGATCTAGTCTAGGTTTTTCCTGTTTTAAGTTATTTAATTTTGTTTTTCCTTTTTTGGTTTTGATTTTTCAGGTTTTAAGTTTTTCTCCTAGATGGAAGAGGATTTGAGAAGTCCTAGTCCTATAAGGGCGATTCCTATACGCCACATATCTCCTCCTAGAGACAGTCCAACAGAGAAGAGGATGTCAAACCCTCCAGCTATTTCACCTTCATGGGATTCTCGCAGTAGTCCTCCCGGACTAGCACCCTTGAACACCAAGAAGAACCTTCTCCCCTACCTTAACGCGGCCGAACTGGAGACGTCTAGCCAAGCCTACTATGAAAGAGAAGAACACCTTCTAGCCTCACCAGAAGAAGAAATAGATCCGGAGCTGATTGAGTTTGTGAAGAGAGACAAATTCCATGATCTCTACAATGAGTATGCACTGGAACACATTGATCACTTTGAAGGTCTTTGTGATTCTTATGGAGTTTTCGATTTTGAGAAGAAACTAATGCTGTTTAGCATGTCCTTAGCTGGGAGAGCTCTTGAGTGGGCGCAATACTCTCCTCCTTTTCAAATCAACACTTGGTTAGACTGCAGAGAAGCTTTCTTGAAGAGGTTCAGCAGGAACCCACCTTTCAAATCCAAGTATATCAAAGCTCTTACCCTTACCACAACCAATCCTATGAAGAAGAAGATGATGCCTCCTTACCACCGGAGTCCATCAATGGCGACCTGATCAAGTATGTAGTAAGAGATCCTTTCCATGACTTCATATCGGAGTGTGCTCAAGAACATGTTGAGAATTTCGAAAATCTATGTGATTACTATGGTTTGGGAGAAAACCCAAAGAAGATCAGCTTGTTCCAAACATCCCTAGCTGGCCGAGCTCAAGAATGGGTTAGATTTTCTGCCCAACACGACTTCAAGACATGGAGAAGATACAAGGAAGCTTTCCTCAACAAGTTTGCCCGTGGACAACCCTATGTGCCGCTACTCAAACCCTACCACCCGCCCTATAGAAACCACCAACCTCCACCGCACATTGAGCAGCTGCCCCAAGCCACAGAAGGATTACCCCACAACCCACACCTAACCAAGCTTGAAGAGATGCTACAAGAGTACCTTGACTATCAAGTCACAAGTACAAGAGAGATGGAGAAGAAGATTGAATATGTTCATCTCACCCTTGGAGAAAAGATGGATGTTCTTTTTAACCAAGTTATCAAGCTTGACAAAGATATCAAGCAACTCAAGGAAGACCATGATCGATCACTCAACCTTGTCAAGCTAGATGTTGCTGCAAAACACCACGAGCTACTCAGCAAGAGCATTGATGCCCATAGCCTCAATGATGATAATTGCAAACATCTTGGAATCATCTATAACCGGCTGTCAGTTGTAGAAGGATCTCTTTTCTCTAAGAACCAGAGAGAAAGAAGCCCCACACCCAACCCACCTCCTTTCCCTTGCAATGTCATCACAGCAATCTCCAAGGAAAACTCATCACATCTTGTAAAGAAAGAAGAAGAAGATCAAGAGTATGAGGAAGACTATGAAGATGATGAAGAAGAGAACCAGAGTTTTAACAGCAATGCAAGCTCTAGAGGAAGTGAAACCAGTCCACAGCAACCTGACCCGCGATTCTCTCCACCTCCGGCTCGCACACTCGCCCTTCCTAGAATCACCGGCATTTCAAGAAAGAGAACCACCTTGGATGAACCAGAGGATTCATTCCAATATGAACCCATTGACCCTACTAAGATAAGCCCAGAGAAGCTCAAGGAATTTAACAAGAAGGTGAAGTCCATACCATTCTATGTCCCCTTTGAAGAAGCTTGGAACAACCACGATTTGGTTGAATTTTTCTTTAGTAGCAAAGAAACCAAGGATGAGATTAAGCAACTCTTTAGGCGAGCCCGCCTCTCTATGTCATCTTATGCAGCAACCCTACCCCCATCTCCGCCCTCTACACCCCCTCCCAAGTGGTACAGCAACCCCATCTCCCGAGAGAAGCTAGCTGAATTCAACCGCTTTGTCCAAACACTACCCGCCAGCATGACCTTTCATGAGGCCTGGAAGAACCACCCACTCACCAACTTCTTCCACAACTGCAAAGAGACCCCAGAAGAGATTCAGGAGCTATTTGAGAAAGCTAAGAAGCAACCATCTTTCCGAACCCTCTACAAGATAGAAGATCCAGGACCGTTTACCATACCCTGCACAATCAATGGAAGATACTTTGATAGCTACATTTGTGATTCTGGTTCATGCATAAACCTGATGCCCACACACACTGCCAAACTCCTTGGGATCACACGCCTACAACCTTCTCAAATCAGCATTGGACTTGCTGATCTCACCATTGCACAACCTAGAGGTGTTGTCTATGATATCTTGCTCGAAATTGGAGATACAAAGATACCGGTGGATTTTCATATCATGAATATCAAAGGAGGAAGTGACATGCCTATTATACTTGGAAGATCATTCTTGGCAACTGCTGGCGCCATCATGGATTGGCCAAACCGCCGCATCTCTCTTGCCAATGTCAACAAATCTGTTTTCTATGATGCCACCCCCGTTTTCACTCCTACCAAACATTCTCGGTTCATATCTCCTCATGAACCACCTGATCATCAACAAGGACGTGATGGGACACGCACAAAAAGGCTTTGTCTCAGGCCATGTCCTTCCACTTCTTCTTAAAAGAGCCAAACGGTCAAGCTAAAGACCATAAACAAGCGCTGTATGGGAGGCAACCCATAAGGTCTTTTCTATCCCTTTTTAATCTTTGTTTTCATTTAATAGTTTTGTTTTGAAGTTTTGGATACAGAAATTTGAGAATCCAGCATGAAAGAAGTAGAAAGAAACCTCAGGAAAGAAGAATGCAGCACTCATCATGGTCGGGTCGACCAAGACGGCCGACCGGTGCCTAGCCCGATCGACCGAGTCCCCTCTTGCCGGCCCACCATCCCACCTCACTTACATACCATTCCACCTCATTGCATACCATCCCACCTCACCTGCATACCATTCCACCTCATTTGCATACCATCCCACCTCACTTGCATACCATCCCACCTCATTTGCATATCATACCACCATCATCCCACCACATTTTCATCCCATACCACATCACATTCCACGCCTACTTGCTGTTCTACCACATGATGATCCTACTTCACCTACACTTAGGCGGCCCTTTAAACTCACTGCTGGTGCGCAACAGCGTTTGACCATCTAAGCCGGGATCTCATCCACATTATGGAGCAACATAGTCGCTGGACATATCATCCATCACACCATTCTTCGATTTCTAATACCATATCAGGTTATATCTTTCCTCTAATTCACAAACGCCTTATTACCTCTTTCTTTTACCTCCCTTAATCGGATTTGCTTTCACCGGGACGGTGCAAGTTAAGTCTGGGGGGATTGTCGGTACTAATGCGTTTGTTCATGACTTGTCTTCATCTTATATCTATTTCTCTTATCAACCTTTTTCAAAACCTCTGTTTTATTGAGTCAAAATAAGTTAGGAAACTATGATCTATCCTAGGAGCTCACCATAGCATGCCAAAGCTCTTGTGATCACAAAGGCGAATATTGACACCGAACAATGCCCAACGGAACCACTGAGGGTGGATCGACCTACTGATTTGGCAAGATTTCTAAGGTACCCGGACAATCTAAAGTCAACTCCACCACCTAATTGAACTTTTAATTTTTCTTGTCAAGGGGCTTGAGATACATATTAGCCGATTCCTCATCCCGGTCTAGTTGAGACATGTCCACCAAAGATACAGTCCACCTCTCTCTCATCTGCAAAATGAAAATCAAAAGCTTTTAAGCACAAGGAAAACGTGTAAGCAAGAGGAATGCATACGTCTGCACCTTCTTGTCTTATGGAGACCTACTCAAACAAGGAAAAGCAAAAGCCTATCCTATGATATTCCCAGAAAAGAAAAATATTCAAAGGGAAGAAGGATCGATAGAAAAAATAAAATGATACCCTAGAAAAGTAGGGAAAGATCGATCCTTCAAAAGAAAAGAGAGAAAGAGAGAGGAATGGAACTGGATGTGCTAAAAAGGACTGTCTTGGCAAACACTTGGATGGGTAAGAGTCAATGCTCTGTGATCAATACTCCCTTGATAAAGACCGCACGCTTTAAATACTGTAAGGAGTTGACAATGGAAAGTTTGGAGTGCTGGATGAGATTTGTTGGGTCCGGTATGGTTCGCTAAGCTCAAGGTCAGAACGGGAAGGCTAGATTCAAAGTTAGTTTTGCTCCAAGTGAAAACAGAGCAATGGAAGATACAAGTGCCAAAGGATAAGTGAGTTTTCATGTTTTCAAACCTCTTTCTCCGATTTGGATTCTATTTGCTTGGGGACAAGCAAAGATCTAAGTCTGGGGGAGTTGATATACCTCTATTTTACACCCTTTTTACATCGTTTTTATATACTTTATGCATGGTTTTACCGTGGCTTTTTGCTTTAAAAGGTAGTTTTTATGCATATATAGTGCCAAGAGTCATTTCAGGTCAAAAGATGCAATTTGGAGCAAAACAAAGGCAAAGGTCCTCAAAGCAGCTTCATGCACTATCATTTACTTTGGAGGAGCCCCAAAAACATTCTACTCAATGGATTTCACCCAAACCAGTTCGCCGCGATGCCTACATGAGTTAGCTTTACAACGCAATTGGAATCATGCAATTTGGCCACGTAGAATGGGAGATATGATCGTTCTAGTGAAGAGTGTCAAATCAGCCGAGAACCGGACGTCTACACCAACCGCTCGACCGAACCGGTCGGACAGGGCCTCCAAGGCTCCCGTCCGACCCGACCGTCCTTAACCGCAGGAGAACACCGGTCGACCGAGCCGGTCGGACAGGGCCTCCAAGGCTCCCGTCCGACCCAACCTTCCTCCAACTCCACGACCCATCCGGTCGACCGAGCCGGTCGGACAGGGCCTCCAAGGCTCCCGTCCGACCCGACCTCCTTTCACCATCCCGTGCGCGCCCGACCATCATCCCGTCCGACCGTCCGACCGCCAGCACGACCCGAGCACCAGCCCGACCGACCGGTCGACCGCCCCGCTCGACCGCGACACGCCTCGCTCGACCCGGCTCGTTTCCGAAGCCCGTTTTGCACGTTTTCAAGCCCAAACTTACACCGCCTCTTATGTTTCGACCAAGACCTAGGTCAAGCCGCCCTTCAAGTTCTGAAGCATTATAAATACATCTTTTTAGCCTTGTAAAAGAAGAGAGCCACACATAGAGATACAAAATATTATTCAATAAAAGTTCTTATAGTTTTTGCTTTCTTTCATTGTCTCCTTCAACAGAGGATCTCGGATCTCTGTTCTTATGAACATGAATTCGATTTCCTTCTCTATGTCTGAGTAGTTACCTTGTTAAGTGATAGGAAATCAAAGGATAGTGTTCATGCTTGCTTGATAATCGATACATAGAATTAGGGTTTACATAAACTCTTCACCTTTGCTTGTGTTCATTGCTTGGTGTTGATCTGGCCAATCAACATATGATCCTAGGTAGATTTGAGCCACGGAAGTGATGAATCATTCGCCTGAACTAGTATTTGGTGGGCAACTCTCTCTTAGACTGCGGAAGTTGATTTACTAGAGGTTGTGAACAATTGAGACTTGATCGAATTAATGTTTGTTTGAATATCTAAGGACATACCAAAAGTTTAGCGATTAGATAGATCAACATAGGGGTCGGAGCCACGGAAGTGGAAAGATCTAAATTAGTGTCTTGAGTTCTAGGTGGTACACATTCTTAAATCCCTAACAAATCGAACTTGCTTGCTTGAATCACTCATCCCGAGATTATCCTATTGCTTAGCGCTTTCCATCCATTGATTTACAACTCTATTTGCTTTGTTTACTTGCTTTCTTTACTTGCTTTCAACGTGACAACAACCAAACTCATATTGCTTTCCTAGCTAAATCTCAATCTCATACCTTGTAGTGCACTAACTGGTCCTTGTGTTCGATATACCCGTTGCTACTCTCGATCTGTGCACTTGCAGAAAAGGGGTAGAAATTGGGAAAAGTTTAATCCCCATCATCTACCATATGAAATCGTCACCGACAATGGTGGCCAATTCATCGCGGCAAGCTTCCGCGAGTTCTGTGCCAATTGGAAGATCAAGCTCGCCTATTCCACGCCATGGTACCCCCAAGCCAACGGGCAAGCCGAGGCAACAAACAAAACCTATCGTCGACGGCCTAAAGAAAAGACTCGAGAGCTACAAAGGAGCGTGGGTAGACGAACTTGATGGAGTACTTTGGTCTCACCGCACAACACCCAGGTCAGCTTCTGGTGAAACCCCTTTCTCCCTATCTCACGGTTGCGAAGCATTAGCCCCTGCCGAGCTACACGTTGCGAGCCTACGCCGATCGCTAATGCCCCTCAACTCGTCATTGAATGACGAATCTTTGCACGGTAGTCTCGTCAACACTGAGGAGCTGAGAGATCGCGCCCTCTTGCGTATGCAAAACAACCAGCAAAAAGCAGCAAGATACTACGCCAAGAAGGTTCGCAACCGCCGCTTTGCACTACACGAACTCGTCCTGAAGAAAGTCCACGACTTCACAAAACCCGAGCACGCCGGCAAATTTGGCTTCAATTGGGAAGGACCGTACCGCATCACGAGAATCGTCAAACCGGGGGTGTACCAGCTCGAAGATGACGATGGAAGCATACTCCCTCGCTCGTGGAACTCCATGAACTTGCGCAAGTTCTGCCACTAGACGCGTAGCTTCGCGTCTCGCAAAAAAAAAAAAAAAAAAAAAAAAAAAAAAAGAGACATGTTCACTGCACGAACACTTGTAACGAACTACGAATGACTTGATCCCGGCACGGGTACGTAGGCAGCCTTTTCACCGAGGCGCAGTTGTAATTTAATAAAAATAAAAAGCTGTTTTATTTTATTAATTCGCTTGTATGCATGCATCTTTTTCTGAATCCTTGAGAAACATTCCATCTCGGCAGAAAAACTCAAGCAAGAATTTCCTGATTGACTTAGGTCAAAACAGATGTTTTGGTGTGCCTAGTGAGCTCGGCAAAATCAGAGTCATAAAATTCCTTTAGTACTCGGTAAATTAATGAGTCTCAAAGCCTCTGGAACTCGGCAGTATAATGAGTCCTTGTCTACGAGCTCGGCAAACAAAGAGAGTCTCGAAGCTACTCTGAAGCGCACGCATAAAAGAGTAGTGTCAACGTTCTGGCCAAATGATTGACCGCACATCGCACCCAGTGGACTGATCATCCACCATTCTTTGAGAAGGAAGCACTACAAGTCGAGAGCACGCATATCTTGCACGACCCTAAGACATATGGGCAAGAAAAAATCGCTATCTTGTTAATCATATTCGACTTAGCAGCGTAGGAGTAATTCGAATTTCTAGACTTCGGTTCCTGTTACCAGCCTAAAAAGCGCCACCGCAAACAGATCCAACAAGCACGGATTGGTGTCTCTTAAAAACGAGAATTCTGACGAGCTGCGTGATATCGCATCTCGTCAGATGCATAGCATTGTCACAGCGAGTAGCATCTCGTCACGACAGAACTTGAGTATGCCGAGTTGTCTCGGCAAGTTGAACCACTTGTCTAATGACGATTAGACACTTGAATCCTTCCGCTAGATTGACAACATAGTGCACCTCATTAAAGGATATAGATTAAAAGCAGGATGTTTCAAAAAGCACAAAATCATCAACTATATTCGCGATATTCATCTCGCATAAAACAAAAAGATGAACGAGGAAGTAAAGCAAATACTTAAGTTTTAAATCCTGAAAAGCATACGGATTAAAACCCTCCCGGGCAATGTTGTTACATCGGCGTGAGTCACCGCGAATAATAAAAAGAAGAGTTCTTAAAAGAAGAAAAAGGAGAAAATAGAGACGGAGCCCTAAACAGCCTCGGCCTCGGAAGCATCCGGACCCGATCTCGTCCCGGCTTCAGCACTAGCTGCTCCCGAACTCTCTCTCGTCGGCGACCCACCAATTATCAGCTCGGCAAGATTGGGCCTAAAAGTATGATACATTGTCCCAAATTGATCAAAACCCCTCGGAGTAACCCGAGTGTTATCAAAACAGAAATCGGCAAGATGAAAGAGGCGGTCTAACCTGTGTGGCGCTGCATAGTGATCCGCACCGATATCGACCTCGTCGATCTCATCCCCGGCAACTCTACTCTCCTTGACGTTAGCCTCCAGCTTTGCAACCACGGCGTCAAAATTCTGGGAGACCCCCTTCGTTCTCCGAACGTAGTCGAGCAACGCCTCGTCGACCGCGATCTTGACAACAGCCTTCTCCACCGCTTCGCGCTGACCGACGAATTTGCCGAGACGATCCAGGCGAGGAGCATACCAGTCCTGCATGTCGTCATAGACACGAGTGGCGATGTACTCAGCCTGCTTCTGGCGGGACTGTCGGAGACGGGAAGCCTCAGCCGCAGCATTCTCTGCATCTCGGCGGGATTTCTCTTCGAGCTCCGCAACTTGGGCGCGCAACTTGGTCACCTCGTCCTGAAGGCCAGCCGCCTTCAGGATCTCACCGTTCAGGACGCCAACCTTCCGCTCAAGGCCGGCCCTCTCCAGCTCAAGACACTCCATCCTCTCATCCTTCCCCTTTGACTGCTCGGACTGCAGCCTGCTAATCTCCTCCCGAGCCGCTTTCAGCATAGTGTCGTACTGCTGAATAGTCGAAGAAAACTTCCCAGCAGCACTGACGAGATCCGCAGAACCATCGCAGAAGTCATCCTTCAGCTTGACCTTCTTGACTGGGACCCCCCAATGAGGCTTCGGCTTACAGCTCCACACCAACTCCGCGCAGAACTTCGGGTTAAGCATGAGAGGCGCACCACCCGACCACACTATGGACACTGCGTCTGGGACCGGAGCCGCGGGATCAGCAGGTTCAGCCTTGGGGCCCGACGAGCTCGCCCCAGTACCAAGATCAGAGCGGCCTCCTGGTCGACGAGACGGATCCTCGCCGAGCTCATCACCACCAGGAGGAATGCCTTCCCCATCAAGTACGACCTCAGGCGTCGTCTCGGCAGCAGACGACGTATCCTTGGCCCTGGTCTCTCTCTCAAGCTTCGCCCTCTTTGCAGCCCTGCAAGAGCAACGTTACATTCGCAGCACTTACTAACGAGCAAACTCGCGACGCAAAATCCAAAGAAACAGGAAGCAATCATACCCTTACCAGTGGATGGAGTTGACGCAGATTTGGTCCTCTCTCGCTTCCTCTTGTTCCTCTCCTCAAGCTCCGCGACAAAGTCAGCCCAGATGATCCGACTTCGATCCCGCAAGAGCTGAAACTTCCTCCGGAATGCAGTAGATGCTGGTCTCGGCACAACTCTCTCTGCAAGACAAAAACGAAAGGTTAGCACAAAAACAAACCATCGGATGCCGAAGTAAAACCTATAAGCGATCTACCAGCTTCGTGAACCCATCCCGTAAAAACGTGGTCAGGGTCAAAATCCCCAATTGACGCGCTGTTTTTCTTGACAAAGAAATAATAGTGCGACCAATTGTGAATCTTATCCCGGTGATTACCGAAGACAATGCCGTGCTTCATTGTCGTGCAAAATCGTCAGAAGTTTCCCTCCTTCGCACTAACACAAAGATCGGTGACGCGCTCGAAGAGCTCCCGGTCAAAGGTAATCCCGAGATGCTTAGCGAGAGCCTCGGTAAAAACCATATGGCGAACCACGCCGTGACTCAGCTGACTCATTGAAACGCTGTGCTGGAAAGCATAATCCAGCAGGAGGCGAAAGAGGGGAAACCGCACCCCAAACTCCATAAACCAGCACTCGTAAGCGCATAACCATCCCGGCGGAGCATCAAATGGCCTCTGCTGGGCCGACGGAATCTGAATCTCTACAGCATCGGAGATCGAACATCTCGACCTGAGTGCTGCAATAATTCCTTCATCAATCCAAGACCGACCATCGGCGGTTAAGGAGGTTGCCGGAGTGCGCCAAGGCATCTCGACAATCGGCGGAAGACCCGCGAACTCGACCTGATCCAGAACCGGCACTTCGTCCAGTTCTACCTCGGGGTCCGCATCCGAATCGTCCTCCGAGATCCCGTCACGGTACCCGGAACTCTTTGAATCCTCGAAGTCATCAGACGCTCTCTCTGCCGCCGCCGCTTCCTCCGCCGCCTTGCGACGACGTTCCATGATCCGGCCGACTCGGACCGCATCTCCAGGAAGTGAAAACCCGGGACCAGACTTGAGAGTGGGACATCATCGTCGTCCCGCACTACGGCCTTCCCTTTCCCTTTTCGGTCTGACGGATCCATCGCGCACCAACAGACGAGAATCGGAAGACGAAAAGCCAAAATTCGACGAAGAAAAACCCTAGAAATTCTGACGAGAGGAAGGATCGAGACGAGAAGAGAGGGAATTTCGAGTCAAGAAGCAAGCGAATCTAAGACAATTACACAAAACCTATCGGTTTAACCAAGCAACGCGACTCGAATTCGAGGGAGATGGAAGAAGGAAATTACCTTTTCTCTTTCAGGGCAGTTGAAGGCAATGAGCAAGCGAAAAAAGGAATTAATGTGGAAAAGAAATCCGAATGGTCTCTTTAAGAGAGGTTTCGCGGCTTTCAAGGAAAAAACTTCCCTTTCTTTTTCCCGCTTGGAAAAACCTAACGGGACTTGGGCCTTTTTTGCAAAATCTCAACCGCCGACCCACTTTCGCAGTTTTAATAAGATGCGCATCGATGACGTGGCAACCCCACTCTTGACGGGATGCCCATTGAACAGCATAGCATCCACACCGACGAGCTGGTCCGACAAATGGAACTAAACAGTTAAATCTCCTTGACGAGCCTATGTCAAGTTTGAGAGAAAGCACTAAAATGCATGATCTTTTACGGACAAGATGACGTCAACGTACTCTTTTCCCTTCTTATGGTTTTTATCCCAAACCGGGTTTTTCCATATCAAGGTTTTAACGAGGCGGTACGAGTCTAAAGTCAATCGCATCGAAGACGAGCTAGCACCGGCATCTCGCACTTGTTACTAATAAATCTTGAGCTCAACTCCCATTCATGAAGTTCGCCGAGATCAAACTGCTTTTGACTCGCCAAACTGGGGGGGGGGGACTTATTGTTAGAGGTGAAATGTGCACATTTCCCCGAGCCCATCGCAATGAGTAACAGCGCAAAAAGCCCGGCCCGTCTTCAGCCCTAGCCTCCTCACAGAAATGGAAAGCCTTGAGGAGGAAGGTAATACTTTAAGCAAAAAGGAAAAAGCAACAACCGCCGTTCGAAGAAAGGAAAGAAATCAAGAGAAGAAGAAGATTTCCTTTATGATCAAGAGGAGAATATTCAGCGGAGAACCGCCTTAACTCAACTATATAAGGAGAGGTCTTCATTCCCTGAAGACCAAGTCACGCAACCCTGTAAACATCTAAAGCATTCGCTCACTTTTTCTCTATTTTATTCATCCTTAGCATTACGTCTCGTCAAGACCTGTTTGACTAGACGACCTCTTGTATTCAAACCTTCTTTCGAGTAATAAATCCACAGTTTCCCAAGTCTCCCATCCGAAGTATCTCGTCATAAAAACACGTGCTATTTCTGGAATCAACAATATCCCACTTCCACTCTGGAATGGGTAAACTCTGCAGAAGACCACCTGGAACCTGATGCTCTGCATTCACCAACGAACACGTGTTGCACTTCTCAACCCAATCAGCCACATCTCTCTTCATCGCGACCCAGTGATAATACCACTTGAGATCACGGTACTTCTTTGTCGCTCCTTGATGACTTGAGATATTGCTCGCATGAGCCTCTCTCAGAATCTGATGTCTCAACTCCTCGGACATGGGAACACAAACCCGACCACGAACCAAAATCGTCCCTTTCGAAGAGACCAGATACTCAGAACCAACTGCTCGCGATGCATCAATAAAACTCTGATCACTCTGCTGAGCCACTCTGCTCCTACTGAGTAAGTCTGCCTGATAAACTGTCTCTAAGCCCAAAGGCTCAAGCGAAATAGCACAAAGACGCAAGGTACTAATCTCGCTCACCTAGGCCTTCACTTCCTGCTCTCGAGCTGAATCAACCCTCCGTCGACTCAACGCATCTGCCACCTTGGTAGCCTTGCCTGCATGATAGGTATCTCCAAGTCATAGTCTGACATAAATTCAACCCAGCGCTTCTGTCTCGCATTCAGCAATGGCTGAGTGAAGATATGCTGCAAAGTCTTGTGATCCGTAAAGATCTGCACTGCCCCGCCATACAAAAAAGACCTCCAAATCATAATCGTGAAGACCACCGCTCCCAACTCAAGATCATACGTAGGGCGATTACGCTCGCTGCCCTACAACTGCCTTGAAGCAGAAGCAATCACTGTGCACTCCTGCATAAGGACACAACCCATACCAACTCCTGAAGCATCTGTATACACCCCATAAGGCTTCCCCGGCTCGGGTAATGCCAACACTGGTGTACTAGTCAACATCTCCTTGAGCTTGAAACTCAAGCTCTCTCCTATGCCTATCAGTGTAACTCTTCTTCCTATCCTGAGCTTCCTTCATGTTCAGCCTCAAAACACGGACCTTCTCTGTTGTTTCCTGAACATAAGTAGCTCCATAAATGCTGCGCTCCCCCACTTGGGTCCAGCATAAAGGCGTCCTACATGGCCTCCCATATAAACCCTCAAAAGGAGTCATGCCAATACTCGCCTAGAAGCTGTTGTTGTAAGCAACCTAGACCAAACTCAAATGGTCTGCCCAATGGCCACCCCAATCTAGCACACACATCCTCAGCAAATCCTCCAAACTCTAAATAGTCGTCTCTGACTGCCAATTGATATACCTCTTTTTTGTACGCTTTTCATACGGTTTTACTATGATTTTAATAAGGTTTTCAAAGGCTTTTTGATCTAAAAAGGTAGTTTTTGTAGATTTATAGTACTAAGAGTCTAAACAGGTCGAAAGATGCATTTTGGAGCAAAACCACAGGATTTAGACTTTATACCGATCCGCAACACAGCATCAACTTTGAAGGAGCCTTAAAAATATTATACTCAATGGATTTCACCAAAGCAAGTTCAGCGCGATCTCTACCTGATTCAGCTTTCCAATGCAACTGGAATCACTCAGTTTGGCCGAGTAGAATTGGAGATATAACGATTATAGTGAAGATATATACGAAAGAGATTTATCGGACTGCATCAGTGCATCAAACGGGAAGCAACGGCATGGACTCTTAAACTCAACGGATTTCAATGAAACTCGGCATCAAGATAGCCAGATGAGTTAGTGTTACAATACAGTTGGAATTATGCAATTTGGACGAGCAATTTAGAAGATATAACGTTTTAACTGGAGACTGGTCCAGACGAGTCAAAACCGGACAACATCAGCCATCCGCGTCCGCTCGACCGCGCCCGGTCGGATATGATCTTTATGGCTCTCGTCCGACCCGAATTTTCTTCACCACTCGATACGCGCTCAACCGTCCTGCTCAACAGCCCCGACTATCCCGCACGACCGCACGACCGCTCGACCGTCCCGACTCGGCCGACAAAGGCCCATCTTTCTTGATTCCGCGATTTTCTCGGCCCGTTTACCTAATCTCGACTTCATGAAGACCTAGGACTATAAATACACATTTTTAGCCTCTCTAGAGAAGAGAGCCGCATATTGTTTTTACAGTTTTTACTAGTTTCGTTATTAGAGAATTCAAGGAGAGGATCTCTCCTCCTTACCACAATTGGATAAGTTTTATGAACCTTTATCTTATATTTATGCTTTCTTCATCATCTCTCTGTGTTGTTACTTTGATTATGTCTGAGTAATTCACTTGTTAGGTCGTGAGTTTATCAAAGAGTTCATGAATTATTAGGGTTCTAAATTAAATTAGGGGTTCATTAATTTAGATCATCTCCTTTGCTTAATATCATTAGCATCAGATCCTAGGTTTAATATACTCTCCAAAAGCTTGCTATATAACCGGAACTAGTATTTGGTGGGCAACCCTTCATAGACTGCGAAAGTTGATCTATGCGGGGTTGTGAACAATTAAGACCTGGACGAATTAATGCTTGCTTAACAATCTAAGGACACTCCAAAATTTTAGCGATTAGGTTAGTTAACAAAGAGGTCGGAGCCACGACAGTGGAATGACCTTACATCCGTGTTTTAAGTTCTAGACGGTACCCAATAACCCTCCTAATAGGTTGATTTAACCTAGTAATCTTGAATCTCCGCGAGTCCGCCCATTGCTTACTGTTTTCCTATCTTGATCTTTTACCGCTCTTACATTGCTTTCATTTAGTTTAATAGCTATTTCACAAACAAAAACCAAAACCTTCCTCTTGTCCTAGCTAAGTCGGAATTGCATAACTTGTTGTGTACTTATCTGCTCCTTGTGTTCGATAACCCGTTACTAATCTTGATCTGTGCACTTGCAGTATCAGAGATTGGAATTGGGAAAACCTGATGCGCAATCAAGTTTTTGGCGCCGTTGCCGGGGAGCAATACAGCTGCCTACAAGTTCCCAAAACTAATCTAGTCTAGGATTTTTAATTTTAATAGTATCTGCATTTTTATTTTTTTCTTTTCTACAATTAAAAGCCTTGTCTTTGTGTGTTTCAGGTGAGAATCTGAGCAAATGACTTGGAAATGAGTGACTCGGAAGATCAGTTAGAGGTTGATAACATCGCCGCGGCAGCCACGTTAATTGGACGACCGCAGGATCGTGCCCCTTAAGAGCACCAAAAACCGACTTAAAACAACTCCCTATTGGGTTAAGGTACGAATATCTCGGTCCAAATGAAACTTATCATGTGATCGTAAATTCTGGACTAACAAAGAAGGAGACCGCTTTACTTGTATATGAAATGAGAAAGCATAGAAAGGCCCTCGGTTATTCTTTGGATGATATAACAGGAATCTCACCAGATCTCTGCATGCATAGAATCATCCTTGAGGACGAATCCAGCTCATCTATTGAAGACTAGTGGAGGCTTAACCCAAACCTTAAGGAAGTAGTCAAGAAAGAAGTAATGAAACTTTTAAATGCAGGGATAATCTATCCAATCTCGGACAGCAAATGGGTTAGTCCGGTACACGTGGTACCAAAGAAAGGAGGGATCACAGTGATTAAAAATGAACAAGATGAGCTAATTCTTACAAGGACAATAACAGGACACCGAATGGGTGTCGACTACAGGAAACTGAACTCATCAACCCGAGAAGATCATTATCCTTTACCGTTCATAGATCAAATGCTTGAACGCCTTGCTAATCACCAATATTACTATTTTCTTGATGGATATTCATGATTTTTCCAGATACCGATACATCCGAATGATCAGGAGAAGACAACCTTCACATGTCCATAAGGCACCTATGCCTACAGAAGGATGCCCTTCGGTCTATGCAATGCGCCGGCCACCTTCCAAAGATGCTTGATGTCCATATTCACCGACTCTATAGAGGAAATCATGGAGGTGTTCATGGACGATTTCTCAGTATATGGTTCACCCTTTGAAGCCTGCCTAGCAAACCTTGGAAATGTCTTGAAGCGTTGTGACGATAAACACTTAGGCCTCAATTGGGAGAAATGTCAATTCATGGACAGAGATGGGATTGACCTCGGTCATCGAATATCAGAAAAAGGGATCGAAATGGACAAGGCAAAGATTGAAGTGATGACATATCTTCAACATCAAAGGAGTGTAAAGGACATAAGGAGTTTTCTAGGCCACGCCGGATTCTATAGAAGATTCGTCAAAGATTTCTCACAGATAGCAAGACCATTGACGCGACTTTTATGCAAGGATATCACGTTGAGTTCACAGATGAATGTCATACCGCTTTCACCAAGATCAATGATGCCTTAGTTAGTGCACCAGTTGTTCAGCCACCAAATTGGGAACTACCTTTTGAGATCATGTGTGATGCAAGCGACTATGAAGTAGGAGCGGTGCTTGGGCAGTGAAAGGATAAGAAGCTGCACGTCATCTACTATGCTAGCCGTACTTTAGATGAAGCACAATGCAAATATGCAACAACAAAGAAAGAACTCCTTGCCATAGTCTTTGCATTCGAGAAATTCAGATCTTACTTGGTGGGCTCCAAAGTAATAGTTCATTCTGACCATGCTGCACTGCGGTATTTGCTGTCAAAAAAGGATGTGAAGCCAAAACTGTTAAGATGGATATTACTTCTCCAAGAGTTCGACCTCGAGATCAAGGATAGAAAAGGCGCAGACAACAGAGTGGCCGATCACCTTCCCTGCATGAGAGTCAGTGAAACCGTGCCATTGGATGATAGGCTGCCTGAAAAAACTATATACGTCGCCCAGGCTGCGACACAGCCTCATCCATAAAACCAACCCAAGCCAAAACGAATAATATCATCTGCCAACACTCCATGGTTTTGCCACATTGCAAATTTTTTTGCAGCTGAACATCCACCCCCACAGTTCTTGGGCTACAGAAAGAAGAAATTTCTCCGTGACATTAGACGGTATTTTTGGGACGAACCTTATCTTTATAAAAAATGCTCTGATAATATGTTTCGTAGGTGTATTCCAGAAGAAGAAGTGGAGGGAATACTATTCGCCTGCCACAGTTCCAGTTATGCCGGTCATTTCGCCACTTACAAAACAGTGTCTAAGGTGCTTCAGGCAGGATTCTGGTGGCCAACCATGTTCAAAGACGCCCACGCCTTCATATCCCGATGTGATGCCTGTCAAAGAATGGGAAACATAAGTAAAAGGAATGAAATGCCACATAATTTCATCTTAGAAGTAGAAGTTTTCGACGTATGGCGAATAGATTTCATGGGACCTTTCCCAACATCTTTTGGTGACCAATACATTCTAGTTGCAGTGGACTATGTTTCGAAATGGGTAGAAGCAATTGCAAGCCCAACCAATGATGCCCAAGTTGTGATCAAGATGTTCATATCAGTCATTTTCCCGAGATTTGGGGGTACCAAGGATTGTCATTAGTGATGGAGGCTCTCATTTCATCAACAAGATTTTCGCCAACCTTTTGAAGAAACATGGAGTGACCCACAAAGTTGCTTCACTATATCACCCTCAAATTAGTGGCCAAGTGGATATTTCAAATAGAGAACTCAAAAGTATCCTCCAAAAGACTATAGGAAAGACTAGAAAGGATTGTAGTGCCAAGTTAGACGATGCTCTATGGGCATACCGCACTGCTTTCAAAACACCAGTAGGCACAACCCCTTTTCACCTAGTATATGGAAAAGCTTGTCACCTCCCTGTTGATTTAGAATACAAAGCGGCTTGGGCAGTCAAAGAGCTAAACTTCAACCTGAAAACAGCGGGAGAAAGAAGACTCATCCAACTCAATGAGCTTGATGAGATCCGCCACCTTGCATATGAAAATTCAAGAATATACAAAGAAAGGACCAAAGCTTTCCATGATAGGAAGATCATACCAAAGACATTCGCACCAAATGATCAAGTCCTACTCTTCAATTCCCGTCTCAAATTCTTTCCCGGGAAGCTTGTTCTAGATGGTCCGGACCCTTCAAAATCAAGGAAGTTCGGCCATATGGAGCAGTTCTGCTATTGGATCCATCCGGAGGTGAATTCACAGTCAATCGACAAAGGCTTAAACCATATCTAGCCAACACCAAAGCACCCCACCCAGTCTCAATCCCCTTGGACGATCCCCCACCAGACTAAAACAACACACGGTCAAGCTAAAGACCTTAAGCAAGCGCTGTATGGGAGGCAACCCATATTTAAATTTCAGTCTTAAAGTTTTAATGTTACTATGTTTTTCTTTAGCAGGATAGGATGGATACCACAATAGTGCAAGAAAGGATTAGAAGCAATACTATGACATGCCGTCCGGGTCACCATGACCGGTCGAGCAGGGAGTCTACAACCGCGACCGCCACTCTCTAACCGCCAGACAAGCTGCCAACAAAGTATTAGACCGCCTTGGCCAGCTGGAGCAGACCGTCCAGTGTCAATCCCGCTTCATCTCGCGCCTCATCCGTGTTGTTCGCCACATCGCTCCCGATCACGATGAGGAGAACGCGACCAGCCACCACACTGCCACCTAGGCACTCACTCTTCATTTGTTATCCGGTGCAATAAACACCCAACTCCATTTTCTATCCTTATCTTATTTTAATGACTTTCTTTTCTTTTCTTTTCCTCTCACCCTTAATCTGATTTGCTTTCACCGGGACAGTGCAAGTAAGTCTGGGGGAGTTTTATCCTTAATTTACTAATGTATTTTTCTTTCTTTTCTTATGTTTTCATGTTTCTTTTCTTATGTTTTCATGTTTTATTGAGTCAAAACCTTAGTCGGAAACTATGACTTATCTCTATGATTCTCCGGTGTTGTGCTACAATCTATGACCCTAGAGCGGACATCAATTGCGGACATAAGCCTAACAGAACCTCTAACGGTGGATCGACCTACTGACTTGGCAACATCTCTAAGGTACCCGGAAAATCTAACGTTAACTCTGATGCGTTGGGTTTTATGCTTCAAACTAATACAATTTATAACCCAACTTGGTAGAGCTGCAAGTGCACAGCCGTGGTAAGTCGGGGTCGAACACAAGGAAGAGAGATTTCGTTTCAAATTTATGTTGAGTGATAAGTAGCTAGAACGAAGATATGAGTGAGGGGTGATCCTAAAATGAAAGGAAAACAATGCAAGTAAGTAGAGAGGTTGTAAACAAGATGGGAAAGATGTTAGGCAAAGGATAATCAATGGAAACTTTCAATGAAATGACAAGAGATTGCATGGGATAATTTATAAACCGTCTTGAACTCACAACACTAAGGTATAGCCTTTCCACTTTCGTGGCTCCGGCCACTATGCTTAAACAACCTAATAGACTCAACTTTCGATGGTTATTACAAGTTACAAGCATGCATTAGTTAATGTTCAAGTTGTGATTGTTCACTAAGTTCCTTAGGTCGACTTTTGGAAGCCTAAAACACTTAGCTCATCAAATACTAGTTTCGGCAATACAACAAGCTTTTGGAGAGTGTATCAACCTAAATTCAAGTTGTTGAGGCGCGCTTTCCTAACAACAAGCAATAAGAGCAAGCAAAGATGAAGAACCAAAAGATTAAATCCCGTTTTATGCAATCAAACAAGTCAAAACATATCAAGAGTCCATCGATCTCCCTCGGCCTAACCGAGAGATCTACTCGGACATAGTGAGATCAAGCAAGCAAGGCATATTTGATATCATTATGCAAGTATAAAAGAGATAAGGGATAGAAAAGAGGCTTCTCTGATGAAGAACAAGTCGAATCCCTTGATAACTTTCGATCCAAAGTACAAAAGAGAAAAGGAAAAGATGAAAGAACAAAGATGAATGCGAGTGCAAGAGTTGAACGGCGCCTTCCTTCTTCCTTCTGGATGGCGCACCACCTAGGGCTTCTCCTCCTTGACGGCTGCTCTCTCTCTTGCACAATACACTCGCGGCTCTCTCCTCCAAAGGCTAAAAACATTGTATTTATAGGCTTGAAGTCGCTAGGGTATTGAGGTGCTGAAAAAGGAAACTTTCCGGTTAACCGACTCTGAAGATTTGCGACGTGATTGGACCGGGTTTAGGACAAGTATACCACCAAAAGCAAGCTGGGCTTGTGTTAAGTCGAGACAAGGTCCATGCCGCTGCATCCCGGGCCATTTGGTGGCGCCAAGTCTCCATGGGCTTCGTTTACTCGCCTGGCGGACACGTCTTGGGAGAAAACGATTATCTCCGTGATGGTTGATCCAAATGACTTGAAACCACTTCGTCGTGATGCATAACTCAAATATCTATCCAGCAAGACCAAGATCATGATTTTTGGACGTCGGGAAGACCCCTTGCCGCGGTTATCTTTCGGATGCTCCGGTTCTGTCCAAATGCGAGAATCGGACAAATGGAGTATTATTGATGCTCTTGACTTGGAAACTTGCATGGATCATGGTTTGAGGCTCTTTTGCTCCTTTTTGAATCCTTTTTGATGTTTTAACCTGTTAAGACTCCAAAGCCAACAAATACAAGAAAACTACCTCTAAAGGCATAGAACCTTATTGAAAACATTTGAAAACACCAATAAATACTTAGTGAAAACATGCAAAATATGATGATATCAACTCCCCCAGACTTAGCCTTTGCTTGTCCTCAAGCAAACTAAGAAAGGAAAAGAGGTTTGAAAACTTGAGAACTCTTAAATCTTTTTGGAAATCCATGTCGACATTTATCTTAGTGATCCACATAAAACAGCAATGGCATTTAGAATTAAGAACAAGAAAGTACATACCATGAGTTTTGCAATCATCCCAAAGCAATCCACTACTCTTTAGGCCATCCAAATTCTCCACCTTTGACTCCTTTAGTTTCTAAAGGTGTGGTCTCAACTAGGGAGTATCGATCAAAGGGGTTATAGACTCTTACCCATCCTCTTTTATAAGGCACATGTCTTGGCTCTTGTTTCACCTCTCTCTCTTCTCACTTCTTAAGTCAATTCATCCCTTTTTTAGGGTAGCATAGTATTTTTTTATTCGACTTCTTCTCCTCTTTGTGGAGGTTTTTGGTGGATCTTCCATAGACGCGAGTATTGATGGTTGTAGCCACCTAATCCCCGGTTATTTGGATCAAAAGGTCTTCCATGGACGCGAGTATTGATGGTGGTTGCCACCTAATCCCCGGTTACTTGGACCTTGGTGCTTTTTCTTAAATTTGAAGGGGAGAGAGAGGGGAAACCGAACTCACATAGACTTTCACTATTTGGTGAGGATGAGGAGTCGTACCCTTTGTAAAACCAAGCCCCTAGCTGAGAAGGTTAAGTTCATTAAGGTGCGGAGTCAAAGATGTACCCTTCTTAAGCCCTTGGAGATGTGGACGTTTTTGGTAGATCGATCCACTCATAGTGCACATGTGATGGAGTAGACTGCCAAATACTGATCAATGGTCACTTAAACGCATGCAAAACAATGGTTAGGTCCAAGATAAAGTCATAATTCTCGACAAAAGTTTTGACTCAATAAAAACGACTCGATTAGATGAAAACAATGCAAACAAAAATGTCAAAATGAACAAAATTATTAGTATAATCCCCCCAGACTTAACTTGCACCGTCCCGGTGTAAGAAAAAATCAGATTAAGAGGGGTGAAAGACATAATAAATTTGGAAAAGGGAAAGGTTAGAATGATCTTACCAAGTGATGACCAATTGTTATGAAGATCAGGGTCATATTACTGATTGGGTCTCCTCTGTAGGCAGGATGGGTCGGTAAGTGTTGAAGGTCAAGGCCCGAAATCCTTTGGTTTGCATTTCGGTCGTGTATGTCTCATTCGGTCGACCCGAAATGAGTGCTATGAACCACATGACAAACCGTTAAGAATTTTATGAACGGGATTGAAAATTTACCATCCAATATGATGTTTTAGAGCCGCTGGTGAAGTTTCAGATCGTTTGGTCGAGCAAATGTGAAAATCCTGTGTCGGGTGGATCTCTCGGACGGCCGTAAGGTGATGGGATGGACCACAGCTCGAACCGTCAACATTCCGTCGACCTATCTTGAAATTCCACCGACCAATCATATATTTTAGGAGCAGTGGTGAAGTTTCATGTCAAACAAACGAGCGGTTTGGGAGATTCATCAGTTGGTGGCCATACGGACGATCCGAAGAGGGTGCAATAGACCACATCGCAAACGGTGACGAATTTCCTGACCGAGCTTGAAATTCCACCGACCAACTTCATTTTGTATGAGCACTGGTGAAGTTTGAGGTCAAATGGATGAGCGGTGTATGACTTCCTTCACAACGTGGTGTAAACGGCTCCGGGAAGAGATTTTTGACCGTCCTTAAATTTGGCTCGTTCGTTCCTTGATTTTCTTTTGGAATGGTGATGTTAAAGCTGCAAGAATCCATTTCCAGGTGGTGGTGTCGCCATGCCGTGATATTGGTTTTTGCCGGCCTTCGGTTACCCGCCATCGACCGGATGTGGCATTCGTGCGTATCTCCCCATCATCACATTTCTCCGTCCTATCTTTTGGATTTGCCGACCAATATGGTATTGTCTGGTCGCCTGTGAAGTTTGGTGGACTTTGGTAACACGGATTGTGAGATAGGTCAAGTGTGTACTCCTTTGCACCCGTGTGGTCGAGAGAATGACGCCAGATGGAATATCTTGAATTTTACTCGACCGTTTGGTGATGTTCTTTGACCAAAATGATTCTGCGTCCTTCTTTTAGTATTCCCAGCCGTTGCCCGCTCCGTGGGGTCGGTTTGGACAAGGGTGGGATGAATGTGTGGGACATTTCCTTGTTTGGTCTCCTCTTGGTTTCTCATCCTAACAAAATGCATGCAATAATGATGTGAAAACTAAAAATGAAAAAGGAAAAGAAAGATACCGTGTGGGTTGCCTCCCACAAAGCGCTTGTTTTAAAGTCATCTAGCTTGACTCCCGTTTTTCTTTTTTGTTCGGTTAGGTGCGGATGTGATCGGCCAAAGGGTTTGGGATCCCTTTGGTGTCTTCACATTCTGGTTCAGGTGTCTCATGAGGTGGTTTGGGCTCTCCATGATCATCTTCCATGTCGTCTTTGAAGACCAAAGCTCTCGGAAAAAGTTTTAAGGTTTTTCCGAGTCTTTCCTTTGCGGTTTGCTCATCTTTGAGGTCCGGATCCTTTGGGAGAATGATTCTTATGCTGGCAAAGGACTTAGGCACACCGTCAGGCTCTTCTTCAGCTCCATGATTGTTAAAAGACGATGACAAGACCGAGTGAATATCCTTGAAGACATTCTCATGCTTCGGCTTCAACGGTTTCATTGCTTCTTTTGGTTTAGGGTATGGCTCGCCCTTCTTGGTGCTTCTTGGCCGCTCGGCTCCTTCTCTTGGCATGAGTGTGCTCCTTTCTGGTGGTAGTTTGACTGCGCTTGGAGCTTGTTTGAAGTTGATGCTTGGGAAAAAGACATCTTGCCGGACATGACCAAGTGTTAGTTGGTTTCTCATGTAATTGATGACCGCCCCGGCTGTGGCTAAGAATGGGGTACCAAGAATCAGCTGATTCCTCTTTGATCCTTCCCATACCATGATTTGGAAATCAGTTGGGACATGTCTCTCCCCAATCTCTAGCATAACATCTTCAAGCACTCCATAAGGCTCCATGCTTGATAGATCCGCAAACTCCACTCTCACCTTAGGCTCTTTGAAATATTTGAATCCCAAATCTTTGGCTAGTGCAAGAGACATGAGGTTTACGTTTTCTCCACTATCACACAAGCAATCGGTGAGTTGGTATCCATTGATACAAACGGGGATAACAAACTTCCCGGGATCTCCTTGTTTAAGCAACGGCTTGTTGTCAAGCCTTCTCTTGTAAGCTCGCCTTGACTCCCATGTGTACCTCTCTGGTTTGTACCTCTCCTTAAGCTCATCTTCTCTTTCTTCTTCTTGAGATGGTACGGAGACAATGGCCGGTGGATCCTCTTTGGATGAAACAACACTACAAAACTTTTGCGGATTCGCCTCTTGTTGCTTTTTAACCGCCTCGGCTGTTTGAGAGACTTGAACATCTAACTTCTGGACGTGAGTTGACAACGCCCCAAACTTATTATTTAGATCACCAAACATGTGATCCATCTTCTCATGTAAGCTCTTGGTAGCTTGTCTTTGCTCCTCCATATATTTCTTAACCGCCACATCTACTTTTTCTTCTTGTTGAGCGGGTGCAACTCCTTGG
Organism: Erythrophleum ivorense; assembly: GCA_026724425.1. Lineage (NCBI taxonomy): Eukaryota > Viridiplantae > Streptophyta > Magnoliopsida > Fabales > Fabaceae > Erythrophleum > Erythrophleum ivorense. The sequence goes on from JAIUCV010000092.1 coordinate 2,779,814, forward strand.
GGAAAAGTGAGTGGCTGCTTCACTTGGTAGACTCCCTTAGGATAGAATTGTTGCTTAGGCTGGTATTGACCTCCTTGGTATGCGTTTTGGCCTCCTTGATAAGTGTTTTGGCCCGGATAGACTTGATCATTTGGATTCTCCACATTGGTGCTTCGGTAAGAGAGGTTGGGATGGGGGCGGAATGGCTGATTGTATCCTCTATTACCGTAGTTACCTCCTATGTAGTTGACTTCCTCTTGATTCTCTTCTGCTCCATCTCTCATAAATTCCATGAGAGGCTCTTCATTAGTGGCCAGGACATCATCAACCGCATGCACTCCTCGGTTGCTCTTTAGTAGTTGTGAGACCATGTTCTTCAACTCCATGATTTGAGCCGATTCCGATGATGAGCTCGTGGTTCTCACTCCTCTATTGTACTCAGGGCAAGCATTGGAATCACTTGCAGCAAGATTCTCGATCAAAAGCTTAGCCTCCGGCACCGATTTGGTCATGAAGTTGCCATTGCTCGCGGTGTCAAGTGAAAGCTTGTACTTGTGATCAATCCCATTGTAAAAGATGTTCCAAAGGTTACCTTCTGAGAAGCCATGATTAGGGCAATCTCTTGCATACTCCTTGAAGCGCTCCAAAGCTTCATAGAAAGACTCCATTGGTGCTTGCTTAAATCCGGATATCTTACCCCTTATAGAGTTTGATCTTTGCTTGGTGTAGAATTGGTTTAAGAAAGCTCCTTTGTATTCATTCCATGTTGTGATGGATTGAGGTGGTAGAGACTTTACCCATCTAAGTGCTTTGTCACTTAGAGAGAAGGTAAACAATTTGCACTTGAAGTAGTCCGGTGACACTCCGTTGATCCGAGTAGTGCTACATATCTCCTCAAAGGTGTCGACATGGTCAAGTGGATGTTCGGTGGACAAACCATGGAATTGGTTTTGTTTCACCAAGGCAATGATTTGTGGCTTGATCTCAAAGTCGTTCCTTGGGGGTTGTGGTGGTCGGATTGGATTCCTATCCAAGAAGAATGCATCGGATGAATCAAAATCTCCCATAGTCGGATGCCTTGGATGCTGAGCGAATTGGGCTCTCCTTGGAGGCACATGTGGTTGAGCTTGAGGCATCCCTTGGTGACCGCCATGGGGGTTTTGATGATGCTGGTTTGGTGGTTGACCGGCGTCTTGTTGTCCCGGTTGCTGTTGTTGTTGTTGCGGCTGCGGCTGATCGGCTACACCGGGAGTGTTTTGATTGGGTTGAGGCACGGCTCCTTGTGCTGGCTGGTCAGCTCCGGCTTCTGGCAAGACATGAGGGGCTTGTGGTTGTTGTTCTTGGTTAGGGGCTTGTTGTTGGCCACCTTGTGCCGCGGCTTCACCGCCTTGATTCATTCTTTCTCTTCTTTGCCGCCTAAGTGTTCTTTCAAGTTGGTCAATGTCAAGATCTTCTTCTATGGTATTGTCCGGATTGGACCTTCTTGTCATGCACCTAAGAGACACAAAGAAAGAGTATTAAGTAAAATTTTTATGGTTTTTTAAAGTTTTATGAAAAACAGAAAATGAAATGTAAAAACAAATAGAACTAGACTAAAAATCAATCAAGAAAATTGAAAGAAATGCAACTCTTCCCTGGCAACGGCGCCAAAGAGCTTGATGCGTTGGGTTTTATGCTTCAAACTAATACAATTTATAACCCAACTTGGTAGAGCTGCAAGTGCACAGCCGTGGTAAGTCGGGGTCGAACACAAGGAAGAGAGATTTCGTTTCAAATTTATGTTGAGTGATAAGTAGCTAGAACGAAGATATGAGTGAGGGGTGATCCTAAAATGAAAGGAAAACAATGCAAGTAAGTAGAGAGGTTGTAAACAAGATGGGAAAGATGTTAGGCAAAGGATAATCAATGGAAACTTTCAATGAAATGACAAGAGATTGCATGGGATAATTTATAAACCGTCTTGAACTCACAACACTAAGGTATAGCCTTTCCACTTTCGTGGCTCCGGCCACTATGCTTAAACAACCTAATAGACTCAACTTTCGATGGTTATTACAAGTTACAAGCATGCATTAGTTAATGTTCAAGTTGTGATTGTTCACTAAGTTCCTTAGGTCGACTTTTGGAAGCCTAAAACACTTAGCTCATCAAATACTAGTTTCGGCAATACAACAAGCTTTTGGAGAGTGTATCAACCTAAATTCAAGTTGTTGAGGCGCGCTTTCCTAACAACAAGCAATAAGAGCAAGCAAAGATGAAGAACCAAAAGATTAAATCCCGTTTTATGCAATCAAACAAGTCAAAACATATCAAGAGTCCATCGATCTCCCTCGGCCTAACCGAGAGATCTACTCGGACATAGTGAGATCAAGCAAGCAAGGCATATTTGATATCATTATGCAAGTATAAAAGAGATAAGGGATAGAAAAGAGGCTTCTCTGATGAAGAACAAGTCGAATCCCTTGATAACTTTCGATCCAAAGTACAAAAGAGAAAAGGAAAAGATGAAAGAACAAAGATGAATGCGAGTGCAAGAGTTGAACGGCGCCTTCCTTCTTCCTTCTGGATGGCGCACCACCTAGGGCTTCTCCTCCTTGACGGCTGCTCTCTCTCTTGCACAATACACTCGCGGCTCTCTCCTCCAAAGGCTAAAAACATTGTATTTATAGGCTTGAAGTCGCTAGGGTATTGAGGTGCTGAAAAAGGAAACTTTCCGGTTAACCGACTCTGAAGATTTGCGACGTGATTGGACCGGGTTTAGGACAAGTATACCACCAAAAGCAAGCTGGGCTTGTGTTAAGTCGAGACAAGGTCCATGCCGCTGCATCCCGGGCCATTTGGTGGCGCCAAGTCTCCATGGGCTTCGTTTACTCGCCTGGCGGACACGTCTTGGGAGAAAAAGATTATCTCCGTGATGGTTGATCCAAATGACTTGAATCCACTTCGTCGTGATGCATAACTCAAATATCTATCCAGCAAGACCAAGATCATGATTTGTGGACGTCGGGAAGACCCCTTGCCGCGGTTATCTTTCGGATGCTCCGGTTCTGTCCAAATGCGAGACTCGGACAAATGGAGTATTATTGATGCTCTTGACTTGGAAACTTGCATGGATCATGGTTTGAGGCTCTTTTGCTCCTTTTTGAATCCTTTTTGATGTTTTAACCTGTTAAGACTCCAAAGCCAACAAATACAAGAAAACTACCTCTAAAGGCATAGAACCTTATTGAAAACATTTGAAAACACCAATAAATACTTAGTGAAAACATGCAAAATATGATGATATCAAACTCCACCCTAATCAATCTAGTTTTTCTTGTCAAGGGACTTGGCATACATATGAGTCGTTCCTCACTTGATCTCAAAGGGGTATGTCCAATACAAAGTACAGTTCTCCTCTCTCTCCTCTTGGAATAAAAAAAAGAAGAAGAAGCTTTTAAGCAAAAGGAAAACGTGTAAGCAAGAGGAATGCATACGTCTGCACCTTCTTGTCGTATGGAGACCTACCAAAAACAAGGACCAAGCAAAAGACTTATCCTATGTTAACCTATACAAAAGGAAGAAGGATCGATAGAAAAAAATAAAATGAAACCCTAGAAAAGTAGGGAAAGATCGATCCTTCAGAAGAAGAAAAGAAGAGAGAGGAAAAGAACTCAAATGCTTCAAAAGGACTATCTTGGAGAGACTCAAATGGGTAAGAACAAGTACTTAATGATCGATATTCCCTTGATAAAGACCGCACGTTTTAAATTTATGCAAGGAGTTAACAATAGAAAGTTTGGTATGCTGGATGAGACTAGTTGAGTTTGGTATGGTTCGCTAAGCTTGCCGAGCATTATGTGAAGCTAGTCTAACATTGGTTATGTTTTTAGTGGAATACAGGAAAGGAGGCCACCACAAGTTTCTCAAAAGGATAAGGGAGTTTTCATGTTTTCAAACCTCTTTCTCTGATTTGGATTCTATTTGCTTGGGGACAAGCAAAGGTCTAAGTCTGGGGGAGTTGATATACCTCTATTTTATACGCTTTTCAAATGGTTTTACTATGCTTTTTATAAGGTTTTCAAAGGCCTTTTGATCTAAAAAGGTAGTTTTTGTGGATTTGTAGTACTAAGAGTCTAGAGAGGTCGAAAGATGCATTTTGGAGCAAAACCACAGGATTTGGATTTTATACCGCTCCGCAACACAGCATCAAATTTGAAGGAGCCTTAATAGCATTCTACTCAATGTATTTCCCCAAAGCCAGTTTGCTGCGATGCCTACGGGAGTTAGCTTTCCAACGCAATTTGAATCATGCAATTTGGCCATGTAGAATGGAAGATATGATCATTCTAAAGAAGAGTGTCAGACGAGCCAAAACCAGACACACAGGTCGACCACGTCCCGTTCGACCGTGCTGTCCGACCCGGGAACTTAACAACCGCGGTCGGACCGATCCTCATCATCCGGACGACAACGAAGCCACTCGACCACGACCGGTCGGACAGGAGCTTTAAGGCCCTCGTCCGACTCGACCTTCCTTCACATCATCGATCAGTCGCTAGACCGCGACTGGTCGGACAGGAGCTTTAAGGCCCTTGTCCGACCCGACCTTCCTTCACATCATTGATCATCCACTCGACCGCGCCCGGTCGGACAGGAGCTTTAAGGCCCTCGCCCGACCCGACTTTTCTTCACCACTCGGTACGCGCTCGACCGTCCCGCACGACCGAACTACTGTCCCGACCGACCGTTCGACCGTCCCGCTCGACCGACCATCGTCCCGATCGACCCGGCTCGGCCGACAAAGGCCCATCTTTCCAGATTTCATGATTTTCTCGGGCTGTTTACCTAATCTCGACCCCGTGAATTGTATCACAGTTTTATATATCTACTTTTGTTCTTAGAGATTTCAAGGAGACGATCTCTCCTCCTCACTACAATTTGGAGAAGTTTTATGAACCTTACTCTTATATTTATGCTTTCTTCATCATCTCTTTGTGTTGTTACTTTGATTATGTCTGAGTAATTCACCAGCTGGGTCGTGGGTTTATCAAAGAGTTCATGAATTATTAGGGTTCTAAATCAAATTAGGGGTTCATCTTGTTAGATCTTCACCTTTGCTTAATCTCATTGCTGCATGCTTTTATGATCAACTAGCATCAGATCCTAGGTTTAACATACTCTCCAAAAACTTGCTATATAACTGGAACTAGTATTTAGTGGGCAACACTTCATAGACTGCGAAAGTTGATCTATGCGGGGTTGTGAACAATTAAGACTTGAACGAATTAATGCTTGCTTAACAATCTAAGGACACTCCAAAAGTTTAGCAATTATATTAGTTAACAAAGAGGTCGGAGCCACGACAGTGGAATGATCTTACATCCGTGTTTTAAGTTCTAGACGGTACCCAATAATCCCCCTAATAGGTTGATTTAACCTAGTGATCTTGAATCTCTGAGAGTCCGCCCATTGCCTAGTGTTTTCCTATCTTGATCTGTTACCACTTTTACATTGCTTTCATTTAGTTTAGTTAGCTTTTTCACAAACCAAAACCAAAACCTTCCTCTTGTCCTAGCTAAGTCGGAATTGCATAACTTGTAGTGCACATATCTGCTCCTTGTGTTCGATAACCCGTTGCTAGTCTCGATCTGTGCACTTGCAGTATAATGGATAAGAATTGGGAAAACCTGACCCGCAATCACCCGGCTCGGGTAATGCAAACACTGGTGTACTAGTCAACATATCCTTGAGCTTGAAACTCAAGCTCTCTCCTCTGCCTATCAGCGTAACTCTTCTGCCAATCCTGAGCTTCCTTCATGTTCAGCCTCAAAACACGGACCTTCTCTGTCGTTTCCTGAACATAAGTAGCTCCATAAATGCTGCGCTCCCCCACTTGGGCCCAACATAAAGGCGTCCTACATGGCCTCCCATACAAAGCGTCAAAAGGAGTCATGCCAATACTCGCCTAGAAGAGTTAGGTTAGTTAACAAAGAGGTCAGAGCCACGACAGTGGAATGACCTTACATCCGTGTTTTAAGTTCTAGATGGTACCCAATAACCCTCCTAATAGGTTGATTTAACCTAGTAATCTTGAATCTCCGCGAGTCCGCCCATTGCCTAATGTTTTGCTATCTTGATCTTTTACCGCTCTTACATTGCTTTCATTTAGTTTAGTTAGCTATTTCACAAACAAAAACCAAAACCTTCCTCTTGTCCTAACTAAGTCGGAATTGCATAACTTGTAGTGTACTTATCTGCTCCTTGTGTTCGATAACCCGTTACTACTCTTGATCTGTGCACTTGCAGTATCAGAGATAGGAATTGGGAAAACCTGATCCGCAATCAAGTTTTTGGCGCCGTTGCCGGGGAGCAATACAGCTGCGTACATGTTCCCAAAACTAATCTAGTCTAGGATTTTTAATTTTAATAGTATCTGCATTTTTATTTTTTTCTTTTCTACAATTAAAAGCCTTGTCTTTGTGTGTTTCAGGTGACAATCTGAGCAAATGACTTGGAAATGAGTGACTCGGAAGATCAGTTAGAGGTTGATAACATCGCCGCGGCAGCCACATTACTTGGACGACCGCAGGATCCACCTTTGAACGGAAACGGTAAAGACACACCGGATATAGATCTTGTTGACAAGGAACCTGAGTATATGAACAAAGAAACTATGGGGGACTTTGACTCAATCCCCACGTTACTATTAAGCCGAAACCCTATTCGTCCGTTTCTCCTGGAAGGAAGGGAATATGAGATTCTGCCAGAAGTGATTGCTTTGATAAAGCAAAACCAGTTTCAAGGATTTCCTCAAGAAAATCCTTTGGAGCATATTGATGCATTCGAAGAAATATGTGGGACCATTAGTGCTGATGGAGCTCCCAAGGACTATTTGAAATGCGAGCTTTTCTCCTTCACACTGACGGGGAAAGCTAAAAGATGGGTAAAGTCCCTTCCAGCTCAGTCTATCACGACATGGAAGGACTACAAAGGAGCATTCCTAGGACACTTTTTCACTAAACAAAGGGCAAATCTGTTAAGGGAGAAAATTTCCAGTTTTCAGCAAGGAACGGTGGAGCCATTTCATGAAGCACTGGAGCGCTTCAAGGATTACACCAGAGAATGTCCAAACCACTGTTTTTCAGAAAGAAATTTGTTGAATATTTTCTATAGAGGGATAGATCGAAAATGTCGACTCTCACTTGACACCGCAAGTAACGGAAACTTCATGACCAAAACAGTGATTGAGGCTAAGATTTTCATTGAGAATTTAGCATCCAGCGACAGTGATAATTTCATAGGTGATGAGAAAGCTGTAAAAGCAATAAATTCTAACCCCAGCCGGGAGGAGTATATTGAGATAAGGGCAATGATGGTAGCAATATTAAGGAATCAAGAGGATGCAATGAAGAATAGAGAGAGCTGTATGGCTAACGACGTAGATGGACAAAGATGTTTAGGATATTTCGCACCTAATTTCCAAGAAGAAGTAAATTTTGTTGGCATTGGAGATCAACACTTTAGATAAGAGCCTGGAGAGTCACGAATGTGGGATGATGAGCCCTCATAATCTTAATATCAATGGAATTTTCAGAGCGGGGAGAGATACCAACCGTATAGGTATAGACCGCAGAATTTCAGACAAAGACCATATGAAAGAAGTACCATGGAACCACGGGATGGACCTGATCCAATGCTAAGTATACTTTTGGATTCACATCGGAAGCACATGGACGAAATTGAAGGAAAAATGGATTTCATTTACCGGAACATGAATGAAAAGTTCGACATCATCGCTGCTACCACAAAAAAATTAGACCTCAAGGTTGCTGAAATAGCCGAAGCTGTGAAAAGGGAAACGGGAGTCCTTCCCGGAAAAGTAGAAATAAACCCTATAGGTGAAAATGTTGATGCCATAACCCTGAGGAATGGGAACGGATATGAGCCACCAGCTTATCCTATGAAGGATAAATCAATCCCAGCCTGAAAAGATGGACCATTGGAATATATTGTCATTGGGGACAGAGAAGAGCCACCTGAAGAAGTACGGGTACGAACAGAACCCGGCATTCAAGAACAGAACATTGACCCACCAGTCATACCAAGAGTCTATGAACCAAAGATTCTGTACCGCAACGTTCTTAATCAACCAAAGAAAGAGAAAGAGCAAGCCAAACTTAAGGATCTTGTTAGCCAACTGACGGTTAGGTTACCATTTGTGGATGCTTGCCATAATATTATACCATCTCTAAGGAAGTATATGAAGGCTATACATACAAGCAATGCCAGCCTGGAAGAAGGAGCTATGATGATCACAAAGGAGTGCAGCGCAATCCTCCAAAGCCGAATGCTAGAAAAACTTGATGATCCGGGAAGTTTTGTTCTAGCTTCTGAAATTGGAGGAACATTTTTCGACCGGGCCCTTTGTGATCTGGGATCAAGCGTCAATCTAATGCCTTATTCAGGGGCTGACGACCTATTTCTCCACCAGAACTATGGTGTCGTACCAGATGCGGCCCAAAGTATGACCTCGTTTCAGATTCCCACGAATTTAAGTTTAACTACCCAGGTCCCCACGAATTTAAGTTTAACTACCTAGGTTCCCACAAAATCAAGTTTAAATAGCCAATTTCCCACATAGCTGTGGTTTAATTGATTTAATGTTCCGAAAATTTGGTTTACTGCTTATGAATATCATTTAACCGAACTAAACCGTTTTATCCCGATTTCAGATCATACCAATTATTTTAAACCGATTTAATATCCCATTACAACTATTAAACCATAACAATTATTAAATCAATAATCAAATCCCAAAAAATCCCCAAATCAGAAAATTGCTTCTTCTAAGAACCCTAAAAATTGGGTATTTACAGATTTGATTGGGGATTTTTCAAACCCTAAATACCAGAAAAATACTTTTATAGTAGAGTGAAAGTGAACAACAGTGATAACGATGGTGCAAATCTCATTTTTTTGTATGAATCTCATCTGAAATCTCCGATTGCTCGCTCTCTCTCTCTCTCTCTCACACATCAGATCGGATCGTAGAACCAGAAGAAACTCGAAAACGCTGCAATGGTCTCTACCTCCCTCGCCTTGTTTCCCCTTTACCGGAGATTTGCTGATCTTGTTCTCTCTCTCTCTCTCTCTCTCTTCTCTTGATCAAAAATGAATCCCAAATCCATTAACAATAAAAACCAGAGCTAAATTCATGTGTATTGACCAAGCAATCGAACCGTTAGACTCGAAGGAGCACTAATCAAACCGTTAGCTTCCGTAATCGCGATGACTGTTTTCGAGAGAACTCGAAGATGCTTCTTCTTCGTGATTTGGTCTGGAACATTTTAAGAGAAAATAAAAACTTATTTATTTGCAGAAAATTAATAATGTAAGCAATTGGGGAGGATAAAACTGAACCTGGTAATTGAAAGAAACTACAGAGACAAAGAAAAATGGTAAGGAGAGGAAAAAGAATCCAAAGCCACCATTGTTGTAGATTTGCAATTGATTTAGATCGAATTTGGGTTTTACAAATTCAAATCGATTTGTCTCTGTGGATCAAATTTGCAATTGATTTAGATCGAATTAGATCGAGTTGGAAAAAGAATCCAAATCCAATGAATCCAAAGCCACCATTCGCTACCATAGCAATTGATTTTACAAATTCGATTTTAGGGTTCATGGTATTTGAAAAATATGGATTTGGGGATTTTTGGGAAAATTGGGTATTTTAAACGGGTATGCGGGTCATGGTTTAGATCGAATTGGGTTTTGGTTGGGTTTAATTTTAGATTAAATAATTGTTATGGTTTAAGAATTTTCGGAACGGTAAACCAATTAAACCACAACTCTGTGGGAAATTGGCTATTTAAACTAGATTACGGGGAGATCAGGCTATTTAAACTTTAATTCATGGGGACATGGCTAGGTAAACTTAAATTTGTGGGAACCTATGACGAAGTCATACTTTGGGCCGCATCTGGTACGACACCATAATTCTGGTGGGGAAATAGGTCGTCAGCCCCTTATTCAGTGGCGAAACTACTGGGGATCACAAACTTCAAACCCACACAAAATTTCCCTTGTTTTTGCAGATCGATCGGTTCGACGCCCTATAGGAGTCATTTTAGACATACCCATTATGGTGGGAAAATGTTATATTCCAGCTGATTTCGTGGTCCTAGATTGGAACATGAACCCAAAGATCCTATAATCTTAGGACGCCCCTTTTTAGCTACTGTTGGAGCCATAATAGACGTTAAAAATGGGAAAATTGACCTTCACTTGGGAGCTATTGTTATGAACTTCGAAGTAAAAAAAAACACTTGAGAAACCCACAGTGGATGGTCAAACCTTTTGGATTGGAGAATTGGCTGAGACCAAAGAAGAGATATTGGAGGAACTCTTGCTTCATGAACCTTTTGAGATGGCTTTAACCCGAGCAGAAGAGGAGTTCGGTTACACAGAAATGGAGGCACAAGGCTTAGTTAAGTTCATGGATTCCATCGAAGCTTATGAAGAGCTGATAGCATACATGGATTTGGAGGAAGATAAAGACGAAGAAACCGAAGTAGAACAACAAAAACCAGACCCATGGTGCCCCTTAAGAGCACCAAAAACCGACTTGAAACAACTCCATGTTGGGTTAAGGTACGAATATCTCGGCCCCAATGAAACTTATCCTGTGATAGTAAATTTCGGACTAACAAAGAAGGAGACCGCTTTACTTGTATATGAACTAAGAAAGCATAGAAAGGCCCTCGGTTATTCTTTGGATGATATAACAGGAATCTCACCAGATCTCTGCATGCATAGAATCATCCTTGAGAACGAATCCAGCTCATCTATTGAACACCAGAGGAGGCTTAACCCAAACCTTAAGGAAGTCGTCAAGAAAGAAATAATGAAACTTTTGAATGCATGGATAATCTATCCAATCTCGGACAGCAAATGGGTTCGTCCGGTACACGTGGTACCAAAGAAAGAGGGATCACAGTGATTAAAAATGAACAAGATGAGCTGATTCCTACGAGAACAATAACAGGACACCGAATGTGTGTCGACTACACGAAGCTGAACTCATCAACCCGAAAACATCATTATCCTTTACCATTCATAGATCAAATGCTTGAACGCCTTGCTAATCACCAATATTACTGTTTTTTTGATGGATATTCAGGATTTTTCCAGATACCGATACACCCGGATGATCAGGAGAAGACAACCTTCACATGTCCATATGGCACCTATGCCTACAAAAGAATGCCCTTCGGTCTATGCAATGCACCGGCCACCTTCCAAAGATGCATGATGTCCATATTCACCGACCTTATAGAGGAAATCTTGGAGGTTTTCATCGACGATTTCTCAGTATATGGTTCATCCTTTGAAGCCTGCCTAGCAAACCTTGGAAAAGTCTTGCAGCGTTGTGAGGATAAACACTTAGTCCTCAATTTGAGAAATGTCACTTCATGGTCAGAGATGGGATTGTCCTCGGCATCGAATATTAGAAAAAGGGATCGAAGTGGACAAGACCATTGACGCGACTTTTATGCAAGGATATCACGTTTGAGTTCACAGATGAATGTCATACTGCTTTCACTAAGATCAAGGACACCTTAGTTAGTGTACCAGTTGTTCAGCCACCAAATTGGGAACTACCTTTTGAAATCATGTGTGATGCAAGCGACTATGCAGTAGGAGCGGTGCTTGGGCAGCGAAAAGATAAGAAGCTACACGTCATCTACTATGCCAGCCGAACTTTAGATGAAGCACAATGCAAATATACAACAACAGAGAAAGAACTCCTTGCCATAGTCTGTCCATTCGAGAAATTCAGATCTTACTTGTTGGGCTCCAAAGTCATAGTTCATTCTGACCATGCTGCACTGCGGTATTTGCTGTCAAAAAAGGATGCGAAGCCAAGACTGCTAAGATGGATATTACTTCTCCAAGAGTTCAACCTCGAGATCAAGGATAGACAAGGCGCAGACAACGGAGTGGCCGATCACCTTTCCCGCATAAGAGTGAGCGAAACCATACCATTGGATGATAGGCTGCCTGAATAAACTGTATACGCCGCCCAGGCTGCGACACAGCCTCATCCATACAACCAACCCAAGCCAAAACCAAAAATATCATCTGTCAAGACTCCATGGTTTCGCCACATTGCAAATTTTCTTGCAGCTGAACATCCACCCCCACAGTTCTTTGGCTACAGAAAGAAGAAATTTCTCCGTGACATTTGACGGTATTTTTGGTATGAACCTTATCTTTATCCTGAAGCATTTGTATACACCCCATAAGGCTTCCCCGGCTCGGGTAATGCCAACACTGGTGTACTAGTCAACATCCCCTTGAGCTTGAAACTCAAGCTCTCTCCTCTGCCTATCAGCCTAAATCTTCTGCCTATCCTGAGCTTCCTTCCAGTTCAGCCTCGAAACAAAGACCTTCTCTCTCGTTTCCTGAACATAAGTAGCTCCATAAATGCTGCGCTCCCCAACTTGGATCCAGCATAAAGGCGTCCTACATGGCCTCCCATACAAAGCCTCAAAAGGAGTCATGCCAATCCTGTGCCCAATGGCCACCCCAATCTAACACACACATCCTCAGCAAATCCTCCAAAGTCTGAATAGTCGTCTCTAACTGCCAATCAGTCTGTGGATGATAAGCTGTACTCATATGCACCTTAGAGCCCATATCTGTCTTAAACACCCTCCAAACCTCTGAAGCAAATCTGGGATCACGGTCTGACACAATACTGGCTGGCAAAGAATGGGCAACATAAGTAAAAGGAATGAAATGCCACAGAATTTCATCTTAGAAGTAGAAGTTTTCGACGTATGGGGAATCGATTTCATGGGACCTTTCCCAACATTTTTCGGTGACCAATACATTCCAGTTGCAGTGGACTATGTTTCAAAATGGGTAGAAGCAATTGCTAGCCCAACCAATGACGCCCAAGTTATGATCAAGATGTTCAAATCAGTCATTTTCCCGAGATTTGGAGTACCAAGGATTGTCATTAGTGATGGAGGCTCTCATTTCGTCAATAGGATTTTCGCCAACTTTTTGAGAAACATGGTGACCCACAAAGTTGCTTCACCATATCACCCTCAAACTAGTGGCCAAGTGGAGATCTCAAATAGAGAAATCAAAAGTATCCTCCGAAAGACTACAGGAAAGACTAGAAAGGATTGGAGTGCCAAGTTAGACGATGGTCTAAGGGCATACCGCACTGCTTTCAAAACACCACTGGGCACAACCCCTTTTCACCTGGTATATGGAGAAGCTTGTCACCTCCCTGTAGAGTTAGAATACAAGGCAGCTTGGGCAGTCAAAGAGCTAAACTTCAACCTGAAAACAGCAGGAGAAAGAAGAGTCATCCAACTCAATGAACTTGATGAGATCCGCCACCTTGCATATGAAAATTCTAGAATATACAAAGAAAGGACCAAAGCTTTCCATGATAGGACGATCATACCAAAGACATTCGCACCAAATGATCAAGTCCTACTCTTCAATTCCCGTCTCAAATGTTTTCCCGGGAAGCTTCGTTCTCGATGGTCCGGACCCTTCGCAATCAAAGAAGTTTGGCCATATGGAGCAGTTGTGCTATTGAATCCATCCGAAGTGAATTCACAGTAAATGGAGAAAGGCTCAAACCATATCTAGCCAACACCAAAGCACCCCACTCAGTCTCAATCCCCTTGGACGATCCCCCATCAAACTAAAAAGCATTACGGTCAAGCTAAAGACCTTAAACAAGCTCTCTATGGGAGGCAACCCATCAGGTAACATATTTACATTTCTGTCTTAAGTTTTAATTTTACTTTTTTTTCTTTGTTTTTCTATAGCAGGATAGGATGGATACCACAATAGTGCAAGGACGGATTTGAAGCAACACTATGACATGCCGTTCAGGTCATCGTGACCAGTCGAGCAGGGAGTCTACACCCGTGACCAGTCACCACCCTGCCACCTAGGCACTCACTCTTCATTTGGTATCCGGTGCAATGGATACCCAACTCCATTTTCTATCCTTATCTTATTTTAATGAATTTCTTTTTTTTTTTTTTTCTTATTGAGTCTGTTCCTCTCACCCTTAATCTGATTTACTTTCACCGGGACGGTGCAGGTTAAGTCTAGGGGGAGTTTTATCTTTTACTAATGTATTTTTCTTTCTTTTCTTATGTTTTCATGTTTCTTTTCTTATGCTTTCATGTTTTATTGAGTCAAAACCTTAGTCGGAAACTATGACCTATCTCTATGGTTCTCCGGTGTTGCGCTAACAATCTATGACCCTAGCGCGGACATCAATTGCGGACATAAGCCTAACAGAACCTCTAACGGTGGATCGACCTACTGACTTGGCAACATCTCTAAGGTACCCGGACAATTTAACGTTAACTCCACCCTAATCAATCTAGTTTTTCTTGTCAAGGGGCTTGGCATACATATGAGTCGTTCCTCACTTGACCTCAAAGGGTTATGTCCAATACAAAGTACAGTTCTCCTCTCTCTCCTCTTCGAATAATAATAATAAAAAAAAAAGAAGAAGCTTTTAAGCAAAAAGGAAAACTTGTAAGCAAGAGGAATGCATACGTCTGCACCTTCTTGTCTTACGGATACCTACCAAAAACAAGGAACAAGCAAAAGACTTATCCTGTGTTAACCTTATTCAAAAGGAAGAAGGATCGATAAAAAAAATAATATGATACCTTAGAAAAGTAGGGAAAGATCGATCCTTCAAAAGAAGAAAAGAAGAGAGAGGAAAAGAACTCAAATGCTTCAAAAGGACTATCTTGGAGAGACTCAAATGGGTAAGAACAAGTACTTAATGATCGATATTCCCTTGATAAAGACCGCACGTTTTCAATTTATGCAAAAGTTAACAATAGAAAGTTTGGAGTGCTGGATGAGACTAGTCGAGTTTGGTATGGTTCGCCCTCGTCCGACCCGACCTGACCTTCCTTCACATCATCGATCATCCGCTCAACCGCGACCGGTCGGACAGGAGGTTTAAGGCCCTCGTCCGACCCGACTTTTCATCACCACTCGATACGCGCTCGACCGTCCCGCATGACCGAACTAACATCCCGACCGACCGTTCAACCGTCTCGCTCAACCGACCATCGTCCCGATCGACCCGACTCGGCCGACAAAGGCACATCTTTCCCGATTCCGCGATTTTCTCGGCCCGTTTGATAAGGACTAATCTCGAGCCCTTGAAGACCTTAACTATGTGTAAAACTGTGATACAATATGCGGCTCTCTTCTCTAAAGAGTCTAAAAAGGTGTTTTATAGTCCTAGGTCTTCAACCTTAAATCAGGTCATTAGGCGCGCTTTCCTAACAACACAACATTAGAATTAGGTAAAGATGAAGAACCATTAGATAATCCCGTATTATGCAATCATATTACCAAATCTTATAAGCACCATCGATCCCCTCGGCCTAACAAGAGGATCTACTCGGCCATTATGCAAACAAACAAGGAAGAAATGATTGAAAGCATTGTGCAAGTACTAAAAGAGTTAAGGGATAAATAAAGCTTCTCTATTGAAGAAACAGGTCGAACTCCCCTGATAACTTTCGGATCCAATACAAAACTTAGCAAAGAAAAAAGAGAATGAAAAGAACAAGGTTTTATGTGTGCTAGGGTCTTGAACGGCGCATCCTTTCTCTCCCTTCTGGACGGCGCTGCTCCCTCTGTGACTTCTCTCTGACGGCCAACCCTAGACACCCCTCTGAAAGAGGCTAAAAACATGTATAAATAGGTTGGAAGTCACTAGGTCTTTGAAGTGCCGCAAAAGGAAACTTTTCGATGAGCCGGGCTTGATGTTTTGCGACGTGTATGGGCCGAGATCAGGCCAGGGAAACCACCATGATTAGGCTAGGCGTATTTTAAGTTGAGCCAAGGCATATCTCGCGGAAGTCCGGGCCGTGGGTTACACCAAATCTCCATGGGCTTCATTTTCTCACCAGACGGACGTGTCTTGGGAGAAAACAAGTCTATACCGGATTTAAGCTCCAAATGACTCCATTCTACTTCGCCGTGATGCCTAACTAAATTATGTATCCATCCGTATCAAGATCATGATTTTTGGACGTCGGGAAGACCTTCTACCGCGGCCATCTTTCTGATTATCCGGTTCAGTCCGATTGCGGAAATCGAACACTTGGAGTTTTATTGATGCTCTTGACTTGGAAACTTACATGGGTCATGGTTTGAGGCTATTTTACTCCTTTTTGTATCCTTTTTGATGTTTTAACCTACAAGAAGACTACCTCTAAAGGCATAAAACCTTTTTGAAAATACTTAAAAACATATATAAATAATAAGTAAAAACATGTAAAATATGGTTATATCAACTCCCCCGGACTTATTTTTTGCTTGTCCCCAAGGAAACTAAGCATGAAAAAGAGGTTTGAAAACATGAGAACTCTCAAATCTTTTGGAAATCCATATTGACCTTTATCTTAGTAATCCACATAAAACAGCAATGGCATTTAGTATTAAGAACAAGAGAGTACATACCATGAGTTTTTCAATCATCCCAAAGCAATTCACTTCTCTTTGGACCATCCAAATTCGCCACATTTGACTCCTTTAGTTTCTAAAGGTGTGGTCTCAACTAGGGAATATCGATCAAAGGGCTCATAGTCTCTTACCCATCCTCTTTTTATTATACACATGTCTTGCTTCTTGTTTCACCTCTCTCTCTTCTCATTTCTTCAAGTCGATTCATCCCTTTTTTAGGGTAGCAATGTATTTTTTTATTCGACTTCTTCTCCTTAGTGGTTTTTGGAGGTTTTTCTTTGGGTGATCTTTCATAGACGCGAGTATTGATGGTTGTAGCCACATAATCCCGGTTACATGGATCAAAAGGCCTTCCATAGACGCGAGTATTGATGGTGGTTGCCACCTAATCCCCGGTTACTTGGACCTTGATGCTTTTTCTTTAAATTGAAGGGGAGAGAGAGGGAAACCGAACTCACACAGAATTTTTCTTGTAGGTGAGGATTGGAGTCATGCCCTTTGTATGCCAAGCTCCTAATTGAGAAGACTAAGTTCATTAAGGTGTGGAGTCAAAGATGGATCCTTCTTATGCCCTTAGAGATGTGGGCATTTTTGGTAGATTAATCCACTCACGGTGCACATGTGGTAAGGGTATACTGCTAAGAACTTCTCAATGGTCATTTAAACATGGGCACAACAATGGTTAGATCCAAGATTAGGTCATATTTCTCGACAAAAATTTTGACTCAATAAAAACGGCTCAATAAAATGAAAATGATGCAAGATAAAATGCCAAAATGAACAAACTCATTAGTAATAATCCCCCCCATCTTAACTTGCACTGTCCCGGTGAAAGAAAAATCAGATTAAGAGAGGTAAAATATGAAATAAAAAGGAAAATATAGAGGTAGGATGATGTTACCAAGTGATGACCAATTGAGATGAAGATCAGGGTCGGACAAGTGTATGAGGTACCTCCTTAGGCATGATTGGTCGGTGAGTTTTGAATTTCCAGGCTTGATTCTCTCCGGCTTGCATTTTGGTTGTGTATGGCTCATTTGGTCGACCCAAGAAGAGTGCCATGAACTACATCACAAACCGTTAAGAATTCCATGTACCATATTGAAAATCTTCTGTCCAAGTTGATGTTCTGGCCTCTGGTGAAGTTTCAAGGGATACGAACGAGGGGTTTGAGAGAAACGTTGCTCCATGTGGTCGACCGCAAGGTGATGCAATGGGCCACAGCTCAAACCGTGAACATGTACCTGACCTATCTTGAGGCCATCGACCAACCTCATATGTTATAACCACTGGTGAAGTTTGAGGCCATTTGAACGAGCCGTTTGAGATGCTTCACAAGATGGTCAATTCGGCTCCGGGAAAAGTTTTCTTGACCATCCTTAAGTTTGGCTCGTTTGTTTTCCGATTTTCTTCTTGAATAGTGATATGTAAGCTCCAAGAATCCATTTCCAGACAATGGTTGCTCCTATGCCGTGATTTGGTTTTGTCGGCAATTTGGTCACCACTATCGACCAGATTGGGCTTCCATGCATATCTCCTGATTTGTTAACTTTTCACTGGCCTATCTTTGGGATTTGCCGACCAACTTGGTGTTGTTTGGATGCCTGTGAAGTTTGGTGGACTTTGGACACACGTATTGTGAAATAGCTGATAAAGGTCCTCCTTTGCACCCGTTTGGTCGAGAAAATGACACCGGATGGGGTAGCTCCAATTTCACTTGGTCATTTTAAGATTTTCTTAGACCAAAGTGATTCTTTTATCCTCCTTTATCATTCTCAAGTCGTCTCCGTCATGTTCCTTGTGCCTTTGTGGTGTTCTCCTTTGAAACCGCCGTTAAACGGCCATGAGGTTTGTGTTTTAGGTCGGTTACAGCAACTCTCCTTTGTTCCTTCCTGTCAAAGAGTGAAGTCCTTGAAAAACACTTGAAATCACTGTTAAGTCCGGTCTTAGATTGAGATCCCCAAGTAACCAACTTGAAGTTCACAATCTAAGAGAATATGGTATAAACAATAAAAACATGTTGGGTCTTGGTTAGGGATCCCAAAGTTCTGACATAGTTTAACATCAGTGAAATTAATGCATAATTCAGTTTGACAAGTAAAGGTATATTTCATTCATTAACCATTAAAAGTTTTAAGCAATTTAAACCATTAAATGTAACTAATGAAGTCCAAGGTCCAAATGCTCATCAAGTAAAAATCAAAATGGTTATCATTGAAGGAAATAGACAGAGTTGCTTACCTTGAATGGAGAATTCACCTTGTACAAGGGTGGGAACATAGGGTGGGACTCTTTGTATGTTTTGGTCTCCTTTTGGGTCTTCATCCTAAAAATATTTTTTTTTTGTATTTTATGCAATTTTTAAAAATTCCTGAAAAACAGAACTAAGTAGTTATGCATGCAATAATGATATGAAAATTAAAAATAGAAATTAAAACCATGTGGGTTGCCTCCCATAAAGCGCTTTGTTTTAAGCCATTTAGCTTTATACCTTTTTCTTTTTAGGTGCAGATGAGCTTAACTAAAGGGTTTGAGATCCCTTTAGTTTCTCCACTCTCTGGTTCAGGGGGATCATGTGGTGGTTTGGGCACTCCAGGATCATCTCCAATGCTATCCTTGAAGACCAGAGCACTCGGAAAAAGTTTTAAGGTCTTCCCGAGTTTCTCCTTTGCGGTTTGATCACCTTTGTGGTCCGGATCCTTAGGGAAAAGAACTCTTATGTGGGAAAAGGAGTTAGGCACACCATCTGGCTCCTCTTTAGCTCCATGTTCGTCCTGGGGAGGTGACAATACTGAGTTGATGTCTTTGAAGACATCTTCATGTTTCAGCTTCAATGGTTTCATGACCTCCTTTGGTTTTGGATAGGGCTCACTCTTCTTGGGATCTTTCGGCAGCATGGCTCCTTTCTCTGGCGGGAGAGTGGCTTTCTCCGGTGGTAGCTTGATTGCACTTGGTGCTGTCTTGAAGTTGAAGTTGATGCTTTGAAAGAAGACATCTTGCCGGACATGACCAAGTGATATGCGGTTCTTCAAGTAGTCTATGACCGCACCTGCTGTGGCTAGGAATGGGGTTCCAAGTATCAGCTGGTTCCTCTTTGATCTTTCCCATACCATGATGTGAAAGTCAGTAGGGACTAGTCTTCATCCTATCTTTAGCATTACATCTTCAAGAATTCCATAAGGCTCCATGCTTGATAGATCCGCAAACTCTACTCTGACCTTAGGATCTTTAAAATATTTGAATCCCAAATCCTTTGCTAGTGCATGGGACATGAGATTCACATTAGCTCCAGTATCACATAGGAAATCATTGAGTTGGTATCCATTGATACAAACTGGAATCACAAACTTTCCCGGATCTTCAAACTTTGGTAGTGGCTTGCGATCAAGTCTTCTCTTGTAAGGTCTCCTTAATTCCCATGTGTACCTCTCCGGTTTGTGCCTCTCCTTAGGCTCATCTTCTTCTTATTCTTGAGACGGTGTAGGGACAGGGACAAGCTGGTTCTCTTTAGACAAGACAACACTACAAAATTTTTGAGGGTTTACCTCATGTTGCTTCTTTGCCGCCTCGGCCGTTTGAGCGATTTGGACCTCAAGCTTCTGGACATGAGTGGACAGAGACCCAAACTTGCTGCTAATATCCCAAAACATGTGATCTATCTTCGAATGTAGGCTCTTGGTGATTTGTTTTTGCTTCTCCATGTACTTCCTTAAAGCTACATCCACCTTTTCTTCTTGTTGAGCCAGTGAAACTCCTTGAGTGAAAGTGAATGGCTGCTTCACTTGATAGAATCCCTTGGGATAGACTTGTTGCTTAGGTTGGTATTGACCTCCTTGATATGTGTTTTGGCTGGGATAGACTTGATCATTGGGATTCTCCACATTATTGCTCCGGTATGAGAGGTTGGGATGGGGACGGAATGGCTGGTTGTATCCTCTATTCCCGAAGTTGCCACAATTGTAGTTGACCTCCTCTTGATTCTATTCTGCTCCATCTCTCATAAACTGCATGAGAGGTCTTCATTAGTGGCCAAAGCATGTTCTATAGCATGAACTCCTCGGTTGGTCTTTAGTAGCTGTGAGACCATGTTCTTTAGCTCCAGGATTTGAGCTGCTTCTGATGATGAGCTTGTGGTTCTCACACTCCTATTGTACTCATGGCAGGCATTTGCATCACTCACAGCAAGATTTTTGGTCAAAAGCTTTGCCTCCGGCACTGATTTGGTCATGAAGTTCTCATTGCTTGCAGTGTCAAGTGAAAGCTTGTACTTATGATCAATCCCATTGTAAAAGATATTCCAAAGGTTACCTTATGAGAAGCCATGGTTAGGGCAGTCCCTTGTATACTCCTTAAAGCGCTCCAAAGCTTCATAAAAAGACTCCATTGGTGCTTGCTTAAACCCGTATATCTTGCTCCTTATAGAGTTTGATCTTTGCTTGGTGTAGAATTGGTTTAAGAAAGCACCTTTATACTCATTCCATGTTGTAATGGACTGAGGTGGAAGAGACTTTACCCATCTAAGTGTCATGTCACTTAGAGAGAAGGTGAACAACTTGCACTTGAAGTAGTCTGGTGACACTCCATTGATCCGAGTTGTACTACATATCTCCTCAAAGGTGTCGACATGGTCAAGTGGATGCTCGGTGGACAACCCATGGAATTGGTTTTGGTTCACCAAGGCAATGATCTGAGGCGTGATCTCAAAGTCGTTCCTTGGAGGCTGAGGTGGTCGGATAGGATTCCGATCCAACAAGAAAGCATCGGAAGAATCAAAGTCTCCCATGGTTTGGTGCCTTGGATGTTGAGCGAATTGTGCTCTCCTTTGAGGCACATGTTGTTGAGCTTGAGGGATCCCTTGATGGTCACCACGATCCTGATTTGGTTGCCCTATATTTGGAAGCACCGGTTGGTGTTGATGTTGCGGCTGCGGCTGATCGACTACACCCGGAGGTTGGTGTTGAATGTTTGGTTGAGGTATAGCTCCTCCTTGTGCCGGTTGATCAGCTCCAGCTCCTTGTGGGACATAGGGGTCATGTGATTGTTGCTCCGGTAGAGGAGCTTGCTGCTGGCCACCTTGTGTCGCGGCTTCTCCGGTTTGGTTCTACCTTTCTTTTCTTTGTCTCCTAAGTGTTCTTTCAAGTTGGTCAATGTCACGATCTTCCTCTATTGTATTGTTTGGATTGGACCTTCTTGTCATGCACCTAAGAAACACAAAGAGAGAGAGAGGTAAGTAAATTTTTTATGGTTGTAAAGATTTTATGAAAAACAGAAAGTAAAATACAAGAAATAAAGAACTAGACTAGAAATCAATCAAAAGTTTTGAAGGAAATGCGACAGCCTCCCCGGCAACGGCGCCAAAAAGCTTGATGTGCGGTTGGTTTTGGTTCAAGTTTTTATAATTTATAATCCAACAAAAATGAGCTGCAAGTGCACAGCCGTGTTGTAGTCAGGGTCGAACACAAGGAGGAGTGACTTCACTTCAAACCTATGTAGATTGACAAGTAGCTAGAACAGAAAATATGATGTTGTGGTGAACCTAAAATCAGAAGAAAACAAAATTAAGTAAATAAAGAGATGTAAACAATGAAAGAAAGAAGTTAGGCAAAGGTTAATCTTTGGTAGCTTGTAATGAAAATGATTGCATAGGGATGTCATGAGAAACCGGCTTGAACACAAAACACTAATGTATAGTCTTTCCACTTTCGTGGCTCCAACCACTATGTTTAATCAACCTAATAGACTCAACTTACGATGATTATTACAAGTTGAAAACATGCACTAATAGTTCAGGTTTTGATAAAGTTCACTAAGGATCTTAAGTCAACTTTCGATGCTTAAGAGATTAGCTCATCAAATAATAGATCCGGCAATACAACAAGCTTTTGGAGAGTGTATCAACCTTATATCAGGTCATTAGGCGCGCTTTCCTATCAACACAATATTCGAATTAGGTAAACATGAAGAACCATTAGATAAATCCCTTATTATGCAATCATATTATCAAATCATATAAGCACCATCGATCCCCTCGGCCTAACAAGAGGATCTACTCGGCCATTATGCAAACAAACAAGCAAGACATGATTGAAAGCATTGTCCAAGTATTAAAAGAGATAAGGGATAAAGAAAGCTTCTCTATTGAAGAAACAGGTCAAACTCCCTTGATAACTTTCGGATCCAATACAGAACTTAGCAAAGAAAAGAGAATGAAAAGAACAAGGTTTTATGTGTGCTAGGGTCTTGAACGGCGCATCCTTTCTCTCCCTTCTTGACGGTGCAGTTCTCTCTGTGACTTCTATCTGACGGTCAAGCCTAGAAACCCCTCTGAAAGAGGCTAAAAATATGTGTAAATAGGTTGGAAGTCGCTAGGTCTTTGAAATGCCGGAAAAGCACACTTCCCGGTGAGCTGGGCTTGATGTTTTGCGACGTGTATGGGCCGAGATCAGGCCAGGGAAACCACCATGATTAGGCTAGTCGTATTTTAAGTTGAGCCAAGGCCTATCCCGCGGAAGTCCGGGCCGTGGGTTACACCAAATCTCCATGGGCTTCATTTTCTCGCCAGACGGACATGTCTTGGGAGAAACCAAGTCTATACCGGATTTAAGCTCCTAATGACTCCATTATACTTCGCTGTGATGCCAAACTCAATTATCTATCTGTCAGTATCAAGATGATGATTTGTGAACGTCGGGAAGACCTTCTACCGCGGCCATCTTTCGGATGGTACGGTTCAGTCCGATTGCAGAAATCAAACACTTGGAGTTTTATTGATGCTCTTGACTTGTAAACTTGCATGGGTTATGTTTTGAGGCTATTTTACTCCTTTTTGTATCCTTTTGGTGTTTTAACCTACAAAGACTCCAAAACCAACAAATACAAGAAGATTACCTCTAAAGGCATAAAACCTTATTGAAAATACTTAAAAACATACATAAATACTAAGTAAAGACATGTAAAATATGGTTATATCAACTCCCCCAGACATAGATTTTGCTTGTCCCCAAGGAAACAAAGCATGAAAAAGAGGTTTGAAAACATGAGAACTCTCAAATTTTTTTGAAGACCTTTCAAAGACCTTGTTGATGAAATGAGATCCTCCATCACTAATCACAACTCCTGGGATACCAAATCTTGGAAAGATGATTGACTTGAATAAATTTATCACAACCTTGTAGTCGTTTGTAGGACTGGCTATGGATTCAACCCACTTAGACACATAGTCAATTGCAACAAGGATATACTTGTTTCCATAAGAAGAAGGAAACAGACCCATGAAGTCGATTCCCCAAATGTCAAAAACTTCGACTTCTTGAATGAAGTTTTGTGGCATCCCATTCCTTTTGCTGATGTTTCCTTTTCGTTGGCAAGAATCGCACTTAGAGATAAAGTCATGGGCGTCCTTAAACATGGTAGGCCACGAAAAACCAGCTTGCAAAATCTTAACGACGGTCTTGTTAGTAGCTAAGTGTCATGCATAGTCCGATCCATGACATTCAAAGAGAACTACTGGGAATTCTTCTTCTCGAATGCATCTTTTAAACATACCATCAGAACATTGTTTATAAAGATAAGGCTCTTGGGCTAGCGCATTTTCTGTTTGCCTATTGAGGACCTTTCCTCCTTGACTGAGCTGGTTTGGTCCGGAAGAAATGATGGCTCTTGTGAGGATCTTCAGACAATGAGCGATATCTTCTTTGGTGAAGTCTTCATTTGGAGGGAAGGTTTTTGTCTCCATCATCATTATTTCAGGCTCTTCCCTTTTTCCTGAGTATTGGACTATAAAATCGTATTTGTCATCACCAAGTGGACCAACAGTGGGGTCGCTGATGCATTCATATTTCATACTATTTTAGCATCATGTTTAGACCACTTTTGCATACTTTCATCCATCTTTAGTAGCATTTCTTTGCACTTTCTTATTAGTTTGCATCCTTAGTTGTTCTAGGAAGTGCATTGCATGCATTTGCATGTTTGGTGTCCTTGGCAGGTGTTTTGGAGCATTTTGGAGCGAAGTCAATGCATTGGAAGAAAAGGGAGTCTGGTTTAACCAACCAGCTCGACCGAGCTAGGCAAGATGTACGCCTCGACAAAGCAGGTAGACCAAGCTAAGCCAAAGGAGTGCCTCGACCAAGAGCCTCGACCGAGCTTGGCCAAAAAGGCGCCTCGACCAAGCTAGGCCAAAGAGGCGCCTCGACCAAGCTACTCAATCGAGTGGACTAAGGCGGTTACTGTCTTGACCGAAGCCCTAGTGGCTTGCCTATAAAAGGGCTGCCGATCTAATCCACGAGATCCTCTTCCACTCTTCCTTTTTCCGCCTTTTTTGTCAGAAAATCTTAGTTTTAATTTCTTAAGCTTTATGTCTTTTAATTTGTAGATCTAGACCTTGTTATTCACATTTTGCATTTGCTTATTTAATAAAAGTTGTTAATCTTCTTCTAATCTTTCATATTATGTATGTTTCAGCTTATTTAGGTATGATTTCGATTTTGGATATGATTAGTGAGTAAATCACCTCTTAGGCTTAGGGATGGATTAGATTAGAGAATCATTATGCCTAATCTCTGTTGCTCATAGGTTTTAATCTATTATCCCTCTCTGCTGGGTCATGCTCTATGCGATCCAACCACTGACCCTGGTGGATTCGATCCAAGATGCTCCCGGCCTGACCCGCTTGGTTGAGCATCGGATTAAACCCAGCAGAGGATTAGTATTCCCTTGTCCCACGGAAGGGGTTGCACAAGGAAATTCTAGGGCATAGCATGGATCTGTTCGTTAATGCTCTCTGGTTCATGTCTCACGCTCTAACGACAGTTAGCTAGCGGGACTGAACTGGATTGGCGGTTTTGTAACGCCACGGGAGTGGGATAACCGACCTCGAGACTCCATGGCCAAGGGATAAACATGTACTCATCTGGTTTTAGAAAGCATTAATTGATTAGTAATAGGTTCTCTCTTATTGTCAACCCCGTCCCTGAGCCTATGTCTCCAATTCGAATCTTACTTACGTTTTTACTCTGTTTTTACCTTGACTCGATCGAGTCAATCTCATCTTGTTAAGTGCAAACCTCAGGCCCCTCGATCGAGCTACCTTTGTTTCATCTTTCATTTATTTTAGCTCTACTCGATCGAGCTGCTTTTACCTTCCGGTTTTACTTTCCGTTTCAATAGATGATTAGTTTAGTTTTGTGATCATTTTAACAACCCCCGTTGTCTTGACTTGCGTTGCATCTGCACATTTCTAAATTGCTTTCATTCTCATCCCATTTCGGATTGACATCTTAAATCCTATAACGACATGCATAGCTAGGGTTTATCTTAATCGATAGCGAAAAACCTGTTATCAATTTGGCGCCGTTGCTGATTTGGGATTTATTTCGATTGCATTTAGGATTCCCGTAGCTAGCTAGATCAAGTTCTTTCTTTTCTTTTTGAATATCTATACTCTGCTATCTGGGTTTTTGTCTTTGAAATCTCAGGTGTACGCAAACCAGATCAAGTTCTTTGCGAGCCACTTGAATAGCTATACTCTGCTATCTGGGTTTTTCTCTTTG
Source organism: Erythrophleum ivorense (assembly GCA_026724425.1). Classification (NCBI taxonomy): domain Eukaryota; kingdom Viridiplantae; phylum Streptophyta; class Magnoliopsida; order Fabales; family Fabaceae; genus Erythrophleum; species Erythrophleum ivorense. The sequence goes on from JAIUCV010000092.1 coordinate 2,805,871, forward strand.
CCATTTCAGGTGTATGCAAACCAGATCAAGAGGCAGTGGCAACCTGATCAATTACTTTGACAACGTCGACAGAATTCAGAGGATACTGAGAGAGCAGAGGCAACAGGCCGAGACTGAGCAGTTCGCAGAAACCATGGCTGACCCACAGGGTAATGGTCAGGCTCGAGCAAGGCCAGTCCGACACATTGGAGCAGGAGATTCTCCAAATACACACACGCAGAGGCAGGGGATCATACCACCACCTGTCCAGAACAACAATTTCGAGATCAAGCTCGGTATGATCAACCTTGTCCAGAACAAGATGTTCCACGGTTTGCCTTGTGAGGATCCGATCAATCATCAGGATGAGTTCGACCGTTTGTGCAACCTCACCAAGGTGAATGGCGTTTCTGAAGACGCCATCAATCTGCGCTTGTTCCCGCTCACTCTTGGAGAGAAACCACACCAGTTGGGAGAAGAACCTACCCCATGGTTCAATCACCACCTGGGACGATTGCAAGAAGGCGTTTCTTGCCAAGTTCTTTTCAACCGGACGTACTGCTAAGCTCCGCAGTGAGATCTCTGGGTTCCATCAGAAGAATGGAGAGACCTTTTATGAGGCTTGGGAGCGTTTCAAGAGTTACACCAGCCAGTGTCCACACCATGGGTTCAGCAATGAGTCCCTTCTTAGCACCCTGTACCGAGGCGTCTTGCCAAAGTACCGACAGATGCTTGACGCCACGAGCAACGGTGACTTCTTGGACCAGGATGTTGAAGACGGTTGGGATCGCTGGTTGAGAACATTGCTCGCTCGGACGAAAACTATAACGAGGAGTACGATCGAACCAACAGGGGCTCGATCGAGTCAGATGACAAGCTGAAGAAGGATGTTAAAGCTTTGAATGAGAAGCTTGACAAGCTAATTCTTGCACAGTCCAGCATGAAGCAGGTTCATTTTGTGTCTGAGGAGGAGTTTGTTCAGGTCCAGAAAAAAGAAAATGAGCAGGTTGAAGAGGTCAGCTATGTGCAGAACACCCAAGGAGGATACCAGAAGGGTTACTACACATACAAAGCAAACCCTAACCTATCCTACAGAAGTACCAACGTTGCCAACCCTCAAGATCAAGTGTACCCCCCTCAACAGCAGCAGAGTCTGCCTCAGCAGCAAGCATTTGTTCCAAAGAATCAGTTCATGCAAGGCCAACAAGGCGATTATGTGCAGAAGCAGAAATTTGGAGGGCCGCCTGGGTTTGTTCTACAGTAGAATCATGCACCACAGGTTCAGGAACCTGATATGAGGTCCATGATACAGCAGCTGTTGCAAGGTCAAGCGACTGGAGTTATGGAGACAAGCAAGAAGCTTTCAGAGATCAACTGCAAGCTTGAATCATTAAACTCCAGGATGACGACAATTGAGAACAAAGGTGCCTCCTCTTTTACAGCACATCCTGGTCAGCTTCCTGGGAAAGCCATTCAGAATCCCAAGGACCATTGCCATGTCGTCCACTCCAACGCTGATGAAGAACAGGCTGCTGAGAACGAACGAGCCATACAGGAGATTACACAACTTCTTTACGGTTGTGATGTTGAGTGTTCAGCTGTATCAGAGACTACACTCGCTGAAGTTGAAAAGCGAGCCTCGATCGAGGCCACTACTCACCATGATCTTCTGACTCGATCGTGTCAGCATCCACCCGAACCCAGGAAGTCTATCCCACCCGTCTATAAACCTCCAACCTCATGTCCAAGCAGAGTCATTTCCAAGCTCAAAGATCAGGGGAAATTCATACTTCCGTGCTCTCTTGGTCATTTGCAGCTGGATGATGCGCTTGTTGATTCTGGAGCAAGCGTCAACCTGATTTCCTTGGGTATGGCTCAGCGGTTGAACGCACAGAGTCAGATAAAGCGGCCTGGCTCTTCCATCATGTTTGGGGATGCTTCTTCTATACCTACACTTGGCCTTATTATTATTGATTATCCTCTGAAAATTGGGAGTTGCACCATACCAACAGATCTCACTGTTCTGTATATGGTTGATAAGAAGGAGGTCCCTTTGATACTTGGAACCCCATTCCTCACTACAACAGGAGCCTCCATCGATTTCCCCAACAAGATGGTGATCCTTCACAATGTGAACGGCCGAGTCTCATATCCACTAAAGAATTTTTCTACAGAGTATTGTGGAACTATCAAAACTGCGGAGTTGCAATCCAATGTGATTAGTTCTGATATTATTGAGTATGGAAATGAGCTGCATAGTGCGCCTCCCGAGCCTGTTGAGAATGAGACGGGGATCTTTGATGGCGAGAGCCTTTTTGCATTGTTCACTGAGCCACTAGGAAAGGCTCAACAGGAGGAGGTGAGGATGGTTTCACAAGCTGTTCGCAAGGGTAAAAAGAAAAGAACCAAGGAACCTCAACCCGTTCCCTCTACCCCATCTCCGTCTACGGTGACTCTGTTACCATTGGAACTCAAGGGAGGAAAGGTTGAGTATAAGGTCAAGTTCAAGGGAAGGTCTAAACCCTTCTCGAGTGCCAGGGCTATCGTCAGCCCCGAGTTCCAAAACGATCCAATGAAGCTAACAGAGCTTCTCTCTAAGGTCCTATCTATCACCCTTGAAGACAGGCCTAACTCCAAACCCCACTAGCTGAAAGGAAGAACGGTCAAGCTTAGCGACCTAAAACAAGCTCACTTGGGAGGAAGCCCCATGGATATCCTTATCTATATTTCTTTTATATTTTTGCTTATCTAATATTCCTTGTAGTCTTCTCTGTGTTTAAGTTTCGCAGGATAAGGGTTTGAGCTAACAGGAGTCCAGTTCAAGTCAAGGGACGTAGACTCGATCGAGTTAGACAACATGGGAAAATCAGCTCGACCGAGCACAATCTCACTCGATCGAGTCAACCTTGTTTGGTAAGAGACCCCTTTGCCTTCGACTCCCCTGTACATACCGCCTGCATTATGTTTTATTTTGCATTTGTTTTCCTTTCATTCTTTCTCTTAGACTTCTGTTACACAAGGGACTGTGTAATTTAAGTTTGGGGGAGGGTCTGAGAGCCATTTGACATTGTGTTCTATGTTCTTAGTTTCAATTTTTCATCTCTTGAGTCTACATGCATCTAAGGCATAGAAAACCACTAAAAATTGAAATTTCTTTGAAAAATCTCAAAAATATTTAAACCATTGTTGTGAATTGATGCATCTCCTATATATTTGAACCATAATCTTGACTCTTAATTACCATTTCATGCATTGATAAGCAACTCATGGATATTCATACATACTTGGACATTCTTTTCCCATTTTATCCACTCTTGTTTGTCCAAGTAGCAGATCCCACCCTTACCTTAGCCTTTCTTTCAAACCCTTTGTTGTTCTTGTGTGTTTATGGGTTCTTATTTCGAATATGCTTGGAAAATGGTGTTGAGTTTAAACCTGGTGTTGAGTTTAAACCGACAAGAGCAGGGGTTTCTGTGTAGATTCTGGTCCGTCCTTAGGATCAGTTTAGGCTAAGTTTGGGGGTGTTCATCTGGGCTTGGGCGAGTGTGTTTTATGTTATGGGAAAAAGAAAAGAAAAAGAGTTGTGGTTAAGACCCGGGAGTTGGTTTGTGTCTCATGAAAGTCTAGTAAAGGTTTGGGAAGTGTTTAAAGAAAAATAAAAGGGTTCTTAGTGTTTAAGAAAAGAAGGCATAAGCCTCAAGTATTTGAAAAGATAAGAAAAGTTCCCTAAGTATAAGAATCCCAAACCGCTAGAATATGATAAGAAAAACCTCTCCCTTGGCTAATATCAGATGGCTCTCAGACCCTCCCCCAAACTTAAATTACACAGTCCCTTGTGTAACAGAAGCTTAAGAGAAGAGTTGAGAGCAAAATAAAGGCAAATAAAACGGAATGCAAGCGGTGGAGAGAGGGGAGACAAAAGCAAAGGAATCTCTTACGAAACTGGGTTAACTCGATCGAGTTAGATTGTGCTCGGTCGAGCTGATCTTTCTATGGCTTCTCACTCGATCGAGGCCGCGTCCTTGAGTCGAATTCCTTTTGGCTCAAACCCTTATCCTACAAACTTTAACACATACAAAACAGTACAAAGCACATTAGATAAACAAAAACTAAAAGAGATATGTTAAAGGATAAGCATGGGACTTCCTCCCAAGTTATCTTGTTTTAAGTCTCTAGCTTGACTTTCCTTAGCTTTTGCTAATGAGAAGTAAGAGGTGGTAGGCCTTCAAGAGTGATGGTTATGACTTGAGAGAGAAGCTCTTGAAGCTGGCTGGGATCTCCTAGAAGGCTAGGACTGATGATGGACTTGGCACTTGAAAAAGGTTTAGAATTTACCTTGCCTTTGACCTTGTACTCAATCTTCCCATCCTTAAACCTTAAAGGGATCAACATACTGCACTCTAGAATCTTGAACCTGGACATTGATCAAACCGTTTTTGCTGGCATGTTCTGACTATATCAATTGTATTCAACCTTCATCTCCTTCTTGTTATATTTGTTTGCTTGAGGGCATTTGATGTATAAGTTTGGGGGGTGTTGATGCATTCATATTTCATACTCTTTTAGCATCATGTTTAGACCACTTTTGCATACTTTCATCCATCTTTAGTAGCATTTCTTTGCACTTTCTTATTAGTTTGCATTCTTAGTTGTTCTAGGAAGTGCATTGCATGCATTTGCATGTTCGGTGTCCTTGGCAGGTGTTTTGTAGCACTTTGGAGCGAAGTCAATGCATTGGAAGAAAAGGGAGTCTGCCTTCACCAACCAGCTCGACCGAGCTAGGCAAGATGTACACCTCGACCAAGCAGCTCGACCGAGCTAAGCCAAAGGAGCGCCTCGACCAAGAGCCTCGACCGAGCTAAGCCAAAGGAGCGCCTCGACCAAGAGCCTCGACCGAGCTTGGCCAAAAACGTGCCTCGACCGAGCTAGTCCAAAGAGGCGCGTCGACCAAGCTACTCGATCGAGTGGACTAAACCGGTTACTGTCTTGACTGAAGCCCTAGTGGCTTGCCTATAAAAGGGCTGCTGACCTAATCCACGAGATCCTCTTCCACTCTTCCTTTTTTCGCCTTTTTTGTCAGAAAATCTTAGTTTTAATTTCTTAAGCTTTATGTCTTTTAGTTTGTAGATCTAGACCTTGTTATTCACATTTTGCGTTTGCTTATTTAATAAAAGTTGTTAATCTTCTTCTAATCTTTCATATTATGTCTGTTTCAACTTATTTATATATGATTTCGATTTTGGATATGATTAGTAAGTAAATCACCTCTTAGACTTAGGGATAGATTAGATTAGAGAATCATTATGCCTAATCTCTGTTGCTCATAGGTTTTTAATCAATTATCCCTCTCTGCTGGGTCATGCTCTATGCGATCCAGCCACTGACCCTGGTGGATTCGATCCTAGATGATCCTGGCCTGACCCGCTTGGTTGAGCATCGGATTAAGCCTAGCAGAGGATTAGTATTCCCTTGTCCCACGGAAGTGGTTGCACAAGGAGCTTCTAGGGCATAGCATGGATCTGTTTGTTAATGGTCTCTGGTTCATGTCTCACGCTCTAACGCCAGTTAGCTAGCGGGACAGAACCGGATTGGCGGTTTTGTAACGCCACGGGAGTGGGATAACCGACCTCGAGACTCCATGGCTAAGGGATAAACATGTATTCATCTTGTTTTAGAAAGCATTCAATGATTAGTAATAGGTTCTCTCTGATTGTCAACCCCGTCCCTGAGCTTATGTCTCCTATTCGAATCTTACTTACGTTCTTACTCTGTCTTTACCTTGACTCGATCGAGTCAATCTCACCTCGGGCCCCTCAATCGAGCTACCTTTGTCCTGTTTTAGCTCTACTCGATCGAGCTACCTTAGTTTCATCTTTCATTTATTTTAGCTCTACTCGATCGAGCTGCTTTTACCTTCCGCTTTTACTTTCCGTTTCAATAGATGATTAGTTTAGTTTTGTGATCATTTTAACTACCCCCCGTTGTCTTGACTTTCGTTGCATCTGCACATTTCTAAATTGCTTTCATTCTCATCCCATTTCGGATTGACATCTTAAATCCTTTAACGACATGCATAGCTAGGGTTTATCTTAATCGATAGTGAAAAACCTGTTATCAGTCGCCTCCGAGATATCTGTTGTAGAGTGGATTTTTCTTTTTCCTCCGTCTTGCGCGGATTTCGTCATCAGACTCGTATTCCTAGAAGTCGTCTAGGCAAGCAGTGCAAGAACATACATCAAGATATTGATGGTCCATTCTCGTCATTGAAAGGGTATAGAACTGTTCCGTCTTGACCAAAAGAAATTGGCTGGAGAGTCTACTCCCCGTATCGACCTTCGAATTCTCGTTCATCGACTTGTATGGTAAATTGAGTCAACAATTCCTTCCGAAATGAAGATGATCTTGACTTATCGAATTTAATTTCTGTTGGCCCATCATTCCGAGAATGGAAGATGACTTCTGATGACTGTATTGGCGTTTCAGTTGCTTGGTGTAACTTTTCATAGCTTGTTACCCATGATTCTGGTAGTCGTCGTAGCAAATCTTCGCGAGAGATTTGGTCGAAGAATCTCCGCCGAGAGTTGTCTGCGTTTGCTTGTGGTCATATAATCGTATTTGACGTGACTGCTGGCTCTCCTCGTTGATGTCGCCGCTGCGGTTACGACAGAGGCGTCTTTCCTAGTCTTCCGTAGTTAATTCCCGGTAAGAGTCATTCCACGCGTTAGTTAATCCCGTTCGTTGTTCTCTATATACTGCTATTATGCAACTTCACATGTAGACCTCTTGTAACCGCCCCCATGTGTAGACCTCATGTGTAGATCTCATGTTTAGTTGTCATGTGTAGACCTCATATGTAGTAGATCTCTTTTGTAGACCTCAATTGTAGACCACATATGTAGACCTAATGTTAGACCTCAATGGTAGTCAACGGTCATCAAATCGCTGTTTATAGTTGTTGACTTACTCTATTCGCTATGCAGGATGTCAAACCTACATTCCCAAGGAGATTCTACACAAAAGGAGGTGACCTGGAGCCACTAAAAAGTATAGCAACAACACGAAGCTATTTACTAGTCTCAGAAAACTTCTCACACATGACGAATTGAATGAGCTCAGTGAATCCTGGGTCGGTGTGTTTCTAAAGTTCTGTGACTTGGAGTTCGATTGGGCTTCGAGGATAGTGCATGCTATGTTGTCATTCCAGCTTGTATGCAAGAAGAAGTATAAGATATGGAGTGCGGTTGGGGAAAATCCTATAAGATTTTCTCTGCACAAGTTCGCAGCCATCACCGGCCTTAATTGCGCCTACGTTGAGAACCTTGATACACCTGATGGTGAAGGATTTCCTGACGTCGCTGAGTTCTGGGAGAAACTGGGGTAAGCGTTGAGGTTGGGCCGAGTGTTGACCAACTGACTGAAGCATGTCAGTGGGCAGCTGACTGGCCAAGGGAGGACAAGCTTAGATTGGCGATACCTAGCCATATACACATGATTCATTCAGGCCCGTAAACCATCATAAGATACACCTGTCAACCTAGCTAGACTAGTGAAGGATTCTGACAGGTTTGATCAATACCCGTGGGACCGAGTTGCTTTCAAGCATCTCATAAGGTGGTTGAATTAGTAGACTTGGACAAGTCTGGTTACTCACTGGACGGCTTTGTTGAGGTTCTCCAAGTCTGGGCCGATCATTGCATGCCGGGTTTTGCTGACAAGCACGGCGCTCCCTTGCCTTATAGACCAACTCCACCCCTCCTGGCATACAAGGGTATCCAAGGCCGAAGGTACATCGCAAAGAAGATGCTCCAGCAGATAAACGTATTACTATTATAATTTCATGCGAGTTTATGTATTCATAAACGTATTACTCAAACAATTTTATTTACATCCTCCATCATGTTTTTCGTAGGTCAATTTCAACAACTTTGAGACTGTGGATAGGGCTGCTGTCTATCCACGATGGGATTATGATGGGATTCGGAGTGCACCCGGACTTTGTCGGCTGAGTTGAAGCTGGGTTTAGAGAAGTACGACCGGAAGCTGAATACACTTACTGCGAAAGTGGTCGGTTTGGAGCGAAGTATACAGCAGATGCTAAAGGCAAGGTCTCAGGAGTAGGTTAAATCAAATGAAGCCGGCACCAAAAATGATGAACCTGCTGCACCAGTTAGTACTGATCCCTCTCCCAAATCTCCCAAATCCTCTAACGTGCAAGTTAAGCCTGTTCATTGTAAAGACCTTCGACCTAGAAAACATAAGACCAAATAGAATACTAGTTATTCCCCGGCAGGATGCCGTCTGTTTAGTAAAACTGAAAATTTTTCACGTTTCTTTGTGTTGGTAGAGCATATTTGTACTCTACAACCTTAATAAAGTTGTACACGTGACATACAAGGAATATAGTTTGACTGTTTGTGTATTTTGTTGTTCTGAATGTCTCTTCAATGAAAACTTGTGCCCAATTGCAGAAACAAAGTACAGGTCCATGCGAGAGTGGTAACGATTAAGACCCTAGTGTTGCGTTCGTAAAAAGATATAAATTATCAGAAGAAGAATGTCTCGCTGATTTAAGGAAGAATCAAAAGAAGGTTCAGTCAAAACTAATGAGGGCTAGGGCAGAGGGTGATAGGGAAAGAAATCTCGCACCAAATGAGAAGTCTCCGTTTCTTGGAAACACTACTGCAAAGCTGATCATTTCTAACAAGAAACCGCGTGTTGAAGTATACAATCCATATGTGCCTGAGGAAAAATCGGTTCGTAAGGAACTAAACGCCTTCTTGAAAAATATACCGTAAGTAGACCTCCACTAATTTCAATAATGTGATAATTGTTGATAAGCCATAAAAGTTATAACTTTGCATGCGTTTCCGTAGTGGGTATCTAAAACTGGACAAGATCAAGTTTCCTTTGCGATATTAGTGGTGGGAGCTACACACACAGCCGGAGTGGCTATCCGACACGGTAAGACTACGTAGACCTCCTAACTAAATATACTGTTTAGAGCTACATGTAGACCTGTGATATACCTCTATTTTGTACCCTTTTTATATGGTTTTACTATGCTTTTTATAAGGTTTTTAAAGGCTTTTTGATCTAAAAAGGTAGTTTTTGTGGATTTATAGTACTAAGAGTCTAAACAGGTCGAAAGATGCATTTTGGAGCAAAACCACAGGATTTGGACTTTATGCCGCTCCGCGACACAGCATCAACTTTGGAAGAGCCCAAAAAACATTATACTCAATGGATTTCACCAGAACCAGTTCGCCGCGATGCCTACATGAGTTAGCTTTCCAATGCAATTGGAATCATGCAATTTGGACGTGTAGAATGGAAGATATGATCATTTCAGTGAAGAGTGTCAGATCAGCCGAAAACCGGACATCAACAACATCGGTCGACCAAGCCGGTTGGACAGGGATTCCAAGGCTCCCGTCCGACCCGACCGTCCTTCATCGCACCAACGACACCGGTCGACCGAGCCGGTCGGACAGGACTCCATGGCCCTCGTCCGACCCGACTTTTCTTCACCATCCCGTGCGCGCTCGACCGCCCAGCTCGACCCGACCACAATCCCGACCGACCGGTCGACCGCCCTGCTCGACCGCCGCCTTTCCCGCTCGACCCGCCTTAGCCGACTAAGGCCCGTTTTGCGCGTTTTCACGATTTACTCTGCCCGTTTACCTAATCTCGACCCCTGGAAGACCTAGCACTATAAATACACCTTTTTAGCCTCTCTAGAAAGGAGAGCCGCATTGTATTAGAGTTTATTAGATCTACTTTTGTTCTTAGAGATTTCAAGGAGAGAACCTTTATCTATTATCATTCTTTCTCCATCTCTCTGTGTTGTTACTTTGATCATGTCTGAGTGATTCACTTGTTAGGTTGCTAGGGTTACTAATTCAGTGAGTTGTTGGCTTGATCTATGATTTCGATTGATCTATGATTTCGATGAACTGTTAGGGATATCATAAGAGTCTTTGTCTCGTTTTGTTCACTTATTAATGCTGATTGCTTTACTGCGCATCGAGCAATCCGATCCTAGGTTGATTTGAGCCACGGAAGTGCTGTATCATTCGTCGGACCTATTCTTTGACAAGCTAGGTTTCTTAGACTGCGGAAGTTGATTTACTAAGCCTAGTGAGCTGTATTCGAACTTGATCAATTTAATGCTTGATTAACTATCTAAGGACATACCGAAAGTTTAGCTATTAGATAAGTTATCATAGGAGTCGGAGCCACGGAAGTGGAAAGACTTATTTTCGTGTTTTGTGTTCTAGACGGATCTATCATCCCATCATCCCTAAATTGATTCATATCTATCATCGAACTTATCATTGCTTGCTTCTCTGCGAATTAGCCCCTAGAGACCTAACGCCTTTCTTTCATTGCTTTACAACCTCGATTTCTTAGCCTTAGTATTTAGTTATACGATCACCAACCAATCATCCTTTATCTTATTCTAGCTTGATCCGAACTCCATAGATTTATAGTGTATTCATTTTAGCCAGTCCTTGTGTTCGATAACCTGTACTTCTGCGATCTGTGCACTTGCAGGATTTAAAAAGTCAGTAAAACCTGACCACACATCAACCTGTAATATAAACCTCTCATAAACGTAGACCTCTTATATGTATATATCGACTAATACGTGTCATTCATTGATTTTGTTCGCAGCACATGGACGTGGTTATCAACCTACTACGTCTGAGAATGCAAGAACACCTACAATGGTTTAGAAGCGACCATATATGTCTAGTGGATAGTGGTCTTAGTTTGTTCTGGCTCCAAAGTATGAAGATTTCGTCAAATATGTGTCGGATCTGTTTGGCCTTGGGAAGTATCTCCCCTGTGACGCACTAGATTATTTCCAAGGCAAGAAGCCAGAGTTCTGCCAAACTAACAAAAGATGGGGCAGAGACATTGATGACATATACCTTCCATTGAACGTTGGCGGCGATCACTGGACATATACCTCTCGCTACCGAAGAGGCACATCACTATCTGGGATAGTCTTATGGGGTATATTGAAGATGGACCGCTGGAGGCTGCAGTGGAACCTATAGCTGTCATGATGGCTTACGTGTTGCGGGAGATGTCTCCAGTGGAGGAACGGAAGAACTATCGTTTCGATAGGTTCACACATCAATGAATTCATTGGGTGCCACAATAAGATAGACCTGGGGATTGCGGTGTTTATTGCCTCAAGTACATCGAATGTCACGCGACATGAGTTCCTTTTTCAAGCATCTCTCTGTGCAAGAAGAACATCAAGGCAATCAGGGCGAAGTTTGCAAGTGACATATTCAGCGAGACAAAATGCAGAGGACCCACAATCCGTTTCTGGGAAGGTATGGATGCTTTCGATCCACGGTTCTGATTAGGCTACCTAGTGTTAATTTTAGGTACGGTGAAATAGAGGGTGATTTTTTAGTGCCCCTCTAACAAACGCTGTTATTATGTAGACCTCGTTGATCGGGTTTACAATTTTTGTATGTAACCCCTACCTAACAATTGGGTCCCTAACATGTAATCAGACTCGCATGTAGACTTAACGTCTGCAAACAAACGACTAGTAGAAAAAAAACAGTACTAAAAGTGCCGACGTTTAAGGGTCGCATGTAGACCTCAATATTCCATCATATAGACCTCATTATGGTATGTAGACCTCAATATTTCATACCAACTTAACGTCTGCAAACAAACAACTACTAGAAACAAAACAGTACTAAAAACATTTGTAATCAGAGTCGCATGTATATCTCAATATTCCATCCTGTAGACCTCATTACAGGTTGTAGACCTCTAAACAGCCTTTAGACCTCACTTTAGTTTTCCCCTGCTTCAGACACCTGATCACCAAGAGAAAAGCCAATATCTTAGTGGTTTGTATGAAAGAAATAACAAACCTGAAAGTAGTGTGGTAACTTACACAGAAGGGTCGCGTATAGTTGGGTTGCCTGCACTTAGAACAGCTGTAAACTTTGTGCATCTTCCATGGTTTCTTGCATTTCTTCTTTGACATTTCTAGCCATGAAAGCCATCTAGATTTCTTCTTTCGGCCAGGCGCAGCCTTCACGATTGGAGACAGGCAACGCTCGCTCTTTACTGACGCGTCTAGTGCCTCCTCACGATACACAGGGTGTGCATACGTCGCATACAAAGAGTCTTTAGTGTACGTTGAGCAAGTATAGTGCGACATGTGTACGCCAGCCTCAGCAAGCGCCGCAAGGACATACTCCACACTCACATTGACCCTGTTCTAGATCCACCACACAGTCCCTTGCTCCACCCGTAACATGGAACCGCATGCCATCTACTCGCTGGACATTCATGGACTGAGCGTAATGTTCACAGATGGCCAGCAAATACTCAACTCCCTTGCTGAACATAGTCTGTAGACTCAATGCATCTTCACGTCTTTTGTAGAACCTCAGCCCTAACTTCTCTCTGATAAGTTCGAGCAAACAGGGTATGGGAAAACCCTTGGCCTTTTTTATAGTCGAGTTGATGGGTTCTGCAATGTTACTCGTCTTGATGTTGTACATATCACCGGGAAAATGAACTCTAGACCATAGCTTAGGGTCAGCCTCCTCCAAGTATGCTGCGAGTTCTGGTTTGGCAGCTCGGAGTGAGTCCATGCACCGGTTATACTCAGAGAGTGTGTGGGCATAAGCAGCTTCTTTGACCAAATACATTAAATCCTTAGCATGGTAAATCTTCATAATATTTTGTTGAAGATGATATTAACATATACCCCTAGTTACCCATGGTAGAACCCTCACACAAGCATTTTCTATGGACATTGCCCTGTCTGAAACTATCACCATGGGATGAGGCGCAAAACAAGTCAAAAATTTCTCGAAAAACCATCCCCAAGACTCATTACTCTCAGTGTCAACCACTCTGTTGGCTAACAGAAAAACCTGAAAGTTAACGTCTTGCCCAGCTGCCACCAGCAAAACTCCTCCGTATCTACCACAATAACTCGCCTCAGATACTGAAATCCGGCTGTTGAATCCTCTAAAGAAACAAAGCAATACTTGAAACGATCCTCTTCATCACGCAGCAGGTGTGTTATAGTTCCAGGGTTTGCTTGCTTCAGTCTTCTAAGGTATGAAGGCAGTGACGCATATCCATCTTCTGGACTTCCTCTCACAAATAGTTGGGCAAATTTCATAGCCTTGTATGACGTTGTATAGTTAAGTCTCAGACCAAACATAACCCTCATAGCATCCGCAATATTTCTAGGGACAATTCCATCAATGATGCCAACCCTCTCCACAAATAGCTGTCCGATATATCTCGGTGTACAACGTCTACGGTGAGCTACACGGTCCATAACTGAGCATGTATGACCCTTAACGTACTTGGTAACCCATAACCTATTCTCTTCATTCTTCACAGCTACTCTCACCTTCCATGCACATCCATTGACAACGCATTTTGCCACAAACAAGTCTTTCGTGGACTTATAAACCTTGAATGCGAATCTTGCCATCACTGCCGTTATTCGCAAGTCAGCAAGAAGGGCATCCTTGCAGGCATAGCTCTGGTTCACATAAATACTGTCGGACCAAATGCTTGTGAACCTTCCACTTTCAACATTCCAATCACATCTACGCAGCCTTTCACGTAAGGAAATACCCTCACACTCGTCCTCGTCTTTGACTCTTCCATACTTACTATAATCTGCGTCGATGTCGTCGGGTTTATCAGTTGCATAAGCACCCATATTATCAGCATTAACATTCTCATCGTCATCAGTCTCTTCTTCTGAATTTACATCCCATGCTTTGTCTTCCCAATCTTTATCATCCCCCTCTTCATCATCCCTGTCATTATCATCAAACTCTTTATCATCCCAGTCTTTATCCACCTCTTCAGACTCATTTTCGTCCTCATCTTCATGTACCGGTTCATGATCGTTCCTTCCCATGCATATGTGGCTAGAGACGCAAAAGCGGATCACATGTGTTTTACATAATTCCACCAAGTTATGCACCTGTCTGTCGCTTGTGACATACATAGGAGGTGAATCAGTAGGCAATTTCTCCATCATAACAGCTGGTAATGGATATGACAACTCCAACAGCTCAGCTTTCATGTCCAACATGTAGTCGGTTAGCACCATTTCAACTAGCTCAGCATGTGTACAACCATCCCGCAGGCACAACATTCTCACTCCTCTCTTCTTCCACCTCAAAATGCCATCAAGTGTGTCTCTCATCGTCCATACTCCATACAGAGCAGCTAAAAAAACCATTATCTGAATGACAACAAATGCAAATCACATTAATAACGTTTGCCGGATACACAGTTGGTGGAACCGATAGACCTCATATGAGGCGTGAAGTCTACATAAATTAAGCTAGTTACCTAATTATGGCGAAAAACTAATACAGCCTTCATCATAGAAAACTAACATGTAAAACTCTTACAGGGCCAAGTAAGTAGCCTAAAAGAAGTATTTATGCAAGAAAATCTACAAAAACATTTATAATTTGCTCAAAAAATCAATTTTAAAATACCAAAAAACCTTAGACCTCCATCATAGATCTCGGCCGTAAATTTTAACAAGAGGTCTAAAACATGTTAGTTTTGCAATTGACCGAGGGAGGGCTTTCTTGGAGGTCTTCACTTGAGGTCTACAATAAAGGAGGTTAGTTTTGCAATTGATCAAATTTCTTTGTGTATACCTCATCATAAAGATAGACCTCCTTTTTAGGTCTACGGTAATATTAGGTCTACGGTTGAAGTTTAGACCTCCCTTGTAGACCTCCGAATATTTTTCGTTGACCAACTAATTATGGTAGATGTTAGACTGAGGTTTACCACTTGTGTAGACCTCAGCCGTAGACGTCACGCAAAAAATAGTCAGTGTAGACCACATGAAGAGGTCTACGTTGAAATGTTGAAATTCAGTCAATTGCAAAACTAACCTCTTTGACCGATAGACCTCATCTGTAGACCTAAAAAAAAAAAGCCCTCCCTTGGTCAATTGCAAAACTAACCTATTTTCAGAGTAGACCTCTTCTTGAGGTTTACGCCTATTTCTTTTGTTTTCAAAGGCATATATTTAGATCTCCCCACAAGGTTTAACTCCCCAAATTTGTTATGGTCAATTGCGTTGACCTGTAACCTCACTCCGAGATCTACGGTCTCGACACATCTGAAAACAACGAAAATGGAATAAAGCACTAACTGGCCGTCGTTTTTAGGGCCGCCGAGGGCTGAAAGTGTCTCTTTAAGCCTTCTGGACCGTTCCTCGGTCGTGAGGATAAGCCACACACCCGATAATGACAAAATCTAGAACTTGGAATTTTGAAAAGTTGATTTAAAGAGATTTTGGGATGAAAATAGAGAGCAAATGGAAGAGTAAGAGTGTAAAGGATGTAAGATTATGTTTGGAGTTTCACAATTATGAGTATGAATCATTAAACTCTTGGAGTTGGCTGCAAATGGTGGTTAAGGTCATTGATGAGAGTGACAGTTTCGTTAATAAGTGTAGAAGATGAGGTTCAATTGGTCTTCTGTCGGAGGACGTAGACCTCTCCCGTAGACCACACTCGAAAAAAATAATGGCATTTTCATCATTATCTGAAAAGTGGGTAAAACCAAACTGGAAAATAGAGGAGGTTACTTTTGCATTTGACCACAAATTATGGGTTACTTTTGCAAACGTACCTTGCTTTTCTTCGTTTTGATTATTTTAGTTTCTTTTAAACCCTAAAGAAAAACCAAATAACAATCATTGCTGCTTGTCTCTTGATGTTGTTTAGTTTATGTCTTAACATAAATCGAAAACCCCAAAATAATTGTATATGTTTTGCTTGTCTCTTTCGTTTATTGCTTTCATTAAACCACAAAATCATAAAAGAGTTGTTTGAGATTTCCTTCACCTTTTTGTTATGTGGAATTTTGATCTGTTTGTTAAGTCTTTGCAAGGTTAACAGTTGATGGAGAAGTGGTTCCAACAGACGCTATGTTACAAATGCTCACAGCCATGAGGGAGGAGATGCGGAACATGGGACAGCAAGTAAGTACTTTGAGAGCCGTATATGTCACTTGGAGCAGCCAAGACCATCAGCTGCTAGAGGAGCTCCCATACTTCAAGATCAGCTCACTGATGATGACATGCCGGATCTATAAGATGATCCACCTGATCCTCTTCATAGACAGCAGAGGAGGCACGATCCTCTAAGGAGGAATTCATCTCGTGAAGTAGAGCTAACCCCTCCTACTTTTGCAGGGAAGTCCAATCCTGAACTATACATGGATTGGGAGAGACGACTTGAGCACATTTTTGAGTGCTATGGGTACAATGAGCGCAAGAAGGTTGCTATAGCAGCAGCTACGCTCACAGACAATGTGTTGGCTTGGTGGGACAGAAACATAGCCGAGAGGAGGAGGCAACGTTTTGGACCAGTAGCCACATGGAGCGACATGAAATACCTTTTGTGGTTAAGGTATGTCCCTGAACATTATCATAGAGACTTACAAAAACATTATTGTACGTTATCTCAGGGAACAAGGAGTGTAGATGAGTACTTTGAGGAGTTTTAGAAGCTAATGAACTCATTGGAGCTAGAGGAGTCCAAGTAGGCTTTAATCGCACAGTTCATAGATGGCTTACAAGAAAGGATTGCAAGGAAGGTGGAGAGAGCTCAATACAGTGGGTTACATGAGCTGTTGCACCTCTCTGTTCAAGACATCACTTGCTCAAAGAAACAGAACGCCTCAGCCTTGGACAGCAAGTAGTTCCAAACCCTTGGATAAGAGCAAGGCTGTGGAGATTGATTCTCAATTCAAGGGAAAGAGCAATGACCCTTCCAAGTTAACTAGACCAGAACAGGATAAGTCCTCAAACCATGATTCAAGAACCCGTGACATTATCTGTTTTAAATGTCAAGGCAGGGGACCTATGTCAAGGGAGTGTCCAAACCGACGAGTAATGTTCATTACATCTGCTGGAGACTATGAGTCCGAAGAAGATGTGGAGTTTAACTCTGATATTTAGGATGAAGAGGTTGAGTATCCTAACAAACGAGAGCTTCTAGACCAGACAAGTGCTAAGTGAACTTGTCAATCAAACAGAAAAAGCTCTAAGAGAGAACCTCTTCCACACTCGATGTACCATCAGAAACAAGGTATGTAACTTATTGATTGATGGTGGTTCTTGTACTAGCAAGCTTTTGGTAGACAGGTTAGGTCTTGAGCGAACAAAACATCCCAGATCATACTCCGTACAATGGCTCAACTATCAAGTGGTTGTACCATTTAGTGTGGGAAACTATCAAGATCAAGTCACTTGTCATATTTTGCCAATGCAAGCCGGACATCTTCTGCTGGGAAGGCCATGGCAATTTGATCGAGCCATAATCCACAATGGTCGGACTAACTATTATTCCTTTGTACACAATGATTGTAAGTTCAATCTGGCACCTTCTAGCCCTTCTGAGGTACATAAACTCTATGTGCACATGAACAAGGAATCCAAGGTAAGTAAACCGAGCCTTTATTTATCTTCTGCTGATGTTGTTTAAAGAGAGCTTAAGTGCAGCTTTTGGATGAATATAAGTGCCATACGAAGTTAAACCCATCTTAGACAGGTTTCAAGATGTGTTTCCTGAGGAGATATCTCCTGGATTACCACCAATCCGGGGCATAGAGCATCAAATTGATCTCGTACCCGGCTCTGCCTTACCTAACAAGGCCGCATATCGGAGGAGACTAAAGAGCTAGAGAAACAGGTGAGAGACTTGATGAACAACGGCTACATCCGAGAGAGTCTCAGCCCTTGTGACGTCCCTGTGCTCTTTGTTCCCAAGAAGGATGTGACATGGAGAATGTGTTAATTTCCGAGCCATAAACAACATAAAATCAAGTATAGGCATCCAATACCATGTTTGGACGACATGCTCGATGAGTTAAATGGCTGTACTCTCTTTTCTAAAGTAGATTTGAAGAGTGGCTATCATCAAGTCTGAATGCGTGAAAGAGATGAATGGAAAACCGCATTCAAGGCCAAACAAGGCTTGTATGAATATATAGTCATGCCTTTTGGTTTGACCAATGCACCAAGTACATTCATGCGCCTCATGAACCTGGTTCTTCGTGATTATATAAGTAAATTTTTAGTTGTTTACTTTGATGATATACTTATATACAGTAAGAACCTTAATGATAATCTCAAGCATCTTGAACTAGTGCTTAAATCACTTCGCACGGAAGGCCTTTATGCTAACCTTAAGAAGTGCACCTTCTGTACTAATGAGCTTGTTTTCTTAGGCTTTGTAGTGAGTGAATACGGACTAAGAGTGGATGAAGAGAAGATCAAAGCTATCAAAGAGCGGCCTACACCGACCACAATAGGTCATGTGAGGAGCTTTCACGGATTGGCGAGTTTCTATAGACGGTTTGTGAGAGACTTTAGCACCGTAGCTGCACCGCTCACTGCTGTGATAAAAAAGAACGTGCCATTCTTATGGTGACCAGCTCAAGAAACCTCTTTCAAGACACTTAAGGAGAGGCTACAGAAGCACCAGTTCTAGCATTACCAGATTTTGAGGAGATGTTTGAAGTGGAATGTGATGCTTCTGGTTTGGGAATAGGAGCAGTTTTGCATCATAGAAAGCGACCAGTAGCCTTCTTTAGTGAAAACCTAAGTGGAGCTACACTCAATTACCCAACTTATGAGAAAGAGTTGTATGCATTGGTCCGAGCATGAGACATGGTAACACTACCTTCTATCTAAGGAGTTCATCATTCACACTGATCATGAGAATCTCAAGCACTTGAGAGGCCATACTTCACTCAATAGAAGGCATGCTAAGTGGCTGGAGTTCATAGAAACTTTCCCTATGTGATCAAGTACAAGAAGGGAAAAGAAAATGTTGTAGCCAATGGCTTATCAAGGAGATTTGTGCCGATCTCTACAATGAAAGCAAAGGTGCTCGGATTTGAGCACATCAAGGAGCTTTACAATGCTGATACGGGGCTAGGAGAAGCTTACCAAGCCTGTGGTGAAGGAGCTTTTGGTTCTTTTTACTTACATGATGGTTTTTTTATCAGGGAGAAATGATTGTGCATTCCACAATGCTCAATGAGAGAGCTTATACTCAAAGAAGCTCATTGAGGTAGCCTCATGGAACACTTTGGCGTGGACAAGACACTAGCAGTGGTGGTTGATCACTTCTATTGGCCACAACTCAAGAAAGATGTGGGGAAACATTGCTCTCGCTGTGTTGTTTGCCAGAAAGCCAAGTCCAGGTTACATCCTCATGGTCTTTATATACTTACCTTTACCTATTCCTAATGCTCCTTGGGTGGATATTTCTATGGATTTCTTACTAAGTTTGCCTAAGATCAGCCACAAAGACTCAATCTTTGTTGTGTTGGATCAATTTTCAAAGATGGCTCCCTTTATACCTTGTGACATGACAAATGATGCCACACAAACTGCCGACTTGTTCTTTAAAGAAGTGGTGCGTTTACATGGTGTGCCAAGGACTATTGTCTCTTATCGAGATACCAAGTTCCTAAGCCACTTTTGGAGGACCTTGTGGAGACAGCTTGGTACCAATATTCTGTTTTCCACAACTTTTCATCCTCAAACAGATGGACAAACTAAGGTGGTAAACCATACTCTCTCTCCTCTGTTAAGAGTTACTTTTGATCATAATTTGAAAACATGGTTGGAGTGCTTGCCCTTCATTGAATTTGCTTATAACCAAGCTACTCATTATTCTACTAAGATGTCTCCATTTGAGATTGTTTATAGTTTTAATCCACTAACCCGTCTTGATCTCTCGCCAATTCCACAAGTTGAGCAAGTTAATTTAGATGCTCTCAGGAAATGAGAGTTTATTGAGAAACTACATGAGAAGGTCCGAGAGAACATCTTAAAGAATACCGAGAGCTTTAAGAAGCAGGCTAATACAGGACGCAAGGAACTAGTGTTTGAACCAGGAGAGTGGGTTTGGCTACACCTCAGACCAGAACAAAAGGAGTTTGAAGCTTAAACCAAGAGGAGATGGACCATTCAAAGTCTTAGAGAATATCAATGACAATGTTTACCGCTTGGAGCTGCACGGTGTGTTTAACGTATCACATATCTTTGATGTTGCTGGTTTACCTCATGATGATGCAGATTATCCAGTCTTGTGGAAAATACCTTCTGAAGAGGGAGGGAATGATGAGCACAACAACCCAACAAAGGCCATGTAGAGCATACCGCTGGTCAAGGATTCACCAATGTCTCGCTCCAAGAACAGGAGACTAATAGAAGGGTTCAATGAAGCTGTAGAGAGCCTTCTCTGTACCATGAACCTCGGAGAAGCATTCAACATCTCACCCTTAGCCGAGAGCACCATGGCGCCTAAATTAGACATAATGGAGGATTTTGCACGTCTGAGCCTCAAGGAAGATCAACCTCGATCAAAGCGATGTAAGTCTGTTTACTTGGCAGGTAACAGAGCTCAAAACATCAAGACTCTCAAGTTGTAGCTTCAAGATATGCCCAAACAAGCAATGTAGCCGAAAGGGAACAAGAGGAGCAAGAAGACGTTTTGGAAGCTGCTGAGGGGGAGACACTAGAAGATCTTCGTCGAAAGGGAACAAGAGGAGCAAGAAGACGTTTTGGAAGCTGCTGAGGAGGAGACACTAGAAGATCTTCATCAAACCAACTCTAAAGGATCTGAGGAAGAAGACTTCACCATCTGAACAGCAAGAGACGGACCAGAATCAACCAAATTCTACTCAACACCACCTAAGCTCATTTCAAGCCAAGAACAGGTATTTTTGATTTATAAAATCTGTGCAGGTAAGAGTGAGTATCCCAGTGGTTCTTAAGCTCGAAACAACCCCAGTTCGAGCCCAGATGAAGCTACACGAGTTCGGTTTGATTTGGTTTAGTTTAAGTGTTATTTCCTTTTCTTGTATTTTTCTTTGTTTTTTGGTTTTTGTTTCAAGTTCAAGAAAGTGTGATGTACTTTCTTTCCTTATTTGATTATTTTGCCTTAGGGCTAGCTGAAGAGCTGTTTATAAAGCTCCCATGTAGCTTTGTAAAATGTTACCCTTGATTATCAATAAAATAGACGTTTTCTTCTATTTCTCTTAGCCGCCGCCTAAGACTAAAAACTTTCTTGCTTCTTGCGTGTGAGATTGACCAAGACCAAGTGTTTCTGTATCAGAGAACCTCTCATCCTCTATGTGGTGCCATCGATCCATCATCAATCCCATCAACCGTTTCATACAAGAGAGAGCGTAATAGACAGCTTGTAGAACTCCATCTCGGATTCAAGCCTTCTCTTATCATTCCATCCACTAATCTAAAGGAGAGAGCGTTATAGTCAGCTTATAGATCCCATAAGTCCATCCCTTAGCGATTGATCTAAGCCTCACCACCGAGTCTTACATCACAATACATTCTCAAATTCTCAAAGTGAAAACCTAATTGGTCTCCTGTCAAACAAAAACCAAACCTTATGTTTCTTCTCCACCTTCAGCAGTCTCGAAATCAAGAATCGACAAACTCTGTCGGAGAATGCAGGTTTCTCTGACAACGCTATGAACTTAGCAAAAGAGGAATTGCGAAGGACGTCTACCTCGTCCTCGTTCAGGGAGTCAAGGATCGTCTTCAGTTAGTGATATATCATGGTTTTTATGGGTTCTTAACCATGATATAGGTCTTGTTTATAGAGTCTTTTTTGTTATTTTTTTCGAGTCTTTACAAGTCTGGGTACGTTTGGTATTGAGATATGTAGAGGTTAATGGGCCATGAGGCCTTAGTTTCTAGAGAGTGTGTAAGATAAGTCCCACATCGGAAGTTGGGAGGGACCTTGAACAATATATAAGGGACCGACGCCTCTCCACTTATCACTACAAGAAAACAGGCTCCTTGCGACGGAACTTTGCGACGGAAAATTTCCGTCGCAAATTTGCGATGATTTTACGACGGCTTTGCGACGACATTGCGACGTATTGATAATCCATCGCAATGCCCTCGCAAGTTTGCGATGGAAATATTTCCGTCGCAAATTTGCGAGGGACTTGCGACGGATTTGCGATTATACTTAAAACCATCGCAATTCCGTCGCAAGTTTGCGAAGCTTTTGCGATGGAATCATTCCGTCGCAAAATTGCGACGGATTTGCGTTGACTTTTTTCCGTCGCAAATTATCTCGTCGCAAATCCGTCGCAAATTTGCGATGGAATTGCGAGGAAAAGTAGTTGGCCGACATGCGGGGGGTTAGGTACGCACGTGTTAAATGAATTTCACCTAACTTATTGCGATGGACTAGCTCCGTCGCAAGTCCGTCGCAAGTCAGTCGCAATTCCGTCGCAAATATGAATCCATCGCAAATCCATCGCAAAATGCCCATCGCAAATCCATCGCAATTCCGTAGCAAAAAACTCTCTCCAATCTATAAATAGCCAACGTCGCAACGTAAGTTTCGACAAACAAAGAAAGAGATAAGAGGAAAAAAAAAGAGAAGAAGAAAGAAAAAAAAAAAAAAAAAGAGAGAAAACAAAAAAATGAGTTACGGATTATATGAGTTACGAAGCTGGATGTACAATCAAAAAGATCCAGAGACCGGCGAAGTGACGACCGAGTTTTTTGAAGGATTACAAGGATTCTTTAACCAAGCGCAAAACCAACCAGAGGCTTTGCAAACCGGTAAAATATTTTGTCCCTGTCAGAAATGTAGGAACAAAAAATATGTCGCTATTGATACTTCAAAAGCACATGTATTTAATAGAGGATTTCTACCAAACTATTATGTGTGGTATTTTCATGGGGAAGGTCATTATAATACTATTCATCATGATGCGGGAAATAGTGGTTCGAGTCGTGGGGTTGAGGAACAAAATTATTATAACGCTAGTTATGATTATGGCCATGATCATGATAATTCGGGAAATGATATAGAATATCAGCAGGGAAATAGGTTTCATGATATGGTTACAGATGCATTTCATGAAACTACAACTGTTTTTGCTGATAATCCTATGGAAGATTTATTGGAAGAACCCAACACTGAAGCAAAAAAGTTTTATGATATGTTAGACTCTGCAAATCAACCACTCTATGATGGGTGTAGAGAGGGACTTTCTAGATTGTCACTAGCAGCTAGGATGATGACAATTAAAAGTGAAGATAACAGCAGCGAAAGTAACCTGGATAAGTGGGCTGGACTATTTCAAGAGTATTTACCAGAAGATAATCTTTCTGCTGGTAATTACTATGAAATACAGAAGTTGGTTGCTGGTCTTGGGTTACCTTATCAAATGATTGATGTATGCATTGACAATTGCATGATTTTCTGGAAAGATGATGATAAGCTGCAGGAATGTCGATTTTGTGGGAAGCCGAGATACAAACCTACTAGTGGAAGGAGGCGGGTCCCTTACCAACGTATGTGGTATTTGCCAATCACTGAAAGATTGAAACGGTTATACCAATCGGAGATGACGTCAGCGTCAATGAGATGGCATGCAGAACATTCCACACATCATGGAGAGATTACACATCCCTCAGATGCAAAGGCGTGGAAACACTTTCAGTCGGTACATCCAAACATTGCTAACGAGTCCAGAAATGTTTATCTAGGTCTATGCACGGACGGATTTAGTCCATTTGGTATGTCAGGGAGACAATATTCGTTATGGCCTGTCATATTGACGCCATATAATCTTCCGCCAACAATGTGCATGCAGCGAGAATTTTTGTTCTTAACTATTTTAGTGCCAGGTCCTAAGCATCCGAAGCGATCCCTGGATATATTTCTGCAGCCTTTGATTGATGAGTTGAAACAGCTGTGGTACTCAGGAGTCTGCACCTTTGATTACTCGCAGCAACAGAACTTCAACATGCGCGCAGTATTATTGTGGACGATTAGTGACTTTCCAGCGTATGGAATGTTGTCGGGGTGGACTACGCACGGAAGACTATCGTGTCCACACTGTCTGAATAGTTCGGAAGCATTTCAGCTGAGGCATGGAAGAGAACCATGTTGGTTTGATTGTCACCGTCGTTTTCTTCCTATCAATCATAGGTACCGAAAGAACAAGAATTTATTTACGAAGAATAAGGTTGTCCGTTATCCCCCTCCGGATTATCTTTCAGGAAAATATTTGCTTGACCAAATCGATTATTATGGCGGTGAGGAAACATGCAAACGTGGGGGCAATTGGCATTCTAATGCAAACATGCCTGACGGATATCTTAGGGAGCACAATTGGCACAAAAAGAGTATATTCTGGGAACTGCCGTATTGGAAGGATCATCTTTTGCGACATAATCTTGACGTTATGCATATCGAGAAGAATTTTTTCGATAACATCATGCATACCATTTTGAATGTCCAAGGAAAAAGTAAAGACAATATGAAATCAAGGCTGGACTTAGCACAAATATGCAAAAGAAGCGAGTTGGAGATTTCCAGAGACGGCAAACAGCCAATTCCGAGCTTTCGGTTGTCTGCGGATGCGAAGAGAGCTCTCTTTGACTGGGTAGCCTCAGATGTTAAATTTCCCGATGGATACGTTTCCAAGTTCTCACGATGTATTGAGCAAGGGCAAAAATTTTCTGGTATGAAGAGCCACGATTGTCATGTTTTCATGCAGCGGTTACTACCATTTGCGTTACAAGAACTGTTGCCGTCTCATGTCCACGAAGCAATTGCAGGTAAACAAGTATTCACATTTCTTGTTATTGAGTTTATGTACATATATAATTAATTAAATATGTTTTTACTAATTTGTTTATTGTGTATATATATATATTAAAGGTATTGGGGCGTTTTTCCGAGATTTGTGCACGCGAACACTGACAGAAGACGGAGTAGAGAAGTTACAAAAAAACATTTCTATCTTGCTATGTAACATGGAAATGATTTTCCCTCCGTCGTTCTTCGACGTGATGGAACACCTACCGGTACATTTGCCATATGAGGCGGCTCTTGGAGGGCCTGTTCAATTCAGGTGGATGTATCCGTTCGAGCGATTTATGGGACACTTGAAGGGAAAGGCCAAAAACCTTGCAAAAGTTGAGGGATCTATTGTACAAGGAAGTTTGACAGAAGAAACATCTAACTTCGCGTCTTACTATTTTAACCCAAATGTGAGAACGAGAAGAACCGCTACGAAACGATACGATGATGGAGGCGTTGCACCTGTATATAGGCATGATGTCCCTAACATCTTCAAAGAAATAGGCAGACTTGCTGGAAAGTTGAAGGAAAAATCGTGGGACCATAAACATTGGAGTGCGGCTCACAATTACATATTGCGTAATCTGGAGGAAGTGCATCAATTTGAGAGGTAACTTTTATAATTAATTATTTGTCAATTATTACGTATTCATATATAATTATGTTTGTATAACTTTATAATTAATTTCTGGTGCAGCATATTTGACAATCAGATGCGCCAAACATACCCTGATTTACAAGAAAACGAGTATGAGTTCTTGAAAGAACGTGACTTTGCTGGATGGTTACAGTTCTATGTAAGTCATCCCGGCCCTCTTCAATTTAATTAATGATATATAAACTTATATGTAACACTATATATACAATTAATGTGTTTCAATTCATTGTACCATTTGGTTAATATAGGTGAGAAAAGGGTATCATCCGGATCAAATACCGCTATGGCTGCATGAGATTGTGAACGAACCAATAGGAAAGATCACTACAGCACCAATGTATTGCACTCGCGGATACGTATTCCATACGTACAAGCATGGCATGCGGAAGTCGACCGCGAATTACGGTATTCATGTCCCGGGCGAAACAGAATTCTATGGAGTTTTGCAAGAGATCATCGAGGTCACATACCCAGGAATTATCAACTTGAAATGTATTCTTTTTAAATGTGATTGGTATGATCCGACACTTGATCGAGGAGTTCGCAGAAACGAGACGGTAGGTGTCACCGACGTAAATGCAAACCGGAAATTTTCCAAGTTCGAACCCTTCATCCTTGCATCGCAGGCAGAGCAAGTGTGTTTCATTCCTTATCCTCGAGTTAGGCAAAAACGGGAGACTTGGTTATCGGTCATAAAGGTCAATCCAAGAGGTTATGTATTTGGTTTAGATGATGATGTGGCTATGCAGCATGACAGAGTTGCAGAAGTATCAAACCCGATTGAATCCACTGACAATATCATGCACGTTGATCCCGAGAACATAGAAATCGAAGACGTCATCGACGATTCAACTGAAGATGGAGAGTCTGATGAATTCGATGAGCCTCCTACTGATGACGATGAACGGGAGCATAGTGAAAACTCTTACGTATCTGAAAATGACGGTGAAAATGACTTTGATTAATTTTAAGGTTTTTCTTTGTATTTTAAGTTGTCTGTATTTTAAATTGCGATGAATTTGTATTTCCGACGTACAAACATTATTCTTTTACGGTGGTTCCGATTGTTTTAAAAAGTAGCATTGTCACTTTTTACTTACAAGACTACACAAAAGTCATTTCAGGATAACTTTTTTGACCATCCATTTTTCTTGTCTCCGGATAACTTAACTTACGGTAGAAATGGGACGGAAACACTAAAATTTAAGAATCCCTCGCAATTCCATCGCAACCTTGCGACGGCATTGCGATGGATTGTTTAACTTTTCGGTTTCCATCGCAAATCCGTCGCAATTTTGCGATGGATTTGCGAAGGAATGTAAAATTTTAGTGTTTCCATCGCAATTCCATCGCAACATTGCGACGGAATTGCGATGGCTTGTTTTACTTTTTGGTTTCCCTCGCAAATCCGTCGCTAATTTGCGATGGAATTGCGATGGAATCGCAAATCCATCGCAATTCCATCGCAATTCCATCGCAAATTTGCGACGGATTTGCGAGGGAAACCCAAGTTTTAGGGTTTAGGGTTTTCTATTTTTCGTATAACAAGAGTTTTGGGTAATACAATCTTATTTTGTACTGTATAATTCAACACTAAAAGCTTTTTCTAAATAAAAATAGGTTTCTCTTTAACTCCGCACATATCAAGCTCATTGAGACTTATGAGGTATATAACATTACAAACGGTTTTGCTGTAACAATGACCATACACGTATATATGTAGGAATGTTCAATATCCATTATAACTTTCATATTTACGTACTAATAAGCATATATATTCAATATCTATGACCCTTGTTAGTCCGTAGTCAGGTCTCTAAACCCGAAACCCTAAAACTAACTTTGCCATCGCAATTCCATCGCAATATTGCGATGGAATTGCGATGGAATTGCGAGAAAAAGGAAAGGAAACCCTAATTCGCTCACGTCTCAATCGCAAAGCCATCGCAATATTGCGACAGAATTGCGATGGATTTGCGATAGAAAGTGTTTTCCATCGCAAATCCATCGCAACATTGCGATGGATTTGCGATGGCAAAGTTAGGAAACCCTAATTCGGTCACGTGTCCATCGCAAATCCATCGCAATGTTGCGATGGATTTGCGACGGAATAAAATCTATATATATAGTCCGCGAAAACTCAACCCTTTTTTTTCTTCTCCCCTTCGTTTCTCTTCTTCTCTCCGCGCTTCCGCCGTCTTCTTCTTCTCCCCGGATTTCTCCGTTTTATCGCAGCTCCGACGCCGCCATCTCTTCCCGCCGCCGTGCTACTCCCTCTCTCGCCGTCTTTGCCTCGCCCGCAGATCCGCCTCGCCGCCGCCGAAGATCCGCCTCGCCGCGCCGACGGTCTTCTCTCCTTCCGGTCTTCTCTCTACCGCCGTTTCTCTCGGATCCCGCAGATCCGCCTCGCCGCCGCCGAAGATCCGTCTTTGCCTCGCCCGCAGATCCGCCTCGCCGCCGCCGAAGATCCGCCTCGCCGCGCCGACGGTCTTCTCTCCTTCCGATCTTCTCTCTACCGCCGTTTCTCTCGGATCCCGCAGATCCGCCTCGCCGCCGCCGAAGATCCGTCTTTGCCTCGCCCGCAGATCCGCCTCGCCGCCGCCGAAGATCCGCCTCGCCGCGCCGACGGTCTTCTCTCCTTCCGGTCTTCTCTCTACCGCCGTTTCTCTCGGATCCCGCAGATCCGCCTCGCCGCCGCCACTGCCGCCGCCGCCGCCGCCGCCTCTCTTCCGCCGAGGAACCGCGCCACCGGCGACTTCTTCACTCCGCCGCCGTCCTTACTCAGCCACCGACCATTTGCGGTAATTAGATCCTAGTATTGTTTCAAAGATTTAGTTCTAAGATTTCATTAGGGTAGAGAATTTTAGTTCTAAGATTTGCGGTAATTAGATCCATTAGGGTAGAGAATTTTAGTTCTAAGATTTCAAATGTTAGATCCTAGTATTGTTTTAATTAATTTGAAACTAAAATATTGTATAAGACTGAAAATTATATTACAAGATATTGCTAAATAGTTAAGAATTTTGATTTCGATTTGTGATAATTTTGCTAAACTTGTTAATTATTTTTCATCTTTTTTCCTCTTTATTTTGTTCCTTTAATTTAATTTGCTAGGTTGTTAGATTAGTTTTAGAATAGATAATTTTGAATTTTAGATTGGAATTGCATTTTTAAAAATTCTTAGTATTATTTTAGTATTGATTTGTAATAGTTAGAAATTGTTAGAAAGTTAAGATTGTTAGAATGATTTTAGTATTGATTTGTAATAGTTAAAAATTGTTAGAAAGTTAAGATTGTTAGAATGATTTTAGTATAAATTGTTTCAAAGTTAAGATTTTAGAATTAATTTTTTTTTTAAAAATTGTTACAAAGTTAAGATTTGTTAGAATTAATTTTTTAAAAGTTGTTACAATGTTATAAATCTAACAAATTGTTAAAAATTGTTGCACAGTTAAGATTTGTTAGGTTATTAGAATAAGTTTTGGAGTATTTACATAATTATGAGATTATTAGAATAGTTTTTGCATAATAATTTTTACATAGATTTTTACTTTTTCTTATTTTTTTTATTCTAACTTCCTTTATTATTATTTTTAATATATGGCAGATGAGTGATCCAAACAACTCTTACATGGATTTCGTGGATCAGGGAGGAGGTGGTCCGACCCGTGGTGGTGGTCGTACTGCTTCCAACAATGGTCGTGGAGCTTCCCACGGTGGTCGTGCTACTTCCCACGGTGGTCGTGCTTCTTCCCACGGTGGTCGTACTGCTTCCCACGGTGCTCGTGCTGCTTCACGTGCCGTTCGTCCGAGTGGTGGGTTTACTTCTAGCTCCCACGCTTCTACAGGGCAGCGGGCGCAGCACCCGCCACGGTCTCCATCTCCACCCGCTCACCAGTCACCACCACATTTTCCGGCGGACGGAGATCATGCCAGGATTCCCGGCCACTTAGACGCATTCTATGCAGACATTAGAGACATTTTATATGAGCCTGGTCATCATTTACTTCCTCATCTTCATCCACTCCGTCCGCCGAACACTTTTTGGTAAATAATTTTTATTTTTATTTAGCTTTTGTTTTATTTAATATTTTACATTTATAAATATAAATTCTAATGTTTTGTTTTTTGTTTTTTGAGGTTCACTGATGATCCGTCCGTCGCCTCTTCGGTCACGGAAATCTTTGAAAGAGATTACAAAGAACCTTATGGTCGGTGGTCAGATGTACAGGAGGCCGACATCATTCGTTGGTTCGGTACATTCGGTGTAAGTTTCATTATGTGTTTAATTTCCTATTTAAAAATCTTATTCATTGCTTTTCATCTAATATTATTTTATTATTCTTTGTTTTTGTTGTTGAAGCGGAAGTATCATTGGGACGCTGGCATTACCGAGGTGGTTTACCAGGAGTTCAAGAACAAAGTCAAACAGCGGTTGCCTGATATGGTATCACGGTGGAAGCAGGCTTGGCGTAAAAAGGGAGATGCTGCCATGCCTGCCGGGTTCAGCACAGACGTTTGGGCTGGTTTAGTAGCATTTTGGCTGGACCCTGATCACCAGACTAGGAGCACCAACAGCAAGGCAACTCGATCGATGAGTAAGAACTCTACGCATCGATCCGGTCGACTTTCATACAGAGCCCGAGGCCGAATGCTCGTAAGTGTTTTTATTTTCTAATTATTATTTATTTATATTATGAGGTATTTAATTTATTTTTAGTTATTTTAATTTATCAATTCAAAATTAATTTTGAAGGCCGAGTCAAATGGAGAATCAGAGACGGATTTGCTGGCGGTTCTCGCTCTCACAAAGCGGAACCCGGATGGGTCTTTCATGGACGAAGATTCCGAGGAGCTTTACAACGACGTTAGTTCGAAGGTTCATGAAATGACTCAGGAGAGCATTGCTTCTGGTTCTGCTGAGCCTTCTACCGCCATGAGGAACAAGGTTTTTGTTGACGTAAGTATTTTTCAAATTTTTATTTCAATCCATATCTATTTTAAGTTATATATTTGTTTACTTACTAAGTATTTTTGTTTTTTTTTTAGATCGCTCCCCGTAAAAAGGGGAGAATTAGAGGGGTTGGTTCTCTTCAATCCCAAATCGATACTAGGAGCGGTTCTGTTCGCGGTTCCGCTTCTAGTCGGTTCCAGGATCACGACGAGGTTGCTCGGTTGCAGGATGAATTGACTGCAACGAAGACGAAGGTGGAGGTGTTCCAAGAGATGTTCGACTACTTGGGCTCCACGGATCCTAAGCTCAAGGAGATTATGAGCCGTCTATATCCAGAGCAGCAGCAGGTCCAGGGGGAAACCGGGGGAACCAACGGAGAAGATCCATCAGACCCATCAGGCCCGTCTGAGAATTTTTAGTTTATGTTTGAACTGTTTTTTAGTTTACGTTTGAATTTCGTTTTTTCCCGCATTTTGAATTATATTTGAACTAAATTTTAATATATTTCGAATTATTTATTTATTTTTTATAATATTTTTTTCCGTCAAAAAATAAAAATAAAAAATAAAAAAATATAAGATCTGCGACGGATTCGCGATGACAAAATAATCCGTCGCAAGTTTGCGATGGAATAATTTCCATCGCAAATCCGTCGCAAATTTGCGATGGAAACTAATCCATCGCAAACCTGCGACAATAAAATTTCCTCGCAAAAACGTCGCAAATTTGCGACGTTTTTGCGAGGAAATTTTATTTTCGCAGGTTTGCGATGGATTAGTTTCCATCGCAAATTTGCGAAAATTACGATTCCTCGCAAAAACTTCGCAAATTTGCGACGGATCACTTCCCTTGCAAATTTGCGACGGATCACTTCCCTCGCAAATTTGCGACGGAACATTCCGTCGCAAATTAGTCGCAAATTTGCGACGGAACATTCCGTCGCAAATTAGTCGCAAATTTGCGAAGGACAAGTTTCCATCGCAAGTTTGCGATGGAAATATTTCCGTCGCAAATTTGCGACGGAATTGTTTCCATCGCAAACTTGCGACGGATTTGCGACCGATACGTAATTGCGATGAAAGATTTGCGACGGAACCGAGTTTTTCGCAAATCCATCGCAAATGAGGATTTGCGACGGAATTGCGACGATATATTCCGTCGCAAATCGGGTATATTTCTTGTAGTGTATTGCCAATTGGTTTTAGGTTGGACGATAAGGAAACTTAACATGGTATCAGAGCCTGATCCGTACACTCTCGTGACCCGGCCCAAAAAGGGCCCGACCCCTCGACCCTAGGAAAGATGGTCTGGGCTAGAAGGGCCATTATCTCGAGGGGGGGTATTGAGATATGGTGGAAAATTTTCTTATCTATTCACAAAGCAAAGTTACATGGTATATATACGGCTCTATGTTAACCTAATGAGATTTTCTCAAATCTTTACAATAAAGGCTAACTTCCAAAAGTACTTCAAGACAATATATGAGACTATTTCATAGGAGATACTTCATCATCTGACCAGCAAGAGAAGGACCAAAATCAACCAAATTCTACTCAACACCACCTAAGCTCATTTCAAGCCAAGAACAGGTATTTTTGATTTATAAAGTCTGTGCAGGTAAGAGTGAGTATCCCAGTGGTTCTTATGCTCGAAACAACCCCAGTTCGAGCCCAGAAGAAGCTACACGAGTTCGGTTTGATTTGGTTTAGTTTAAGTGTTATTTCCTTTTCTTGTATTTTTCTTTGTTTTTTGGTTTTTGTTTCAAGTTCAAGAAAGTGTGATGTACTTTCTTTCCTTATTTGATTATTTGGCCTTAGGGCTAGCTGAAGAGCTGTTTATAAAGCTCCCATGTAGCTTTGTAAAATGTTACCCTTGATTATCAATAAAATAGACGTTTTCTTCCATTTCTCTTAGCCGCCGCCTAAGACTAGAAACTTTCTTGCTTCTTGCGTGTGAGATTGACCAAGACCAAGTGTTTCTGTATCAGAGAACCTCTCATCCTCTATGTGGTGCCATCGATCCATCATCAATCCCATCAACCGTTTCATACAAGAGAGAGCGTAATAGACAGCTTGTAGAACTCCATCTCGGATTCAAGCCTTCTCTTATCATTCCATCCACTAATCTAAAGGAGAGAGCGTTATAGTCAGCTTATAGATCCCATAAGTCCATCCCTTAGCGACTGATCTAAGCCTCACCACCGAGTCTTACATCACAATACATTCTCAAATTCTCAAAGTGAAAACCTAATTGGTCTCCTGGCAAACAAAAACCAAACCTTATGTTTCTTCTCCACCTTCAGCAGTCTCGAAATCAAGAATCGACAAACTCTGTCGGAGAATGCAGGTGTCTCTGACAACGCTATGAACTTAGCAAAAGAGGAATTGCGAAGGACGTCTACCTCGTCCTCGTTCAGGGAGTCAAGGATCGTCTTCAGTTAGTGATATATCATGGTTTTTATGGGTTCTTAACCATGATATAGGTCTTGTTTATAGAGTCTTTTTGTTATTTTTTTCGAGTCTTTACAAGTCTGGGTACGTTTGGTATTGAGATATGTAGAGGTTAATGGGCCATGAGGCCTTAGTTTCTAGAGAGTGTGTAAGATAAGTCCCACATCAGAAGTTGGGAGGGACCTTGAACAATATATAAGGGACCGACGCCTCTCCACTTATTGCCAATTGGTTTTAGGTTGGAGGATAAGGAAACTTAACATGGTATCTGAGCCTGATCCGTACACTCTCGTGACCCGGCCCAAAAAGGGCACGACCCCTCGACCCTAGGAAAGATGGTCTGGGCTAGAAGGGCCATTATCTCGAGGGGGGGTATTGAGATATGGTGGAAAATTTTCTTATCTATTCACAAAGCAAAGTTACATGGTATATATACGGCTCTATGTTAACCTAATGAGATTTTCTCAAATCTTTACAATAAAGGCTAACTTCCAAAAGTACTTCAAGACAATATATGAGACTATCTCATAGGAGATACTTCATCATCTGACCAGCAAGAGACGGACCAAAATCAACCAAATTCTACTCAACACCACCTAAGCTCATTTCAAGCCAAGAACAGGTATTTTTGATTTATAAAATCTGTGCAGGTAAGAGTGAGTATCCCAGTGGTTCTTAAGCTCGAAACAGCCCCAGTTCGAGCCCAGAAGAAGCTACACGAGTTCGGTTTGATTTGGTTTAGTTTAAGTGTTATTTCCTTTTCTTGTATTTTTCTTTGTTTTTTGGTTTTTGTTTCAAGTTCAAGAAAGTGTGATGTACTTTCTTTCCTTATTTAATTATTTGGCCTTAGGGCTAGCTGAAGAGCTGTTTATAAAGCTCCCATGTAGCTTTGTAAAATGTTACCCTTGATTATCAATAAAATAGACGTTTTCTTCTATTTCTCTTAGCCGCCGCCTAAGACTAGAAACTTTCTTGCTTCTTGCGTGTGAGATTGACCAAGACCAAGTGTTTCTGTATCAGAGAACCTCTCATCCTCTATGTGGTGCCATCGATCCATAATCAATCCCATCAACCGTTTCATACAAGAGAGAGCGTAATAGACAGCTTGTAGAACTCCATCTCGGATTAAAGCCTTCTCTTATCATTCCATCCACTAATCTAAAGGAGAGAGCGTTATAGTCAGCTTATAGATCCCATCAGTCCATCCCTTAGCGACTGATTCCAAGTTTAAATTCTGACCCAGCTTTTCGTTGAATGGAAAAGCGTTTTCCACGAACACTACGTCTCTTCTGATTCAAGATCAAACATATTCCATCCTTTCTCTCCAAAAGGATATCCAATCATGACACACTTTCTATGACACCCGCCTCCTACGTAACAAAGACGGCATGTCCAAGTGTATTAACTTCCACCACAAGGAAACGCTTGCTAGTTCAATACACTTAAGTCCCAAAGATCGTTCCAAAATGTCTTACAAAACCATCTTAAACTTAGATATAAAACCTGAATTTAAAACATCACATTTTACATATAATTAAAGATATTAAACAAAAACCTATGTCTTCCCCAAAACCATCACCAAGCCAAGTGACTACTCTTGTATGCCTCCGCGCTCACCTGCAAAAAAGAGGGGTGAGTAATTGGGATTACTCAGTGAGTGCAGGTCCAACGGGACCTATGATATACATCTCGTATAATCATAACCACCCCAGACGAAAGTCTAAAGCTAATACACGCAACACAAACAAGTCCGAAGACACTCATAGAACAAGAAATGACTCATGATCCTAACTGGTGCATCCACGCCTAATATCGGCGCACACCCCGTGGCATATAGCGGCACACACGCTGTCCGTCTCTATTTCAAGACACCTGGCTCGTCAAGCCACCAACGATGGACTATGGTAAGGGACACCTCAACCTCCCATATCCAGCACACACACATAAGTAAGAGACTCCTCAATCTTACTTATGCCATCACACAGTAAAAACCGCCTCTAAAGCTTAATCCCAAACCCGCACAAGTGATATCCCTCACACAATGCAAACACCCGCAACCACTTTCATACATCAATCAATCATTTTCGATTTAAACAACCTAAGGCACTAGGTTCAACAATCAACAACACAGTGCGGCGAAATAACATTACTTGGTGTTATATTATTAATATCAATTTCAGACAACACACAAATACATGTATTCAAATAGATACACGCAGGTATACACGCATTAACAATAGACTACTCAATCCATAATAATTATAAATATAATAGAAGTATACCACACCAGTCCTCACCTTGAATTCTCGGGATGAAAATGAAATGGGAAGAACGACTATGAGCTGAAACTAACTCACGGCAGGAGAAACAACCACACAAGTCAAGAGCTACTTGGACCTAAAGTAACAAAGAGAAGCCAACAGATTATATCCCTTGCACAACATCCCAATCATCACGTACTCCACGTGTTTACATGTTATCACCATAACATGGACATGATTATAACTCTCGGCCTTACCTTAGGCGATGACGAAACTGAACAGCCGCAACAACGACAAGACAAGTGGGGATCCAAAAGCTTGTGTCCTAAGCAACAACAACAACAATGGAGATTAACAACACACCTCTCGGCAAAAATACGTGAACTGAATTCTCACCTAAAACAACAGCGAAACAAACCGATCAATGGTCAAGATGACTCGGAGCAGTATATCGGCGACGGTGGTGGCTCGGGGAAGCAGATCGGTGACGGTGGCGAGCTGTGGCGCTGAATTCGAGGAGACGACGTGACGGTACCGATTGACGGCGGCTTCTTCTCACGGCAACAACACCGGAATCACTGGCCGGCTCAGATCTACGGACAGAGTTGATGGGATCGACGACGGCTGCGGATCAGGTTGGGCAGAAGTTCGGTGGCGCAAGTGGAGATTGTGACTCCTCCTTTCCCGTGCGCAGCTTTTTAAGTGAGGAAGAAGGATGAGGCGACATGAGGGTTTGGTTCTTATAGGACTTAGTAGTAATTTGGGCCTTTTCACATTCTATTGGGCTCGGGATGTCACACTTTCTGCTCCGTGTATCGAATTTATCACCACTACGCTTTTGCTTATGTGCAAAAGCAAGACAACCAAAGACTTTAAGGTTGTCGTATATCGGAGGGACTCCATGAATTAATTCATATGGTATTTTCCCTTTTAAAACAATAGATGGTGTTCTGTTTATTAAATAAGTTGCTGCTAAAATGCTCTCTCCCCAAAATTTCACAGGAAGTGATGACTGAAACAACAATGCTCTTGCCACATTTAAAATGTGACGATGCTTCCTTTCTACCCTACCGTTTTGTTGGGGTGTACCAACGCAAGAGGTTTGGTGAATGATACCCTCTTCACGAAAAAAAGAACCTAAACACATGAACTTGGTGCCATTATCACTTCTTATTGTCTTGCTCGCTTGTCAAACTGTCTTGAAACCAAGGCTAAGAAGTTTTTCAAGGTTTTCCCAACCTGAGATTTATCCTGAAGCAAGTATACCCACACACCCCGTGAATAGTCATCGAAAATTGTCAAGAAGTAATAGGAATTGCAAAGACTTGGTGTCCGGTAAGGGCACCACAAATCACAGTGAATCATATCAAAAATCCCAATACTTTTATTATCACTAGAATGAAAAACTTGACGACATTGTTTGGCTTTCAAGCAAGTTCCACAAGATAAAAAATCCATACTTCTACTTCCGACAAAAGGAATCAAATCAAAAATACTATTAGATGGGTGGCCTAATGATGCCCCAACTCCTCAGCACCATCTTTAATTATTCGTACGCAATGCAGTAAAGGTTGAAATCCGACGAAAGAAGTACAATCCGTCTCTAAGTTCCCCTGCTCCAGTCAGATTCCTCGTTAAACGGTCATGAGTCTGCAATAAGCTGCATAAGACAATCTGAGTCTGCAATAAGCTGTGATACATATATCAAGTTGCACTTCAAGTCGGGAACTAATAGAACATTCTTAAGCCTAAATTCCTCATCAAATACCACTGTTCCCTTTTCTTTTGTCACAGTGTTCTGACCATTCGGCAAACCAACAGAGCAAGGCAAAATATACTTCAAATCAACCAAAAAATCAACAGATCCAATCATATGAGTACACGCTCCTGTGTCAAGAATCCAATCACAATATTCAGTCTTACCACTTAATCTCGGAGCTCCACTCTGTTTCTGATCATCCAGAATTTTGATCAGTCTGCTCCACTGCTCGTTCGTGAGTCCTGTAAATCCATTTTTTACAGCTTCACGGCTACTCTCAACACTTTCTTGTGGTGTCACTGCATTCGCATAGATCATTCCTACTCGACCGCGTTCTCTGCCTCCGCCTTGACCACCTCCTTGACGGGGTGTTGATTTCTCACCCCACCAATTTGGATAGCCAATGACTGGGAAACAAGTCTCTGCGATATGTCCTGTCTTCTTGCACTTTGTACAGAAGAGCTTACTTTTTATCTTCTCCACTGCCATGAACGTTCCCACTACGAGCAACGAAATCCATTTGAGCTCCCTGTTGCTCCCTTCCTCTCACCATCGTCTGAATTCTTTCCACAGACTTCACCTTGGCGTAATTCTGATTCATGTTTGCAAGTGGGTCCATGCTGATAATTGAGCTACGGACTGTTCCGTACACAGTTTCATCTAATCCCAAGAGAAATTGATGAATTTTGTTATCTTTTTTCTTGTTCTCGATTTGCAAGTTCAGATTACAAGTGCAGTGTCCATACTTGCACGTCATCGTTGGTTCGTAATTCATCAGATCAAGAAATACATGAGAAGGAGAGAGAGCCGTCCTGGAGAGCAGAGAGAAGAGGCGTCTCTCAAGATCGAAGACACACACACACACTTACACAAAAATCCTTGAATACTTTTCTTTCTTTCAAGTTTGTATCGGATCCGAAAGAGTTTCAAGGAGAAATCGACTTTGTTCTTCATAAATAGAGAAGCTTTCTCATTCCCTTATCTCTTTTAATACTCATCATGTTTTCATTCATCATGTCTTGTATTGTTTGCACCATGGTCGAGGAGATCCTTTGCTAGGCTAATGGTAAATCAATATGCTCGTGAATTGTCAACTTTAATCTTTTGAATTAGGATAATCTTTTGGATTCTTCACCTCTACTTGAGCATAATGCGGCGTGCTTTTCTGATCAACTAGCATCGAATATTGGGTTACTATACTCTCCCAAAGCTTGCTATATTGTTGGAACTAGTATTTTGTGAGCAATAAGGTCACAACCATCGAAAGTTGAGTTGTGGACTATTGTGAACAACTGAATCTTGAACTTCTTTAATGCATGTTTTCAAACTATAATAACCATCGAAAGTTGAGTCTTTTAGGTTGGTTAAACATAGTGGTTGGTGATAGGTGTAAAGTTCTCCCTAAAAATAACTGCAAGTGCACAGCAATTTAGTTGTAGTGTATAGGGTTATCGAATCCAAACGTCAATCGATTGCACAGTAAATTCCTAGATTCAAATCAATGCTAAGAGAAAGAATGTAGATGTAATGCAAATATCAAGTAAATAAAAGCAGCAAGTGATCGATTGATGAGGTTTAAATTCAAGAGACAAAGGTTAGGCTTTGGGAAATTCTCAGGTTGATTCTGAATTGCAGAGTGAAATCTATCAGGATATTAATTAAGTACCGTTCTCGAACATGAACACTAATGTAAAATCAATCAACTTTCGCTGCAGAGATTATCTATGTCTAAATCCTAGAATTCCAAATTTCTTTGCAAATTCAATAAACTAGACAAGCATTAATTCCAGGTTCAATTGTTCACAAAATCACTAAACCAAATTCCTTTGCAGATAGGTATTTTGCTCATCTAAGATAGTTCAGGAAATCAATAACACTTTCGTGTCTACCAATTAACCTAAGATCATATTCTAGGTCGCGAAACTAGAATAAGCATTAAACATAATCCAGATGAAGAACTCTAATGATTATCCTAAGCAATTGCAATTCTTCTTCAACACTTGAAAACCCTTAACCTAACAAACAAACTATTCAGACATGGTGATTGAAGCAAACATCATGAATAAGAAAGATTGCATAAAAGAAATAAGATAAGAGATTAAAGGAGTTCAAAATCTTCTCTGAAGGAGTCTGATTTGTCTCTCCAAAGCTCTGCTACAAATCTCTCTAGAAAATAAGATACAAAATAGAAAAAGCCTGAACAATGGCTTATAAACCTAAAAATCTCCTAAAACACGATCTGGGGCAGTTTTGCAAATAAACAGAACTTCTTGGCCAAAGCTGTAATTCTTCCAAAGTGTTTGTGTTTTCGTCCTGTAGTGGTGTCGATCGACACCAAAGTCTGTGAACGCCAATTTGTCTTGTTTTCCAGCAGAAATCCCCAAATAAGCTCCAAATGGCTTCAAATGTTCCTAGGACCTGTAAACACTAGAAAAGACTCCAAAAACACCAAAAACCCTCTATATACAAGACTTATATCATGGCAAAAACCCATAAAAACCATGATATATCAACTCCCCTAGACTTAGCTTTTGCTTGCCCTCAAGCAAAACAATCACTAAACTGTGAAAGAGGTTTGAAAAGCGGAAACTCACTTACTCTTTAGAACTTGTACCAACCTTTGCACCTGCTCTCACTCAGAACATAACCAACATTAGACCAGTTTCACATAGTGGACACTAACTTGCAATTGAAACCAAACCAAACACTAAATCTCATGAGATAACTCAAAACTCTAAAGCCAACTCCTTAAAAATTAAAAGCGTGAGTTCTCAACAAGGGGTTATCGATCAAATAGCATTCTGATTTTTACCCCACCAAGTACAATCAAGACAAACTTCTAAAACTAAAACATGAATGCATTTTTTTTTTCGTTTTTTTTTAATTTTTTAATATTTTTTTTCTCTCTCTCTTTCTTTCTCTTATTATTTGGAATCAGTTTTTATTTAGAGCGCGAGTAGTGATGGTTGGAGCCACCAATTCCCGGTCCTTTTTATTACTATCATCCGGCGGGTTTCCATGGAGTCAGAAGACCAGTTGGACTGACCTTCATCCACTTCGTTTTCCCGAGGGTGTCGTTAGACTTCCCTTTGGGTTAAGAAAATCGAGAGTATATAACTAAATGTAAAGCCATAAATAAACATGATGTAAATGCATAAGCCTGTCTTGACTGGGCTGAAAGAGAAATCATACACATGTATACCAAACCCCTTGCTAAGAAATTTAAAAGTCAGGTTTATGCAAGGAGTTAAACTTCAGAGAGTTGAGTACCTTAAAGATACGGTTGTGATCCGGCAATCGGTCCGCTAGAGCCATTCTGTTCGGCTAAATCTGCTGTTGATGTCTGCCCCTTGTGATTGCAAGAACATTGGTTGATAAGGTAAGCTCCAAGAGAAGGTCCTAATTTCCTAACTAGTTTTGACTCAATAAAACAATTTGAAAACTTTTTTTTTAGAAATCCCTCAAAAACAAAAACAATGTCAATGTCAGCAACCACCTCCCCCAGACTTAAACAACACTGTCCCCAGTGTTATTCAGCCAGAGGAGGCAAGGAAAAAGAAAAGGATTTGAGTCAAAATTAAGAAAAAATGGACGTTTTACCTGTCTGTGATGTGGGTGTCGACCGACACCATGGGTAGTGTCGATCGACACTGGTTCGTCGCGATTTTTTTTTTTTCTTTTTTTTTTTTTTTTTTTTTTTTTTGTTAAAACAAAACTAAAAGTTAGTGAAAAGAAACGAAAATCACTAAGGAATTTCACCTACAAGTGGGTTGCCTCCCACTAAGCGCTTGTTTTCAGTTATTAGCTTGACTGTATCGAGGCTCAGACATCTGGTGGATCAGACAGTGGCAGCACATGCCGCGGAGAAAAGTGTCTCCTCATCCATGGTGGTGTGTAAGCATTTGGTGCATGAGATCGACCAAGGAATTGAGGAATAGCAGCAGGGCGGGATGTGAGTTTGGGTGGGACACTTTGTTTTCCTTCAGAATCATCAAAAGAAACACCAAGCTTTCTACGAGAATCTCGTTGCTTGCATAAGTGTGAAACAGCTTTTGGACCTTTGAAATTCTTATTGATGATATCAGGCGGTTTGGAATTGATTCCAGAGTGTCCATACCTTTGCTTTAGTGGAGGCTGTGTGGCTATGACATGATCCGCAACTGAAGCTCCATTCCCATTGTCCACCTTGTTCACTTGCTCACTAGTAACCACCTCCTTGACATACCCAGCAGCAATGTCATTTGAATGGCCTCGGATAGGATCATCATCTTTAGATATCTCTTCAGAAAAACTCTGACCATCAATGGTGGACTGTCGCCTTAACTTATCCATGTCAAAATGCAGGACAATATCACCCAATTCCAGCTCTATTTTCCCTTTCTTTACATCAATGATAGCACCAGCAGTAGGCTCTTCAGCATAGTCCAAAATCACAAAGTCTGTGGGAATCATGTGACTTTCAATCTGGAGTGGAATATCCTCTAAGACACCAAGTGGGATTCTCTTGGATCCATCAGCTAGGATAAGAGAGATCCTAGTTGGCTTGAAATCAGTCATTCCAAGCCTTGTAGCAACAGTGAGAGGCATCAAGTTAACACTTGAACCTAGATCACAAGGAGAATGTGGAAACTTGATTGTGGAGATGGAGCAATCTAGCACAAAGTTTCCTGGATCATGTAGCTTCTCTGGAACCTTGTTCCGAATCACAGCACTAACTTGTTCAGAGACCTTCACTTTCTTCTTCTGCTTAGGCACTGTGTTCAAGAGAACTGCACTTATGTCTCTGGTAAGCAATGCTCCTTCTTCAGGACTCACACCATTCATCACCATTCTCTTAACATATCTCTTTAGTGCAGGTGAAATAGTGACTGCATTAACAAGAGGAATCTCAACCATAAGCTTATCCATGATAGCTTTGCACTTAGCATCTTCCAGCTCTTGTTTTGACTTCCTAGGAGGCTTAGGAGGGTATCTTAGGCTTGCACACCTTCTCTGAGGCTGTTTCTGCAATTGTTTCGCGATCTGCCGTTGTCTGGGCCTGGTGTCGACCGAGTTTCTACCCTTGCGCATTGCGTCGGTTTCCTTCGCTGTCAAACAGAGTGCCATCAGCATGTTGAACCAAAATCATTGGCACGTTCATCTCAACTGGCTTCTTCGCTTTTCTGTTCGTACGCTCTAAGTGTGCTAGCTCTTGATTACTGAGATTGACTAGCTCTTTGTCCTTGTTGCTTCTGGTTTTGCGATTACGCATACACCTGAAACACCAAAAAGAAAGTTATAGAGCGAGTGAGTAACAAAAGAAAAAGAAATTCTTAGACAAAATTCTAAAACTAAAAATTTAACGGCAACGAAAGAGACGATTGGCAACGACGCCAAAAACTTGATAGGTGTAAAGTTCTCCCTAAAAATAACTGCAAGTGCACAGCAATTCAGTTGTAGTGTATAGGGTTATCGAATCCAAACGTCTATCGATTGCACAGTAAATTCCTAGATTCAAATCAATGCTAAGAGAAAGAATGTAGATGTAATGCAAATATCAAGTAAATAAAAGCAGCAAGTGATCGATTGATGAGGTTTAAATTGAGACAAAGGTTAGGCTTTGGGAAATTCTCAGGTTGATTCTAAATTGCAGAGTGAAATCTATCAGGATATTAATTAAGTACCGTTCTCGAACATGAACACTAATGTAAAATCAATCAACTTTCGCTGCAGAGATTATCTATGTCTAAATCCTAGAATTCCAAATTTCTTTGCAAATTCAATAAACTAGACAAGCATTAATTCCAGGTTCAATTGTTCACAAAATCCTTAAACCAAATTTCTTTGCAGATAGGTATTTTGCTCATCTAAGATAGTTCAGGAAATCAATAACACTTTCGTGTCTACCAATTAACCTAATATCATATTCTAGGTCGCGAAACTAGAATAAGCATTAAACATAATCCAGATGAAGAACTCTAATGATTATCCTAAGCAATTGCAATTCTTCTTCAACCCTTGAAAACCCTTAACCTAACAAACAAACTACTCAGACATGGTGATTGAAGCAAACATCATGAATAAGAAAGATTGCATAAAAGAAATAAGATAAGAGATTAAAGGAGTTCAAAATCTTCTCTGAAGGAGTCTGATTTGTCTCTCCAAAGCTCTGCTACAAATCTCTCTAGAAAATAAGATACAAAATAGAAAAAGCCTGAACAATGGCTTATAAACCTAAAAACCTCCTAAAACACGATTTGGGGCAGTTTTGCAAATAAACATAACTTCTGGGCCAAGCTGTAATTCTTCCAAAGTGTCTGTGTTTTCGTCCTGTATTGGTGTCGATCGACACCAAAGTCTGTGAACGCCAATTTGTCTTGTTTTCCAGCAGAAATCCCCAAATAAGCTCCAAATGGCTTCAAATGTACCTAGGACCTGTAAACACTAGAAAAGACTCCAAAAACACCAAAAAGCCTCTATATACAAGACCTATATCATGGCAAAAACCCATAAAAACCATGATATATCAGTTGGAGCCACGAAAGTGGGAAAACCATACCTTAGTGATTTGAGTTCAAGAACGGTTTTTAATGTATCCCCTTCTTTTGGTTAAATGTTGATGATTTGTGATGCTTTGAGATTTGCCTAATGCCTAGTGTTTTATCTTGTTGATTTCATTTGCTATTTACTTGTTTACTTTCTTAATCTCATTAAAACCCAAACTAAAATCTTATTTTGTTTTAGCTTGATTTAACACTTTCAATTTGAAGTACAACCGATAGGTCCTTGTGGATTCGATCCCATCTATACTTACCTTGTTGCTGTGCACTTTCAGTTACCTTTAGTGGGTTATTACTTGAAGCATGAACCCACACGCATCAAGTTTTTGGCGCCGTTGCCGGGGCCCTTCTTGTCTACAAGTTCGGACTAGAATCTAGACGAAAACGTTTTCTGTTTTCACTTTGTTATTTCACTTTTTCTTTTAGTTTGTTTTTAAATTTTTGTAGGTACAACCTAAAGCTGAGCCATGGATCAAGAAATACATAAAGGAGGCAAAGATCTTAATA
This sequence comes from Erythrophleum ivorense, assembly GCA_026724425.1. Lineage (NCBI taxonomy): Eukaryota > Viridiplantae > Streptophyta > Magnoliopsida > Fabales > Fabaceae > Erythrophleum > Erythrophleum ivorense. The sequence goes on from JAIUCV010000092.1 coordinate 2,849,691, forward strand.
GAAAACCTTGCAGCCAGTGATAGCAAGAACCAGCCGAGCTATGAGGAAACCGTAAAGGCCATAAACACAAGACCGGAGCAAACCAAATTTAGGGAGATCAAGTCCATGATTTCTAAGCTTTTGGAGAGGCAGCCACGACAATATCAAGCTTTTGAGAGTAATCTAGCCCCGGATGAAGAGATGGATAAAGAGTTCTTTGGAGATCATTAAACTACATAAGCATGCAAGACCACGGAGATAGGAGTCTTAAACCGTTTCTCAAGCCTCAAAACCGATTCTATGCTCAAGTAAACATGCCTAATAACTCTTACCCGCAGCCTGGTCAGCATTTTATACATAATCCACAAGCGGTTCCATCCCAACCAAGGCACCTACCGGCATATAAGGGAGATCAAGAGGATTAGTTCAAGTCTTTGACCCATGATTCATCCATGAACAGAGGGAAGCCAACAAGGAGATTCATGAGAAAATACACTACATGTACTATGATCCAAACAGCAAGTTTGATTCACTTGAATCTCACATGAAGCAACTTGATCTCCAAGTAGTTCACATCGCCTGCTCAATCAAGGAACCATTTGTTGTTCTTCCCGGCCAAACCGAGATGAATCCCAAGAAGGAACACATTGCCGCCATCCCTATCAGAAGTGGGACACAGCTAGATGAAGTGGAGATGCCGGAGGAAGCTGAAAAGGAACCACCCCGGCCTACGATTATGATAGAAGAAAATGGAGCCGAGAACAACAATGCAAATGGAGAGCTTGAAGAGGAGGTTACACCACCACCAATATCTCGAGTGTATAAGCCAAATGTGCCCTGCCCTGGTGCCTTCAAGAAGCCTACGAACTAGAAAGAGCAAGCAAAGATAGGAGACCTTGTGAGCCAACAAAGTGTAAGTCTACCTTTTGTTGATGCTTCCATGATCATCCCATCTTTGAGGAAGTACATGAAAGGTATCTTGACCAGCAATCTGATCTTAGAAGAAGGTTTGATGTTGATGACTCAAGATTGCAGTAGAGTACTACAAAATCAAATCCCGGAGAAGCTAGATCATCCCGACAATTTTGTACTCTCATGTGAAATCGGAGGTTCCACCTTTAAATGCTGCCTTTGTGATTTGGAATCTAGTGTGAACTTGATGCCTTATACAGTGGCTAGACGCCTTGAAATCACTAACTTCAGGCCTACAAAGATCCAACTAGTCTTTGCGGTTCGATCGGTTAGGCGACCGGTTGGGATTGTGGCCGATGTTCAAGTCATGATTGGTAAGTGCTCTATATCGGCCGACTTTGTGGTGTTGGCCCTCGATCAAGAGCCTAGGGATCCTCTGATCCTTGGAAGCCCCTTCTTAGCTACTGCCGGTTCTATAATCGATGTCAAGGGAGGAAATATTGACCAACATTTTGGCGATGTTGTGATGAAGTTTCAAGTGGACAAGTCTCTAAGCAAGCCTACAATTGATGGCCATACATTCTTGGTGGATAATTTAAGTGAAGTTTCTGAAGAAGTATATGGAGAGCTCATATTGAATGACCCCTTGGAGATTGCATTAACACAAAATGAGGAAGAAAATGATTACTTGAATGAAGAGGCTCACGGTTTGGCCAAGCTTTTAGATGGCGCGGAAACATATGACAATCTGGTCGCCTATGTTGGTTTGGGAGAAGAAGAAAAAGAGCCGGCTGCCTCTAAGAACCTCACCAAGTCCTCAAATGAACCTTGGAGTGAGCTAAGAGCACCCACGGTCGAGCTTAAAGAGCTTCCAGTTGGGCTAAGGTAACGCATATCTCGGACCTAACAACACTTATCCGGCTATCATTAACTCAAACTTAACTAATGTTGAGACAGCCTTATTACTTTGTGAGTTGAGAAAGCACCACAAGGCCCTTGGTTATTCTCTTAGTGATATCACTGGCATATCTCCAGACCTTTGTATGCACAGGATCCACCTTGAGTATGAGGCAACATCATCTATAGAACACCAAAGATGGCTGAACCCCAACCTTAAAGATGTTGTTAAAAATGAGATAATGAAACTCTTGGAAGTCGGGATCATATATCCAATCTCGAACATAACATGGGTGAGTCCGGTGCATGTGGTTCCCAGAAAGGTGGTGTCACAGTGGTAAAGAATGAAAATGAGGAGTTAATCCTGATGCGGGATAAGCTTTTCCCAATTTCTATCCCTTTTCTGCAAGTGCACAGATCGAGAGTAGTAACGGGTTTATCGAACACAAGGACCAGTTAGTGCACTACAAGGTATGAGATTGAGATTTAGCTAGGAAAGCAATATGAGTTTGGTTGTTGTCACGATTAAAGCAAGTAAAGTAAGCAAGTCAACAAAGAAAATAAAGTTGTAAATCAATGGATGGAAGGCGCTAAGCAATAGGATAATCGCGGGATGAGTGATTCAAGCAAGCAAGCTCGACTTGTTAGGGTTTTAAGAATGTGTACCACCTAGAACTCAAGACACTAATTTAGATATTTCCACTTCCGTGGCTCCGACCCCTATGTTGATCTATCTAATCGCTAAACTTTCGGTATGTCCTTAGATAATCAAACAAGCATTAATTCGATCAAGTCTCAATTGTTCACAACCTCTAGTAAATCAACTTCCGCAGTCTAAGAGAGTTTGCCCACCAAATACTAGTTCAGGCGAATGATTCATCACTTTTGTCGCTCAAATCTACCTAGCATCATATGTAGATTGGCCAGATCAACACCAAGCAATTAACACAAGCAAAGGTGAAGAGTTTATGTAAACCCTAATTCTATATATCAATTATCAAGCAAGCATGAACACTATCCTTTGATTTCCTATCACTTAACAAGGTAACTACTCAGACATAGAGAAGGAAATCGAATTCATATTCATAAGAACAGAGATTCGAAATCTTCTCTTGAAAGAGACAAAGAGAGAAAGTAAAACTAGAAGAACTTGTATTGAAAATAATATGTTATTGTATCTCTATGTGTGGCTCTCTCTTTTACAAGGCTAAAAAGATGTATTTATAATGCTTCAGAAGTTGAAGGGAGGCTTGACCTAGGTCTAGGTCGAAACATAAGAGGCGGTGTAAGTTTGGGCTTGAAAACGGGCAAAACGGGCTTCGGAAACGAGCCGGGTCGATCGGGACATGTCGTGGTCGACCGGTCGGTCGGGATGGTGTTCGGGTCAAGCTGGGCGTTCGAGCGGTCGGTCGGGATGGTGGTGGGGTCGAGCTGGGCGGTCGAGCGCGCACGGGATGGTGAAAAGAAGTCGGGTCGGACGGGAGCCTTGGAGTCCATGTCCGACCGGCTTCGGTCGACCGAATGATCGTCGTCAGGAAGGAAGGTCGGGTTGGACGAGGGCCATGGAGTCCCTGTCCGACCGGCCTCGGTCGAGCGGCTTTGATGATGTCCGGTTTCGGCTCTTTTGACACTCTTCACTAAAACGATCATATCTCCCATTCTACATGGCCAAATTGCATGATTCCAATTGCGTTGGAAAGCTAACTCACGTAGACATCGCGGAAAACTAGTTTTGGTGAAATCCATTGAGTAGAATGTTTTTGAGGCTCCTCCAAAGTTAATGATAGTGCATGAGGCTGCATTGAGGACCTTTTCCTTTGTTTTGCTCCAAATTGCATCGTTTGACCTGAGATGACTCTTGACACTATATATGCATAAAAACTACCTTTTAAAGCAAAAATCCACGGTAAAACCATGCATAAAGTATATAAAAACGATGTAAAAAGGGTGTAAAATTGAGGTATATCAACTCCCCCAGACTTAGATCTTTACTTGTCCCCAAGCAAATAGAATCCAAATCAGAGAAAGAGGTTTGAAAACGTAGAAACTCCTTATCCTTTTGAGAAACCTGTGGTGGCTTCCTCTCCTGTATTCCAGTAAAAACATAACCAATGTTAGACTAGCTTCACATAATGCTCGGCAAGCTTAGCGAACCATACCAAACTCAACTAGTCTCATCCAGCATTCCAGACTTTCCATTGTTAACTCCTTGCATAAATTTAAAACGTGTGGTCTTTATCAAGGGAATATCGATCATTAAGCACTTGTTCTTACCCACTTGAGTCTCTCCAGGATAGTCCTTGTTGAAGCTTTTGAGTTCTTTTCCTCTCTCTTTTCTTTTGAAGGATCGATCTTTCCCTACTTTTCTAGGGTATCATTTTATTTTTTCTATCGATCCTTCTTCCCTTTCTTTTTCTTTTGGGGAATAACATAGGATAGGCTTTTGCTTTTTCCTTGTTTTTGGTAGGTCTCCATAAGACAAGAAGGTGCAGACGTATGCATTCCTCTTGCTTACACGTTTTCCTTGTGCTTAAAAGCTTTTGATTTTCATTTTTCTGAGAGAGAGGAGAACTGCACTTTGTATTGGACACACCCTTTTGAGATCAAGTGAGGAACGACTCATATGTATGCCAAGTCCCTTGACAAGAAAAACTAGATTGATTAGGGTGGAGTTAACGTTAGATTGTCCGGGTACCTTAGAAATGTTGCCAAGTCGGTAGGTCGATCCACCGTTAGAGGTTCTGTTAAGCTTATGTCTCCAACTGATGTCCGCTCTAGGGTCATAGATTGTTAGCACAACACCGAAGAATCATAGAGATAGATCATAACTTCCAACTAAGGTTTTGACTCAATAAAACAGAAGTTTTGAAAAAGGTTGATAAGAGAAATAGATATAAGATGAAGACAAGACATGAACAAACGCATTAGTACCGACAATCCCCCCAGACTTAACTTGCACCTTCCCGGTGAAAGCAAATCCGATTAAGGGAGGTAAAAGAAAGAGGTAATAAGGCGTTCACTACAAGAAAACTACACGATTTGCGAGGGAAAAAACCGTCGCAATGACGTCGCAAATACTCTTTTGCGACGGAGTTGCGACGAGGTCATTTACGTCGCAAATTCCAAAACGTCGCAAATCCGTCGCAAATTTGCGACAAAAACATAAAAGTCGCAAATACGTCGCACATTTGCGACATTAAATTTAAGTCGGAATTTAGTCGCAAATTTGCGACTTGAGATTTCGTCGCAAGGTTGCGACGAGAATGCGACGGTATATATCGTCGCAAACTTGCGACGACAAAGGAAGTCGCAAATTCGTCGCAAAGATGAGTCGCAACTTAGTCGCAAATTTGCGACGGCATTTTGCGGCGAACTTACAGGTCGCAAATTTGCGACGGAATTCCGACTTCTATTTTCGTCGCAATTTTGCGTCAAATTAGCGACGAAAATCCGCCGTCGCAAGGGGTAATTTTTTGCGACGGTGTTGCGAGGAATTGTGCCATTCCGTCGCAAAAATAAATAATTTTTGAAATTTTTGATTTTATTTTTTGTTTTTTAAAATAAATTATTTGAAAAATAAATTTAAAAAAATTCAAAATAAAATATATTAAAATTCTAATATTAATAATACAAATTCGAGAATTAGATAGCAAAAAAAAAAAAAAGTCCATAAATAAAACTAAAATTCAGTAGAAGGGGCGGTATCGGTTCCCGTTCCCGTTCCGCCGAGGGATGGATCTGCTGCACCACTAGCTTGAGGCTGCTGCTGAGATAAATGACGTTCCATAATCGCTGCTAGGTTCGAATCATTTCTGCCCAAATAGCCAAACATCTCTTGGTAGCACGCTAACATCGCCTTCGCCTGAGATAATTCTCCGCCTTGAGAAGCTAGCTGAACCCGCATATCAGCCAGTTCTCGGGATTCCTCAGATCGAGATGAAACAGAGCAACGAACAGAATCACCAGTCGAACAGTCGACCTGTGTCTGGAGAGAACCAATCCCGCGAATCTTTCCTTTCTTGCGCGGTGCAGTCTGAAAAAAATAACAACTCCTGTTAAACATTACTATAAAGGTTTATAGTAATATATAAGACCACTCCAAACATAGACCAAACCTATTATATCAAAATCACACACACCAAAAAAATATCAAAATTTCAAACGTTAATTAGCAACATAAAAATCACACAAACCAAAAACAATATCAAAATCTCAAATCTCAAACGACAATTAGCAACATCAAAATCACAAATAGCAACATCAAAATCACAAAGCTATAATATCCATTGAAACAAATGAAACATTGTAGTATCCTAGTTCAAACTATTTTCCAAAACAATTTGGCAAAAAAAAAAAGCTATCAAAATGTGTAAAAACCCGAATTATGCTAATGTTTATCTCGAGAAAGACTTTGTTCTTCCGGGCTACAGAAAATGAGCCAGACTCCATACTCTCTGCGCCACCACTCCCATCATGAGTCATCTCCCCCAACTTGGAAGTGACATCATTGTACAACGCCTCTGAATCTCCATCGACAAAAGAACCATCCGGATTACGTTTTGTCAACTCGAGAACCTTCAACAAATCCGGGACAGTTTCTCCGGTTTGCTCCGCCTTCAAAAATTAAACAACTCCATTAACAGTACAAGTAAAGGAAATAAATAATTGAAGATTAAAAAAATAAATTTAAGATTACTTACAAGCTTTCGTCCTCGAGCTCTGAATGATGTCTGGCCGGAACGGTGTTTGGGAATCCCTTTTCCTTCTGGATCATAGTATCGTGCCGCCCTACCCTTGCAACTTCGGTTCTGGTGACCAGGATCCGCCCAAAAAGCTTTTAAGCCTTCCCATACAAGCGGGTCCCACCATTTTGGCTTCGCATCGTCGCCTTTCTTCATGTAGTTCTTCTTCAACCGTCCTACCCAATCAGGTAAGCGGTCCTTCACTTTCTCGTCAAACTCGGCACGGACAGTCCTCGAATAACCATGCTCCCAATGGTATTTATGCTACCAAAAAAAAAAACAAGTTACATATCACATTTAGTAAACAATAAAACAACCTCTATAAAAAAACAACTTTAAAACTTACCGCAAAAGTTATGAACCAACGGTCCAAGACATGCACCGGGATTTGGCCCCAATTGGCATGAGGTTCTTTAAAATCTTTCTCAAAGATGGCTCGAACTGACTGAGCAACTACTGCATCATCGTTAAACCTGAAAAAAAAAAAACCATACATGGATTGATCTTTAGAAAAATGTTAATAGAAATAAAAATAAATTAATATTTAAGAAAATGTACTACAAAGTCTTAGAAAATGTACCACAAAGTCCCAGGAGGACGGTGAGGATGGAGACGTTGGAGGAGGTCATGACCAGGACTATCAAGAATGTCCTTTATGGCCAAATAATAGCTCTCCTCATCAGCAGTAAGAGGAGGCCGAGGAGGAGGAGAAACTGGTGTAATCGTAGGCTGAGACACGGGAAGAGGAACTGGTGCCTCTTGGGTGAATGATCGCTGATGCTGCTCGGGAACGGCGGATGTATGAGAGGTAGAACACTCAGCAGTGGAAGGAGAACTTCCAAGAGAACCTGAACAGCCACCTGAACGGCCACCTGAACGGCCACCTGAACGGCCACGAGAACATGAACCGGACCTAGGAGTTGAGCGTCCTCCACCCGTCAGATAGCGCGTGTAGTCATTGGCCCACGGGTTTGTGGTTGGCTGCTGAGGTTGTGGGTTATCATTGTCCATCTGCAAAAATCAGATGAGAAAAAACAACAATTCAACCAAACTATTCCAAAAGTAAACAATTAATAAAACTAACAACAATTCAATCGGTTTATTTCTAAATCAAACTAACACAAAATCAAACACAAAATCAAAGCAAGAAAACCACACACATAATCACTTCTTATGTTCTTCAATAATATTTTTATAACCGTAGATCTTAAATATTTGTTGGAGTTGTGATTAAAATTATAGTGGGAAGGCCTTCAGTATTTGTTTACATTCATTTAGTTAGGTCTATATTACATAAATATGAAAACACCAAGATCGGTGGTTATGCCTAAACCTAGACAATTTTGTTGTCTTTACCAAATAAACAACCCATAAAAATTGTTCTCACGTGGCTCCTAAGCCTATGTGCTCGAAAGGTATGATCAAATTCACATTTCACAATCTTCTAAACTATAGATTTCTCAAAGGTATACTCTAAACTTCTAACCTAAACCTTCTAATTCACAATCCACTAGCAAACTATAGATTTCTCAAATCAAATGCAATTGATAATTAAAAAAAAAAATCAAACGAAAAAAAAAACCTTAAAATTGTTTACACCTGAATTGGGTTTGAGGCGGAGGAGAAGAGGCACCGTTCGTCGGAGGAGGTCGGCGGCGGATAACGTCGGAGGAGGTCGGCGGCGGAGGAAATGGGTCTCTAACGTGCTGGTGCTACAAATCCGGTGGTGGAGAGAGAGGTTTAGACGGCGGCTGCGGAGATGAGAGGTCGGACGGAAAGACGTGGAGGAAGAAGGCCCCGGCGTGAGGCGGCGACGGGGACGGCGGAGAGAGAAATCGACTACGGTTTCGCGTGAAGAAAAGGCGACGGCGATAGGCAGTGACGGCGGAGGTGAGAGAACTTGAAGGAGAGGAAACGTGAGAGATGACGCCGGCAAGAGGTGGTAACCGGCGGGGGTGAAAGAGGCGTCGAAAATCGTCGGAGGAGGAATAGATCGGGTGGAGAAAATAATGGAGGCGGATTAGGGTTTCGCAAGAAAAGTCGTCGGGTATTTTAATAAAATCTCAATTCAGTCGCAAGTTTGTCGCAAATCCGTCGCAAATTTGCGACGGATTTGCGAGGAAAGTTCAATTTTTTGACATATTCATATAAATCGTCGCAATTCCGTCGCAATATTGCGACGGTTTTGCGACTACACCGAACAATTCGTCGCAAGTTAGTCGCATATTTGTCGCAAATTTGCGAGGAATTTGTGAGGAAACGTTTAGGGTTTAGGGTTATCTATCTTAAACACTGGTTACGAATACTTATTAGCAGAAATTCGATTAAACTAAAACCTATAACTCATTGATTCTTGAAGATATTGAACTAATTGGCTCCAGAAGCTCAGTTGTCACTTAAAATCTTCAAAATCTATAACTCATCGAATGTTGATATGTATTACCTAACAAAACTCTTTAAAACGTAGAACTCACAAATACAATTGACCAATTGAGATTTAAAACCCTGTTTATGAATTGTAATAAGCCTTTAGGACATGAAGAATCATATATGTATACACATACGAAAGTACGTTTCATTTCTTAACCCTAAACCCTAAAATCGTCGCAATTCCGTCGCAAAATTGCGACGGAATTGCGAAGAAATTGTGTTTTGCGTCGCAAATCTGTCGCAACTTTGCGACAGATTTGCGAGGGATTCGCTATTCCGTCGCAATTTTGTCGCAAATATGCACGAAATGGTCGTTTTCTTGGCAACATATATATGGTTGGATGCACGAAAGAAAAATTCTTATCACGCTATTCATATTCATTTTGAAAGATATTTTTGGTTAGGAAAACGATGTTTTCTTTTTAAAGATTTATATAAATTATGCAGGACATAATTAATAATATTATTTAAAAAAAAATTAAAACATATATATTTCTTATAAATTACAAAACCTAATCATATTCATTTCCATATTCATTTTCGGAGTCATTTAAGTCTTCACCATGCTCAACTTCATCATTTGACTCCTCGAACTCATCCGGTTCTGCATCATCCTCTGTAGAAGCATCAACAACGTGTTCCACTTCGATGTTGTTGGGATCCACATGTAAAATATCTTCAGTGGTTTCTATGGGAGTGGATATGTGGAAAACTCTGTCATGCTGCATAGCCACTTCATCGTCTAAACCAACTATGCAACCTCTTGGATTCACCTTTATGACAGATAACCACGTCTCGCGTATTTGTCTAATCCGAGGATAAGGTATGAAACAAACTTGTTCTGCTTGTGATGCGAGTATAAATGGTTCAAACTTGGAAAATCGCCTGTTTGCATTTACGTCGATCACACCAAAGTTGTTCTCCCGAACCCCTCGACCGATTGTTGGATCGTACCAGTCACATCTTAATAAAATACATTTCATGTTGATAATTCCTGGATATGTGACCTCCATAATGTCTTGCAGAACTCCATAAAAGTTGGTTACACCGGGGACGTGGATACCATAATTTGCAGTTGACTTCCGCATTCCATGCCTGTACGTATGAAAAGTATAGCCACGAGTGAAGTACATTGGGGCAGTAGTGACCGTCCCAATTGGTTCTTGAACAATCTTGTGCAACCAAAGTGGAATTGGCTCCGGATGACGTACATTCTCCACCTACAAACAGTATGGGAGATAAAATCAGTTAATCAATTTAAATGTAGTTTCTATATGGTACGGGTTATTTGGATTATAGTAATCATCATGATATATATTGAGGAAATCTTACATAATACTTTAACCATCCAGCAAAATCACGTTCTTTGTAAAACTCATATTCGTGTTCTTCTAAATCAGGACACGCGTCTCGGATTTGGCCGTCGAAAATACTGCATCGAATTACCGAAGTTATATATATGTAAATATATATATATATATATCTGGCCTTAATTAAAATAAATTAAAACATAAATTGATAAGTTACCTCTCAAATGGATGCACTTCCTCCAAATTACGTAATATGTAATTGTGTGCTGCGGTGGAATGTTCATGATCCCACGATTGTTGTTTCAACTTACCAGCAAGTCTGCCTATCTGGCTGAATATATTTGGGACATCATGTCTATACGTAGGCGCAACACCTCCATCGTCATATCGTTTCGGAGCAGTTCTTCTTGTTCTGACAGTTGGACTGAAATAATATGACGTGAAATTAGATGTCTCTTCCGTCAAACTCCCTGCAACGATAGATCCCTCCACTTTCGCAAGGTTTTTTGCCTTTCCTTTCAAATATCCCATAAAACGTTCGAACGGATACATCCATCTGAATTGCACAGGTCCTCCAAGATCCGCCTCATGTGGTAAATGCACAGGTAGATGCTCCATCACATCGAAAAACGAAGGTGGAAAGTGTTGCTCCATGTTGCATAGAAATATCGGAATATTTTTACGTAACTGTTCTATGCCGTCTTCTGTTAGTGTTCTGGTACAAAGATCTCGAAAAAAAGCACCAATTCCTGTACAAAATTAAGGAGTTCAATGTAATCAATTTAAACATCAGTAATTGCTATATATATATATATATATATATATATGTATATATTAATTTAAATGGATTTTCAGGTTACCCGCTATTGCTTCGTGAACTTTAGTCGGCAAAAGCTCTTGTAAGGCAAATGGCAGTAATCGCTGCATGAATACATGGCAATCGTGGCTCTTCATACCTGAAAATTTTGTGCCTTGCTTGAAACATCTTGAGAATTTGGACACATATCCATCGGGAAATTTTACGGATGAGGCTACCCAATCGAACAAAGCCCTTTTCGCATCTGTCGACAAACGAAAGTTCGGAATAGGCTGTTTCCCGTCCCGAGTAATATGCAACTCGGTTCTGCAACATTTTTCTGCCAAGTCCAGCCTTGATTTCATATTGTCTTTACTTCTCCCCTGAACATTCAAAATGGTATGCATGATGTTATCAAAAAAAATTTTCTCGATGTGCATAACATCAAGATTGTGCCGCAAGAGGTGATCCTTCCAATATGGGAGTTCCCAGAATATACTCTTTTTATGCCAATTGTGTTCTACAGCGTATCCGTCAGGCATGTTTGCAGGAGTGTGCCAATTGCCCCCACGTTTGCATGTTTCTTGAGCACCATAATAATCAATCTCTTCAAACAAATCATTTCCTGATTTATATGGCGGAGGGGGAACGCGGACAACCTTGTTTTTTGTAAACAATTGCCTGCTCTTTCGATACTTATGATTGTGAGGAAGAAAACGCCGATGACAATCAAACCAACATGGTTTTCTCCCATACTTCAGCTGGAATGCATCTGTACTACCTAAACAGTATGGACAAGATAACCTTCCATGCGTAGTCCACCCTGACAACATTCCATACGCTGGAAAGTCACTAATCGTCCATAGTAGCACTGCACGCATATTGAAGTTTTGTTGCCGCGAGTAATCATATGTGCAAACACCTGAAAACCACAGATGCTTCAACTCATGTATCAACGGTTGCAAGAAAACATCAAGGGCTCGTTTCGGATGCTTAGGACCTGGAACTAGAATGCTCATGAACAAAAATTCTCGTTGCATGCACAAAACCGGAGGAAGGTTGTATGGTGTCAATATGACTGGCCATAGCGAATATTGTCTCCCTGACATACCAAATGGACTAAATCCGTCTGTGCATAAACCAAGATAAACATTTCTGTCCTCTCTAGCAAAGTCTGAGTGTACCTGCTGAAAATGTTTCCACGCCTTTGCATCTGAGGGATGGGTTACCTCTCCGGCTGTTGTGGAATGTTCAGCATGCCATCTCATTGCCGCTGACGTCCTTTCCGATTGGTACAACCGTTTCAATCTCTCAGTGATTGGCAAATACCACATACGTTGGTAAGGGACACGACTTCTTCCAGTAGTTGGTTGATATCTCGGCTTTTGACAAAATCGACATTCCTGCAACTTATCATCATCTTGCCAGAAAATCATGCAATTGTCAATGCATACATCAATCATTTCTGATGGTAATCCAAGACTCGCAACCAACTTCTGTACTTCATAGTAATTACCCGCAGAAAGATTATCTTCTGGTAAATACTCCTTAAATAGCCCAGCCCACTTATCCATGCAATTATGGCTTAAGTTATCTTCACTTTTAATCGTCATCATCCTAGATGCTAGTGACAATTTAGATAACCCCTCTCTACATCCATCGTAGATTGGTTGATTTGCAGCGTCTAACATATCATAAAACTTTTTTGCTTCAATATTGGGTTCTTCTAACATATCTTCCCTAGGAATATTATCCTCACGAAAAGCAGTTGTAGTTTCATGAAATGCATCAGTAACCATATCATGAAATCTATTTCCTGGGTTATACGACCCTTCTTCGTTTCCCAATAAATTCCCATCGTAATTATAGTTAGTATTATAATTATGTTGCTCAACACCATGACCCGTACCACTACTTCCCGCTGCATAAGTAGTACTATAATCTTCCCCATGAAAAAACCAGACATAGTAGTTTTGCATAAATCCTCTATTAAAAACATGCCTTTTCACAGTATCAAAATCTACATATTTCCCGTTCGCGCATTTCTTGAATGGACAAAATATTTTACCGTTTGCCATTGCTTCTGGTTGGTTTGTTGCTTGGTTGATGAATCCTCGAAGTCCGTCTGTGAAATCTTTCGTCACTTCTCCGGTTTCTGGATCTTTATGATTGTACATCCAATTTCGTAACTCATATATTCCGTAACTCATTTTTTTTCTTCTTTCCTTTCTCTCTTTTTTTTTTCTTTTTTCCTTTATCTCTTTTTTTTTTCTTCTTTTTTGTTTTGCGAAAAATTCTAAACTTACGACCCTCTATATATAGGGGTGGGAAAAAAATTGCAGCGGACTTGCTACCAATTTGCGACGGATTTGCCGCGACATTTGCGACGAATTTGCGCGAAAATTTTATTTGCGGCATTTTTGCGTCTCATTTGCGACGGATGTGCGACCTATTTGCGACGGAAATTATCCCTCGCAAATAGTTAGGTGACCTTCATTTAACACGTGTTTCACCTAACTCGGGGATGTCGGCACCCTTATTTCCTCGCTAAAACGTCGCAAAAACGTCGCAAATTTGCGACGGATTTGCGAAGAGATATACCTGTCGTCACTTTTACAACGCAAAAACGTCGCAAAGTTGCGACAACATTATAACGCCGCAAAACTGTCGCAAATTTGCGACGTTTTTACGACCGTTTGTTTTTACGTCGAAAATTTGTCTCAAATTTGTCGCAGCTTTGCGTCGATTTTGCGAAAAACATTTTTCCGTCGCAAATTGGCGATGGATTTGCGACGAACAAGTAATCCATCGCTATATTGCTTCAAAAACGTCGCAAATTTGCGACGGATTGATTTCCGTCGCAAAATTCCGTCGCAAATCGCCTGTTTTCTTGTAGTGGTTTGTGAATGAGAGGAAAGATGTAACCTGATATAGTATCAGAAACCGAAGAATGGTGTGGTGGATGATATGTCCGGCTACTATGTTTCTCCATAATGTGGATGAGATCCCGGCTTAGATAGTCAAGTGCTGTTGCGCACCAGCAATGAGCTTTAAGGGCCGCCTGAGTGTAGGTGAAGTAGGATCATCATGTGGTAGAACAGCAAGTAGGCGTGGTATGTGATGTGGTTGGGAATGAAAGTGTGGTGGGATGATGGTGGGATGATATGCAAATGAGGTGGGATGGTATGCAAATGAGGTGGGACGGAATGAGGGGATGGTGGGTCGGCAAGAGGGGATACGGTCGATCGGGCGAGGCACCGGTCGATCGTCCTGGTCGACCCAACCATGGTGAGTGCTGCATTCTTCTTTCCCGAGGTTTCTTTCTGCTTCTTTCATGCTGGATTCTCAAATTTATGTATCCAAAACTTCAAAACAAAACTATTAAATGAAAACAAAGATTAAAAAGGGATAGAAAAGACCTTATGGGTTGCCTCCCATACAGCGCTTGTTTATGGTCTTTAGCTTGACCGTTTGGCTCTTCTAAGAAGAAGTGGAAGGACATGGCCTGAGACAAATCCTTTTTGTGCTTGTCCCATCACGTCCTTGTTGGTGATCAGGTGGTTCATGAGGAGATATGAACCGAGAATGCTTGGTAGAAGTGAAAACGGGGACGGCATCATAGAAAACAGATTTGTTGACATTGGCAAGAGAGATGCGGCGGTTTGGCCAATCCATAATGGCTCCAGCAGTTGCCAAGAATGATCTTCCAAGTATAATAGGCATGTCACTTCCTCCTTTGATATTCATGATATAAAAATCCACCGGTATCTTTGTATCTCCAATTTCGAGCAAGACATCATAAACAACACCTCTGGGTTGTGCAATGGTGAGATCAGCAAGTCCAATACTGATATGTGAAGGTTTTAGGCGTGTGATCCCAAGGAGTTTGGCAGTGTGTGTGGGCATCAGGTTTATGCATGAACCAGAATCACAAATGTAGCTATCAAAGTACCTTCCATTGATTCTGCAGGGTATGGTAAACTGTCCTGGGTCTTCTACCTTGTAGAGGGTTCTGAAAGAAGGTTGCTTCTTAGCTTTCTCAAATAGCTCCTGAATCTCTTCTGGGGTCTCTTTGCAGTTGTGGAAGAAGTTGGTGAGTGGGTGGTTCTTCCAGGCCTCATGAAAGGTCATGCTTGTTGGTAGTGTTTGGACAAAGCGGTTGAATTCAGCTAGCTTCTCTCGGGAGATGGGGTTGTTGTACCACTTGGGAGGAGGTGTAGAGGGCGGAGATGGGGGTAGGGTTGCTGCATAAGATGACATAGAGAGGCGGGCTCGCCTAAAGAGTTGCTTAATCTCATCCTTGGTTTCTTTGCTACTAAAGAAAAACTCAACCAAATCATGGTTGTTCCAAGCTTCTTCAAAGGGGACATAGAATGGTATGGACTTCACCTTCTTGTTAAACTCCTTGAGCTTCTCTGGGCTTATCTTAGTAGGGTCGATGGGATCATATTGGAATGAATCCTTTGGTTCATCCAGGATGGTTCTCTTTCTTTGAATGCCGGTGATTCTAGGAAGGGCGAGTGTGCGAGCTGGAGGTGGAGAGAATCGCGGATCAGGTTGCTGTGGACTAGTTTCACTTCCTCTAGAGCTTGCATTGCTGTTAAAATTCTGCTTCTCTTCTTCATCATCTTCATAGTCTTCCTCATACTCTTGATCTTCTTCTTCGTTTCTTACAAGATGTGATGAGTTTTCCTTGGAGATTGCTGTGATGACATTGCAAAGGAAAGGAGGTGGTTTGGGTGTGGGGCTTCTTTCTCTCTGGTTCTTAGAGAAAAGAGATCCTTCAACGGCTGACAGCCGGTTATAGATGATTCCAAGATGTTTGTAATTATCATCATTGAAGCTATGGGCACCAATGCTCTTGCTAAGTAGCTCATGGTGTTTTGCAGCGACATCTAGCTTGATAAGGTTGAGTGATCGATCATGGTCTTCCTTGAGTTGCTTGATATCTTGGTCAAGCTTGATAACTTGGTTAAAAAGAACATCCATCTTTTCTCCAAGGGTGAGCTGAACATATTCGATCTTCTTCTCCATCTCTCTTGTACTTGTGACTTGATAGTCAAGGTACTCTTGTAGCATCTCTTCAAGCTTGGTTAGGCATGGGCTGTGGGGTAATCCTTCTGTGGCTTGGGGCAGCTGCTCAATGTGCGGTGGAGGATGGTGGTTTCTATAGGGCGGGTGGTAAGGTTTGAGTAGCGGCACATAGGGTTGTCCACGGGCAAACTTGTTGAGGAAAGCTTCCTTGTATCTTCTCCATGTCTTGAAATCATGTTGGGCAGAAAATCTAACCCACTCTTGAGCTCGGCCAGCTAGGAAAGTTTGGAACAAGCTGATCTTCTTTGGGTTTTCTCCCAAACCATAGGAATCACAGAGATTTTCGAAATTCTCAACATGATCTTGAGCACACTCCGATATGAAGTCATGGAAAGGATCTCTTACTACAAACTTGATCAGGTCGCCATTGATGGACTCCGGTGGTAAAGAGGCATCATCTTCTTCTTCATAAGATTGGTTGTGGTGAGGGTAAAAGCTTTGGTTATATTTGGATTTGAAAGGTGGGTTCCTGCTGAACCTCTTCAAGAAAGCTTCTCTGCAGTCTAACCTAGTGTTGATCTGAAAAGGGGGAGAGTATTGCGCCCACTCAAGAGCTCTCCCAGCAAAAGACATGCAGAATAGCATTAGCTCTTTTCAAAATTAAAGACTCCATAAGAATCACAAAGACCTTCAAAGTGATCAATGTGTTCTAGTGCATGCTCATTGTAGAGATCATGGAATTTGTCTCTCTTCACAAACTCAATCAGCTCCGGATCTATTTCTTCTTCTGGTGAGGCTAGAAGGTGTTCTTCTCTTTCATAGTAGGCTTGGCTAGACGTCTCCAGTTCGGCCGCATTAGGGTAGGGGAGAAAGTTCTTCTTGGTCCTCAAGGGTGCTAGTCCGGGACGACTACTGCGAGAATCCCATGAAGGTGAAATAGCTGGAGGGTTCGACATCCTCTTCTCTGTTGGACTGTCTCTAGGAGGAGATACGTGGCGTATAGGAATCGCCCTTATAGGACTAGGACATCTCAAATCCTCTTCCATCTAGGAGAAAGACTTAAAACCTGAAAAACCAAAAACAAAAAAAGGAAAAACAAGATTAAATAACTTAAAACAGGAAAAACCTAGACTAGATCTCTTTCAAAAACTTGTAGGCACGATTTTGGTCACCGACAACGGCGCCAAAAAGCTTGATGCGGGATAAGCTTTTCCCAATTTCTATCCCTTTTCTGCAAGTGCACAGATCGAGAGTAGTAACGGGTTTATCGAACACAAAGACCAGTTAGTGCACTACAAGGTATGAGATTGAGATTTAGCTAGGAAAGCAATATGAGGTTGGTTGTTGTCACGATTAAAGCAAGTAAAGTAAGCAAAACAAAGAAAATAAAGTTGTAAATCAATGGATGGAAGGCGCTAAGCAATAGGATAATCGCGGGATGAGTGATTCAAGCAAGCAAGTTCGACTTGTTAGGGTTTTAAGAATGTGTACCACCTAGAACTCAAGACACTAATTTAGATCTTTCCACTTCCGTGGCTCCGACCCCTATGTTGATCTATCTAATCGCTAAACTTTCGGTATGTCCTTAGATAATCAAACAAGCATTAATTCGATCAAGTCTCAATTGTTCACAACCTCTAGTAAATCAACTTCCACAGTCTAAGAGAGTTTGCCCACCAAATACTAGTTCAGGTGAATGATTCATCACTTTTGTCGCTCAAATCTACCTAGGATCATATGTTGATTGGCCAGATCAACACCAAGCAATGAACACAAGCAAAGGTGAAGAGTTTATGTAAAACCTAATTCTATATATCGATTATCAAGCAAGCATGAACACTATCCTTTGATTTCCTATCACTTAACAAGGTAACTACTCAGACATAGAGAAGGAAATCGAATTCATATTCATAAGATCAGAGATTCGAAATCCTCTCTTGAAAGAGACAAAGAGAGAAAGTAAAACTAGAAGAACTTGTATTGAAAAGAAGTCGGGTCGGACGGGAGCCTTGGAGTCCCTGTCCGACCGGCTTCGGTCGACCGAATGGTCGTCATCAGGAAGGAAGGTCGGGTCGGGCGAGGGCCATGGAGTCCCTGTTCGACCGGCCTCGGTCCAGCGGTTTTGATGATGTCCGGTTTTCGGCTCTTTTGACACTCTTCACTAAAACGATCATATCTCCCATTCTACATGGCCAAATTGCATGATTCCAATTGCGTTGGAAAGCTAACTCACGTAGACATCGCGGCAAACTAGTTTTGGTGAAATCCATTGAGTAGAATGTTTTTGAGGCTCCTCCCAAGTTAATGATAGTGCATGAGGCTGCATTGAGGACCTTTTCCTTTGTTTTGCTCCAAATTGCATCGTTTGACCTGAGATGACTCTTGGCACTATATATGCATAAAAACTACCTTTTAAAGCAAAAATCCACGGTAAAACCATGCATAATGTATATAAAAACGATGTAAAAAGGGTGTAAAATTGAGGTATATCAAATCCCCACAAGGACAATCACCAGCCACCGAATGTGCATCGACTACCGCAAGCTCAATACCGCCACTCAGAAGGACCATATCCCTTTACTGTTCATAGATCAAATGCTAGACAGGCTTGCTAGCCACCCTTACTACTGTTTTCGAGATGGTTATTCAGGTTTTCTTCAAATCCCAATCCATCCAGATGACCAAGAGAAGACAAAATTTACATGTCCTTATGGCACATTTGCATACCGGAGGATGCCTTTTGGATTATGTAATGCTCCAGCAACCTTTCAAAGATGCATGATGTCCATCTTTACAGACTTCATAGAGGAAATAATGGAGGTATTCATGGATGACTTTTCAGTTTATGGCTCTTCCTTAGGTGCTTGTTTGTCAAATCTTAGCAAGGTTCTTTAGGGAAAGGCGAGGAGGAGCATCTTGTGCTAAATTGGGCGAAATGTCATTTCATGGTGAGCGATGGGATAGTCCTTGGCCACAGAATATCAGAGAAAGGAATTGAAGTGGATAAGGCAAAGATAGAGGTGATGGTAAAGGAGTGAGAAGCTTGCTCGGGCATGCCGGTTTCTATAGGAGGTTCATTCAAGATTTCTCCAAGATTGCACACCCCTGACTCAACTCCTATGCAAGGATGTCCCATTTGAGTTTGATGGTGATTGCCTTACCGCTTTCAAGAAGATCAAAGCAGCCCTCATAAGCGCCCCGGTTGTACAATCGCCGGATTGGGAGCGTCCGTTTGAGATTATGTGTGATGCAAGTGACTATGCCGTTGGAGCTCTGTCATCTACTATGCAAGCCGGACCTTGGATGAGGCACAATGCAACTATGACACCACGGAGAAGGAGCTACTCGCTATTGTCTTTGCCTTTGAGAAGTTCCGGTCTTATCTTGTTGGGTCTAAGGTAATTGTCCACACCGACCATGCTGCCCTTAAGTATCTCTTGTCTAAGAAAGATTCAAAGTTGCGCCTCATAAGATGGATTCTCCTCCTACAAGAGTTTGATTTAAAGATCATTGATAGAAAAGGTGCGGAGAATAGGGTAGCCGATCATCTTTCCCGGATGAGGATCAAAGAATTACTGCCCATAGATGATTCATTACCTGAGGCGAGAGTCTATTCTGTCAAGTGCCATACCAATCACAAGGATCCAAGACACGCCACAACCTATCCCAGACAAGAGAATCGCCTTCGGCACGCGTTGGTATCACCACATGGCCAACTATCGTGCAGCTGACATTGAGCCTCCGCAATTTTTTGGATACAAGAAAAATAAGTTCTTAAAATACATAAGGTTCTACTTCTGGGACGAGCCTTACCTTTATAAGAAATCCCAGGATGGGATGTTTAGAAAATGTGTACTAGAAGAAGAAGTTGCGGGCATCCTTCGTGGCTGTAACGGATCAGCCTAGTCTGGCCACTTTGCTACATTCAAGACGGTTTCTAAGGTCCTACAAGCAGGTTTATGGTGGCCTACAATGTTCAACGATGCCCAGGTATTCATTTCAAAATGTGATGCTTGTCAAAGGATGGGAAACATGTGTAAAAGGAATGAGATGCCCCAAAACTTTATCTTAGAAGTTGAGGTCTTTGATGTGTGGGGGATAGATTTCATGGGCCCCCTTCCCACATCTTTTGGAGAGCAATACATCCTAGTAGCTGTTGAATATGTGTCAAAATGGGTTGAGGCCATAGCCGCTTCGACAAATGATTCTAGTGTGGTTGATATACCTCTATTTTACATGCTTTTATATAGTTTTACAATGCTTTTCATAAGGTTTTTAATGGCCTTTTGATCTAAAAAGGTATTTTTTATGGCTTTATAGTACTTAGACTCTAAACAGGTTAAAATATGCATTTTGGAGCAAAACACAGGATTTGGACTTCAAGACCGCTCCAGGACGTTGCATCAACTTTAGAATAACTTAGTTTGGTCGAGTAGATTTGGATATATGACGACTACAGTGGGGACATATACAAAAGAACTTCATTAGACTGCATCACTATATCAAACGGGAGGCAATGGCATGGACCCTTAAACTCAACGGATTTCAATGAAACTCGGCACCAATATAGCCAGATGAACAGACGAAAATCGGACACATCACTATCCCGCGTCCCGATCGACCGCGCCCGGTCGGACAGGAAGTTTAAGGCCTTCGTCCGACCCAACTTTTCTTCACCAACCAACCATCTCGATCGACCGACCGACCGTCCCGCTCGACCGAAACACGTCCCGATCGACCTGACTCGTTTCTGAAGCCCATTTTGCGCGTTTTCAAGCCCAATTTCGCGCCACCTCTTATATTTCGACCATTACCTAGGTCAAGCCGCCCTTCAACTTCTGAAGCATTATAAATACATCTTTTTAGCCTTGTAAAAGGAGAGCCGCACATTGGATAAGAGCCACAGGAGAGGGCCACACTAGGGAGTTCCCCTTAGAGGGATCCTCCATTGTTTTACTTCCTTCTCATTGTTTTCCTTAGGGAGAAGATCCCTTCTTTGTATCTCGACATAGAGAAGATTTCGAAACCTTTTTCTCCTTATAATAATATGATTTCTTTCTCATATTTGTGCTTGTTCACTTGCATCTTGATTGAGTAGATTTCTAGTTAGGTTTTAGGGTTTCAAAGAGTTCATGTATTGATTATGATTTGATGAATTAACTAGGGATATCAGTAGAGTCTTTGTCTCGGTTTGCACACTTGTTAATGCTAATCACTTGAAGGTACAACTAGTGATTAGATCATAGGTAGATTTGAGCCACGACAGTGCTGAATCATTCTCCGGAGATAATATTTGACAAGCTAGGTTTCTTAGACTGCGAAAGTTGATTTACTAAACCTAGTGAACTGTATCGGAACTTGCTCGATTTAATGCTTGATTAACTATCTAAGGACATTCCAAAATTTTAGCGATTAGATAACTTATCATAGGAGTTGGAGCCACGACAGTGGAAAGACTTATATTCGTGTTTTGTTTTCTCGATGGATCTTACATCCCATATCCCTATATAGATAGAAATCAATCATCAAACTTATCATCTATGAATCTCTACGATCTACCTATTGCCTAGAGTCTCTTTCATATTGAACTTACACAGCTTTTATATTGCTTTTACTTAGTTTAGTTAATTTGCATATCAAAACCACAATCTATCCTCTTGTCCTAGCTAAGTTAAACTCGCATAGCTTGTAGTGAACTTATCTGCTCCTTGTGTTCGATAACCCGTTGCTACTCTCGATCTGTGCACTTGCAGTATCAAGAATAGGAATTGGGTAAACCTGATCCTGCATCAAGTTTTTGGCGCCGTTTCTGGGGAGCAATACAACTGCCTACGAGTTCCCGAGAATAGCCTAGTATAGGATTTTTAATTTTAGTAGTTTTCGCATTATCATTATCATCATAGTTTTTGCATCATCATCATATATAGTTTTTGCATCATAGTTTTTGCATAATCATCACCATCCTAGTTTTTGTATCATCATCATCATCATAATTTTTGCATCATCATAATCATCCTAGTTTTTGCATTATTCACTTGTTTTAGTTTTTGTTTAAATTTTTCTTGAAGCCTTTATCTTTGTGTGTTTCAGGTGCAAACTTGAGTAAAAGATAAAAGCAATGATCTACGGCCAGGCCCAAGACAATGTCTTCTTAAGGTGCCTTACCACCAAGAAATCATGGGAGATTTTGCAAGGGAGCAGTCACAAGAAGTTAACTATTTTGGTGATTTCGTCTACTCTCCTAACTTCCAACAGCAAGCACCACGTTTTCAACAGCAAGGGAATCAATTCCAGCCTATGCAGCAGTACAATCAACAAGGCATGTAACCCATGGATCAACCTTACAACTTTCTTCCAACCGCACCTCATCCGGGTCAGCAAGAGAACAAGTTTGAAGGATTTCTTCAACAAATCTTAAACAGCCAAGAGAGGGTTAACAAGGTGTTGAATGAGCAGATGGACTTCATTTACAATGATCTTACTACAAAGTACGAGTCTGTAGTTACTCAACTCAAGAAGCTGGAGGTCCACATTGATCAAATTAATGAAGAATTGAAAAGACAAGAGATGGAGGAAAAGAAAGCTTTTTGTAATGTCATATCTACAAGAGAAGCTGAGTTCGTGCCCACCCATACACCACCCCAAACTTCTGTTAACTTGGCTACAAGACAAGAACAAGAGCATTACTCCTTGGACTCAACCGAGTTTACAAGCCGAAGCCACTCAAGAAAATTGTTAGCCCAGAGAAGCTTGGTGTGCCTTGCATCATTAATGGAGTTTTGTTCAAGGTTTCCTTATGTGACATATAATCTCACATAAACATCATGTACAAAGGAATAGCCAGGAAAATGAGGATTGAAGTCACTAATCCCTCTAAGACGCCCATGCGGTTTAAAGATGATCCTTATATCTCACATGGTTTCATCTCGGATCTTCTACTATCCATTGGAGAACACATATTTAAGGCTGATTTCCACATCTTAGAAATGAAACATGACCCTCACAAGCCATTGAGTTTTGGTTCATCATTCCTTGAAGCCAATGGAGCAATCTTGGATCTTCAGAAGCAAAGAATCTCTCTTTAAAAAACCAACAAAGAGATGACCTATCCAGTGGTTCCTATCAAAAGCTCTCATTCTGCAGATGTATGTGCTAGAGAGGAACCAATATCAGAGCCTAATAATAACCAAGAGGAGTTCATAGACGTCATATCAGCAGCCCCTCTCCTCATACCTAAGGAAGTTGTTATACCGGCAAAGACCAAGTGCATTAAGGTCTCAAGTTTTCCAAGCAAAATTTTGACACAAAGGGAGTATAAGGAGGACGTGATTGATGTCACACCACAGCCTACAAGGTCTTCAAGATGCTTCTCTAAGTTCAGAATCAGTTTTTCAAATAAGGAAAACGAAGAACCCATCAAAGATAAGCCACACAAGTGGAGGAATCTCTATCCCGGTGTGATTGTTTCTTGCAACAACGTTCAAGACCTTCAAGATGTCAATAGGAGAACATTCAAACCGTCGGGTCCAGAATGTAGAGAAGCTGAAGGAGCCTCAACTCTTCTGGTTGATCCATTGGACAACTAGAAAGAGAAAGAGTCAAGCTAAAAGACTTTAAACAAGCGCTATATGGGAGGCAACCCATAAGGTTTTTTCTCTCCCCTTTCCCTTTCTGTTTTAGTTTTATGTTTTTTTGTTTTGTTTTTGAAGTTTTGGATGCAGATATTTGAGAATCTACCATGAAATTTGAGAATAAATGGAGAAGAAACCTCGAAAAATGAAGAAAGGAGAAACCGAGTGGCCGGATCGACCCCGGCGATCGACCGGAGTACTTCCGTGGTCGGCCGTGTCCTCTCAGCACGTCCCGCCTACAACTCATCCATCCCACCATCCCATCCCCTCCCACTTACCCCATCCCACCATCCCATCCCATCACAATTACCCCATCCCACCATCCCACGTATCACATCCCATCATCTAAAACAACCAAGTTTTTTTTTTTTATAATTAATCAAGTGCGGAAAACTTAATTAAATCAACTCCAAAAAATAACATTAAATAATTAATCCAAAAAACCAAATTCAATTCCATAATAAAATAAAATACTAGCAACCTAAACACCAGGTTTGCAACAATTAAACAACTCAAACAAATAAACAATCCTATCATCCTCTCTTCACCCCAATTCCACGATCACACTTTCTTTTTACTTGCATCACATTAGGGAAAAAGAGATGCATAAGTATTTAAGAAATACTTAGTGAGGCAATCACTAAAATACTAGCAACCTAAACACCAGGTTTGCAACAATTAAACAACCCAAACGAATAAACAATCCTATCATCCTCTCTTCGGCCCAATTCCACGATCACACTTTCTTTTTACTTGCATCACATTAGGGAAAAAGAGATGCATAAGTATTTAAGAAATACTTAGTGAGGCAATCACCCCGCCTAAAGGCCAATTACGCAATTTTAACATATTTAAATATTTATAATAATTACCAAAATTATTAAAATAATTCTTCTTAATTATGAAATAATTTCCACAATTAAATAATAATTTTTAAACACTTAAATAATTTCCACAATTATTTGTAAACCAATTAATTAATTAAATTCACCATTTAATAATTAATTATCGAATTAAACCACTTAATTCCAATTAAACCGATTGAACCAGATTAAACCATTAATTAATTCAAATCGCCAGAAAACCGGATTAAACCGGACCAGTGTCGATCGACACAGATCGTGTCGCTCGACAGCCGGCCCGATTGGTGTCGACCGACACCAGCTTGGTGTCGTTCGACACCGATCCAGGAGATCGACGCCCAAAACGATTTTCTCAACACAGAAACACCAGAAACACGAAATCAACACCACAATCTCGATCAAAGACACAATATAACACATGAACAACCATGAAAAACACATAAACTCCACAATTCCACATTCCAATTTCCCAATTTGATTCTCTTGCGAGCCTACGGTCATGCACTCACCTTGATAACGGATTGAGAAGATGAAAGGGATGCAGAACAGCACAAAAACACCCTCAGATCGAACCATAACTCTCTATGGTTCGAAAAACGACAAAAGAAGTCGGCTCCTCTCTATTTATCTCACGACTTAGGGTTTCCAAACCCAAACCAGACAAAACCGGACAAATTAAATCAGACCGAAAT
The DNA here is from genome assembly GCA_026724425.1 of Erythrophleum ivorense. Classification (NCBI taxonomy): domain Eukaryota; kingdom Viridiplantae; phylum Streptophyta; class Magnoliopsida; order Fabales; family Fabaceae; genus Erythrophleum; species Erythrophleum ivorense. The sequence continues at coordinate 2,874,977 of JAIUCV010000092.1, forward strand.
TCCAAACTCTGACCGGTGTCGACCGACATCAGCCCTTGGTGTCGCTCGACACCACACAGAAACGACAATTCTCTGGTTTACGGATGTTACAATTCTCCCCCACTAAACTGGATTGGACCTCGAATCCCAACACAACACGTCTACCATAGACGACAAAATCCGGCGCACATGACCAAACACAAGAGATCCTCATCTGATCTCCGAGACTCACATCTAATCCTATATCATACGCACGTTTCCCAGACATCTTTACTCTTAACTCAACTCTGCCGGAGAACACTATCTCCGAAGGACATGCAGGAGAACACTATCTCCCAAGAGGAACACTATCCCCTCGTTACTTACTTCGCGACACACTAGTCACTAGTAAGTAAACATACCATATCACTTATACATGAGGTAGCAACCCTCTCGTACAAATCTATCAGAGAATACTATCTCTATAAGAGAACACTAGCTCTTGGCAAAGAGTTATTCGGGGACACCACGGCCCCTAGAGTAAAAATTCTGAAAGGTCTATAACATAACTGAATAGATTGTCTCACGACCCACTGGTCAACATACTTGTAACATCCAAACCACAAACCAAATATGAGGCAAACACCATCTCATATAACTCTAAAATGTATATCGTTACAACGCAAAACGAAAATACATAAGTCCATAAACAACAATAAGGACATAGCACCACGCTATCACAACTTGAACCACAAAGACGAAGGAGCTCACTCGACGACCTGCTTGTCGAACTGATACGTTGGGTTTTATGCTTCAAACTAATACAATTTATAACCCAACTTGGTAGAGCTGCAAGTGCACAGCCGTGGTAAGTCGGGGTCGAACACAAGGAAGAGAGATTTCGTTTCAAGTTTATGTTGAGTGATAAGTAGCTAGAACGAAGATATGAGTATGGGGTGGTCCTAAAATCAAAGGAAAACAAGTGAGTAAGTGAATGAGGTTGTAAACAAGATGGGAAAGATGTTAGGCAAGGGAAAATCAATGGAGACCTTTCAATGAAATGACAAGAGATTGCATGGGATAATTTAATAACCGCCTTGAACTCACAACACTAAGGTATAGCCTTTCCACTTTCGTGGCTCCGGCCACTATGCTTAAACAACCTAATAGACTCAACTTTCGATGGTTATTACAAGTTATAAGCATGCATTAGTTAATGTTCAAGTTGTGATTGTTCACTAAGTTCCTTAGGTCGACTTTTGGAAGCCTAAAACACTTAGCTCATCAAATACTAGTTTCGGCAATACAACAAGCTTTTGGAGAGTGTATCAACCTAAGTTCGAGTTGTTGAGGCGCGCTTTCCTAACAACAAGCAATAAGAGCAAGCAAAGATGAAGAACCAAAAGAGTAAATCCCGTTTTATGCAATCAAACAAGTCAAAACATATCAAGAGTCCATCGATCTCCCTCGGCCTAACCGAGAGATCTACTCGGACATAGTGAGATCAAGCAAGCAAGGCATATTTGATATCATTATGCAAGTATTAAAAGAGATAAGAGATTAAAAGAGGCTTCTCTGATGAAGAACAAGTCGAATCCCTTGATAACTTTCGATCCAAAGTACAAAAGAGAAAAGGAAAAGATGAAAGAACAAAGATGAATGCGAGTGCAAGAGTTGAACGGCGCCTCCTTCTTCCTTCTGGACGGCGCACCACCTAGGGCTTCTCCTCCTTGACGGCTGCTCTCTCTTTTGCACAATACACTCGCGGCTCTCCTCCTCCAAAGGCTAAAAACATTGTATTTATAGGCTTGAAGTCGCTAGGGTATTGAGGTGCTGAAAAAGGAAACTTTCCGGTTAACCGACTCTGAAGATTTGCGACGTGATTGGACCGGGTTTAGGACAAGTAAACCACCAAAAGCAAGCTGGGCTTGTGTTAAGTCGAGACAAGGTCCATGCCGCTGCATCCCGGGCCATTTGGTGGCGCCAAGTCTCCATGGGCTTCGTTGACTCGCCTGGCGGACACGTCTTGGGAGAAAAAGAGTATCTCCGTGATGGTTGATCCAAATGACTTGAATCCACTTCGTCGTGATGCATAACGCAAATATCTATCCAGCAAGACCAAGATCATGATTTGTGGACGTCGGGAAGACCCCTTGCCGCGGTTATCTTTCGGATGCTCCGGTTCTGTCCAAATGCGAGAATCGGACAAATGAAGTATTATTGATGCTCTTGACTTGGAAACTTGCATGGATCATGGTTTGAGGCTCTTTTGCTCCTTTTTGAATCCTTTTTGATGTTTTAACCTGTTAAGACTCCAAAGCCAACAAATACAAGAAAACTACCTCTAAAGGCATAGAACCTTATTGAAATCATTTGAAAATACCAATAAATACTTAGTGAAAACATGCAAAATATGATGATATCACGAACCACTTCCTGAACTTCAACTTCATATTTGCCTCTGGCTACCAAGTCTCCTCCTCTGTGCCACTACAGTGCAACAAGACTCTCAACAATGGCACCCTCTTTTTCTGCAGGACCTTGACTCCCCTCTCGAGAATCCTCACAGGAACTGCCGGAACTGTCATATCTGGCTGAAGATCCTCTGGAATCTCAGCCACTAACTCCTCTGAAGGATGCAGACACCTCCGCAACATCGAAACATGAAACACCTTGTGAAAGGCGCTCATAATCGGTGGCAATTCCAACCGATAAGCAAGTGGTCCAACTCGCTCCACCACCGAGAACGGACCCATAAACCGCAGACTGAGCTTGTTCTCTGCTATGGACCTGTTAGGGCCCCTCAACATAGCCATCTTGAGATACAATCTATCTCCCACCTGAAACTCAAGCTCACGTCTCCGCCTATCAGCATAACTCCTCTGCCTATCCTGAGCCTCCTTCATGTTCAACATCAAAACACGGATCTTCTCCGTCGTTTCCTGAACAACGGTAGCTCCATAAATGCTGCGCTCCCCCACTTGGGTCCAGCATAAGGGTCATAAGGAGCCTCCCATACAAAGCCTCATAAGGAGCCATGCCAATACTAGACTGAATTGTAGGCAAACTCTGCCAAACACAGATGATCAGCCCAATGGCCAACCCAATCCAACACACACATCCTCAGCAAATCCTCCAAAGTTTGAATAGTCCTCTCTGACTGCCCATCTGATTGTGGATGATAACCTGTACTCATATGGACCTTAGTGCCCATCTCTTTCTGAAATGCCCTCCAAAACTCTGAGGCAAATCTCGGATCCCTATCCGACACAATACTGACTGGCACACCATGCAGCCTCACAATCTCTCGCACCAACTTCCTAGCTAAAACAGCAGCTCCATCTGTCTTCTTGATGGCCAAGAAATGTGCGGACTTGGTCAAACGATCCACAATGACCCAAATCGCATCAAACGTCCGTGAGATAGGTAATCCCACCACAAAATCCATCGTGATCATATCCCACTTCCACTCTGGAATGGGTAAGCTCTGTAAAAGTCCACCTGGAACCTGATGCTCTGCCTTGACCAACGAACACGTGTTGCACCTTGCAACCCAATCTGCCACATCTCTCTTCATCCCAACCCAGTGATAATACCGTTTGAGGTCACGGTACATCTTGGTCGCACCCGGATGAATCGAAAAATTGCTCGCATGAGACTCTCTCAAGACCTCCCGTCTCAACTCCTCAACCTTGGGCACACAAACCCGTCCACGAACCAAAATCGTCCCATTCGCCGAGACCTGATACTTAGAACTAGCTGCCCACGATGCATCAATCAAACCCTGATCATCCTGCTGAGCCACTCTGATCCTACTGAATAAGTCTACCTGATCAGCTGCCTCCAAACCCAAAGGCTCCTCAGAAATAGAACAAAGACGCAATGTACAAATCTCGCTGACCAAAGCCTCCACATCCTGCTCTCTAGCTGAATCAGCTCTCCGTCGACTCAACGCATCTGCCAACAAGTTGGCCTTGCCTGGATGATAGACAATATCCATATCATAATCTGCCAGAAACTCCACCCAACGCGTCTGCCTCGCATTCAGCAAAGGCTGAGTAAAGAAGTGCTGTAAACTCTTGTGATCTGTAAAGACCTGCACAGCTCCACCATAGAGATAAGACCTCCAAATCTTGAGTGCGAAGACCACCGCTCCCAACTCAAGCTCGTGTGTAGGGCGGTTGCGCTCACTACCCTGCAACTGCCTCGAAGCATAAGCAATCACTCTGCCCTCCTGCATCAAGACACAACCGAAACCAACACCTGAAGCATCTGTATACACCACATAAGGCTTCCTCGGATCAGGTAATGCCAACACTAGTGTACTAGTCAACATCTCCTTGAGCTTCCCAAAGCTCTTCTCGCACTCCGGCGACCACACGAACGGCACATCCTTGCCAGTCAACCTCGTCATCGGCTGAGACATACTTGCAAAGCCCCTGACAAACCTCCTGTAGTAGCCTACTAAACCCAGAAAACTCCTGATCTTGGTAGCACTACTCAGTCTAGGCCAATCTCTGATAGCCTCAATCTTAATCGGATCCACAAAAACCCCCTCTGCAGAAACAATGTGGCCAATCAATCCCATCTCTCTCTGCCAAAACCTGCACTTGCTCAACTTAGCATACAGCTTATGCTCCCGAAGCTTCTCCAAAACAAGCCTTAAATGAGTCGCATGCTCCTCTGGACTCCTCGAATACACCAAGATGTCATCAATGAAGATGATAACGAACACGTCCAGAAACTCCCTGAACATGTTGTTCATCCACCTCATAAACGCTGCCGGCGCATTAGTCAACCCGAACGGCATGACTACAAACTCAAAGTGTCCATACCTCGTCCTGAACGCCGTCTTGCGAACATCTGCGTCATCAATCGGAATCTGATGATAACCCGATGCCAAGTCAATATTGGAGAACCAAGTAGCATCCCTCAACTGATCCAACAACTCATCAATCCTCGGATGTGGATACTTGTTCTTCACCGTGACTCGGTTAAGTCCCCGTTAATCGATGCACAACCGGATACTGCCATACTTCTTCTTCACAAACAACATCGGTGCTCCCCACGGTGAAACACTCGGTCAAATGAACCCTTTGCTTAAAAGGTCCTCTAGCTGCTTCTTCAGCTCTGCCAACTCCGCTCGCGCCATCCTGTAAGGTTTCTTCGATATCAGAGCTGTCCCGGGCTCCAACTCAATCGTGAAAGGATCTGACCAAGATTGTGGCAATCCCTTCAGCGACCGAAAGACATCCTCAAACTCCTGGACAACCTCGATACCCTCTAGAGCCAAAAAAGGGTGTCCCGATCCTCTACATCTCCCTCATCATCTGCAGATAAGACGGATGCCCCACAACCGCAGCACCATGCTGCCCAACAAAAGCGCCCTGCATGCTGCCCAACAAAAGCGCCCTGCTGTGCCCCCACCACCGGAGGAACACCCGGAGCCTGCTCTGGAACTGCCTGCAGAAGACGTGCCAAAAGCTGCGTCAGTAGTACCATCAACTGGTCACCAAGACCATTAGCCGGAGGAGCACCCGCACCCGGGGCAGCTGATATACCTCTATTTTGTACGCTTTTCATACGGTTTTACTATGCTTTTTATAAGGTTTTCAAAGGCTTTTTGATCTAAAAATGTAGTTTTTGTGGATTTATAGTACTAAGAGTCTAAACAGGTCGAAAGATGCATTTTGGAGCAAAACCACAGGATTTGGACTTTATACCGCTCTGCAACACAACATCAACTTTGAAGGAGCCTTAAATATATTCTACTCAATGGATTTAACCAAAGCCAGTTCGCCGCGATGCCTACGTGAGTTAACTTTTCAATGCAACTGGAATCACTCAGTTTGGCCGAGTAGAATTGGATATATGACGATTATAGTGAAGATATATACGGAAGAGCTTTATCGGACTGCATCAGTGCATCAAACGGGAAGCAACGGCATGGACTCTTAAACTCAACGGATTTCAATGAAACTCGGCACCAAGATATCCAGATGAGTTATTGTTCCAATGCAGTTGGAATTATGAATATTGGACGAGCAGTTTAGAAGATATCAGCCATCCGCGTCTCGGTCGGACAGGAGCTTTAAGGCCCTCGTCCGACCCGACCTTCCATCACGCCATCCACGTCCCGCTCGACCGCACCCGGTCGGACAGGAGCATTAAGGCCCTTGTCCGACCCGACTTCTCTTCACCACTCGATATGCGCTAGACCGTCCCGCTCGACCGACCCGACTATCCCGCTCGACCGACGACCGTCCCGATCGACCCGAGTCGGCCGACAAAGGCCCATCTTTCCTGATTCCGCGATTTTCTCGGCCCCTTTACCTAATCTCGACCCCATGAAGACCTAGGACTATAAATACACCTTTTTAGCCTCTCTAGAGAAGAGAGCCGCATATTGTATCACGTTTTAAACATCTACTTTTTTTCTTACAGATTTCAAGGAGAGGATCTCTCCTCCTACCTACAATTTGGAGAAGATTTCTAAACCTTTTATCTTATACTATGTTTTCTCCATCTCTCTGTGTTGTTACTTTGATCATGTCTGAGTAATTCACTTGTTAGGTTGCTAGGGTTACTAATTCAATGAGTTGTTTGCTTGATCTATGATTTCGATGAACTGTTAGGGATAACTTTAGAGTCTTTGTCTCGTTTTGCTCACTTCCTAACGTGATATCATCATATTTTGCATGTTTTTACTTAGTATTTTCATATGTTTTCAAGTGCTTTCAATAAGGTTTTATGCCTTTGGAGGTAGTTTTCTTGTATTTGTTGGTTTTGGAGTCTTAACAGGTTAAAACATCAAAAAGGATTCAAAAAGGAGCAAAAGAGCCTCAAACCATGATCCATGCAAGTTTCCAAGTCAAGAGCATCATTATAACTCCATTTGTCCGATTCTCGTATTCGGACAGAACCGGAGCATCCGGAAGTTGACCGCGGAAAGGGGTCTTCCCGACGTCCAAAAATCATGATCTTGGTCTTGATGGATAGATATTTGAGTCATGCATCACGTCGAAGTGGAATCAAGCCATTTGGATCAACCATCAAGGAGATATTCACTTTATACCGAGACGTGTCCGTATAGCGACAACATGAAGCCCGTGGAGGATCTCGCGTGTCTAAAGGCCCAGGATACCGCGGCATGGACTTTGGCTCGCTTGAGAAGAGGCTTAGATATTATTTGGAGGTTTCCTTGGCCTTATCTCGGCCCATACACGTCGCAAAAGATTGACTCCAGCTCATCGGAAAGTTTCCTTTTCCGGCACCACGAAGACCTAAGCGATTCCTCACCTATATATACAAGTTTTTAGCCTCAGAAAAAGGGAGAGAAGGGTTTTGGCCGTCAAGAAGAACCAGAGAGAGAGCTGCGCAGTCCAAGGGAGGAGAAAGGAGGCGCCGCTCAAGACCCTAGCTCACATAAAACCTTGTTCTTCCCTCTTCTTTGCTTTGTTACCTTTGTACTCGAGATTTCAAGTTATCAAAGGAGACCCGACTTGTTTCTTCAATAGAGAAGCTTTTCTATTCCCTTTATCTCTTACTTGTGCTTATGATTATGCTTTCAATCATGCTTTGCTTGCTTGTTTGCGCCATGGCCGAGTAGATCTCTCGTTTAGGCCGAGGGAGATCGATGGGCTCATGATATGATTTGACTTATATGATTGCATAAACCGGGATTTCACCATTTGGACCTTCATCTTTGCTTGTTCATAATGCTTGTTGTTAGGAAAGCGCGCCTAAACAACTTGATTCTAGGTTGATACACTCTCCAAAAGCTTGTTGTATTGCCGAAACTAGTATTTGATGAGCTAAGTGTCTTAGGCTTCCAAAAGTCGACCTAAGGAATTTAGTGAGCAATCACGACTTGAACACTAGTTAATGCATGCTTATAACTTGTAATAACCATCGAAAGTTGAGTCTATTAGGTTGTTTAAGCATAGTAGCCGGAGCCACGAAAGTGGAAAGGTTATACCGTAGTGTTGTGAGTTCAAGGCGGTTTATAAATTATCCCATGCAATCTCTTGTCATTTCATTGAATGTTTCCATTGATTATCCTTTGCCTAACATTTTTCCCATCTTGTTTACAACCTCATTCACATTCTCACTTGTTTTCCTTTGATTTTAGGATCACCCCACACTCATATCTTTGTTCTAGCTACTTATCACTCAACATAAACTTGAAACGAAATCTCTCTTCCTTGTGTTCGACCCCGACTTACCACGGCTGTGCACTTGCAGCTCTACCAAGTTGGGTTATAAATTGTATTAGTTTGAAGCATAAAACCCAACGCATCAAGCTCTTTGGCGCCGTTGCCGGGGAAGAGTTGCATTTCTTTCAAGTTTCTTGATTGATTTTTAGTCTAGTTCTTTTTATTTTTGCATTCCATTTTCTGTTTTTCATAAAATTCTAAAAAACCATAAAAATTTTACTTAATACTCTTTCTTTGTGTCTCTTAGGTGCATGACAAGAAGGTCCAATCCGGATAATACCATAGAAGAAGATCTTGACATTGACCAACTTGAAAGAACACTTAGGCGGCAAAGAAGAGAAAGAATGAATCAAGGCGGTGAAACCGCGGTACAAGGTGGCCAAAAACACGCCCCTGACCAAGAACAACAACCACAAGCCCCTCATGTCTTACCAGAAGCCGGAGTTGACCAGCCAGCACAAGGAGCCGTGCCTCAACCCAATCAAAACGCCCCCGGTGTAGCCGATCAACCGCAGCCGCAACAACAACATCAACAACAACCGGAGCCACAAAACGCCGGTCAACCACCAAACCAGCATCATCAAAACCCCCATGGCGGTCACCAAGGGATGCCTCAAGCTCAACCACATCAGCCTCCAAGGAGAGCCCAATTCGCTCAGCATCCAAGGCATCCGACTATGGGAGATTTTGATTCATCCGATGCATTCTTCTTGGATAGGAATCCAATCCGACCACCACAACCCCCAAGGAACGACTTTGAGATCAAGCCACAAATCATTGCCTTGGTGAAACAAAACCAATTCCATGGTTTGTCCACCGAACATCCACTTGACCATGTCGACACCTTTGAAGAGATATGTAGCACTACTCGGATCAATGGAGTGTCACCGGACTACTTCAAGTGCAAATTGTTTACCTTCTCTCTAAGTGACAAAGCACTTAGATGGGTAAAGTCTCTACCACCTCAATCCATTACAACATGGAATGAATACAAAGGAGCTTTCTTAAACCAATTCTACACCAAGCAAAGATCAAACTCTATAAGGAGTAAGATATCCGGGTTTAAGCAAGCACCAATGGAGTCTTTCTATGAAGCTTTGGAGCGCTTCAAGGAGTATGCAAGAGATTGCCCTAATCATGGCTTCTCAGAAGGTAACCTTTGGAACATCTTTTACAATGGGATTGATCACAAGTACAAGCTTTCACTTGACACCGCGAGCAATGGCAACTTCATGACCAAATCGGTGCCGGAGGCTAAGCTTTTGATCGAGAATCTTGCTGCTAGTGATTCCAATGCATGCCCTGAATACAATAGAGGAGTGAGAACCACGAGCTCATCATCGGAATCGGCTCAAATCATGGAGTTGAAGAACATGGTCTCACAACTACTAAAGAGCAACCGAGGAGTGCATGCGATTGATGATGTCTTGGCCACTAATGAAGAGCCTCTCATGGAATTTATGAGAGATGGAGCAGAAGAGAATCAAGAGGAAGTCAACTACATAGGAGGAAACTACGGTAGTAGAGGATACAACCAGCCATTCCGCCCCCATCCCAACCTCTCTTACCGAAGCACCAATGTGGAGAATCCAAATGATCAAGTCTATCCGGGCCAAAACACTTATCAAGGAGGCCAAAACACTTACCAAGGAGGTCAATACCAGCCTAAGCAACAATTCTATCCTAAGGGAGTCTACCAAGTGAAGCAGCCACTCACTTTCCCCCAAGGAGTTGCACCGGCTCAACAAGAAGAAAAAGTAGATGTGGCGGTTAAGAAATATATGGAGGAGCAAAGACAAGCTACCAAGAGCGTACATGAGAAGATGGATCACATGTTTGGTGATCTAAATAATAAGTTTGGGGCGTTGTCAACTCACGTCCAGAAGTTAGATGTTCAAGTCTCTCAAACAGCCGAGGCGGTTAAAAAGCAACAAGAGGCAAATCCGCAAAAGTTTTGTAGTGTTGTTTCATCCAAAGAGGATCCACCGGCCATTGTCTCCGTACCATCTCAAGAAGAAGAAAGAGAAGATGAGCTTAAGGAGAGGTGCAAACCAGAGAGGTACACATGGGAGTCAAGGCGAGCTTACAAGAGAAGGCTTGACAACAAGCCGTTGCTTAAACAAGGAGATCCCGGGAAGTTTGTTATCCCCGTTTGTATCAATGGATACCAACTCACCGATTGCTTGTGTGATAGTGGAGCAAACGTGAACCTCATGTCTCTTGCACTAGCCAAAGATTTGGGATTCAAATATTTCAAAGAGCCTAAGGTGAGAGTGGAGTTTGCGGATCTATCAAGCATGGAGCCTTATGGAGTGCTTGAAGATGTTATGCTAGAGATTGGAGAGAGACATGTCCCAACCGATTTCCAAATCATGGTATGGGAAGGATCAAAGAGGAATCAGCTGATTCTTGGTACCCCATTCTTAGCCACAGCCGGGGCGGTCATTAATTACATGAGAAACCAACTAACACTTGGTCATGTCCGGCAAGATGTCTTTTTCCCAAGCATCAACTTCAAACAAGCTCCAAGCGCAGTCAAACTACCACCAGAAAGGAGCACACTCATGCCAAGAGAAGGAGCCGAGCGGCCAAGAAGCACCAAGAAGGGCGAGCCCTACCCTAAACCAAAAGAAGCGATGAAACCGTTGAAGCCGAAGCATGAGAATGTCTTCAAGGATATTCACTCGGTCTTGTCATCGTCTTTTAACAATCATGGAGCTGAAGAAGAACCTGACGGTGTGCCTAAGTCCTTTGCCAGCATAAGAATCATTCTCCCAAAGGATCCGGACCCCAAAGATGAGCAAACCGCAAAGGAAAGACTCGGAAAAACCTTAAAACTTTTTCCGAGAGCTTTGGTCTTCAAGGACGACATGGAAGATGATCATGGAGAGCCCAAACCACCTCATGAGCCACCTGAACCAGAATGTGAAGACACCAAAGGGATCCCAAACCCTTTGGCCGATCACATCCGCACCTAACCGAACAAAGACAAACGGGAGTCAAGCTAGATGACTTTAAAACAAGCGCTTTGTGGGAGGCAACCCACACGGTATTTTTCTTTTCCTTTTTCATTTTTAGTTTTCACATCATTATTGCATGCATTTTGTTAGGATGACAAACCAAGAGGAGACCAAACAAGGAACTGTCCCACCCATTCATCCCACCCTTGTCCAAACCGACACCAAGGAGCGGGCAACACCTGGGACTAATAAAGGAGGGAAGCAGAATCATTTCGAACAAAGAAAATCACCAAACGGTCGCGTAAAATTCAAGATATTCCATCCGGCGTGCTTTTCTCGGCCACACGGGTGCAAAGGAGTACACACTTGACCTATCTCACAATCCGTGTTACCAAAGTCCACCAAACTTCACAGGCGACCAGAAAATACCATATTGGTCGGCAAATCCAAAAGATAGGACGAAGAAATGTGAACGGATGGGGAGATACGCACGAATGCCACATCCGGTCGATGGCGGGTAACCCAAGGCCGACAAAAACCAAAATCACGGCATGGCGACACCACCACCTGGAAATGAATTCTTGGAGCTTCAAAATCACTATTCCAAAAGAAAATCATGGAACGAACGAGCCAAATTTAAGGACGGTCAAAAATCTCTTCCCGGAGCCGTTTCCACCACGTTGTGAAGGAAGTCTTACACCGTTCATCCATTTGACCTCAAACTTCACCAGTGCTCATAAAATATGAAGTTGGTCCGTGGAATTTCAAGCTCGGTCAGGAAATTCGTCACCGTTTGCGCTGTGGTCTATTGCACCCTCTTCGGATCGTCCGGATGGCCACCAAATGATGAATCTGCCAAACCGCTCGTTTGTTTGACATGAAACTTCACCAATGCTCCTAAAATATATGATTGGTCGGTGGAATTTCAAGATAGGTCGACGGAATGTTGACGTTTCGAGCTGTGGTCCATCCCATCACCTTACGGCCGTCCGAGAGATCCACCGGACACAGGATTTTCACATTTGCTCGACCAAACGATCTGAAACTTCACCAGCGGCTCTAAAACATCATATTGGATGGTAAATTTTCAATCCCGTTCATAAAATTCTTAACGGTTTGTCATGTGGTTCATAGCACTCATTTCGGGTCGACCGAATGAGACGTACACGACCGAAATGCAAACCAAAGGAATTCGGGCCTTGACCTTCATCACTTACCGACCCATCCTGCCTTGACCTTCATCACATCAAGTTTTTGACCCTGATCTTCATAACCATTGGTCATCACTTGGTAACATCCTCCTAACCTTTCCCTTTTTCAAATTTATTATGTCTTTCACCCCTCTTAATCTGATTTTTTCTTACACCGGGACGGTGCAAGTTAAGTCTGGGGGGATTATACTAATAAGTTTGTTCATTTTGACATTTTTGTTTGCATTGTTTTCATCTAATCGAGTCGTTTTTATTGAGTCAAAACTTTTGTCGAGAATTATGACTTTATCTTGGACCTAACCATTGTTTTGCATGCGTTTAAGTGACCATTGATCAGTATTTGGCAGTCTACTCCATCACATGTGCACCATGAGTGGATCGATCTACCAAAAACGTCCACATCTCCAAGGGCTTAAGAAGGATACATCTTTGACTCCGCACCTTAATGAACTTAACCTTCTCAGCTAGGGGCTTGGTTTTACAAAGGGTACGACTCCTCATCCTCACCAAATAGTGAAAGTCTATGTGAGTTCGGTTTTCCCTCTCTCTCCCCTCCAATTTTAAGAAAAAGCATCAAGGTCCAAGTAACCGGGGATTAGGTGGCAACCACCATCAATACTCGCGTCTATGGAAGGCCATTTGATTCAAGTAACCGGGGATTAGGTGGCTACAACCATCAATACTCGCGTCTATGGAAGATCATCCAAAACCTCCACAAAGAGGAGAAGAAGTCGAAAAAAAAAAAAAAAATACCATGCTACCCTAAAAAAGGGATGAATCGGCTTAAGGAGTGAGAAGAGAGAGAGGTGAGGCATGAGCCGAGACAAGTGTCTAAACACAAGAGGATGAGTAAGAGTCCCTAAACCCTTTGATCGATATTCCCTAGTTGAGACCACACCTTTAGAAACTAAAGGAGTCAAAGGTGGCGAATTTGGATGGTCTAAAGAGAAGTGGATTGCTTTGGGACGATTGCAAAACTCACGGTATGTACTTCCTTGTTCTTAATTCTTAATGCCGCTGCTGATTCATGTGGATTACTAAAACAAAGGTCGACATGGATTTCCAAAAGATTTGAGAGTTCTCACGTTTTCAAACCTCTTTTCCTTTCTTAGTTTGCTTGAGGACAAGCAAAGGCTAAGTCTGGGGGAGTTGATATCATCATATTTTGCATGTTTTTACTTAGTATTTTCATATGTTTTCAAGTGCTTTCAATAAGGTTTTATGCCTTTGGAGGTAGTTTTCTTGTATTTGTTGGTTTTGGAGTCTTAACAGGTTAAAACATCAAAAAGGATTCAAAAAGGAGCAAAAGAGCCTCAAACCATGATCCATGCAAGTTTCCAAGTCAAGAGCATCATTATAACTCCATTTGTCCGATTCTCGTATTCGGACAGAACCGGAGCATCCGGAAGTTGACCGCGGAAAGGGGTCTTCCCGACGTCCAAAAATCATGATCTTGGTCGTGATGGATAGATATTTGAGTCATGCATCACTTCGAAGTGGAATCAAGCCATTTGGATCAACCATCAAGGAGAAATTCACTTTATACCGAGACGTGTCCGTATAGCGACAACATGAAGCCCGTGGAGGATCTCGCGTGTCTAAAGGCCCAGGATACCGCGGCATGGACTTTGGCTCGCTTGAGAAGAGGCTTAGATATTATTTGGAGGTTTCCTTGGCCTTATCTCGGCCCATACACGTCGCAAAAGATTGACTCCAGCTCATCGGAAAGTTTCCTTTTCCGGCACCACGAAGACCTAAGCGATTCCTCACCTATATATACAAGTTTTTAGCCTCAGAAAAAGGGAGAGAAGGGTTTTGGCCGTCAAGAAGAACCAGAGAGAGAGCTGCGCAGTCCAAGGGAGGAGAAAGGAGGCGCCGCTCAAGACCCTAGCTCACATAAAACCTTGTTCTTCCCTCTTCTTTGCTTTGTTACCTTTGTACTCGAGATTTCAAGTTATCAAAGGAGACCCGACTTGTTTCTTCAATAGAGAAGCTTTTCTATTCCCTTTATCTCTTACTTGTGCTTATGATTATGCTTTCAATCATGCTTTGCTTGCTTGTTTGCGCCATGGCCGAGTAGATCTCTCGGTTAGGCCGAGGGAGATCGATGGGCTCATGATATGATTTGACTTATATGATTGCATAAACCGGGATTTCACCATTTGGACCTTCATCTTTGCTTGTTCATAATGCTTGTTGTTAGGAAAGCGCGCCTAAACAACTTGATTCTAGGTTGATACACTCTCCAAAAGCTTGTTGTATTGCCGAAACTAGTATTTGATGAGCTAAGTGTCTTAGGCTTCCAAAAGTCGACCTAAGGAATTTAGTGAGCAATCACGACTTGAACACTAGTTAATGCATGCTTATAACTTGTAATAACCATCGAAAGTTGAGTCTATTAGGTTGTTTAAGCATAGTAGCCGGAGCCACGAAAGTGGAAAGGTTATACCGTAGTGTTGTGAGTTCAAGGCGGTTTATAAATTATCCCATGCAATCTCTTGTCATTTCATTGAATGTTTCCATTGATTATCCTTTGCCTAACATTTTTCCCATCTTGTTTACAACCTCATTCACATTCTCACTTGTTTTCCTTTGATTTTAGGGTCACCCCACACTCATATCTTTGTTCTAGCTACTTATCACTCAACATAAACTTGAAACGAAATCTCTCTTCCTTGTGTTCGACCCCGACTTACCACGGCTGTGCACTTGCAGCTCTACCAAGTTGGGTTATAAATTGTATTAGTTTGAAGCATAAAACCCAACGCATCATAACGCTGATTGCTTTACCGCGCATCTAGCAATCCCATCCTAGGTTGATTTGAACCATGAAAGTGTTGTATCATTCGCCGGACCTATTCTTTGACAAGCTAGGTTTCTTAGACTGCGAAAGTTGATTTACTAAGTCTAGTGAACTGTATCCGAACTTGGTCGATTTAATGCTTGATTAACTATCTAAGGACATTCCAAAAGTTGAGCGATTAGATAAGTTATCATAGGAGTCGGAGCCACGGCAGTGGAAAGACTTAATTTCGTGTTTTGTGTTCTAGACGGATCTATCATCCCATCATCCCTAAAACGATTTATATCTATCATGGAACTTGATCATTGCGTGCTTCTCTGCGAATTAGCCCCTAAAGACCTAACGCTTTTCCCTTATTGCTTTACAACCTCGCGATCCCAAGTTTTCTTATTTAGTTATTAGTTTACCAATCAAACATCTATACATTGTTCTAGCTTGATCCGAAATCCATAGTTTCAAAGTGTATTCATTCTAGCCAGTCCTTGTGTTCGATAACCCGTACTTCTACGAACTGTGCGCTTGCAGGATTTCAAAAGTGGGTAAAACCTGACCACCCATCAAGTTTTTTGGTGCCGTTGCCGGGGACCGAATCGTGGCTATGTGCCTCCACATTGTAGAAACACAGTTGTAGTTTATAGGATGATATAGACGGACTAATACTTAACCAAACATGCAGCAGTACCTGTGAATCTCGATTATGATCTAGTTTAGGATTTTCTTGCTTTCTTACTTTTTCGTTTTTGTTTTTTTTTGGTTTTCTTAGTTAATCTTATTTTTCCTTGGTTTTCCCTTTTCTTATTTTCAGGTGCATGACTAGACAGTCTAGTAGAGACAATCTAGTTGAACCAGTTGCTGAAATCTACAGACTTGAGAAATCACTTAGAAGACAAAGAGCTCAAGAGATGGCTCAAGCCGCCCATGATGCCGAAGTAGCCCGAGCTGCCGCTGAAGGTCGAGATCCACCTCCACCTTTAGCGCAACAACCTCCCGCTGAAGCTCGAGATCCACCTCCACCTTTAGCGCAACAACCTCCCGCTGGGGAAGTTGATGTGCGGCCTCAAGCTAACAACCCTACCATTGGAGACTATGACTCCGCAGACGCTTTCTTCACGGATAGAAATCCGATCCACCCACCTCCACCTCAAAGGAATGACTATGAGATCAAGACTCAAATCATAGCATTGGTTAAGCAAAACCAGTTTCTTGGCCTACCAGCCGAGCATCCGCTTGACCACATAGATAACTTTGAAGAAATTTGCAGCACTACCCAAGCCAATGGAGTCTGAGCTGACTACCTTAAGTGCAAGCTCTTTTCATTTTCTCTAGGCGATAAAGCCCTTAGATGGTTGAAGTCTCTTCCTGCCCATTCGATCACCACTTGGGACGAATACAAAGCAGCATTCATTAGCCATTTCTACACTAAGCAAAGATCAATCTCTGTGAGAAACAAGATCTCTGGTTTTCGCCAAGGACCGACCGAATCTTTTCAAGGAGTACATTAGGGACTGCCCTAACCACGGTTTTGAAGGAAGGGAACCTTTGGAACATCTTCTATCGTGGCATAGACCACAAGTATAAGCTCTCCTTGGATACTGCAAGCAATGGAAATTTTATGACAAAGACCGTTGAGGAAGCTAAGGTCTTGATTGAAAATCTTGCAGCAAGTGATTGCAACAACTGCCCCGACTATGATAGATCACTCCGCTCAACTAACGCATCACCTGATGCTTCTCAAATGGCTGAACTAAAGAACATGATGGCTCAAGTTCTAAAGGGACAACAAAGACACATACATGCAGTTGAAGGCATAAATGATCCTTCAAGGGAATGTATGGGAGATTTCTCCAATGATCATCTTGAGGAAGAAGTAAACTACGTAGGTAACTACGGAAACAGAGGATACAATCCCAACTACCGGTCCAACCCAAATCTTTCTTACCGCAGCACCAATGTAGAAAACCCGCAAGATCAAATCTATCCTCCAAGATTCCAGCAGCAGAGACCACCTTCCCAACCTTATGGAGATCATTTCCAGCAGCAGGGAAATCAGTTTCAACCTAGGCAGAACTATGACCAGCGAGCACCATACCTACCTAAGGAACCATATAGTCTACCCTCCAACCAACCTCCTTTAGCCCAGCAGAACAACAAATTTGAAGGGATGTTTCAACAGATCATGGAAGGTCAAAAGAGGAACAACGAGGAGATGAATGAGAAAATGGACACTTTGTTCAGTGATCTCCATGCTAAATACGATGCTGTTGCCCCCACGTCAAAAAATTGGAAGTCCAAGTTGCTCAAAATATAGAAGCTGTTAAAAGACAAGAGATGGAGTCCAAGAAACCTTTCTGCAACTCCGCTGCAATAGAGAAGAAGTTTGAGGATCCTACCCCTAAATGGAAGCTCTCCCCTCCTAAATATGATTGCATGATTTGGCCCGAACCAACCTACCCTGAGAGAGAATCCAACCGAGCAAGGAGGAGACGCCTCTTTCCCAAGATCATCCCAAAAGCGGACAACTCCGGGAAGTTCGTAGTTCCATGTTCTATTAATGAAATTGATCTCACCAATCCTCTTTGTGACAGAGGAGCTAATGTCAACATCATGTCAAAGAAGATTGCAGACAAGATAGGCCTCACCAACATCCAACCTTTATCCATCTCCATCAATTATGACGATTCATTCTCTCAAAACCCTTATGGTTTCATTCCTGACGTGATGGTACGACTTGGGAACTGTTCTATACCTACTGACTTTCAAATAGTGGAAATGAGAGAAAGTAGCCATAGACCACTCATCCTTGGCACCCCTTTTCTATCAACCGTTGGAGCCATCTTCGATTTTCCAAATCAAAGGATCTCATTCAACAAGGTGAATAAGGACATGTTTTTCCCTATGTGTTCAACAAAGAAACCATCCGTTGGCATCGTACAAGAGAATAAGATCATCCCCAAACCTCCAGAAAAAGAAGGAAGAATCACCCCAGCTTACCTAGCAAGGATCTTGCTCACCAGCCCAAGCAACTCGCCCTAAAAGCGAAAACTAAGACTAAGGCATCACCTAAACATCCACCCAAAGGATCGATCAAAGATAAGCTCGGGATGGAGACCACAAAGAAGGCAAAGAAGTCTAAAGCCTTTGCAAAAGTTAGGATTCTTCTCCAAGAAGAGCTGAATGATGAAAGCATGGAAGGTTTCAAAGAAAAATTTGCCAACACCTTGAAACTTTTTCCAATGGCTGAAGTGCCCCGGGACAAGCATGGCGAGATTGTCTATCGCGCCGTGAATCATTCTCCCGATACAAGCCCCGGGAAGGGAAACCTCGAAAGACCAAAAGTTCCTTTGGTCAGTACCTTCTTTTAAATCTTAAAAAGCATTACGGTCAAGCTAAAGACCTTAAACAAGCGTTGTATGGAAGGCAACCCATAAGGTAACACAGCTACATTTCAGGTTTAAGTTTTAGTTTCACCTTGTTTTCTTTGTTTTTCTATAGCAGGATATGATAGGATGGATACAACAATAGTGCAAGAAAAGAGTAAAAGCAACGCCACGACAAACCATCCGGGTCGACCATGACCGGTCGAGCAGGGGCTTCAAGGGCTTCGGTCGACCGCTCAGCCAAACCATCTGGGTCGATCGTGGACCAACCCGCGATCGACCCACCCCAAAAACCAAGATAAGCTTCTCCTTCCCACTTAAATTAAACCGGTTTTTAACCAAACCAAACCAATTTTCTAAACCGAAATCGATTTTGAGAAGGATTTTAAGGAGATTTTTAAGATTGAAAACACAACTCTTCATTCTCTTCTCCAAAGAAAAAGCTTTTTGAACTTCAAAAACCCTAAAACTCCATTGAAGAACCTTCACAAAATTTTCTCAAAATCATTGTTACCTCTTAAATTTGATTTCGATTTTTAGCTCTCCCATTCCCAATCTCTCTTTCCAACACAAGGTATGACCTTTAAACCTCAATATCCTTAATTATGCAACATCGAAATTTATGTGAGTTTCATAGCCAAATCTTTGCTTAAACTTGAAATTCCTGCTCCTAATAGATTTTTTTTAGTTAAGATGTGTGAATATAGGTGGTTTAGAGATTACAAGAACCGAATTTCAAAAATTGAATGGTTTTTCACAAAACTTAGTTTGAGTATTCAACACCCTTGATTCAAGTATGAACTTGGGATAATCATTCCTTAAACACCTAGAATATCTCTTGGAATTGTGCATTAGAACTTTAATACAGCATGATTAACTTACGAATTTCGAATTTTGAGTTATGTCATAGCATGAACAGTAATTCCGAAAATCACTAGGAAATTTGAACCTTGGAAAGATGATTGTTCACTTGTTGGTCTTGCGCAGCGTTGATTTGAATTGATTTTACCGCTTATCATCTCTTCCTTTATCCTTCAACAATTTTCATAGCACAAACTCATGTCTCTTGGTAAGAATTTGTTCTTGTAGGTACCATGGCGAGAACGAAACCAACCGAGGCGACAAGGAAGAAAGAGTCAGCTTTAGAGCCACCAAGAAAACAACTTAAGCTTAAGGACGACCAGAGCCTAGCAATAAGAGCAACAACATCGAAATCACCCCTCACGACCAAGGAAAAAGGCAAAGAGATTGAAGAGTATTCAAGTGAAACCGATCATGAGCCTCTTGTCAAGTTTGTTAAGGAGTCTATTCAATACAATGGGGAGTATGGGACGGCAATGGAAAGAGTCACAATAGAACCTTGTGTGACAATTGATTACCAAACTCTTGACCTCCTCAACATCAAGAGAGATGTCACATGGTACTTAAAGAAGCTAGGATTGAGTAGACTTTTCAAGATGGAATGCAAGGAGTACACTGAACTTACGAGGGATTTCCTCTCCACCGTCACTCTTGCCTTTCCTAACAACAATGAATACCAGCCAGCCGGCAATGGGATACTTTTCTTCAAGATTGGTGACCAAAACGGGAGGATCTCCGTAGCCACCCTTTGCACACTATTTTGTTTCGCCAATGAGACTTCCCATGACTTCAAAGAGAACCACCTCACTCGTGATGATGACTTCTCCAACTGGACCCACTTCGCCGATGAACCCTTTCTCGCATCCCGGTCCAAAGTTTCATAAATCACTCATCCGGCAATCCGCTATGTGCACCGCCTCGTCACCACCACTCTACAGTGCAAACCGGAAACCAGAAAAGTCACAACCGAGAAGTTCTAAATTCTCACATCACGTTTCTTCAGCCACAAGCACAATGCAAACATTGGTCTTTTGTTTGCAAAAACCCTTTTCAACGTAAAGCATTTGTCACAACACACAGACAACAAGAGAGTTGTTGTGCGTTTTGGGAGACTCATCACAGCAATTGTCAACCATTGCAAGATAGACATCTCTGGGTACAAGCCCAGTGAAGACACCGCCCCTCTAGACCTCCGAGCCCTTCAACAGATTCGCTTCCTTAGCGGCTGGACCAAACACCCAACCCGATTTTGCTACATGTTCCTCATCGGATCCTCTAAAACCGCACTTGTGCAACTACCTTGTGACGACCTTCCTCCTCTCAGCTCCGGCGTTGTCACATTCTCACCACCACCGGAGGAATACTTCATCGAAACCCCTGAGACACCCACCTTCCAAATACATCAATACTATGCTCAACAGAAGACCATCAAGGCAAGGCGTCACACCTACAACCGCCACTCCCTAACCGCCGGACAAGCTGCCAACAAGGCATTAGACCGCCTTGGCTACATGGAGCAGACCGTCCAGTGTCAATCCCGCTTCATCTCACGCCTCATCCATGTTGTTCGCCACATCGCTCCCGATCGTCTTTTCCGCCCTTCCACATGAGCATATGAGCCGGACCTTGGGGAATTCTCGCTCACCCCTGCACTTGCCTCTGATGAAGATTCTTTGGACGATGAGGTAAACGCAACCAGCCACAACACTTCCACCTAGGCACTCACTCTTCATTTGGTATCCAGTGCAATAGACACCCAACTCCATTTTCTATCCTTATCTTATTTTAATGACTTTCTTTTCTTATTGAGTCTGATCCTCTCACCCTTAATCTGATTTACTTCCACCGGGACGGTTCAAGTTAAGTCTGGGGGGAGTTTTATCCTTTACTAATGTATTTTTCTTTCTTTTCTTATGTTTTCATGTTTCTTTTCTTATGTTTTCATGTTTTATTGAGTCAAAACCTTAGTCGGAAACTATGACCTATCTCTATGATTCTCCGGTGTTGTGCTAACAATCTATGACCCTAGAGCGGACATCAATCGCGGACATAAGCCTAACAGAACCTCTAACGGTGGATCGACCTACTGACTTGGCAAGATCTCTAAGGTACCCGGACAATCTAACGTTAACTCCACCCTAATCAATCTAGTTTTTCTTGTCAAGGGCATACTTGATCTCAAAGGGGTATGTCCAATATAAAGTACAGTTCTCCTCTCTCTCCTCTTTGAACAATATAAAAAATATAAAAAAGAAGAAGCTTTTAAGCAAAAGGAAAACGTTTAAGCAAGAGGAATGCATACGTCTGCACCTTCTTGTCTTATGGAGACCTACCAAAAACAAGGAACAAGCAAAAGACTTATCATGTGTTAACCTTATTCAAAAGGAAGAAGGATCGATAAAAAAAAAAAAAAAATGATACCCTAGAAAAGTACGGAAAGATCGATCTTTCAAAAGAAGAGAAGAAGAGAGAGGAAAAGAACTCAAATGCTTCAAAAGGACTATCCAGGAGAGACTCAAATGGGTAAGAATATATGAGTTAGTATTCCAATGCAGTTGGAATTATGCAATTTGGACGAGCAGTTTAGAATATATAATATTTTAACTGAAGACTGGTCCAGACGAGTCAAAACTAGACAACATCAGCCATTCGCGTCCCGGTCGACCGCGCCCGGTCGAACAGGAGCTTTAAGGCCCTCGTCCGACCCGACTTTTCTTCACGCCATCCACGTCCCGCTCGACCGCGCCCGGTCGGACAAGAGCTTTAAGTCCCTCGTCCGACCCGACTTCTCTTCACCACTCGATACGCGCTCGACCGTCCCGACTATCCCGCTCGACCGCTCGACCGTCCCACTCGACTGACGACCGTCCCGATCAACCGCTCGACTGTCCTGCTCGATCGACGACCGTCCCGATTGACCCGACTCGGTCGACAAAGGCCCATCTTCCGCGATTTTCTCGGGCCGTTTACCTAATCTCGACCCCATGAAGACTTAGGACTATAAATACACCTTTTTAGCCTCTCTAGAGAAGAGAGCCGCATATTGTTTTACAGTTTTTACTAGTTTTGTTCTTAGAGAATTCAAGGAGAGGATATCTCCTCCTTACCTCAATTTGGAGAAGTTTTTTTAACCTTTATCTTATATTTATGCTTTCTTCATCATCTCTCTGTTTTGTTACTTTGATTATGTCTGAGTAATTCACTTGTAAGGTCGTGGGTTTATCAAAGAGTTCATGAATTATTAGGGTTCTAAATCAAATTAGGGGTTCATCACTTTAGATCATCACCTTTGCTTAATCTCATTGCTGCATGCTTTTCTGATCAACTAGCATCTGATCCTAGGTTTAATATACTCTCCAAACGCTTGCTATATAATCGGAACTAGTATTTGGTGGGCAACACTTCATAGACTGCGAAAGTTGATCTTGGCGGGGTTGTGAACAATTAAGACCTGAACGAATTAATGCTTGCTTAACAATCTAAGGACACTCCAAAAGTTTAGCGATTAGGTTAGTTAACAAAGAGGTCGGAGCCACGACAGTGGAATGACCTTACATCCGTGTTTTAAGTTCTAGACGGTACCCAATAACCCCCCCTAATAGATTGATTTAACCTAGTAATCTTGAATCTCTGCGAGTCCGCCCATTGCCTAGCGTTTTCCTATCTTGATCTTTTACCGCTTTTACATTGCTTTCATTTAGTTTAGTTAGCCATTTCACAAAGCAAAACCAAAACCTTCCTCTTGTCCTAGCTAAGTCGGAACTGCATAACTTGTAGTGCACGTATCTGCTCCTTGTGTTCGATAACCCATTGCTACTCTCGATCTGTGCACTTGCAGAAAAAAGGATAGAAATTGGGAAAATTCTGATCCCCATCAACAAGTAGAGATTTCTAACAGAGAAATTAAGAGGATCTTAGAGAAGGCAGTGGGAATGACTAGGAATGATTGGTCCGTAAAGCTTGATGATACTCTTTGGGCATATAGAACCGCATTCAAAAACCCACTTGGAACAACTCCTTTTCACCTTGTCTATGGAAAAGCTTGTGATTTTCCTGTTGAGACTGAGTATAAGGCGGAATGGGCAGTAAAGAAGCTCAACTACGAGATAAAGACAGCAAAGCAGAGGCGCTTAATTCAGTTGAACCAGTTGGATGAAATTCGCCAAAATCCCTATGAGAATTCTAGGATCTACAAGGAAAGAACAAAGGCATATCATGACAAGAAGATAGTCCCGCTCGACCGACGACCATCCCAATCAACCGTTCGACCGTCCCGATCGACTCAGCCGACAAAGGCCCATCTTTCCCGACCGTCTTGATCGACCCGACTGGGCCCGTTTACCTAATCTCGAACCCATGAAGACTTAGGACTATAAATACATCTTTTTAGCCTCTCTGGAGAAGAGAGCCGCATATTGTATCACCTTTTACACATCTACTTTTGTTCTTAGAGATTTCAAGGAGAGGATCTCTCCTCCTCACTACAATTTGGAGCAGATTTCTAAACCTTTTATCCTATACTATGTTTTCTCCATCTCTCTGTGTTGTCACTTTGATCATGTCTGAGTAATTCACTTGTTAGGTTGCTAGGGTTACTAATTCAATGGTTGTTTGCTTGATCTATGATTTCGATGAACTGTTAGGGATAACTTTAGAGTCTTTTTCTCGTTTTGCTCACTTACTAACGCTGATTGCTTTACCAAGCATCTAGCAATCCGATCCTAGGTTGATTTGAACCACGAAAGTGTTGTATCATTCGCCGGACCTATTCTTTGACAAGCTAGGTTTCTTACACTGCGAAAGTTGATTTACTAAGCCTGGTGAACTGTATCCGAACTTGCTCGATTTAATGCTTGATTAACTATCTAAGGACATTCCAAAAGTTTAGCGATTAGATAAGTTATCATAGGAGTGCACAGTGATTGCTTATGCTTCAAGGCAGTTGTAGGGCAGCGAGCGTAATCGCCCTACGTATGATCTTGAGTTGGGAGCGGTGGTCTTCACGATTACGATCTGGAGGTCTTATTTGTATGGCGGGGCAGTGCAGATCTTTACGGATCACAAGACTTTGCAGCATATCTTCACTCAGCCATTGCTGAATGCGAGACAGAAGCGCTGGATTGAATTTATGTAAAACTATGACTTGGAGATACCTATCATGCAGGCAAGGCTACCAAGGTGGCAGATGCGTTGAGTCGACGGAGGGTTGATTCAGCTCGAGAGCATGATGTGAAGGCCTTGGTGAGCGAGATTAATACCTTGCGTCTTTGTGCTATTTTGCAGGAGCCTTTGGGCTTAGAGACAGTTTATCAGGCAGAGACTTATCTCACGGACTTATGATGCTATATGGGTGCTTGTGGATCGGTTGACCAAGTCTGCACATTTTCTGGCCATTAAGAAGACAGATGGAGCTGCTGTTTTGGCTAAGAAATTTGTAAGGGAGATTGTGGGGCTGCATGGAGTGCCAGCCAGTATTGTGTCAGACCGTGATTCCAGATTCGCTTCAGAGGTTTGGAGGGTGTTTCAGACAGATATGGGCTCTAAGGTGCATATGAGTACAGCTTATCATCCACAGACTGATTGGCAGTCAGAGACGACTATTCAGACTTTGGATGATTTGTTGAGGATGTGTGTGTTAGATTGGGGTGGCCATTGGGCAGACCATTTGAGCTTGGTCGAGTTTACTTACAACAACAGCTTCTTGGCGAGTATTGGCATGACTCCTTTTGAGGGTTTGTAAGGGAGGCCATGTAGGACGCCTTTATGCTGGATCCAAGTTGGGGAGCGCAGCATTTATGGAGCTACTTATGTTCAGGAAACGAGAGAGAAGGTCTTTGTTTCGAGGCTGAACTATAAGGAAGCTCAGGATAGGCAGAAGAGTTAGGCTGATAGGCAGAGGAGAGAGCTTGAGTTTCAAGCTCAAGGGGATGTTGACTAGTACACCAGTGTTGGCATTACCCGAGCCGGGGAAGCCTTATGTGGTGTATACAAATGTTTCAGGAGTTTGTATAGGTTGTGTCCTTATGCAAGAGTGCACAGTGATTGCTTATACTTCGAGGTAGTTGCAGGGTAGCGAGCGTAATCGCCCTACGTATGATCTTGTGTTGGGAGCGGTGGTCTTCGCAGTTAAGATTTGGAGGTCTTATTTGTATGGCGGGGCAGTGCAGATCTTTACGAATCACAAGAGTTTGCTGCATATCTTCACTCAGCCGTCGCTGAATGCGAGACAGAAGCGCTGGGTTGAGGCACACTATGACTTGGTGATATCTATCATCCAGGCAAGGCTAACCAGGTGGCAGATACGTTGAGTCGACGGAGGGTTGATTCAGCTCGAGAGCCGGATGTGAAGGCCTTGGTGAGCGATTTTAGTACTTGCGTCTTTGTGCTATTTCGCAGGAGCCTTTGGGCTTAGAGACAATTTATCAGGCAGACTTATCTCACGGACTTATGATGCTATATGGGTGCTTGTGGATCGGTTGACCAAGTCTGCATATTTTCTGGCCATTAAGAAGACAGATGGAGCTGCTGTTTTGGCTAAGAAATTTGTAAGGGAGATTGTGGGGCTGCATGGAGTGCCAGCCAGTATTGTGTCAGACCGTGATCCCAGATTCGCTTCAGAGGTTTGGAGGGTGTTTCAGACAGATATGGGCTCTAAGGTGCATATGAGTACAGCTTATCATCCACAGACTGATTGGCTGTCAGAGACGACTATTCAGACTTTGGAGGATTTGCTGAGGATGTGTGTGTTAGATTGGGGTGGCCATTGGGCAGACCATTTGAGCTTGGTCGAGTTTACTTACAACAACAGCTTCTTGGCGAGTATTGGCATGACTCCTTTTGAGGCTTTGTAAGGGAGGCCATGTAGGACGCCTTTATGCTGGATCCAAGTTGGGGAGCGCAGCATTTATGGAGCTACTTATGTTAAGGAAACGAGAGAGAAGGTCTTTGTTTCGAGGCTGAACTGTAAAAAAGCTCAGGATAGGCAGAAGAGTTAGGCTGATAGGCAGAGGAGAGAGCTTGAGTTTCAAGCTCAAGGAGATGTTGACTAGTACACCAGTGTTGGCATTACCCGAGCCGGGGAAGCCTTATGTGGTGTATAGAAATGCTTCAGGAGCTTGTATAGGTTGTGTCCTTATGCAAGAGTGCACAGTGATTGCTTATACTTCAAGGCAGTTGCAGGGCAGCGAGCGTAATCGCCCTACGTATGATCTTGTGTTGGGAGCGGTGGTCTTCGCAGTTAAGATTTGGAGGTCTAATTTGTATGGCGGGGCAGTGCAGATCTTTACGGATCACAAGAGTTTGCTGCATATCTTTACTCAGCCGTTGCTGAATGCGAGAAAGAAGCGCTGGGTTGAGTTTCTGGCAGACTATGACTTAGAGATATCTATCATCCAGGCAAGGCTAACCAGGTAGCAGATACGATGAGTCGACGGAGGGTTGATTCAGCTCGAGAGCAGGATGTGAAGGCCTTGTTGAGCGAGATTAGTACCTTGCGTCTTTGTGCTATTTCGCAGGAGCCTTTGGGCTTAGAGACAGTTTATCAGGCAGACTTACTCAGTAGGAGCAGAGTGGCTCATGCGAGCAATATCTCAAGTCATCAAGGAGCGACAAAGAAGTACCGTGATCTCAAGTGGTATTATCACAGGGTCGCGATGAAGAGAGATGTGGCTGATTGGGTTGCGAAGTGCAACACGTGTTCGTTGGTGAAGGCAGATCATCAAATCAAACTTCTCCAGTGGTCATAAAATATGAGGTTGGTCGATGGAATTTCAAGATAGGTCGGCGTATTCGTCACCAACTGCGCTGTGGTCTACTACACTCTCTCCGGATCGTTCGGATGAAGCACCAAGTGACGGATCTCTCAAACCGCTCGTTCGTTTGGCCTCAAACTTCACGACGGCTCCTAAAATATATGCTTTGGTCGGTGGAATTTCCAGATCGGTCAACTAAATCTTCACTGTTCGAGCTGTGGTCCATCACATCACCTTCCGGCCGACCGAAGGATCCATCCGATGCAGAATTTTCAAAACCGCTCGACCAAATCACCTGAAACTCCACCAGCGGCTCTAAACATCATATTAGACGGTAAAATTTCAATCTCGTTCATAAAATTCTTAACGGTTTGTTCTGTGGTTCACAGCACTCATTTTTGCTCGACAAAACTGCCAACCGGCCGGAATCATACCTGGAGATTGAAAACTCACCGACCAAATCCATCTAAGGATTGATTTGATGCTGTTATATCACACTTGGAGTCTTACACGACCAAACTGCCAACCGGCCGGAATCATATCTGGAGATTGAAAACTCACCGACCAAATCCATATAAGGATTGATTTGATGATGTTATATCACACTTGGAGTCCCTCAACAAAGCAAAACCGCTCTTCACGACCTATGATCACACTTTGGTAACAAAATCCAAAACACATTCCCATCAAATTCACTTATCTTTTCAACCCCTCTTATTTGGATTTGCTTCCACCGGGACGATGCAAATTAAGTCTGGGGGGATTACTAACAAGTTTGTTCTTTTTGACTCTTTATTTTTCATTTTTCTTTGAGTCTTTTTATTGAGTCAAAACTTTGTCCGAGAATTATGACCTTTTCTTTGAAACTAACCACGTTACACTAATGTTTAAGTGATCATTGAAACAGTATTTGGCAACACATTCATTCAATGTACACTTTGAGCAGAACGGTCTACCAAAAATGGCCACATTTCCAAAAAGCCGATGGTGGATCCATCTTTGACTTCGCACCTCAATGAACTTAACCTTCTCAGCTAGGGGCTTGGTTTTACAAAGGGCACGACTCCTCATCCTCGCCAATAAGTAAAAGTCTATGTGAGTTCGGTTTCCCCTCTCTCTCCCCTCCAATTTTAAGAAAAAGCATCAAGGTCCAAGTAACCGGGGATTAGGTGGCAACCACCATCAATACTCGCGTATATGGAAGACCTTTTGATCCAAGTAACCGGGGATTAGGTGGCTACAACCATCAATACTCGCGTCTATGGAAGATCCATAAGAAACCTCCACAAAGAGGAGAAGAAGTCGAATAAAAAAATACCTTGCTACCCTAAAAAAGGGATCAATCGACTTAAGGAGTGAGAAGAGAGAGAGGTGAAACAAGAGCCAAGACAAGTGTTTAAACACAAGAGGATGGGAAAGAGATCATGAACCCTTTGATCGATATCCCCTAGTTGAGACCACACCTTTAAAAACTAAAGGAGTCAAAGGAGGTGAGCCCGGATGGTCCTATGGAGTGTGGGTTACTTTGGGATGACTGCTAAACTCAATGTAAGTACTTATGTCCCTCATCACAAAGCCAAAACCGTTTTTCATGTGGATTACTAAAATATAAGCTAACATGGATTTTCAAAATGCATTGAGAGTTCTCATGTTTTCAAACCTCATTTCCTTTCTTAGTTTGCTTGAGGACAAGCAAAAGGCTAAGTCTGGGGGAGTTGATATATCCATATTTTACATGTTTTTACTTTTGTTTTTCTTATGTTTTCTTACTTAATAATAATGATTTTGTATCCAAGAGGTAGTTTTCTTGTATATTGTGGTTTTGGGAAGCAAACAGGTCAAAATGGCAAAAAGAAGGCAAAATGGAGCAATAGAACTTCAAACAATGATCCATGCAAGTTCCCAAGTCAAGAGCTTCACCAAAACTCAAGTTAGCCGATTTCCGAATTCGGACAGAATCAAAGCATCCAAAAGATGACCGCGGCAAAGGGGCTTTACTACGTCCAAATCATGAGATCTTTATATGGAAAGATAGATAAATGAGTCATGCGTCGCGGTGAAGTGGAATTGGGCCATTTGGAGTGGGTATGCGGCCAAGGATAGTTTTCTTCCAAGACATGTCCGTCTGGCGAGTAAGTGAAGCCCATGGAGCGTGGATAAGCGAAATGGACCGGGGTCACTGCGGGCCAAGCCTGGACTTCATCAAGACTCAAGCCCACACCATTTCACGCGATCAGAAGGTGGCGGCCGCGCCTCACTCAAGACTTGGTGAGCAAGTTCAAGCGAGGAGAAGAAATGGAAAGTTTCCTCTTCTCTTTTGCGCCTTAACTCAGCCGACCTAGCCCCCCTCACCTATATATACTTGCTTTTAGCCTCTTGTATCGACATCACATAACACTCTTTGAATCTCTCTTCATCTTTTCAGTCAATAAACCGGAGCCACTTAGGTGGTCTCCTTGTTCTTTCTTTTCCTTTTTGCATCTTGTATATACTCGCATGTTTTAGCTTAAGTCTAGGTTTAAAGGTTTCTCTCTATGGAGGAGTCACGGTTTGATCTCTATCACTCCGCCTCCTACCACTAGAACCATGAGATCCTCTGTACTCCTTTAGACTCATCGTTGAATTATGGATCCTTCCAAGAGGACATGACATAATTGCCTTCAATAATCGGTTGTTGAATAAAGGGAAAACCCCATGGTTCTTCATCTTTATTTGCGCCTCATGCTTGTTGCTAGAGTAGCTAACTAGCGACATGATTTAAGGTTGATATACTCTCCAAAAGCTTGTTATATCTCCGGATCTAGTATTTGATGAGCAATAAGTCTTAAGCTATGAAAGTAGACTTAAGGATTATTGTAAACAATCATTACTTAAACCTAAGCCATACCTCACTCTTCAATGAACATACGACAGCTGAATCCATTGGTTTAAGAGGTATAGGTGGTCGGAGCCACGAAAGTGAGATGATCACATCATAGTGTTTTGAGTTTAGGAATCGGATTTGACAATCTTTTCAATTGATTTGGCATATGTTCTCACAGTTTATCCTTGTTCATTTGATGTTGTTTGTATAGCTTGCATTGTTATTTACTCTTTCTTATAAAACAAAAACACAAAACCCTTGCATATTATTGATTTAGCTTGGCCAAATCTTAACAAATGTGTAGTGTGCAATTCGCATTCTCCTGTGGATCGACCCTAAGTACTACAACAACATGTTGTGTGTGCGAGCCGAAACCTTCACAATAATGTTTAGTGTGTTTTAGGGAGAGCCGAAGAATTCAATGGGTAAAACACAAAGAGGATGAGCCAAAGATGGTCGTTTATTGATAGCTGTTATGCGAGCTACAGAGTTTGTGGCGTATGCCTTTGTTGGGAGTCAAAAAGTGATCCCAAAACAATGGATATCGGTTCCTATTTATAAGAGAGTAGGAACCGACATTACAAGATTTAAGTAAACTTTCCATAACGGTTCTTTCCTTTTCCGTTCGCGCCGACTTCAGTTACGGCAAACTTCAAACATGGGCCTTCTTCGATGGGCCTCGGCTCGGATCGCTTCGTTGGATGTCGGTTCGGCCGATCGAGAGATGTCTTCCTGGTTTTCTGGTTTAGTTACCGGTTCGGCCTGGTTTGATGCGGTTGTGCTCGGCTTTTCTCTTAATTTGCTCGGCTCAAATGACAATGCCATGGGGTGAAATCCGACCCCAACAGTTAGCCCCCAGCTTGCTAGTCTTAGGAGTAAGAGTGGCGAGCTAAAAGTTAAAAAGGAAAAGCGTTGTCAGTTGAACCGAGCCGTCGACACATTTGGTTCATCTTCTTCAAGAAGTTGGCTCGTCCTAATTTTCCTTGGAGATCATTTACTGAGATGCGCTTGGCTCGTTTTCGTTACTTTTCTCCTAAACGACGTCGAAGAGTTTCTGCGTTTATCGGGCCCAGAATCTGAAACATTTTTGGGCCCGCTGGTTTTGATGGAAACCCTAGAAATCGGGCAGGAATTAGGTCATGTCGTTTCGTCTTCCCGAACCGATGCGCCAACGCGCCATAACTTGTATAAATATGTGACCCGGGGCTCATTTCGCTTCTCTCTCCAAATCGAGCAAAAGGTAGATTTCTCTCCTTCTCTCTGGCTTTTCTTTTCTGTTCTTCGATTTCGTTAGTGTTCTTTGTTTGCGTCGCCGGGGTGAATCATTTTCCGTCACGTCTTCAAACTTTCCGGCCAATCTCCAAGTTTTCCGTTTCATCTTCTTCCGAGCCGAATGTCTTCGAGTAGTCGCACGCCTTCTATCGGAGCTGATCATTCTGAGGATCGCTCCCATAATTCTAATGATTCCGACGCCTTGGTTCGTCGTTCATCTTCGTCCTCCGAGCCGTCTGATTCGGTAGGATCGCACAATTCCTATACTCCGCAGGGTCGTAAAATAATCAACTCGCCTCGATCCAAAGATGGAGATCGATCTGTTCGGGTCGCGGAGATCGCCGAGGTTGACCCACTAGCGAGCGAGCCGTCAATTCTTCGTCGTGATGGCTCGAATGGGGCGTCCGAGCCGAACATGGATATGAAAGAAGATGAAGGAGACGAGCTGGCTCTTCTTCACGCTGAGGCAGAATTTATTCAGGACCAATCGGCTCATCCTGGAGTAGGACTTGATTCGTTATTTAATCCCGAGGAAATCAAGTTCGAAGAGATGATGTCCGAAGGGGCAGTTGGTGAAATTTGTGGGTCGGTTAGACCCAGATTCTCTCAGGCGCCGAGGAGACCGTTGCTGGATGATGCATCCATTGATTGCATACTTTCTAGGGCCTACGAAGCCGGCTCATCCCAAGGAATAAAGAGGCGTGCCGTGAAAAGGCGGGTTCCAAAGAAGGTTACAAACAAACGAGCCGCGAAAAAGGCGGTTCCGAATCCTCCTGGGTCGACACTCTGTACCGAGTCTTCTTTGGAAACGCTCCGACGTTGTTTCCATATTTCCGAAGGAGTCGACTTATTCCTTCCCGCGAGCCACCAGAGAGCCGACGATCCTCCCGAGGGATGTCTGACATTATACGAAAGCTTCTTCTACGGGTGCTTCTTATGGTTCCCGATCCCGAGCCTAATTTTACATTACCTGAGTATATATGGGCTCGCCGTTGGTCAAATTATGCCGCGAGGTCTCCGTCACCTGATCGGGAATGTTGTCCGTAGTTTCGAGACGGGCATTCCGATTGGGATCCATCATCTTCAGAATCTTCTGGAGATTCGAGCTGGGTCGAAGAAGTCGCTTCGATATTATATTTCTTCCAAGAAGAATCGGAGGATTATCGACGGTTTTCCCAACAAAGACAGCGGTTGGGAGAATTTTTTCTTTTTCGTCCCAATATGTGGGGCGACTGTCGGGAGTGTCCCTATGATGTTTGTCAAGAAGAGTTGGCAGCCAATCGGTAGCCGAATCAAAATATAATCATTGTCTCGGTTCGGGTCGATTGTTTTCTAACTCCCTTTCTATGATTTATTTTGCAGTTCGACAAGCCGTACTCCATCTTCCTGGTGATTTCTCAGAAGTCTTGGAAAGACTAAGGTCGGAACGGTTTGTGAACATCCTCCGAGCTATTAAAAACGAAATAGCATAGATGGGCGGATTGTGTTGCCGAGCTGATGTAATGGAAATCAGAATTTTTATTAGTCATTGTGTTTAGCGGCGAGCCGCGTTACAAGAGAAACATCGTCATTCATTTGTGTTAACGGCAAACCGTGTTACAAAGAGTAACAATGCGTTAACGGCGAACCGTGTTGCAAACGAAAAGGTGTGTATATGTACACGTACCCCACTCCCCCCCCCCCCATTTTTGGAGGGGGGCAACTGAATCCACCCGAAAGTGAACTGCCTACGTACCCCTTGCGGGGATCAAGTCACGCGTTGTTCTAAATGATGGCGCGTCGCGCCTTAGTGATAATATTTCTTGAGGTGCATTACGTTCCATGGCTTTGGTATCGCTTCGCCAGCCATATTTTCTAGCCGATAGGCTCCAGGGCGAATCATTTCAGTGATCTTGTATGGACCTTCCCAGTTCGCTCCTAATTTTCCGGTGTTTCGTTCAGCAGTGTTTTGGAACACTTTCCTGAGAACCAAGTCGCCTTCTCTTAATCTCCGGCTTCGAACATTTGAGTTGTAGTACTTGGCGACGGATTGTTGATAGTTTTGGATGCGAATAAGTGCTTGATCGCGTCGTTCGTTAATCAAATCTAGCTCGTCTAGAATCATCAAGTGGTTGTAGCCTTCTTGTTCCGGAAGTAACCAGCGACGAACCCCGGGAAAGTGTACTTCTGGTGGGATTACACACTCTGTCCCGTAGACAAGTGCGAACAGCGTTTCGCCAGTGGCTCGTCTCGAAGTTGTTCGATGGGACCAAATGACGCCTTCTAGTTCGTCTGCCCAACGACCTTTTTTAGCATCGAGCCGTTTTTTGAGTCCATCCAAAATCGTTTTATTAGTCGCTTCGGCTTGGCCGTTTCCTTGCGGGTAACGAGGTGTTGACTTGCTGAGACGAATCTTCCATTTGTCGCAGAATTTCTCAAATCGTGCTGATATAAACTGCGAGCCGTTATCTGTAACAATTTCGAAGGGGACACCGTGCCGACATATGATGCTCTTCCAGACGAACTGCTCGACTTGGGTGTCTTTTATGCTCGCGTAAGATTCTGCCTCGACCCATTTAGAAAAGTAGTCGGTTAAGACAAGCAAGAATCTCTTTTGTTTTGACTTGTGCAGTGGTCCGACGATATCCATTGACCATCTCTTGAATGGATACGGTGCGGAGATAGATGACAGTAGCTCGGCCGGTTGATGTATCGTCGGTGCGTGGCGTCGGCATTTTTCGCATTTCCTTGAATATTTCTCGCAGTCGCTGATCATCGTTGGCCAGAAATAGTCGTGCCGCTTAATTTTGATAGCTAGGGCTCGTCCACCGGAATGATTTCCACACGAACCACTATGTACTTCTTTCATTATTTCTCTCTCCTTTTTTCCTTCTACGCATGAGAGTAATGGTCCCGAGAATCTCCATCTGAACACAGCGTCACGTATCAAAACATATTGTGCTACTTGAGCCTTCAGCTTGCAAGCTGCCCACTTATCCGTTGGTGTTTCTGCATCTGCTATGCAAAGACGGATCGGTTCCAACCAGTCTTTGTCACAACCGTACTCCGTGTTATCGTTTATGTCCATTTCCGCAGGTTGGTTGTAATCGGGTTCGCCATTATTGTCCGGGTCGTCCTCAACTATAGTCATTAGGGTTTCTGGCTCGTCTACGTCAATACTGGGGTGTTCGATGAATTCTACGGGAATTATTCTTTTCAAATCTGGGTCGGAAGTCGAGGCCAGTGACGCCAGAGCGTCGGCTTGAGTGTTTTCTCCACATGGGATTTTTTCCAAGGTGAACTTTTCGAACTGTCCGGCTAAATTCTTAACAACTCCGAGATATGCCTCCATTCTTTTATCTTTGGTGGCGTATTCTCCACTGAATTGACTCGCGACGAGCTGAGAGTCGCAGTAGGCATGTATGTTTTGGGCTCCGAACCCAAATGCTAACTTCAGTCCAGCTATTAATGCTTCATAGTCTGCTTCGTTGTTCGATGCGCCAAAATTTAGGCGAAGCGACTGCTCCAAGATTTCGCCTGTAGGGGAGGTAAGTCGAATTCCGACTCCAGCGCCTTGTTTTGACGACGAGCCGTCGACATGAAGTTACCAGTCAGCGGGGAGATTTGGCTCTTCGCTGATGCCGATGGGTAATTCAATTAGGAAGTCAGCCAAGACCTGCGATTTCGCGCTCGTTCGACTTCGATACTCGATATCGTATTCACTCAACTCGATCACCCACTTTGCCAACCTTCCGGATTGGCTTGGGCTATGCAGAATTGTCCTTAGCGGTAGTGCTGTTAAGACTATGATCGTTCCCTTGGTTCGGGTCGTTCCAGGTCTTCCAGTTTCAGATCGCCTTTCAGCTCGCCACTAAGCAGTTTCTTCGCAAGCTCTGCTCCTAGATGACGGCATTTTTCGGTGGAGTGGCCATAGCATTGGTGAAATTCGCAGTAGGCATTTTTGATTCCTCGTCCATGTGTAACTCTTCGGCGCTCTTCCCCTTTATGTGCCTACTTGATTTACGATGCTCGGTTGTTGACTTGCGTCCACTTGATAGTTATGCGCCCCGGATAAGTTCCGCCCTTCGTGATACACGTATCCGCCTCGTTGGTTATGACGCTTCTGGTTAGTTTGCTGTTGGACTACTGATGGTGGTTTGGCCGTTGCTTTTGACGAGGTGTGTAACGCGGTTAACAATTTCATATCTTCTTCTTCAGCTGCGAACGCCACGGATCGATGGATGGCATCGGCGATCGACTTGGGCTTATTGAGTGCGAGCTCTTTTCGGAAATCTGATTGGAACCATAACCCCTTTTTGTGCGAGTCGATGGCGATTTCGTCATTGACCGTTCCCGCCTTCGACATGGTTGTCTTGAAACGATCCATGAAACTGCGAAGCGATTCTCCTTCCCCTTGGACCATATTTCATAGATTGATCGCCGAGGCCGATTTTTCTATAAACATGGAGTATTGCTTGAGAAAGAGAGCCGTCAGCTGATGGAAGTTTTCGATCGAGTTCGGCTCGAGGTTCAAGAACCAGTCTAGGGCCGCGCCTTTCAAGTATTCAGCGAATAACAGGCAAAATCCAGCATCCTTTTCTTCTACGCTTTTGAATGCGGCTCGACTCAAGGCAACCCGAAACGCGTTAATGTGATCCTTTGGATTGGTCGAGCCGTCATACTTCTGAATACTCAATCTCCCTGGATCGACCACTTTGGTGTTAATTATCCTCGCCGAGAAAGGCGTGTGCTCCGACTCTTCGCATATTTGAGCTATCTCTGGTGCCAAGCTGAGTGCTTTGTGAATCTGCGACCGGAGCAATTTAGCCTCGCTGTCAGATTTTTCAAGACAAGCCCGAATTTCAGCCAATTCGTCTCGACTCATACTCTGCTCCTTGTTCGGATTATTTTTTCTTGAGACGCACATGCCTCGAGATGGCCGATTTTTGTTTTGAATGCTTGGCGATGTCGGCGTTCGCTTTTCGAGTAGGAGGCACGTAATGGCTTCGGCAAATGTTTCCGAAGTTGGCGAGCCGTTGGTTCTCTGCTCGGCAGTCTTGGTTTGTTGGTTTTGATCAGTAAGAGAATCATTCGGGGCAGATCCCTCTTGATTCGATAGTATTTGTTTGAGAATCTCGGTCACTGATTCTGGGGTGACGTCACTGGGAATTGGGTCTCCCTAGTTGATCCGTATCGGCTCGGTCGGTGGCGCGCCTTTGCATCTTGTGTTCTGCTTCTTCTTTTGGAGATGTGGTGGCGAATCAATCTGACTCGGATTCCGTTTTGCCTTGCTCGAGAGTTTTTTCCTCTTCATCTTCTTCTTCGACTTCGTCGGCCGGGGAGATGAAAGCCAGATTCTTTGGATTAAGCTTCTTTTGCCGCCTGGCGTCTCGTTCTTCTCTTTCCTTCAGTTGGGTTCGCAAGTTTTCGAGCTCTTGGGTTAACGTGCTGTTCAGGGCCTCTTGCTCCTCGGTTTGTTTCTTAAGGGCAGCGATCTTCTCTGCTTTTGTCTGGCTCGCTGTCTCACTGTCCTCGTGCTGCTGACGGGCAGGTTCGTCCCTGTTTAAATCTCCGTCGGTCATCCTGTCGAGCTTTGTATTTTTCGGTGTTTGAATTCACTCTACCCTCCTTCTAGCGCCAAATTGTGAGAGCCGAAACCTTCACAATAGTGTTTAGTGTGCTTTAGGGAGAGCCGAGGAATTCAATGGGTAAAACACAAAGAGGATGAGCCAAAGATGGTTGTTTATTGATAGCTGTTATGCGAGCTACAGAGTTGGTGGCGTATGCCTTTGTTGGGAGTCAAAAAGTGATCCCGAAACAATGGATATCGGTTCCTATTTATAAGAGAGTAGGAGCCGACATTACAAGATTTAAGTAAACTTTCCATTACGGTTCTTTCCTTTTCCGTTCGCGCCAACTTCAGTTAAGGCAAACTTCAAACATGGGCCTTCTTCGATGGGCCTCGGCTCGGATCGCTTCGTTGGATGTCGTTTCGGCCCATCGAGAGATGTCTTCCTGGTTTTCTGGTTTAGTCACCGGTTCGGCCTGGTTTGATGCGGTTGTGCTTGGCTTTTCTCTTAATTTGCTCGGCTCAAATGACAATGCCATGGGGTGAAATCCGACCCCAACATTGTGCACTTGCAACTATTTTTTGCTGAGGGTTTTATTTACTTGTATACATCTCACACCCACGCATGCATCAATATTCCATTCATTAGCCATTAAAATGTTTAAGCAATTTAAACCATTAAATGTAATTAATGAAGTGCAAGGTTCAAATGCTCATCAAGTGAAGTTCAAAATGGTTATCATTCAATGAAATAGAAAGAGTTACTTACCTTGAGTGGAGAATTCACCTTGTACTAGGGTGGGAACATAGGGTGGGACCTTTTTTGTGTTTGATCTCCTTTTGGGTCTTCATCCTAAAAACATTTTTTTTGTATTTTTATGCACTTTAAAAAAAAAATTCCTTAAAAATAAAACTAAGTAGTTATGCATGCAATAATGATATGAAAATTAAAAATTGAAATTGAAACCATGTGAGTTGCCTCCCACAAAGCGCTTTGTTTTAAGTCATTTAGCTTGACTCCTTTTCTTTTAGGCATGAGGTGCATCGACTAAAGGGATGATTTCTTCCTCTCCCTTCGCAGTGTTTGCTAAGTATGGTTTGAGTCTTTGGCCATTAACCGTGAAGTCTCCTCCACTAGGATCCCAGAGAACCACTGCTCCATACGGTTTCACTTCTTTGATCTTGAATGGGCCGAACCATCTTGAATGGAGCTTACCGGGAAAGAGCTTAAGTCTTGAGTTAAAGAGTAAAACATGGTCATTTGGAGCAAAGGACTTAGGCACTATCTTCCTATCGTGAAGCGCCTTAGTTCTCTCCTTGTATATCTTTGTGTTCTCATAAGCTAGATGTCTTATCTCTTCCAACTCATTCAATTGTATCAACCGCCTTTCAGCTGCGGTTTTAAGGTTGAAGTTAAGCTCCTTGACCGCACAAGCCGCCTTATATTCAAGCTCCACTGGTAGATGGCACGCCTTACCGTAGACAAGATGGAAAATGTTCGTCCCTAATGGGGTCTTAAAGGCTGTTCTATAAGCCTAAAGAGCGTCATCTAACTTGGCTGACCAATCCTTCCTAGTCTTGTCGGTTGTCTTTTGTAGAATGCTCTTGAGTTCTCTGCATGAAATCTCTACTTGTCCGCTGGTTTGTGGGTGATAGGGGCTTGCAACCATGTGTCTAACTCCATACTTCTTTAGTAAGTTTGCAAAGACTCAGTTGATGAAATGAGAACCTCCGTCACTGATCACAATTCTTGGCACTCCGAACCTTGGGAAGATGACCGACTTGAACATTTTGATGACCACTGATTGCGGGATCAGGTTTTCCCAATTCCTATCCCTGATACTGCAAGTGCACAGATCAAGAGTAGTAACAGTTGCACTGCGAGTCTAATCAAGCTAGGACAAATGAGGGGGATTTGGGTATTCAGATGAAAATTAACTAAACTAAGTAAAAGCAATATAAAAGCATTGTAAGTTCAATATGAAAGAGACGGTAGGCAATAGGTAATTCGCAGAGATTCATAGATGATAAGTTTGATGATTGATTTCTATCTATGTAGTGATATGGGATGTCAGATTCGTCTAGAACACAAAACACGAATATAAGTCTTTCCACTGTCGTGGCTCCAACTCCTATGATAACTTATCTAATCGCTAAACTTTTGGAACGTCCTTAGATAGTTGATCAAGCATTAAATCGAGCAAGTTCGGATACAGTTGACTAGGTTTAGTAAATCAACTTTCGCAGTCTAAGAAACCTAGATTGTCAAAGATTATCTCCGGAGAATGATTCAGCACTGTCGTGGCTCAAATCTATCTATGATCTAATCACTAGTTGTACCTTCAAGTGATTAGCATTAGCAAGTGTGCAAACCGAGACAAAGACTCTAATGATATCCCTAGTTAATTCATCAAATCATAATCAATACATGAACTCTTTGAAACCCTAAAACCTAACTAGAAATCTACTCAATCATGATGCATTTAAACAAGCACAAATCTGAGAAAGAAATCATATTATTATAAGGAGAAATAGGTTTAGAATTCTTCTCTATGTCGAGATACAAAGAAGGGATCTTCTCCCTAAGGAAAACAACGAGAAGCAAGTAAAACAATGGAGGATCCCTCTAAGGGGAACTCCCTAGTGCGGCCCTCTCCTGTGGCTCTTCTCCTATGCGGCTCTCATTTTACAAGGCAAAAAAGATGTATTTATAATGCTTCAGAAGTTGAAGGGCGGCTTGACCTAGGTCTTTGTCGAAATATAAGAGGCGGCACGAAAATTGGGCTTGAAAACGCGCAAAATGGGTTTCGCAAACGAGTCGGGTCGATCGGGATGTGTATCGGTCGAGTGGGATGGTCGGTCGGTCGATCGAGATGGTTATTTGGTCGAGCGGGACGATCGAGCGCGTACCGAGTGAAGAAAAAGATTTGGGTCGGAAGAAGGCCTTAAACTCCCTGTCCGACCGGGCACGGTCGATCGGGACGCGGGATAGTGATGTGTCCCGTTTTCGTTTGTTCATCTGGCTATCTTGGTGCCGAGTTTCATTGAAATCCGTTGAGTTTAAGGGTCCATGCCGTTGCTTTCCGTTTGATATAGTGATGCAGTCCGATGAAGCTCTTTCGTATATGTCTCCACAGTAATCGTCATATCTCCACATCTACTCTTCCAAACTAAGTTATTCCAGTTGCATTGCAAAGCTAACTCATGTGTGCATCGCGTCAAAGTGGGTTTAATGAAGTCCATTGAGTATAATGTTTTAAAGGCCCTTCTAAAGTTGATGCTACGTCCTGGAGCGGTTTTGAAGTCCAAATCTTTGCTCCAAAATGCATATTTTAACCTGTTTAGAGTCTAAGTACTATAAATCCATAAAAAAATATCTTTTTAGATCAAAAAGCCATTAAAAACCTTATGAAAAGCATTGTAAAACTATATAAAAAGCATGTAAAATAGAGGTATATCAACTCCCCCAGACTTAGATCTTTGCTTGTCCCCAAGCAAATCGAATTCAAACTAGTGAAGAGGTTTTGAAAACATGAAAACGATCACTTATCCTTTAGAACTTGTATCTACCACTTCTTTTCTTTCAATTGGAGCAAAACCAACTGTGAATCTAGCTTTCCCGTACTGACCTTGAGCTTAGCGAACCATACTGGACCCAACAAATCTCATCCAGCATTCCAAACTTTTCATTGTTAACTCCTTACAGTATTTAAAACGTGCGGTCTTTATCAAGGGAGTATTGATCACAGAGCATTGATTCTTACCCATCCAAGTGTTTGCCAAGACAGTCCTTTCAAGCACTTTCAGTTCATTTCCTTTGCCTTTCTCTCTTTTCTTATGAAGGATCGATCTTTCCCTACTATTCTAGGGTACCATTTTATTTTTTCTATCGATCCTTCTTCCCTTAGAATATTCTTTTATGGGAATAACATAGGATAGGCTTTTGCTTTTTCCTTGTTTAAGTAGGTCTCCATAAGACAAAAAGGTACAGACGTATGCATTCCTCTTGCTTACACGTTTTCCTTATGCTTAAAAGCTTTTTGATTATATTCTTGCAGATAAGAGAGAGGTGAACTGTACTTTTCTGTAGACATGTCTCAACTAGACCTGAACGAGGAGTCGGCTAATGTGTATCTCAAACCCCTTGACAATAAAAAATAAAGTTCATTTAAGTGGCAGAGTTAACGTTAGATTGTCTGGGTACCTTAGAAATCTTGCCAAATCAGTAGGTCGATCCACCCTCAGCGGTTCCGTTGGGCATTGTTCGGTGTCAATATTCGCCTTTGTGATCACAAGAGCTTTGGCTTGATAAGGTAAGCTCCTAGGATAGATCATAGTTTCATAACTTATTTTGACACAATAAAACACAAGTTTTGAAGAAGGTTGAAAGGAAAAATAGATATAACGTTAACTCCGCCACTTAAACGCATTAGTTCTGACAATCCCCCCAGACTAAACTTGCACCGTCCCGGTGAAAGCAAATCCGATTAATCCGATGACTTCGACAAAGGGACAAGTGGGAAATGGCGTGCTCTTTTTCCCTGTCATGGTTTTGTCCCAATGGGTTTTCCATGATAGGTTTTTAACGAGGCCCACAACCCGCTTCAAACTATCCCTTCTGTCTTATGTCATCCGAGCCGAACCGTTCGTTGGTATAATCACCGAACCCGCTGAGCCGAACCGTTCGTTGGTATAATCACCGAACCCGCCGAGCCGAACCGTTCGTTTGAATCATTTGAGCGGGAGCGCTTGGAGCGTATCTTTTGAACGTTTAAATTTGCATTTAATTTTTGGTGTGTTTCCGAGATGGCTGGAGCATGTTCCAACCATCTCTTCGTATTTCCCCTTCTTTCCCTTATATTCTCACTACCACTCATTTGTAACATTTATCTAAGTCTTCTATCAAAAACCTCTCTTTGTTCTTAGATCAATCGTTTGAGCTGTTCTCATTCGATTCTTGTTTCTTCTTGAGTATCTCTTGAAGATTCATACAATCTTTTCTCTTTGAGACTAGAATCCGGAGTTTCACAGATTTTCCACAATCTGCTGAAGCAATCCGTTCGTTTTCCCCATTCTTATCATCCCACATATCCGTTCTTATCATTCCGCAAACTCGTTCATCATCAGCCATCGATCGATCACCTACTTATGTGTGCCGGTTTTGGGTAGTGTTACATCAAGTGGTATCAGAGCACATACAGAGCTAAGTGATCTCTTCTTTTATGAGTTTTAGTGATGTGATCCCAGATTGGATCGGCCTTGAGATTAAGTGATGGGTCGATCGGTTTGGTGAGAAACCGATGGTGAATGAGCAACAGATGGATCAAGTGGTTTATAACAGAGATCCGGCGGAAATTATCTCCAACACCGCCTCCAACCTGTTGATATTACGCACAA
This sequence comes from Erythrophleum ivorense, assembly GCA_026724425.1. NCBI lineage: Eukaryota > Viridiplantae > Streptophyta > Magnoliopsida > Fabales > Fabaceae > Erythrophleum > Erythrophleum ivorense. Next base: position 2,917,194 of record JAIUCV010000092.1, read on the forward strand.
CAAGTGAGAGGTTCCACTGTAGATCGGTTGATATTACACACAACAGATGAACAGAGAGATTGATCAAGCATAAAGAGTTTGAGGATAAAATGTTTGATAACATGAAACAAATGACAAAGTCGCAAATATAAAGGACAAGAAAGGAAGACGAAAGGTTGGCTGGAACACGCTCCAGCCACCTTGAAAACAAGCAAAAACTTAAATGCGGTCAAGTTTGAAAATAGCATAAGGCGCCTCATTATTCAGACGAGCCGTCGGTTCGGCGGGCTTGATAATTATTCAAGTAGATGGTTCGGTTCTATGGTAGTGTATGGCGCGACTGGCTCGGATGATGAAGATAGAAAGGAGGTTTTGAAGTGGGTCGTGGGCCTCGTTAAAAACCTATCATGGAAAACCCATTGGGACAAAACCATGACAGGGAAAAAGAGTACACCATTTCCCACTTTTCCCTTTATCCGAATCATCGAGCTGTTAAGCAACCCAGAGTGGGATGCTTAACCTCTTCAGCTTGCCGTCCCATTGGCTCGGCAAGAATGGCCTCGGCAACAATCTGTTTGATGATGTTCGCCTCGGCGGGTTCGGCTACAGTTGCCACGACATTAGTTTCCTCTACGGGTTCGGCCAGAATGGCCTCGGCAACTTCCTCATCAGGTTCAAGCTCGGGTTCCAGCTGCTTGGCCTCGATCTCCTTGACAGCTAACTGGTTGGCCTCGGCAGCGGGCTGTTTCATCTCCTCGACGGCGAGCTGGTTGTCTTCGACAGCGAACTGATCCGCGGCTACAAGCCTTCTTTCCTTTGCGCCATGCTCCGGTTCATATCCTTTGTCTGTAGCCTTGGCAATAGTCACATCATTCCCTCCCTCTTGAAAAGGATTTTTCCTCAAATCTGGATATTCTGCAGGCAAAAGAGAAGAATTCGTGACGTTAGAACTCGATCTCATTTTACATTTACCTCGGAGACCCAAGTTGAGCATGTTTGCTGTTCGGTTCGGGAAAGTGGATCTAGGGACGAAGTCAATGCCGCGAGCTGTTGGTTCTGGAAGTGGTTCGGGAAAGTTGATATGATGCTCAATGCCGCAAGCTGATGGGCGAGCTGATAGCAATCCCCTTGGACAATCATCTGGAAACACAATCCCAAATTCCTACAAAAGTTTAAACATATCACTCGGAATATCCGGTGCTTTGTTAGCGACAAAGTTAAACATTTCTTTAAGATTTATCAAGAGAAATTGTTTATCAGAATACATGGAACTTATAACCTGTTTGGATTTGACCAAATAGTTCGGTGGTTTGATCGTCTTGGTCGGTTTCTTTTCTGTTTGAGATTTAGTTCTTTGGTCGATCAGCTGGTCTTGGTCTTCGTACACTTCCTGCGGAGTCAAAGGTATGAGAGTGATCTTGCGGCCTTTGTGCGATAGAGTGTACTTGTTGTTAAAGCCGTCGTGTAGGGCTCGTCTGTCCGATTGCCAAGGTCTACCTAAGAGAATATGACCTACATCCATAGGTAAAACATCACACAATATCTCGTCTTCGTAGCTCCCAATGGACATAGGCACCATAACTTGACTCTTGACCCTCATTTCTCCAACATCGTTTAACCACTGAATCTTGTGAGGCTTGGGATGTTTATGCTTCTTAAGACCCAGCTTCTGGACCATGGTTTCACTTGCTACATTAGTGCAGCTTCCTCCGTCAATGATCACGCTACAAACCTTGTCTTGGACAAGACATCTTGAATGAAAGATATTCTCTCTTTGCTCTTCTTCTTCTGCTTGGGTTTGAATGCTCAAAGTCCTTCTAGCCACATAAAGACCTCCGGGTTTCTCTTCATATTCATCAGGGGATGAGATTTTATCTTGTTCTTCATCCTGGCGGTGAGTCCATGAGATCGTTCTGGACATCAGGAGCTTGCCACTAACCGGTTTAAATTCATATTCCTCTAATGATGGAACCTTTTCTTGAACAGGCTCATCCTCGGACTCAAACTCACCATTCCCCTTGATGATCATGACTCTCCGGTTGGTACACTCACTAGCAAAATGTCCATGACCTTGACACTTAAAACACTTCAGATCACGAGCCCTAACAGTTGAAGTAGCCTCGACCTTCCTCTGTCCTGAATACTTGCTGAAGATCTCGGCTCAAGCTTAGGCGTGAAGACTAGCTCGCTTCCTTTCGGAAAACTGGGCCTACGTAATTCAGAACCATAACGTGAAGGGCCTTTCCTGTTGAGTTGCTGTTCAGCCAGAGTAGCTTTGTGCAACATCTCCTCTATATCCTCACAGTTCTGCATCTTCACAATGTCTTGAATCTCACGTTTCAGTCACCCTAAAAACCTAGACATGGTAGCTTCCTCATCCTCAGTGACACAACCTCTCAACTTAAGAACTTCCATTTCCTGATAGTATTCCTCAACCGAACGGGTTCCCTGACTGAGCCTCCTTAGCTTGGAATGAAGCTCACGTTGGTAATGACCTGGAACAAACCGATGCTGCATGATCCTTGTCATCTCTCCCCAAGTGGTGATAGGAAATCCCCCACTTCTAGCTCTATCGGTCACAATCTGCTCCCTCTAGTTCAAGGTGTAATCACAGAACTCCGTAGCTGCAAGCTTAACTCGGTTGACATCAGCAAAGTTGTGTAAGTTAAAGGTGAACTCACACTTCTTTTCCCAATCAAGGTAGGCGTCTGGATCGTTCTTCCCATGGAACGGTGGAATCTTCATTTTGTATCCTCCCAGATTTTCTACCATCCGGTCTGGTTCTTCCTGAGACCTCCTTGACCGGCGACGGCTGGATTGAAAAGAGTGACCGCTACTGTAGTACTCCTTGGCTCGCTTATCATTCAGCTTCTTCCTTGGCGTCATAGGGTCATCTTTTCTCTCCTCATCCGAAACATGTATCGGAATCTTAGGCACCTTCCGCTTGCCTTCCCAGATCTGATCTCTTTGGTCAAGCTCCTCGGTCAACATCTTTTTAATCTGGTCGAGTAAGGGTTGGTTGACGGATGAAGGCGATTCACGGCTCGATCCCTCTTCTTCCTTTTCCGACATGGTACCTGAAAGTTAAATCACACACCACGGCAGTTAAAAGTTCAAAGGAAAATTATGCAACAAATTTTTCGTGCATGGGAGATGAACCAGCCGTGAACGGGAGATGAACAGCTGTTTCTAAAATGATCAAAATGAAATTTAAATGAGTGAAAATGCATCAGAGGTGAACGATATGCATGTGATAACAACGGAATGATCAAATTAACAACCACAAGACATAGATCTACGATTAGAAGATGAACAGTCAGTACAAACAAAAATCGCAGAGATGAAATTACTTAGCTTCAAGGTGCTCAGATACCACCTGATGTGATCCCGGATTGGATCGGCCTTGAGGTTAAGTGATGGGTCGATCGGTTTGGTGAGAAACCGATGGTGAATGAGGAAGAGATGGATCGAGTGGTTTATAACAGAGATCCGGCGGAAAGGATCTCCAACACCGCCTCCGACGTGTTGATATTACGCACAAAAAGTTAGAGGTTCCACTATAGATCGGTTGATATTACACACAACAGATGAACAGAGAGATTGATCAAGAATAAAGAGTTTGAGGATAAAATGTTTGATAACATGAAACAAATGACAAAGTCTGATGCGGGATAAGCTTTTCCCAATTTCTATCCCTTTTCTGCAAGTGCACAGATCGAGAGTAGTAACGGGTATATCGAACACAAGGAGCAGAGAGATGCACTACAAGTTATATAATTCCAATTTAGCTAGGACAAGATAAGGGTTTTGGTTGTGATTTGTAAAATAGCTAACTAAACTAATTGAATGCGATGTAAAAACGGTAAAAGATCAAGGTATGAAAGCGCTAGGCAATGGGAGACTCGCAGAGATTCATGATTACTAGGTTAAATCAACTTATTAGGGGGTTTAATTTGGGTGCCGTCTAGAACTCAAAACACTGATGTAAAATCATTCCACTTCCGTGGCTCCGATCTCTTTGTTAACTAACCTAATCGCTAATCTTTCGGAATGTCCTTAGATTGTTAAACAAGCTTTAATTCGTTCAAGTCTCAATTGTTCACAACCCCGCATAGATCAACTTCCGCAGTCTATGAGGTGTTGCCCACCAAATACTAGTTCAGGCGAATGATACAGCACTTCCGTGGCTCAAGTCTACCTAAGATCTGATGCTAGTTGATCAGAAAAGCATGCAGCAATAAGATCAAGCAAAGGTGAAGACCTATTATGATGAACCCCTAATTCGATTTAGAACCCTAACAATGCATGAACTCTTTGATTAACCCACGACCTAACAAGTGAATTACTCAGACATAATCAAAGTAACAACACAGAAAGATGATGAAGAAAGCATAAATATAGAACAAAGGTTCAGAAAACTTCTCCAAATTGTGGTAAGGAGGAGAGATCCTCTCCTTGAAATCTCTAAGAACAAAAGTAGATCTATTAAACTCTAATACAATGTGGCTCTATTGTTCTCTCCTTTCTAAAGAGGCTAAAAAGGTGTATTTATAGTGCTAGGTCTTCCAGGGGTCGAGATTAGGTAAACGGGCCGAGTAAACCGTGAAAACGTGCAAAACGGGCCGTAGTCGGCTAAGCCGGGTCGAGCGGGACGGCGGCGGTCGAGCGGGGCGGTCGACCGGTCGGTCGGGCTGGTGCTCGGGTCGAACTGGGGGTCGAGCGGTCGTGCGGGATGCGGTCGGGTGCGCACGGGATGGCGGAAAGAGGTCGGGTCGGACGGGAGCCTTGGAGGCCCTGTCCGACCGTCTCGGTCGACCGGAACGTGAAGGAAGGTCGGGTCGGACGGGGGCCTTGGAGGCCCTGTCCGACCGGCTCGGTCGAGCGACGTCAATGTGCAATTAAGGATGGTCGGGTCGGACGGGAGCCTTGGAGGCCCTGTCCGACCGGCTCGGTCGAGCGGATGGTGTGGACGTCCGGTTTCCGGCTGATTTGACACTCTTCACTAAAATGATAATATCTTCCATTCTACACGTCCAAATTGCATGATTCCAATTGCGTTGGAAAGCTAACTCATGTAGGCATTGCGACGAACTGGTTTTGGTGAGATCCACTGAGTAGAATGTTTTTGGGGCTCTTTCAAAGTTGATGCTGTGTCGTGGAGCGGCGTAAAGTCCAAATCCTGTGGTTTTGCTCCAAAATGCATCTTTCGACCTGTTTAGACTCTTAGTACTATAAATCCACAAAAACTACCTTTTTAGATCGAAAAGCCTTTAAAAACCTTATAAAAAGCATAGTAAAACCATATAAAAAGGGTACAAAATAGAGGTATATCAACTCCCCCAGACTTAGATCTTTGCTTGTCCTCAAGCAAATAGAATCCAAATCAGAGAAAGAGGTTTGAAAACGTAGAAACTCCTTATCCTTTCTGAGAAAACTGTGGCGGATTCCTCTCCTGTATTCCACTAAAAACATAACCAATGTTAGACTAGCTTCACATAATGCTCGCCAAGCTTAGCGAACCATACCCAACTCAACTAGTGTCATCCAGCATTCCAGACTTTCCATTGTTAACTCCTTGCATAAATTTAAAACGTGCGGTCTTTATCAAGGGAATATCGATCATTAAGCACTTGTTCTTACCCACTTGAGTCTCTCCAGGATAGTCCTTTTTTTTGAAGCTTTTGAGTTCTTTTCCTCTCTCTTTTCTTTTGAAGGATCGATCTTTCCCTACTTTTCTAGGGTATCATTTTATTTTTTCTATCGATCCTTCTTCCCTTTCTTTTTCTTTTGGGGAATAACATAGGATAGGCTTTTGCTTTTTCCTTGTTTTTGGTAGGTCTCCATAAGACAAGAAGGTGCAGACGTATGCATTCCTCTTGCTTACACGTTTTCCTTGTGCTTAAAAGCTTTAGATTTTTATTTTTCTGAGAGAGGGGAGAACTGCACTTTGTATTGGACACACCCTTTTGAGATCAAGTGAGGAACGACTCATATGTATGCCAAGTCCCTTGACAAGAAAAACTAGATTGATTAGGGTGGAGTTAACGTTAGATTGTCCGGGTACCTTAGAAATGTTGCCAAGTCAGTAGGTCGATCCACCGTTAGAGGTTTTGTTAGGCTTATGTCTGCAACTGATGTCCGCTCTAGGGTCATAGATTGTTAGCACAACACCGGAGAATCATAGAGATAAATCATAATTTCCAACTGAGGTTTTGACTCAATAAAACAGAAGTTTTGAAAAAGGTTGATAAGAGAAATAGATATAAGATGAAGACAAGACATGAACAAACGCATTAGTACCGACAATCCCCCCAGACTTAACTTGCACCGTCTCGGTGAAAGCAAATCCGATTAAGGGAGGTAAAAGGAAAAAGGTAGTAAGGCGTGTTGTGAATGAGAGGGGAGATGTAACCTGATTATACATTAAGTGCAAGAAGAAATGACCTATTGGTGGTATGTTGCTGTTCTTGGCCATTGATAAGGGTGGTAAAAGATGTCCCATGGTGCGTTGTAATGAACTCCAAAGCAATGGCTTGTATCCCGGCGTAGATGATCAAGTACCATGCGTCCATGGTAAAGGTTCTTGAAGTCCGCCGAAGGTAAGGCATAGGTGGGATATGCTGTTGTGCTGGAGCAAACGGATATATGAACGTGGTTGTACCTTGCCACATTCATTGTTAATGTTAGAGGGGACAATTGCGTCTTTCTTCATTTTCCAAGGTGTCTTCTCAATTTTCATGTTAGATTCTCAAATCGCTGTATCCAAAACTTCAAAAGCAAAACAAAAATCATTAAATTAAAACAAAAAGTAAAAGAGGAGGGTAAAACTTATGGGTTGCCTCCCATGCAGCGCTTGTTTAAGGTCTTTAGCTTGACCGTTTATGATTCAGACTGGTGAGGGATCGTCCAAATCGATTCGGACTTCTGGTGATGTCTCTGTATTGGCTAGATACGGTTTAAGTCTTTGCCCATTGACTGTGAATTCACCTCCGGATGGGGTTAATAGCACAACTGCTCCGTATGGCCGAACTTCTTTGATTGTGAATGGTCCCGACCATCTAGAACGAAGCTTCCCGGGAAAAAGTTTTAGACGGGAGTTGAAAAGGAGGACTTGATCATTTGGTGCGAATGTCTTTGGTATGATCTTCCGGTCATGGAAAGCTTTGGTCCTTTCTTTGTATATCTTCGCATTCTCATATGCAAGGTGGCGGATCTCATCAAGCTCATTGAGTTGAATGAGTCGTCTTTCTCCTGCGGTTTTAAGGTTGAAGTTTAACTCCTTTACTGCCCATGCCGCCTTATATTCTAGCTCAACAGGGAGGTGACAGGCTTTTCCATAGACTAAGTGGAAAGGGGTTGTGCCCAGTGGTGTTTTGAAAGCAGTGCGGTACGCCCATAAAGCGTCATCTAACTTAGCACTCCAATCCTTTCTATTCTTTCCTGTAGTCTTTTGTATGATGCTTTTAAGTTCTCTGTTTGAGATTTCCACTTGGCCACTAGTCTGAGAATGATATGGGGAAGCAACTTTGTGTGTCACTCCATGCTTCTTCAAAAGGTTGGCGAAGATCCTGTTGATAAAGTGAGATCCTCCGTCACTAATGACAATCCGTGGTACTCCAAATCTCGGGAAGATGATAGATTTGAACATCTTTATAACAACTTGAGCATCATTGGTCGGGCTTGCTATTGCTTCCACCCATTTCGAAACATAGTCCACTGCAACGAGAATGTATTGGTCACCAAAAGATGTCGGGAAAGGTCCCATGAAATCTATTCCCCACACGTCGAAGACTTCTACTTCTAGAATGAAATTTTGTGGCATCTCATTTCTTTTGCTTATGTTTCCCATCCTTTGGCAGGCATCACATCGGGATATGAAGGTGTGGGTATCTTTAAACATGGTCGGCCACCAGAATCCTGATTGAAGTACTTTAGAAACTGTCTTGTAAGTAGCGAAATGACCGGCATAGCTGGAGCTGTGGCAGGCGAATAATATTCCTTCTATCTCTTCCTCTGGAATACACCTACGAAACATACCGTCAGAGCATTTTTTATAAAGATAAGGTTCATCCCAAAAATACCGTCTAATGTCACGGAGAAATTTCTTCTTTCTGTAGCCAAAGAATTGTGGGGGTGGATGGTCTGCTGCAAGAAAGTTTGCAATGTGGCGAAACCATGGAGTGTTTGCTGATGAAATTCTTGGCTTTGGTCTGGGATGGCTTGACGGATGAGTAATGGTTGTAGCTTGGGCTGCGTAAACAGTTTCTTCAGGCAGCCTGTCATCCAATGGCATGGTGTCATTAACTCTCATGCGTGAAAGGTGATCCGCCACTCCGTTATCTGCACCTTTTCTATCCTTTATCTCGAGGTCAAACTCTTGGAGGAGTAATATCCATCTTAAAAGCCTTGGCTTTGCATCCTTTTTAGACAATAAATATCGCAGTGCGGCATGGTCAGAATGAACTATTACTTTGGAGCCTACCAAGTATGATCTGAATTTCTCGAATGCAAAGACTATGGCAAGGAGTTCTTTCTCAGTGGTTGCATATTTGCATTGTGCTTCATCTAGAGTTCGGCTAGCATAGTAGATGACATGTAACTTCTTATCCTTTCGTTGTCCAAGCACTGCTCCTACTGCATAGTCGCTGGCGTCACACATGATCTCAAAGGGTTGTTCCCAATCTGGTGGCTGGACAACTGGTGCGCTAACTAAGGCCTCCTTGATCTTGGTGAAAGCGGCATGACATTCATCCGTGAATTCAAACGTGATGTCTTTGCATAACAGTCGTGTCAATGGTCTTGCTATCTTTGAGAAATCCTTGATGAACCTCCTGTAGAATCCGGCGTGGCCGAGGAAACTCCTTATATCCTTTACACTCTTTGGAGGTTGTAGGTTTGTCATGACTTCAATCTTGGCTTTGTCTACTTCGATTCCTTTTTCTGAGATTCGATGCCCGAGGACAATCCCATCTCTGCCATGAAGTGACATTTCTCCCAATTTAGAACTAAGTGTTTATCTTCACATCGCTGTAAAACTTTTCCAAGATTTGCTAGGCATGCCTTAAAGGATGAACCATATACTGAGAAGTCATCCATGAATACTTCCATGATTTCCTCTATAAAGTCGGTGAATATGGACATCATGCATCTTTGGAAAGTGGCTGGTGCGTTGCATAGACCGAAGGGCATTCTTCTGTAGGCAAAAGTGCCATAGGGACATGTGAAGGTTGTCTTCTCTTGATCATCCGGATGTATTGGTATCTGGAAAAATCCTGAATATCCATCAAGAAAACAGTAATATTGATGATTAGCAAGGCGCTCAAGCATTTGATCTATGAATGGTAAAGGATAGTGATCTTTGCGGGTGGCTGAGTTAAGCTTCCTGTAATCGACACACATCCGGTGTCCTGTTATCGTCCTGGTAGGGATTAACTCGTCTTGCTCATTCTTGACAACTGTGATCCCTCCCTTCTTTGGTACCACGTGTACCGGGCTAACCCATTTGCTATCCGAAATTGGGTAAATTATCCCTGCATTCAAAAGTTTCATTATTTCCTTCTTGACTACTTCCTTGAGGTTCGGGTTAAGCCGTCTCTGATGTTCAATTGATGAGCTGGATCCGTCTTCTAAGATGACTCTATGCATGCAGAGGTTTGGTGAGATTCCTGTTATATCATCCAAAGAATAACCGAGGGCCTTTCTGTGCTTTCTCAGTTCGTGGACGAGTAAAGCGGTCTCCTCATTTGTTAGTCCGGAATTTATTATCACAGGATAAGTTTCATTTGGACCTAGATATTCATACCTCAGCCCAACAGGGAGCGGTTTTAGGTCTGTTTTTGGTGCTCTCAAGGGGCACCATGGGTCTGGTTCTGGCTGGGGAGCTGATTTTTGTTTCTCTGCTTTGGCTTCCTCTTCTTTACTTCCCTTCAAATCCGTGTATGCCACTAGTTCTTTGTATGCTTCGACCGAATTCATGAATTTAACTAAGCCTTGTGCTTCTCTTTCTGTATAACCCAACTCTTCTTCAGCTCGGGTTAAGGCTAATTCAAGAGGATCATGAAGCAACATATCCTCCAATATCTCTTCTTTTGCCTCTCCAATCCAAAAAGTTTGACCATCCATTGTAGGTCTATCGATCGTTCTGTTGACTTCGAAGTTCATAACAATATCTCCCAGGTGAAGGTCAATCTTCCCATTCTTCACGTCTATCATTGCTCCGGCAGTGGCTAAAAAGGGACGTCCTAGTATTATAGGATCCTTGGGTTCATGCTCCAATTCCAGGACCACGAAATCGGCTGGGATGTTGCATCCTCGTACAACAATGGTGACGTCCAAAACAACTCCTATGGGGCGTCGAACGGATCGATCTGCAAAAACAAGAGAGATTTTTGTAGGTTTAAAGTTTGTGATTCCTAGTAGTCTTGCTACTGAGTAAGGCATTAAATTGACGCTTGATCCCAAATCACAGAGGGCCCGATCGAAAAGTGTTCCTCCAATCTCACACGCTAGAACAAAACTTCCCGGATCATCTAATTTTTCCGGCATTCTATTCTGGAGGATCGCACTGCACTCCTTGGTGATCATCATGGCTCCTTCCTCTAGACTTATATTGTTTGTAAGTATACCCTTCATATACTTCTTTAGAGACGGTATGATATGGCAAGCATCTACGAATGGTAGTCTGACTGTCAGCTGGCTAACCAGATCCTTAAGTTTGGCCTGCTCCTTCTCTTTCCTTGGCTGGTTAAGAACACTGCGGTATGGAAGCTTTGGTTCATAAACCTTTGGTATGACTGGTGGGTCAATATCTTGTTCTTGAATTCCTGGTTCTGTGCGCACCCGTACTTCTTTAGGTGGCTCTTCTCCATCTCCAATTATAACATACTCTAAAGGTTTATCTTTTCTGGCTGGGGTTAATTCTTCCTCAGGGTAGGCTGGTGGTTTATATTCCTTTCCATTCCTTAGGGTTACGGCAGCAACATTTTCACCTCTGGGATTTATCTCTACTTTTCCAGGAAGGACTCCCATTTCCCTCTTAACAGTTCCGGCTATTTCAGCAATTTTGAAGTCTAAACTCTTTGTGGCGGCAGCGATAAGGTCGAATTTTTCATTCATGTCCCTACATATAAAATCCAGCTTCTCTTCAACTTCGTTCAGGTGCTTCCGATGTGAGTCCAAGAGCTCACTTATCATTGGGTCAAGGTTGTCTCGTGATTCCATGGAGCTTCTTCCATATGCACCTTGCCTGACATTCTGCGGCCTATACTCATATTCCTGGTATCTTTCTCTGTTCCGAACTTTCTGTTGATATTCGGATTCTAAAGTCTCATCATTCCACACTCGTGAATCTCCGTGCTCTCGCCTGAAGTGTTGATCTCTTATGCCAACAAAATTAACTTCTTCTTGGAATTCAGGTGCAAAATCTCCTACACATCTTCGTCCATCTATGTCGTAAGTCATACAACCCCCTCTATTACTCACTGCATTTTCCTGATTCTTCAGTATTGTTACCATGATTGCCCTCATCTCATTATACTCTTCTTGGCTTGGGCTCGAATTTATTGCTTTCACAGCCTTCTCATGCCCTATGAAGTTGTCACTGTCACTGGACGCCAAATTCTCAATCAAAGTCTTTGCTTCCATCACTGTCTTGGTCATGAAGTTTCCGTTACTTGCAGTGTCGAGTGAGAATCGACATTTCCTATCTATCCCTCTATAGAAGATGTTCCATAGGTTTCCTTCTGAGAAACAATGGTTCGGGCATTCTCTTGTGTAATCCTTGAAGCGCTCCAATGCTTCATGAAATGGCTCCACTGGCCCTTGTTGAAAGCTAGAAATCTTTTCCTTTAACAAATTCGCCCTTTGCTTAGTGAAAAAGTGTCCTAGGAATGCTCCTTTGTATTCCTTCCAAGTTGTGATGGACTGAGCTGGAAGGGATTTTACCCATCTCATGGCTTTCCCTTTGAGTGTGAAGGAGAAAAGTTTGCATTTCAAATAATCCTTGGGAGCTCCATCCGCACTAATGGTCCCACATATTTCTTCAAATGCATCAATGTGCTCTAAAGGATTCTCCTCTGTTAATCCTTGGAATTGGTTTTGCTTTACCAAAACAATTACTTCCGGTGAGATCTCATAATCCCTTCCTTCCGGGATTAGCGGATGAATAGGATTTCGGCTTAAAAGCAATGTAGGGGCCGAGTCAAAATCCCCCATAGTTTCTTTGTCCAGGCGCACGGGTATGCTATCACCGAGTGTATTCAGCGGTGGATCCTGCGGTTGTCTAAACATCATGGCTGCTGCGGCAGCGTTTTCATCTTCTGAATGACTTTCCGAGTCACTCATTTCAAGGTCTTCTGCTCAGATTTTTCACCTGAAATACACAAAGGGAATGTTTTTAAATGTAAAGAAAGAAAAACTGAAAATTAAATTTGCGGGTACTGAAATTAAAAATCCTAGGCTAGATCAGTTTTGAGAACTTGTAGGCAGCTGTAATGCTCCCCGGCAACGGCGCCAAAAAGCTTGATGCGGGATAAGCTTTTCCCAATTTCTATCCCTTTTCTGCAAGTGCACAGATCGAGAGTAGTAACGGGTATATCGAACACAAGGAGCAGAGAGATGCACTACAAGTTATATAATTCCAATTTAGCTAGGACAAGATAAGGGTTTTGGTTGTGATTTGTAAAATAGCTAACTAAACTAATTGAATGCGATGTAAAAACGGTAAAAGATCAAGGTATGAAAGCGCTAGGCAATGGGAGACTCGCAGAGATTCATGATTACTAGGTTAAATCAACTTATTAGGGGGTTTAATTTGGGTGCCGTCTAGAACTCAAAACACTGATGTAAAATCATTCCACTTCCGTGGCTCCGATCTCTTTGTTAACTAACCTAATCGCTAATCTTTCGGAATGTCCTTAGATTGTTAAACAAGCTTTAATTCGTTCAAGTCTCAATTGTTCACAACCCCGCATAGATCAACTTCCGCAGTCTATGAGGTGTTGCCCACCAAATACTAGTTCAGGCGAATGATACAGCACTTCCGTGGCTCAAGTCTACCTAAGATCTGATGCTAGTTGATCAGAAAAGCATGCAGCAATAAGATCAAGCAAAGGTGAAGACCTATTATGATGAACCCCTAATTCGATTTAGAACCCTAACAATGCATGAACTCTTTGATTAACCCACGACCTAACAAGTGAATTACTCAGACATAATCAAAGTAACAACACAGAAAGATGATGAAGAAAGCATAAATATAGAACAAAGGTTCAGAAAACTTCTCCAAATTGTGGTAAGGAAGAGAGATCCTCTCCTTGAAATCTCTAAGAACAAAAGTAGATCTATTAAACTCTAATACAATGTGGCTCTATTGTTCTCTCCTTTCTAAAGAGGCTAAAAAGGTGTATTTATAGTGCTAGGTCTTCCAGGGGTCGAGATTAGGTAAACGGGCCGAGTAAACCGTGAAAACGTGCAAAACGGGCCTTAGTCGGCTAAGCCGGGTCGAGCGGGACGGCGGCGGTCGAGCGGGGCGGTCGACCGGTTGGTCGGGCTGGTGCTCGGGTCGAGCTGGGGGTCGAGCGGTCGTGCGGGATGCGGTCGGGTGCGCACGGGATGGCGGAAAGAGGTCGGGTCGGACGGGAGCCTTGGAGGCACTGTCCGACCGTCTCGGTCGACCGGAACGTGAAGGAAGGTCGGGTCGGACGGGGGCCTTGGAGGCCCTGTCCGACCGGCTCGGTCGAGCGACGTCAATGTGCAATTAAGGATGGTCGGGTCGGACGGGAGCCTTGGAGGCCCTGTCCGACCGGCTCGGTCGAGCGGATGGTGTGGACGTCCGGTTTCCGGCTGATTTGACACTCTTCACTAAAATGATAATATCTTCCATTCTACACGTCCAAATTGCATGATTCCAATTGCGTTGGAAAGCTAACTCATGTAGGCATTGCGACGAACTGGTTTTGGTGAGATCCACTGAGTAGAATGTTTTTGGGGCTCTTTCAAAGTTGATGCTGTGTCGTGGAGCGGCGTAAAGTCCAAATCCTGTGGTTTTGCTCCAAAATGCATCTTTCGACCTGTTTAGACTCTTAGTACTATAAATCCACAAAAACTACCTTTTTAGATCGAAAAGCCTTTAAAAACCTTATAAAAAGCATAGTAAAACCATATAAAAAGGGTACAAAATAGAGGTATATCAAAGTCGCAAATATAAAGGACAAGAAAGGAAGACGAAAGGATGGCTGGAACACGCTCCAGCCACCTTGAAAACAAGCAAAAACTTAAATGCGGTCAAGTTTGAAAATAACATAAGGCGCCTCATTATTCTGACGAGCCGTCGGTTCGGCGGACTCGATAATTATTCAAGTAGATGGTTTGGTTCTATGGTAGTGTATGGCGCGACTGGCTCGGATGATGAAGATAGAAAGGAGGTTTTGAAGTGGGTCGTGGGCCTCGTTAAAAACCTATCATGGAAAACCCATTGGGACAAAACCATGACAGGGAAAAAGAGTACACCATTTCCCACTTGTCCCTTTATCCGAATCATCGAGCTGTTAAGCAAACCAGAGTGGGATGCGTAACCTCTTCAGCTTGCCAACCCATTGGCTCAGCAAGAATGGCCTCGGCAACAATCTGTTTGATGATGTTCGCCTCGGCGGGTTCGGCTACAGTTGCCACGACATTAGTCTTCTCTGCGGGTACGGCCAGAATGGCCTCGGCAACTTCCTCATCAGGTTCAAGCTCGGGTTCCAGCTGCTTGGCCTCGATCTCCTTGACAGCTAACTGGTTGGCCTCGGCAGCGAGCTGTTTCATATCCTCGACGGCGAGCTGGTTGTCTTCGACTGCGAGCTGATCCGCGGCTACAAGCCTTCTTTCCATTGCGCCATGCTCCGGTTCATATCCTTTGTCCGTGGCCTTAGCAATAGTCACATCATTTAGATTTTGATTTGTCATTGAAAATATTGATTGTTCATCTTCTGTTCTTGATCATTTTGCTAAAAATATTTATATAATCATTTCTAGTTATTCTATCATCACATCTTTGTCCTTGGTTATCTTTTTCGTCATCTGATTTCGTTGCATAATTTTTTTATAATTATTTTTAAGTGCAATTATTTTGAACAAGTGACTGCCGTGAGTTATTGTTTTGGTTTCAGGTACCATGGCGAACCGAGGCAAGGAAACGAGAAAAGGAAAGGATCAAGAGGAAGGAGAAACCGAATCCAGCAGCAATGCTTTTGATCAAGAAGCCATGATCGCAGCCCTTACCAAAATAATGGATGAGAAGTTGACCGCGTTTAAAGATGAGCTGAAGGGCAAGAAGAAGCAGGATCAGACAGAGGCAGAGAAGGTCCATGATCTTGATTCAGAATCGGTTCGTCCGGCTCGGGATCTTCGGAAGAAACCAACAGACGAACGCGCTGAAGAGTACTACAACAGCCACGGTTACTCTTCTCATGGAAGTCGCAGAAGATCGAGGCATCCGAGAGAAGAATCAGATGCTATGTCCGCGAACCTTGGTAACTACAAGATGAGAGTGCCGCAGTTTTTCGGAAAGAATGACCCTGACGCCTACTTGGATTGGGAAAAGAAGGCCGAGCTGGTGTTCACTTACCAGAAATACTATGGCATCAACTATGTTAAGATAGCCGCCGCCGAATTTTATGACTATGCTCTTAGTTGGTGGGATCAAACCGTGACAGCTCGGGTTCGTAGCGGGGCTTATCCGATTGAGTCATGGGAAGAAATGAAGTGTGTGATGAGACTCATATTTGTTCCAAGTCAATATCACCGCGAACTACATTCCAAACTGTGAAAGCTTACACAGGGCTCGCGCTCTGTTGAAGACTACTATCAAGAGCTCGAGGTGTTGTTGATACGAGCCAACATTGTCGAGGAGAAAGAAGCCACGATGGCTCGGTTTCTTGGAGGTTTAAATCGTGAGGTGCAAGATGTCGATGAGATGCAGCACTATGACGAGCTGGAGGAGATGTTACACAAGGCGGTTCTGGTTGAGCAACAAATTAAGAGAAAGGTTTCGTCTCGATTTGGGTCGGACTTCCGTAAGACGAGCTACCAGAAGGATAGTAAGTCTGTGTTCACCCCTAAAGCCGAGAACAAGCCATCAAGTCTTATGCCAGAACAAGCCATCAAGCATTTGTGATCTCAAATGCTACAAGTGTCACAGAATTGGACACTATGCCAGTGAATGTGTTATAATTTTCAAAGAAAATGGCGAAGTTGAGTCCGAAGACGAACAAGGACCAGATGTTGATCGGGAAGCCGAGGCGTACGATGCGAAACCAGTTAGTGGTCAGCTTCTTGTGGCGAGGCGAGTTTTGACTGCTCAGGTCCGAACCGACGAGGCAGAACAGAGAGAAAATCTGTTCCATTCGAGATGCTTGGTAAAGGAGAAGGTTTGTAGCCTTATTATCGATGGAGGTAGTTGTACCAATGTCGCGAGCGAGACTATGGTGCGGAAACTTGGGCTCGAAACACAGAAACATCCACGGCCATACAAGTTACAATGGCTGAACGACGAGGGAGAAATGAGTGTCAACACTCAGGTGGTCGTGCCTCTGTCCATTGGGGATTACGAGGACGAGGTGTTATATGATATCTTGCCCATGGACGCCGGACATATACTTTTGGGGAGGCCGTGGCAATCTGATCATCGAGTGATCCATGATGGGTTCTCCAACAAGTACTCATTTACGCACCAAGGCCGTAAGACGATACTCATTCCTTTGACGCCTCGCGAGGTCTATGAAGACCAAAAACAACTATCCAACAAAGAAACCAGGTTAGACAAACAACCAAACTTTTTTATCAAGGCAAATCAGGTTAAACAAGCTATGCTCTCTAAACGACCTATGATTCTATTTGTTTTTAAAGAAACACTAATGAGCTTTTCTAACCTTGAGTCGGTCGTTCCGAGCGAGATGTCTAACCTTTTACAGGAGTTTAGCGACGTGTTTCCAGAGGACAGTCCACAGGGTTTACCTCCTGTCCGCGGAATTGAACATCAAATCGACTTCGTCCCTGGATCCACCCTTCCAAACAGACCAACATATCGAACCAATCCAGTGGAGACCAAGGAGTTGCAGCGCCAAGTTGAGGAGCTTATGGCTAAGGGACATATTCGTGAGAGTATGAGTCCTTGTGCTGTACCAGTTTTACTTGTTCCCAAGAAGGACGGAACGTGGCGTATGTGCGTAGACTGCCGTGCTATCAATAACATCACTGTAAAGTATCGCCATCCCATTCCTAGACTTGATGATATGCTTGATGAATTGCATGGGTCTTGCATTTTCTCAAAAATTGATCTTAAGAGTGGTTATCATCAGATTAGGATGAAAGAAGGTGATGAGTGGAAAACTGCTTTTAAAACAAAGCATGGTCTTTATGAATGGCTCGTCATGCCATTTGGTCTCACTAATGCACCTAGCACTTTCATGCGCTTAATGAATCATGTCCTTAGAGCATTCATTGGTCATTTTGTTGTGGTCTATTTCGATGATATTTTAGTTTACAGCAAGAACTTGACTGAGCATCTTGATCATCTTAAAACTGTTATGAATGTTCTTAGGAAGGAAAATCTTTATGTTAACTTGAAGAAAAGCACTTTTTGTACATATAACCTTGTATTTTTGGTTTTGTTGTGAGTGCAGATGGAGTTAAGGTTGATGAAGAAAAGGTCAAGGCGATTCGTGAGTGGCCGAGCCCTAAGAAGGTTGGGGAGGTTCGGAGCTTTCATGGCCTCGCTGGGTTCTATCGACGGTTCGTCAAGGATTTTAGCACCTTGGCTGCACCTTTGACAGAAGTCATCAAGAAGGAAGTTGGGTTTAAATGGGACGAGGCGCAGGAGATGGCGTTCCAAGCTCTTAAGGATCGACTTACTAACGCCCCTGTTTTGATGTTGCCTGACTTTGCTAAAACTTTTGAAATTGAGTGCGATGCCTCAGGTATAGGAGTCGGAGCCGTGCTGATGCAAGACAAGAAGCCCATTGCTTTCTTTAGTGAGAAACTCGGTGGTGCTACTATGAATTATCCAACTTATGACAAAGAACTCTATGCCTTGGTTCGCGCATTACAAACTTGGCAACACTACCTCTGGCCAAAAGAGTTCGTCATACACACAGACCACGAGCCACTTAAGCACCTTAAAGGTCAGCATAAACTCAACAAGAGACATGCCAGATGGGTTGAATTCATTGAGACCTTTCCCTACATGATCAGATATAAGAAAGGTAAGTACAATGTTGTAGCCGACGCATTGTCCCGGAGGTATACTCTTCTCTCAACTCTTGATGCTAAACTATTGGGCTTTGAACAGATTAAAGAGTTGTATGAGCATGATTCGGATTTTTCTGTTATTTTTAAAAATTGTGCTAAGTTTGCTTCTGGCCGCTATCATAGACATGACAGGATTCCCTTCTATGAGAACCGTCTGTATGTGCCTAACTGTTCTCTTCGAGATCTTTTTGTCAGGGAAGCACATGGAGGAGGCCTCATGTGACACTTTGGCGTAGCCAAAACTCTTGAGGTGATGCGAGGTCATTTCCATTGGCTGCACATGGTCAGAGACGTTGAAAGGATTTGTACCCGATGCCCTACTTGTAAACAGGCTAAGTCTAAGACTCAGCCGCACGGTTTGTACATTCCTTTGCCTCCATCCTTGGACTGATATTTCGATGGACTTTGTGCTTGGCTTGCCTAGGACTAGAACTGGAAAAGATTCAATCTTTGTGGTTGTTGATAGGTTCTCTAAAATGTCACATTTCATTGCTTGCCATAAAACCGACGATGCATCTCATATTGCCAATTTGTTCTTTAAAGAAGTTGTTCGTTTGCATGGCATACCGCACACCATCGTTTCTGATTGAGATACTAAGTTTCTTAGTTATTTATGGAAGACCTTATGGTCTAAGTTAGGAACCGAGTTGCTGTTTTCTACTACATGTCACCCGCAAACTGATGGTCAAACTGAAGTAGTTAATAGAACGTTAGGAACCCATTTGCGCACCTTTGTTAAAAAGAATCTTAGGAGTTGGGAAGAATGTTTTCCTCATGTTGAATTTGCATATAATCGAGCCATACATTCTGCTTCTAAATTCTCGCCTTTCCAAATTGTTTATGGGTTCAATCCCATCTCTCCTTTGGATTTTATGCCTTTGCCTTTGAGTGACAGAGTTAATACAGATGGAAAGCACAAGGCGGAAATGATTCAGAAAATCCATGAACAAGCGAGGCAAAATATCGAGAAGAAAACCAAACAGTACGAGGCATATGCAAATACAGGCCGACGCGAGCTAATATTTGAGGTCGGAGACAAAGTGTGGATACACTTGAGGAAGGAACGGTTTCCAACCGAGAGAAAGTCCAAGTTAATGCCTCGGGTGGATGGACCTTTTGAAGTCACGAAGCGAATCAATAACAATTCGTATCAAGTCAATCTCCAAGGTAAGTATAACATAAATCCGAGTTTTAATATTGCTGATCTTTCTCCTTTTCTTGTAGATGAAACAGATTTGAGGACAAATCCTTTTCAAGAAGGAGGGGATGATGTGACTATGGACGGGCTCGCTGCCGAGGAGAAGGACACCAGTCAGCTCGCTGCCGAGGAGAAGGACACCAGTCAGCTCGCTGAACTTGCCGAGGCCATGTTAGCCGAACCGAGGGCTCGTTTGAGTTGGCAAGATCAGGAGGTTAAGCATTCCACTCTGGTTTGCTTAACGGCTCGATGACTTCGACAAAGGGACAAGTGGGAAATGGCGTGCTCTTTTTCCCTGTCATGGTTTTTTCCAAAAGGGTTTTCCATGATAGGTTTTTAACGAGGCCCACGAACCGTTCGTTGGTATAATCACCGAACCCGCCAAGCCGAACCGTTCGTTTGAATCATTTGAGCGGGAGCGCTTAGAGCGTATCTTTTGAACGTTTATATTCGCATTTAATTTTTGTGTGTTTCCGAGATGGCTGGAGTATGTTCCAACCATCTCTTCGTATTTCCCCTTCTTTCCCTTATATTCTCACTACCACTCATTTGTAACATTTATCTAAGTCTTTTATCAAAAACCTCTCTTTGTTCTTAGATCAATCGTTTGAGCTGTTCTCATTCGATTCTTGTTTCTTCTTGAGTATCTCTTGAAGATTCATACATTCTTTTCTCTTTGAGACTAGAATCCGGAGTTTCACAAATCTTCCACAATCTGCTGAAGAAATCCGTTCGTTTTCCCCATTCTTATCATCCCGCATATCCGTTCTTATCATTCCGCAAACTCGTTCATCATCAGCCATCGATCGATCACCTCCTTCTGTATGCCGGTTTTGGGTAGTGTTACATCACCAAGGGCTGGTGTCGGTCGACACCGGTCCGAGTTTGGAATTTCGGTCTGATTTACTTTGTCCGGTTTTGTCTGGTTTGGGTTTGGAAACCCTAAGTTGCTCGATAAATAGAGAGGAGCCGACTTCTTTTCTCGTTTTTCGTACCAGAGAGGTTGAGAAGACGATGTTGTGAAGTTTGGAGAGTTGTGGTTCGATCTGAGGGTGTTTCTGTTGTGTTCTTCATCCCTTTCATCTTCTCAATCCGTTATCAAGGTGAGTGCATGACCGTAGGCTCGCAAGAGAATCAGATTGTGAAATGGGAATGTGGAATTGTGGATTTTATGTGTTTTTCGTGGTTGTTCATGCGTTATATTGTGTCTTTGATCGAGATTGTGGTGTTGATTTCGTGTTTCTGGTGTTTCTGTGTTGAGAAAATCGTTTTGGGCGTCGATCTCCTGGATCGGTATAGAACGACACCAAGCTGGTGACGGTCGACACCAATCGGGCCGGGTGTCGAGCAACACGATCTGTGTCGATCGACACTGGTCCGGTTTAATCCGGTTTTCTGGCAATTTAAATTAATTAATAGTTTAATCTGGTTTAATCAGTTTAATTAGAATTGAGTGGTTTAATTCGATAATTAATTATTAAATGGTGAATTTAATTAATTAATTGGTTTACAATAATTGTGGAAATTATTGAAGTGTTTAAAAATTATTATTTAATTGTGGAAATTATTTAATAATTAAGAAGAATTATTTTAATAATTGTGGTAATTGTTATAAATATTTAAATGTGTTAAAATTGCGTAATTGTCCTGTAGGCGGGGTGATTGTCTCACTAAGTATTTCTTAAATACTTATGCATCTCTTTTTCCCTAATGTGATGTAGGTAAAAAGAAAGTGTGATCGTGGAATTGGGCCCAAGAGAGGATGATAGGATTTTTTTATTCGTTTGAGTTGTTTAATTGTTGCAAACCTGGTGTTTAGGTTGCTAGTATTTTATTTTATTATGGAATTAAATTTGGTTATTTGGATTAATTATTTAATGTTATTTATTGGAGTTGATTTAATTAAGTTTTCCGCACTTGATTAATTATATATATAAAAAAAGCTTGGTTGTTTTATTTTGGTATTAGAGCGTATACGGTTTTAGGACTATTAGTATTGGGTGAACTGGACTATGTGTTTACTTGATTAATTGTGTTTAGTCAGTTAGTAGTCTAGCTTGCTCATCTGCTGTACTTTGGTAGTGCAGTGAAATGGAGGCCGGTGGTGCTAGAGGTCGTGGTAGAGGTCGTGGGAGAGGCCGTGGTCATGGAGCGCAGGCGGATTCGGGAGAGAGTGCAGTGCCTAGTGTGGCGACTGCGTCAGCGACCCAGTCGATGGCAGGTGAGGCCAGTTTGGGCGCTAGTGGAGGCGCGGGAGTTGGGGCTGCTGATGGGTGGTCATGTTTTACCCACTTTGAAATCCTGCAAGCGCACAGATCGTAGAAGTACGGGTTATCGAACACAAGGACTGGCTAGAATGAATACACTTTGAAACTATGGATTTCGGATCAAGCTAGAACAAAGTATGGATGTTTGATTGGTGAACTAATAGCTAAATAAGAAAACTAGGGATCGCGAGGTTGTAAAGCAATAAGGGAAAAGCGTTAGGTCTTTAGGGGCTAATTCGCAGAGAAGCACGCAATGATCAAGTTCCATGATAGATATAAATCGTTTTAGGGATGATGGGATGATAGATCCGTCTAGAACACAAAACACAAAATTAAGTCTTTCAAAATTTTAAAATATTAAGAAACTTGTTGGGGTACACCCACATAATCAAAAAAACTATTACGTTTGGAGGTTTTTCCAAATCAATGAATGAAATATGTCCAAAGTGAACACTAAAATTTTCCGACAATTTGGCGTTGTAAAGGGGACTCTAAAGAAGCGTAATAAGATAGCCTTTCAAAATTTTCAAAATATTAAGAAACTCGTAGGGGTACACCCACATATTCCAAAAAACTAGTACATTTAGAGGTTTTTCCAAATCAATGAATGAAATATGTCCAAAGTGAACACTAAAATTTTCCAACCATTTGGCGTTGTAAAGGGTACTCGAAAGATATGATCACGATGGATTTTGTGGTGGGATTACCTATCTCACAGACGTTTGATGCGATTTGGGTCATTGTGGATCGTCTGACCAAGTCCGCGCATTTCTTGGCCATCAAGAAGACAGACGGAGCTGCTGTTTTGGCTAGGAAGTATGTGCGAGAGATTGTGAGGCTGCATGGTGTGCCAGCCAGTGTGCCAGCCAGTATTGTGAGGCTGCATGGTGTGCCAAGCCTCATTGTGGATCGTCTGACCAAGTCCGCGCATTTCTTGGCCATCAAGAAGACAGACGGAGCTGCTGTTTTGGCTAGGAAGTATGTGCGAGAGATTGTGAGGCTGCATGGTGTGCCAGCCAGTATTGTGTCGGATAGAGATCCGAGATTTGCCTCAGAGTTTTGGAAGGCATTTCAGACAGAGATGGGCACCAAGGTGCATATGAGTACGGCGTATCATCCACAGACAGATGGGCAGTCAGAGAGGACTATCCAGACTTTGGAGGATTTGCTGAGGATGTGCGTGTTGGATTGGGGTGGCCATTGGGCAGATCATCTGTGTTTGGCAGAGTTTGCCTATAACAACAGTTTTCAGTCTAGTATTGGCATGACTCCTTATGAGGCTTTGTATGGGAGGCCATGTAGGACACCCTTATGCCGGACCCAAGTGGGGGAGCACATCATGTTTGGAGACACCTTTGTTTAGGAAACGACGGAGAAGATCCCTGTTTTGAGGCTGAACATGAAGGAGGCTCAGGATAGACAGAGGAGTTATGCAGATAGGCGGAGACGTGAGCTTAAGTTTCAGGTGGGAGATAGAGTGTATCTCAAGATGGCTATGTTGAGGGGCCCTAACAGGTCCACAGCAGAGAACAAGCTCAGTCCGCGGTTTTTGGGTCCGTTCCCGGTGGTGGAGCGAGTTGGGCCAGTGGCTTATCGGTTGGAGCTGCCACCGATGATGAGCGCCTTTCACAAGGTATTTCATGTGTCTATGTTGCGGAGGTGTCTGCATCCTTCAGAGGAGTTGGTGGCTGAGAGGATCTTCAGCCAGATATGAGAGTTCCTGTGAGGATTCTCGAGAGGGGAGTCAAGGTTCTGCGGAACAAGAGGGTGCCATTGTTGAGAGTCTTGTGGGACTGTAGTGGCACAGAGGAGGAGACTTGTGAGCCAGAGGCAAAGATGAAGCTGAAGTTCAGGAAGTGGTTCGACAAGCAGGTCATCGAGTGAGCTTCTTCGTCTTTGTGGTTCTAGTGTGATAGCGTGGTGCTATGTTTTATTGTTGTTGTTGGACTTATGTATTTTCGTTTTTGGTGTTGTAACGATATACATTTTTGGAGTTATATGAGATGGTGTTTTCCTCATTTTTGGTTTTTGTGGTTTGGATGTTACAAGTGTGTTGACCAGTGGGTCGTGAGACAATCTTTTCAGTTATGTCGTAAACATTTTCGAATTTTTACTCTAAGGGCGTGGTGTCCCCGAATAACTCATTGCCAAGAGATAGTGTTCTCTGATAGACTTGTACGAGAGGGTCGCTACCTCAAGTATAAGTGATATTTTACTTACTAGTGACTAGTGTGTCGCGTAGTAAGTAACAAGAGGATAGTGTTCCTCTTGGGGAGATAGTGTTCTCCGGCAGAGTTGAGTTAAGAGTAAAGATGTTTGGAAAATGTATGTATGACACAGAATTAGATGTGAGTCTCAGGGATCAAGTGAGGATCTCGTGTATTTAGCCATGTGGGCCGGTTTATGTCGTCTGTGGTAGACGAGCTTGTCGTCTGTGGTAGACGAGTTGCGTCTGTGGTAGACATGTTGTGTTTGGATTCGAGGTCGAATCCAGTTTAGTGGGGGAGAATTGTAACATCCGTAAACCGAAAAACTGTGGTTTTTGTGGGGTGTCGATCGACACCATAAACCGAAAAAGTGTGGTTTTTGTGGGGTGTCGACCGACACCAAGGGTGGTGTCGATCGACACCGGTCGGGAAATTGATTTCTGGGTCGATTTCAATTGCCGGTTTAGCTGTTGGTTTAGGTTAAAAACCTAAAGTCGCGTGTTATAAGTGGGGCAGCCGCTTTTCTTCTCGTTTTTGGTAAAAAGTCAGAGAGAAAAAGGAGCTGAGAGCTTTTGTGGAGTTTTGGGAGGATTTCTGAGGTTTTTAAGGCTGTTAGTTACTGTTCTTCATCCCTTTCTTCTTCTCAATCCTTTGTCAAGGTGAGTGCATGACCGTAGGCTCGCATATAAGAGGATTTGTGGATGTGGATTATGATTTGGTAGAGTTATGTGGTTTTTCGTGTTGTTTTGTGTGATAATCGCGGGTTGAATCGCGTGTGATGTGTTGATTTTGGGATTGGGTGTTTCTGTGTTGAAAATTGGCTAAGGCGTCGATCTCCTGGATCGGTGTCGATCGACACCAAACGGGCAAGGTGTCGACCGACACAAGTGTGTGCCGATCGACACAGTCCGGTTAAATTCGGTTATCTGGCGATTTAAGAAATCAATTGGATTAAGTGGTTTAATCCGGTTTAATAGTAATTAAATGGTTTAATGCGAGAATTAATTAGTAGTTGGTGAAATTAATTAATTAAATGATTTAAAAATAATTGTGGAATTTATTTAAGTGTTAAGAAAATTATTATTTAATTGTGGTAATTATTTAATAATTAAAGTGAAGGATTTAATAATTGTGGTAATTATTAATATTAATGAAAATTGTTAAAATTGCGTAATTGGCCTGTAGGCGGGATGATTGCCTCACTAAGTATTTATGAAATACTTATGCATCTCTTTTTCCCTAATGTGATGCAGGTAGAAAGAAAATATGATCGCGGAATCGGGCCGAGGAGAGGATGATAGGATTGTGTGGGTTATTGTTTTGGTTTATATTGTTATTTGCAAACCTGGTGTTTAGGTTGCTGGTTATTTTTAATAATGTTTCTGAAATTAAATTTAGTTGTTTGAATCAATTATTATTGGAGTTTATTTTAATTGAGTTTTTCTGCACTTAATTATTTGAAAAAAAAAAGCTTGGTTTTAGTTTCATACCACCAAAGAGATAACACGGCCGCAGAGCATAAACGAAATCAAAGGTCTCGTCGGTGGCAAAGTTACTGACGGAAGTTTGAAAAAGTTCATCGGACTACCAAATGGGGATCCGGGAAAAAGGGGAGACCCTTCGATCTCAGGAGAAGAACCTCCGACGGGGGAGTAACATCCCGAGATCAGAGCTTGAGCGGCCGCGGCTGGAGAGGTGTCTCGGGAGATGGGCTAAGAGAAAATAGAATTATGGCGAACCTCCTCTGATCCAAGAATTTGCTACTTTTAATTTTTGTTCCTCTCGACTCTCACGACCATTTGACAAAAACTATTCCATTTATTTATGTTTAAAGCATTGAACTTTGTCGGTTTCAAGTTTCAAACCAAGATGTCCTTGGGTGTATAATATAACACGTACACAGTTTCTGTTTGCCCTTCCTAGAGCTTCCCAAAATATCTAAAATTAATAAATTGTTGGCAAGACAGTCAACAAAAATAAAATAACAACCATCTCTCTGAATATCCGTCTGATTCAGAATATCTTTCTCCTTGAATTTGAACTCTAGCTCCTCACTAATTTCCTTTCCGATGAGCACCGACGGAGGATTTCGTCGCATCCGGTGGCTTCTCGGTTTTGGTTTCTTTGTTCAAGGATTTAGGGGTTTCCCGTGGCTTGGAGCCAATTTCTTCCTCACCGATGAGCTCCGTGTCAATCCTTCAGTGTTACAGCTTCTCCAGAACTCGGCTAATCTCCCAATGGTCGCTAAACCCGTCTACGGTATCTTCTCCGACGCCGTCTACTTCTTTGGCCAACATCGAATCCCATACATCGCCTTTGGAGGTATATTTTTGACCCAATCAAAATTAGCATTCAATTGTTTGATTCTGTAAATCGAGGAAAAATGTTTCTGGTGATGATTTGCCATTGTGAATCAGGGTTGACTAAGAGATAATTGTTTATCATCTGTTACTTCTACGGTCTTTTCCAGTGATTTTGTAGTTTTTTTTTTCCTCTTTCTTTACTTTGTTCATTGTTTCTCTAAATTCTTTGATGTGCTTTGATTTGGAGTTGTGAATCAGAGATGATTGAGGAAAATGGTTACTCTGAAATTGGTGTATTCTAGTGTCAATGGAACTTCCTGATTTGATACAGTGAATTGATAAGAACTCAAACCCTAGTTCTTCTCTTTATTAATAATAGATAACGATTACAAAGATAGTTGGCTAGTTAGCACTCAAGATCTCATAGCGATCTTGTTCTAGCACTCTCAAGATCTCATAGCGATCCTGTTCGACAGACTCATAGCGTCTAGGTCAAATTCTATTCAATATAATCGATAGATAGGTTAAGCATAAAACAGAAGTATATATAATAAAACTATAGCAAAAACTTTCCTTTTCTTCAAGCTTGCTAAACCGACTTCTTCCTTTTTACTTTCTCCACGCTTAGCATCCTATCATGAATCAGAGTGATTAAGAGATGATGTATATCATTTCTTAAGTTTTCTCCGAGTGATTTTGTAGTCTTTTTGTTTATATTTCTTTGTGAAACTTACTTGCCTCTCACTTTTATATTTCTTATTTGCAGCTTTGCTACAAGCAATCTCATGGCTAGCTATAGTTTTCTTGTCAAGATCCAACGTGTCAATCTTAGCTCTGTCAATCTATCTTCTCCTTAGTAATCTCGGTGCTTCGTTAGTCGAAGTAGCAAATGATGCTATTGTTGCGGAGGCCGGAAAGCAAAAGTGCCCTTCATCATCATCACAACAGTCTTCTTCGTCCACATCCGGTGAGCTTGCTTCGTTTGTTTGGATGGCTTCTTCTCTTGGTGGAATCCTGGGAAACCTTTTAGGTGGCATTGCTATCAAAACGTTTTCCGCTCAGTCAACATTCCTCGTGTTTGGCGTTTTGGCTCTTGTTCAGTTCTTTGTAA
Source organism: Erythrophleum ivorense (assembly GCA_026724425.1). NCBI lineage: Eukaryota > Viridiplantae > Streptophyta > Magnoliopsida > Fabales > Fabaceae > Erythrophleum > Erythrophleum ivorense. The sequence goes on from JAIUCV010000092.1 coordinate 2,944,547, forward strand.
CTATAAACATCGAAGAAAAGTCTCTTAATCTTCCGGAAAATCCTTCACCTGCTGGTATCAGAAAACATCTCTCTGACCTTTCACAAGTGTTGAGGAAGCCCGAGATTTCTTATTCCATAGCCTGGATCGCGTTATCGACCGCTGTAGTTCCTGTTCTGACAGGGACAATGTTCTTTTACCAAACAAAGTTTATGAAAATCGATGCATCACTTCTAGGGATCTCGAAGGTGGTTGGTCAAATTGCAATGCTCTTATGGGGTTTTGCATACAATCGTTGGTTGAAATCTATCCAGCCAAGGAAACTGATCACATTCATTCAGGTGACAATTGGTGTCTTTGTGATATCAGATGTCTTGTTTGTTAAAGGCATTTACCGGGATTTGGGAGTGCCGGATTCTGTATATGTAATCTTGTTTTCTGGAATTTTGGAAACTCTCTTTTATATGAAGAATCTGCCTTTCACCGTCTTGATGACCCGGCTCTGTCCTCCTGGATGTGAAGGGTCTCTCATGGCATTTGTAATGTCAGCCATTGCGCTCGCCTTCATAGTTAGCGGATATCTTGGAATCGTACTCGCATCGTTCGTCGGCGTAACGGTTGATGATTTCTCTGGATTTAGTAGCGGGCTCGCTATAGAAGCCATCTGCGTTGCGATTCCGCTAGTCTTAACTTCGTGGATATACGATGAAACAGAAACAAAGGAGAAAATAAAAAAGAAAGACTGAGTTCTTATGCCTGTGTGACATTCTTATGGTGAGGTTTTTTTTATACTTTGCATGGTCGAACGGTCGACTCTACAGCCTTTTATTTGATTGTGCTTTGTATATCCTTAATAATATATTAAAAGAGAATACATGCTGATGTGTCATCACATGGTTCATTCTCAGAATTTTTTCACTTAAGGCAACATTTACTAGACTATTTACATAATATGTCATTGCATTAGTTTGATTAGAGAGTAGTTTACATTAAATATTTATACAAATTTTAGCATTTAATTCTTTCCATATCTTAGTCAATATATCAAATTAATTATTTTCTTAAATACTATATTTTTCTCTCATTTTTTGATTGGACTAAATTTTATAAAAATAAATAAATTATCACATTACTCATATACTAAAAAACATTTTTTTACACAAATTATAATTTGAGTTTTTAAAAACAGATATTAATTACTAAAATGATGAAAATAATAAGTAAAAGACTATTATAAAAAAGATCAAAATGATAAAAAACCATAAAAAATGGAAGATTAATTTAATAATCACCCAAATTTATAAATATATTTTGTTTCATATTGTTATTTGATAAAACTATATAATTAAACTAAATAAATTTTTCTTAAAATAAATATTTCACAGTGAAAAAGTTGAACATATTTATATCAAGATATTAAAATATTTAAAATAATTTAACTTGGTTAAAAAGTTGAAATATTTAAAAGATTTTTTATCACAAATTTGAATATTATAAAATTTCAACTTATTTTATGAAATACATGAAGTTTAGTTTTTTTTTTTTTAAAAATAATGTTTTGTTTTAAGTTTTTTTGTGCTTTGAATTATCTTATTATATTGTAGTGATTTGAGGTTTATATATGCTTAAGTTTATCATATTGAATATGTGTGATAGTTCAAAAGACTATTATAAAAAAGACCAAAATGATAAAAAACCATAAAAAATGGAAGATTAATTTAATAATCATCCAAATTTATAAATATATTTTGTTTCATATCGTTATTTGATAAAACTATATAATTAAACCAAATAAATTTTTCTTAAAATAAATATTTCACAGTGAAAAAGTTGAACATATTTATATTAAGATATTAAAATATTTTAAATAATTTAACTTGGTTAAAAAGTTGAAATATTTAAAAGATTTTTTATCACAAATTTGAATATTATAAAATTTCAACTTATTTTATGAAATACATGAAGTTTAGTTTTTTTAAAAAGAATAATGTTTTATTTTAAGTTTTTTTGTTCTTTGAATTATCTTATTATATTGTAGTGATTTGAGGCTTATATATGCTTAAGTTTATCATATTGAATATGTGGTCAATCAGGCCGGCTGGAACCACGTGTGAGGTGGGATCCAACACAAGACTCTTTTTTATTTATTTTTTTCCTTTAGTTTTAGAGCCTAAATGTTCATAAAATTGTGTTTTTAGTGCCTAATTTCTCCTAAAAACAATTTTATGGCATAATTTTTCCTAAAAATTATATAAAAAGTCTAACATTTTTAAAGGTTAATTATTAATTTTTTTTAACACAGAGCCCAGATTTTGTATGGTTCGGGCATGTGGTCAATGTTTTAAGTTATTTATCTTTTTAAAAAATCATTAAGATGTTTAATTTATAGACCACAAACAAAGACAAGTGAAACAACCAAGCTTTTTTTTTTTTTTTTTTTTTTTATAATTAAGTGCGGAAATTCTCAATAAAATAAACTCCATAAAATTAATAATTCAAACAACCATATTCAATTCCAGAATACCATAAAATAATCTAGCAACCTAAAGACCAGATTTGCAAATAACAACATAAACCAAAAACGATAAACAACAAAATCCTATCATCCTCTCTCTGGTCCGATTCCGCGATCAAACTTTCTTTCTACCTGCATCACATTAGGGAAAAAGAGATGCATAAGTATTTCATAAATACTTAATGAGGCAATCACCCCGCCTACACGCCAATTACGCAATTTAAAACACATTTAAATAATATTAATAATTACCACAATTATTAAATTCACTTCTTTTAATTTTTATACAATTTTCCTCAATTAAATAATAATTTTAACCCTTAAAATGATTTCCACAATTATTAAATAATTTCCACAATTATTATAATAATTTCCACAATTATTATAATAATTTTTAGCACATAAAATAATTCCGACAATTATTATAAACCACTTTAATTAATTAATTAACTACTAATTAATTAATTCCAGAATTAAACCACTTAATTCCAATTAAACCGATTAAACCAGATTTAACCATTAATTAATTCAATTTAATCAATTAGCCAGAAAACCGGATTAAACCGGACCAGTGTCGATCGACACAGCTTCTGTCGCTCGACACCCGGCCCGATTGGTGTCGAGCGACACCGGCTTGGTGTCGATCGACACCGATCCAGGAGATCGACGCCCAAATCGATTTCTAACACAAAACACCCGAAACACGAAATTGTCACAATCCAATCGATCAAAGGCACTAATAACACATAAACCACCACGAACAACACATAAACTCATCAAATAAACAATTCACTTTCACAATTTCCACTATTGGCGAGCCTACGGTCATGCACTCAGCTCGACAATCGGATTGAACAAAAGAGAAAAGGAGAGAACGATGAACAGTAACCGATGAACAATGCCTATGAACATTACCCGATGAACAGTGTCGATGAACAGTGTCGATGAACATACAGATGAGTGCATTCTAGAAGATGGAGCGGTGTTGAAGGACATACGCATCTGAGCAAAGATCAACAACCAAGAATGTATGTAATTCAACAACAAGAAGAAGGAGTGGCATGAAAATACCATTGTGCTTTTCTTTTGATATTATTTCTTAATAAAAGCTTCTTGCTCATATATTGCTTTTATTAAAAGAGAAATCTTAACAATTTTATGTTTTATGTTTCTGGCAATTCCAAAAAAACATAAGAGAACACAGAAAAAGAGAACACAACTCGATCTGGTACAAGTAAGTTTTTAAACTTTTTAGTTCCTAAGTGTATGGTTATATGATCATCTCTTTTAAGAATTGGCATCAATGTATTTGCATGAGAGAGAACATGTCAAACGCTATGAACCTTAACTGTGTTATAAAGAAAGATAGAGGAGGCAGTGTACTAACGTTATTGTAGAGAACAAACATTTTGATTACTTTATATACCTGTAAAATGATGGAATTCATCTTACATTAAGTCGTCTAATGTTGGTTGCCAAAACTACAATTTAGAAAGAATATACTAACAAGTCTTTTCTTCTCGAAACTTGCACGTTGAATCGAGAGATAATAGCTCCTCGAAGAGAAAACTTGAAACATACTATAAAAATGAAAAAGAGACATCATCATCTACAAACATACTGTAAGTTTGTCACCATTAATATGCATAAATCAGCAAATCGCACTCAAATCAGCTCCCATCCGAACCCAAATTTATAAGGAAAACTCCATCTTATAAATCTCCAACAATGTATTTTGTACCACCACGAAAATACATAAACCACAGCAACAACATAGCCTAAGGCTAACCAACTGGAACCATAAAGATGAAGAGCTAATTCCTCGACCTACTAGTCGAACACTTTCAGAAATCCAACTTCATCTTTGCCTCAAGTTTTCACAACGACACTCTCTTGTTCCGCAGAACCTTGACTCTCCTCTCGAGAATCCTCAAAAAAACTGCCAAGTCTGGCCTAAGATCCCCTGAAATCTTAGCCATTAACTCCCCTGAAGGATAACGACATTTTCTCAACATCACATCGTGAAACACCTTAACCAAAAACACTCATAAAACACAAGTAACTCAAGCTGATACGCCACTGGCCCAACTCGTTCCACCACCGGAACGGAACCACAAACCGCGCAGTCAGCTTGCTCTCTGCTATGGTTCTGATAGAAACCTTCCACATAGCTATCTTGAGATACACTCTATCTCCAAATCCTGAAACTTAGACTTTCGTTTCCGCCCAACGGCGTAACTCCTCTGCATAACATGAGTCCTTTCTATGTTCAGTCTCAAAACACAGACCTTCTTTGCCGTTCCTGAACAAAGTAACTCCACAAGTGCTGCGCTCCCCCACTTGGGTCCAGCACACAGACAACTTACATGGCCTCCCAAACAAGCCTCACACAAAACCACGCCCAATAACTCGCCTGATAATTTTTGTCGTGACAACACTGCCAGACACAGATGACCAGTCCAATGGCCATCTCAAACCACACACGCAACCTGAACAAAACTTAGAAGTCGGGATAATCCTCTCTGACTACCCCTCTGACTGTAACAATAAAGTGTACTAGCAACACCTTAGTGTCTATCTCTGTCTGAAACGCCCTCCAAACTCTGAGGCGAGTCTCGAAACAAAACTCGGATCCCTGTCCGACACAATACTGGCTGACACACCATGTAGCCTTACATCCTTTTGTACATTTTTCCTAGCCGAAACAGCAGCTCATCTGCCTTCTCAAAGGCCAGAAAATGTACTAACTTGGTCAACCGACCAACAACAACTCAAACCTCTCAAGTCCGCAAGATAGGTAATTCCATCCCGAAATTCATCGTGATCCTGTCTCACTTCCACTCTGCAGAACACCACACGAAATCTGATGCTCTGCCTTGACTAACAAAACACGAGTTGCACCCCGCAACCAAAACCAGCTCCAACTATCTTCATCCCGGCATAGTAATCACATCACTTGAGACCAGGGTACATCTTGGTCGCACATGGATGAACAAGAACTTGCCCGCCTGAGCCTTTCTCAAGACCTCATGTCTCAATTCTTAACCTCGGGTACACAAGCCCGACCACGCATCAAAATGTCCCTTCGATGAGACTAAAAACTCGGAGCCAGCTGCTTGCGATGCACCAAACACACTATGCTCACCCCGCTGAGCCATTCTGATTCTACTAAGTAGATCCGCCTGATCCACTGTCTCTAAGCCCAAAGGCTCCTCCAAAATAGCACTACGACACATGTGCTAATCTCACCCACCAAGGCCTCGACATCCAGCTTCCCAGCGGAATCATCTTCCGTCGACTCCACGCGACTACCACCTAAAACCTCGCCTGGATGATAGATAAACTCTAGGTCGTAGTCTGCTAAGGACTCGACACTCAAATCTTAAACCCACTCCTGCAACAACTGTGTACACTATGTTAGGCTTCCCCGGCTCGGGTAATGCCAAAACTGGTGTACTACTCAACAACTCTTTAGGCTTCCCAAAGCTCTCCTCGCTCTCTGGCGACGACACAAACGGCGCATCCTTGCCCGTCAACCTCGTCATTGGCTGCGACACACTCGCGAAACCCTTAACGAACTCCCGTAGTACTCTGCTAAACCCAGAATCTTCCTGATCCTGGTAGTACTACTCAAACTAAACCTAAACCTTGAAAGTCTCAAACCTTGCCGGATCTACATAAACTCCCTCTGCAAAACACATGATCCAGAAAACCCACTATCGCTGCCACAACTGCACTTGCTCTACTTAGCATACAGCTTCTGTTCCTACAGCCTTTCCAACATAAAACCCACACGAGCTTTATGCTCCTCGGAACTCCTCGAGCTCCTCAACAACTCGGATAACCTCGATAACACTTCATTTGGACTTGAAACACACTAACTAGTCCAACTCCAAAAGACGCCATACAACCCCACCGGTCTGATGACCAAAACTAACTGGCATCGACTGCCTCACACTTCGAACATCCACTGTTCTAGCATAGCCATAAGTAGCCATGAACCCTCCACCGGTCCCCTTGACTAAACCTGAACGCTCACAGCTCCGGATGCCACTACACTTGGCACACTCCAAGTAGAGAAACATTTAAATGCTCCCGAGTCAAACAACGATGAGACTCGATACTACCTACTAACAACGTTCTTACACAACTACAAGTGTTTAGAACCTTTAACTCTATCACAGTAAAATAAAGGAAACAGACAACACCAAAACTCTACCACTTAGAATTTACAAGTCTGAGTCCAGAATTTTACCTGTGATTCGCCCGGATTGACTAGTATGGCTTGCCTCCACTGAAGAACACACTCGCGGTGCCGCTCCAAACTGAGCCACTGGCTGAACCGCCACCGGCTGAATGGCTACTATAGCCATAACATCCACTACAACCACTCTGACCGCCTCTAAACAATAACCCGTATGGACCACGAGTCACTAGACTCCACATCATACTCCCACACTGACCTCTCTCCCTGACACAGCGCCATCTACCGCAACTGGAGACAAACTCGAGCCTCCTGAGGGAAGTACTTGGCTTTTAACTCCGCTAGGGATTCGCCCAAGTCCACACTGCCCTCCGAGCCTCTATGGCTCGCCACCACAAACGTGCATCTCTACCCAGATAATGCACCGCCCACTCGACCTAATACCACGCAGGATATCTCTCAGACTGGAAGTCCCGCTCCAGTCTCAAACACCACTTAATGGCCTCCTCAGGCCCAACTCTGCCCTCGCAGAACATACCAAACCTCTGCATCTGCCCCATCACCACTAGATAAGGCAGACGCTTACCAACTGCAGCTCCCTGCTGCCCTACAACCGCAGCTCCCTGCTGCTCCAAACACTGCAGCACTCTGCTGCCCAACTCTGCAGCACTCTGCTGCCCAACAAAACCGGCACCCTACTGTGCCCCGGCCACTGGAGGTGCACCCGAAGTGTGCTCTGGAACCGCTGACGGGAAAACATGCCAAACAACTGTGTCAGTAACCCCACAACCAGGTCACCATGACCCCGAGTTGAAGCCGCGCCCCCACCGGGCCGGCCCAACTCCCGTGCCACCACCGGCACCCAAACTGGCCTCACCTGCCAATCCCGCTAAAAGCGTCTGGCCACTGACGCATACGCCTCACAATGCACTACACTCTTTCCCGACTCAGCCGCTACTCCACGATCACAACTCCAGCCTCCACGGCCCGCAACTTGGCCACCACGGCCAACTGCTCTGCCCTCACTGGCAACCACTCCGCCACTACGGGTAACACTCTGCCACCACTGGCACCGACACTACCATAACCTCTAAAGTCGCAACCTCTAGTACCTGCATCCATCTCACTGTTCCCCAAAGAACAGTAGACAAGCAACTGGAAAACACCACAAACAAAACACAAATCCAAAACTCACTCACCGCGGAATACTGGAAGGCCGAGAGGATGATACTAGACTAATAATGACTAAACCACTATTAATCAATGAACACATAGTCCAGTTCACCCAATACTAACAGTCCTAAAACTGTATACGCTCTGATACCAAAATGAAACAACCAGTCTTTTTTTTTAATTAAATAATTAAATAATTAGCCCAGATTAATATTCCCATAAATATTAATTCTCAACAGCTAATTCAAACAACACAATGCGGAAGACAATAACTCAAATAAATAAACCATTAAATAACTTAATCAAATAAATAATTAATTCCAATCACCAATATTCAAACCAGAATAACATAATAAACTATCAACCTATCAACATGTTCATATAAACAACTTAAACAATTTAACTCTAATTAAACATCCTATCATCCTCTTCATCTCTCAGCCTCATTCCGCGGTGGAACATTCATGTTACCTGCATCACATTGGAATGGAGATGCGTAAGTATTATCATAAATACTTAGTGAGTGGATCATCTTGCCTACAGGCCATGTACGTCAACCACCAGACAATACAGCACACAATAACAACAATAAACAGTAGCAGCAATGATCAACAAAAGCAACAGACTCTCAAAAGAATCAGTGTCGATCGACACCCCCACCGGTGTCGATCGACACCCCCACCGGTGTCGATCGACGCCCTGCTCAGTGTCGACCGACACTACCAAGAGTGTCGATCGACGCTAGCACATCGATGTCGTACGACACCCTCAATGGTGTCGATCGACACCGCCCCGACGCCTCAACACCAACTGCAACGAAACAGTGCATAAAATACAGCAAAACACGAATCCAAGGGTTTTCAACGCCCCAATACAATCAAAACACGATTTTCATCAAAAACAACTCAAGAACAACACAATAAACTCAAGCACCACGAAATCTCTAGTGATTCACGGACCTACAGTCACGCACTCACCTCGACAACCGATTGAACAATGGGAGAAAGAGGAAAAACGATGAACAGTATGCGGCGATGAACAGTAACTCCGGCGATGAACAGTGCGCGATGAACAGTAACTCTGACGATAAACAGTAACTCCGGCGATGAACAGTACGCGATGAACAGTAATCGCGAAATCTCCCCAAAATTGCCTCTGAAACTTTGTTTTCTCGAAAATTGACTTTTCTGCGCGGCCACAAGCTTTTAAAGCGAAACCTAGGACTTCGAACCCTAAACCGGACAAAACCAGCCAACTAAAATCAAACCGGCTGAATTTCCAATAACCGGTGTCGATCAACACCACTCCTTGGTGTCGGTCGACACCACTCCTTGGTGTCGGTCGACACCACTCGAGCAAACCAACAAATCACGCGCAATCGACTTAAACCGGAAATTGATTTCACAAACTGGTGTCGATCGACACCCTCTCCTGGTGTCGCTCAACACCAATTCATCAGCGGCTATTTTACAAACGTCAACACAAGGATGCCTCGATATCTAGACCGACTGCACAACAATCAAACAAGAACATGTACAGTCAACCCGAAATCAATGCCTCAACCTCTAGACCGACTGCGCAACAATCAAACAAGAACATGCACAGCCAATTAGAGATTTATACATTGCATAACAATGCAAACAACACCTAATCACTTGGTGTCGCTCGACACCACTCCCAAAATAGTATTTTTCGGTTCACGGATGTTACAGAATGGATGGATACAAAAGAGTATGAAAACCTATGCCTAATTGATGTAAACTATGTATACATCAACGCCCCCAAACTTGCCAATTGACATCCTGGTTGCTTCCTTCTTTCACCCTTTTGATCTTGATTTGCTCCATCAAAAGTCCCTCATCATCCAAATGCTGCAAAAAGTGTCCAAAAGTTTATGTATACAACTCCAAATGCGAAAATGTATGCAATGCATGTTCTGAGTACTCTTAACTCAAGATTATGAGTCATTTAGAGTCAATCCAATTTGGGAAAAATTTTGCAAGAAATAATACAAGAAGTATCTCAATCCAAGAGCAATAAGATTTTTGAGTTAACTGAATGTAAATTAACAAAATATAAAAACAGAGGAATCACTAAGTAAAATGTTAAAACAAATCACAATCAAGAAAGGAGCAAGAAACTATTGCAATTCAAGAAATAGACAAGATCAAAGATTAACAAGGAGTTCCTTTGATGGGGTAATTGATGAGAGGATCATAGAGATCGATAATGATGTTTAGACAAGCAACAATGAAAGCTAACCCCTAGGCAAGGGTTTGAAAACAAGATTTACCCACTTTCATGGAGAAAATTACAGAGCAAGAATCGATTTCAAGATCTAACCATCGTTAGTGAAATCGACCTAGCAAGCATTAAGAATCAATCCTCAAAAGCCAATAAGCACTCTAAACAATCATCATCATGAGCTAGAAATGCAAATCTCTTTGATCATGCATTTCATCAAACACTTTTGGTGCAGGAAATTCTTTGGATCTAGATTCAACATGATCAAAGAAGATCTACCACTAAGAACTCCCAACAAGGAGGGATTAATGAAATAATTTAAACCTCTAATTATCAAAATCGACCATTAAAACCTCAAATCTATCCCATCCACTAAGACCCAAATAGTCACTAATCATGTTTAGACAACTAAATTCCATAAAGGAAAGGTTACTAATCATGATTAGAAAGATAAGATAAGAAGCTTTGTAAAGGAAAGTACTTGATTAACTTCAAAACGAAACTGGGATCTTACAAAATGTTAAGAACCATAAAGAAAAGGTTTTTGTGTTCTTAAAAAGACAAATTACAAGATGCCTAAATAATTAGGTCTTTAATCCTTTTATACTTGGAGACTCCAAAACCCTTGGTCAACTCATTTAGAACTTCTTCTTCCTTCCCATTAGTTGAGGCTCCAAGATTTAAGGTTTATGCCCGGTTTGGTACAGCTACGATGTGCTCAAAGCTCGGTCAATATGCAGTCAACGCGGTCCAACTTGGTCAATGCATGGTTTAGAGATAGCAATCAGGTTGTCTTGGAGGTGAAACCTGATTGACATCCTGGTTGCTTCCTTCTTTCACCCTTTTGATCTTGATTTGCTCCATCAAACTCCCTCATCATCCAAATGCAGCCGAAAGAGTCCAAAAGTACATGCATACAACTCCAAATGCGCAATGTATGCAATGCATGGTCCGAATACTCTAAGTAAAGATGTTGAATGCAAACTATGCCAAAAGAGGTGAAATAATGAATGGATGGATACAAATGAGTATGAAAACCGATGCCTAAATGATGTAAACCATGTACACATCATTCGCCAAGCTTGTCGTTAATACGTGAAAGCTTGTTTAATGTTGGATTGTTCTAAGTGAAAGTTGGGGTGATAGTCGATACAAGTTCCAAAACATATGTGAGTTTTCGTGTTTTGAGCAATAATGCTTGTTAAACCTTTTCACCAATTTGGATTCGGTTTGCTTGAAGACAAGCAAAGATCTAAGTCTCGGGAGTTGATATACCTCTAATTTACACTATTCTATACCGTTTTATATAATTTATGCATTTTCTTACCATGATTTTTTTCATTAGAAGGTAGTTTTATGCATATATAGTATTAAGAGTCATTTCAGGACGTACCATGCTTTTAGGTGCATAAGGCAGGAATTATACTCCAAAGCACATCAACTTTACAAGACTATCAAAACCTAAAAGCTCATTGGATTTAAACTACACCATTTATGACGTGCCCCTGATGAGTTATCTTTCCAATGCATTTGGAATCACTAATATGGCCGTGTATATTGGAATGTATAAAGATTTTAAGGAAGACTGGTCCCACAGCAGACTATCACACCTCACATCCTAGCCTACCAAGTAAAGAAGCAATGGAGTTAACTCGGCCAATCCATCATCAAAACAACGACCTACCTCGGCCGACCGTGCAAAGAACCAACAAATATGAAATCAAAGGACTGTGTTTACGCTTAATTAATATCAAATATGAATATAGGGCTTATCATTAGGATCTTCCCCTTTGCTTGCTTTTATTGCTTGTTTCTAGTCTTGCCTATTAGCATAAAATATTAGGTTGATGAATTCTCCAAAAGCTTGTCGTGTCGCCTGAACTAGTATTTGGTGGGCAGCGTTCTTTTTAGACTGTGAAAGTTGATTTAGTAAGCGTTGTGAACAATTGAGCATTAATGCTTGTTAAACTGTCAAGGACATGCAAGAGTTTAGCGATTATGTTATTTGTTGAAACAACCAAGCTCTTTTTTTTTTAATTAAACAATGCGGAAGTTCTCGAACAATAATTCAGTGAATCAAATAAATAACTCAAACCAGTTCAACAATTTAATTCCAGATTAATGATAAAAATACTAACAACCTAAACACCATGTTCTACTAGACTACAGCTGAAACAACGAAGCAATAAAATCCTATCATCCCCTTTTTCGGCAATGATTTTGCGATCACATTTTTCTTTTACCTCCATCACATTAGGGAAAAAGAGATGCATAAGTATTTATTTAGGAAAAAAGAGATGCATAAGTATTACATAAATACTTAGTGAGACGGTCATCCCGCCTACAGGCCAATTAAGCAATTTCCAGATAAACCATTATTTAAATAATTTCCAATAATTAAAATAATTTCTATAATTATTTTTAAACCAATTAATTAATTAATTAAGCCATTAAATAATTAATTACACCAATTAAACCACTTAAATTCAATTAAACCAATTAAATTCAATTAAACAATTTAAACAGAACCATAAACAGATCAGCACTCGGTGTCGAGCAACACATGATTGGTGTCGGTCGACACCCACCACCTTGGTGTCGCTCGACACCCGATTTACATGGCGATACCAAAAGCGATTGAACAGTGCAAAATGACCAGTCTATCAATCACGAGCCTTCGGTCACGCACTCACCTTGACAAAGGATTGGACAAGGGGAAAAAGAGATGAACAGTGAAGAACAACAACAAACAGCTCCAGAAACTTCAGAAATCTCCCAGAAATCTCCACTTCCTCTTCTCTTTCTCGAAAACCACAAAAGAAACGCAGCTCCACCTCTTTTAATCTCGAACTTAGGCTTTTCCCTTTATCCAGCCGCTAAATCGGACGAATGAAATCAAACCAAAATCAATTCGCCGGACCGGTGTCAACCGACTCCCTCCTGGTGTCGCTGGACACCACTCGCCCAAAGCGAAAAAATAGTTTACAGATGTTACATTTGTCATAGGGATCGGAGCCACTAGTGTGGAAAGACTTTACCTTAGAGGAGATTGGAAACCTAAAATCGATATTGTTTGCTTTACACTTTTCCGGAAATTATCATATTGCTTAACTTCCTTCCATCACTTGAAAAACCTCGTTTACTTTCTTTACTTGCTTTAATCGTGACAATTTGTCACTTCATTGCCTTCTAATAGGCTAAGATCCGGGCATGGATGGGATGACCGCGGTTTCAGAGCATCCTAGAAACTTTGTGTGGCTGCAATGAGCATTATTATTTCCTCTCATAGGTTTTTTGTTGTTTACAAATAAGTTAACGAGATATATATTAAATATATTTTTCAAAATTTTTTAAATTAATACTGTTTCAGTTACATTGATTATTTTGAAGTTTGAATCGTGTTAGGAAAATATCAATAATACTAGTACATTCTATTAAAAATTGTGTTACTTTAAAAATATAGAAGAAATTGAATAATATTACAGAAAAAATTTGTTAGTTTTAAATGAATTTTCATGAAAATCATGAAGTAGTCGTGAATCTAATTTTTTTATTAGTTTTTCAACTATCTCTAATTAGGAAGATGCGTTTTTACCAAAACAAATTCAAGTGCCCTCTCATATTCTTGAATATGATATATCTAACTATATATTGAGAAAACAGTATATTTTATCAATCTGAGTCATCCATATAATATTTAATTGTAAATGCAAATCACTTCATCATAAAACTTATAAATTATGTATTTATATAATTAAAGAATAAATTTATTGGAAATATATGTATCTGTTTTAATTATAAAGGCCCATTACACAACATTTTCTCATAATGCAATTGAGATGGTGGACAAAACGTCAACATATCATACGCAATCACTTTATAACTAGGTACGGGCCCGCCGCTTGCAGCGCGGGCTATGAGGTTTATTATAAAATTTTGGCTTCATAATATTATGTTTATTTTATAAAATTAAGCATCTTAATAAATATACCGAAATGAAATCAAGAAATTTTAGAAACATATTCTAATGATTAGAGTATCGAGATTTATACAACATTTGATTTGACTGACTCCTCGACTGAACCATCACTATCATGAAAACTGCCAAAAAAATTATATGATTTGAGTTTTATTAGTTACCAAGATATGGATTTCAGAATTATCACTGAAAATGTTAGTGAGAAGAGCTTTGTTACTTACTATTCGTAACTGAAGTCAAAGATATCCTGGTAAGGTCCATTAAACTCAAATCTAGAGATACCGCCAGCATCCTTAATCTTGATCTCGTTTGTTCCTAGTTGGGGTAAAATTAGTTACTGCTTAGTGACGTAGATAATACATGAAATATTTTTAACTGTCTATGGTGTAATTACAAACTGAGTAAGATAAACCGAACATACTTGGATCCATGTAAACCATCCAGTCACTCATTGTGATGATTGTTTCTGTATCACCGTGCCTCCACCATTTATCGTATAGCTGGAATGCCAATACTCCATAAGCTTTGCATTCCAAAATGTCACCACTAAAACAGAGTAAAACTTTTGAGACATGTTAAACGGAGTACATTCAACCAAAGTTACATTACCAATAAGTTTTTAAAAGTATTTTTAAAATAATTCAGAACACTTACCCTAAATTCTTGATCAGGAATGTCACTTTATTAGTTTTCTTGTTATTTGCAAGTGTAAAGTTCTGGTCTCTCGCAACTTTTAGTTCACCAACGTTTTCTAGATAGCCTATAAGGTCTAATACGCAATAAAGCCATTGTTAAAATCAATCAGTGATTCCCAATACAAACATACATATATCTATACTATTAAAAATTGTACTATGCAAATCAAAAACTTCGGTTTTTTTGACATACCAATTGGATAATGGGAGCTGTGCACTCCATTCTTTATATCTATGTAGTCCTTGAAGTTCATATAGTGATCCTGATGAACACCACCTGAATTATGCACCTCTGTATTTTCCGTGAAGATAATACAATGATCATTCACAGCGAAGCGGAAATCAATCGATGCCAACTCGACGATGAAGCCAGTGAAGATTTTCCAGTGGTCCTCGTGCACATCAAAATTGAACCTATCATAGAGTCCAAACTCTGGGCTGACTTTAGCAGGTATTTTTCCACCCTTTACATACACGCAAATTAGATTATTAGGAGTATATATAAAACATAGTTCCTTATTTCAGATGATACTACATTTGCCAAAAAAATTATTCATCTACATGAACTCATTGTTAAGGATAAAGAATGAACTTACAAATTCATCTACTAACAGAAAACGCAATATGTCGCCACCTCCGTCTATCATCTCGCTCCACTTTTTCAATACCTTAACCCTTATTGACCAATCATTCCTCTGAGGAGAAAGCTCCGAGATTCTAGACCTATTTGCCATCTTTGAAGATAATTTGTGATCCTATTTTAAGTCTAAAAATGGAGAGTTTACCGTATTTATAGGGAGAGATTTAGGTTATAGTGAATTCCTTCTCCTGAATCATCCGTCCTTCTAAAAAATTGATTTTGAAATTAAAATGACATTGATAGTTTTTTGACCGTTTTGAAATTAAGATTTAATTCAATAAATACACAACTCAATTTCCAATGAAGTTTTAGAAGAGACTTTTGCGTGTGTCAATAGAAGAAGTTACAGCCTCTCTTCTGTTCATAGATATGACATCACTTGGCATTTATTAAAGAAATAATTATACGAAATTATAACTACCAATTAGTATAAGACACCATGATGTGTTAAACATTGATCGCCACAACATTTCTACATTTTGATACAAGACTAAGTGTTATTGAAGTTAGAAGAGAAGTGATATACCAAAACTAAGTGTCTATGTCATGCTTTCTTCTAACTTGTTTAATGGTGAATGTGATAGCAAGATAGATAGTCACATAATGAAATTCCAAAGCTAGACGCAAAGCTATCAAAGGTGATTTATTCACAAATTGGTGTTCTAAAAATATGTATAAGCCGAATTTTCTATGCAATGGAACTTAAAGTAACCAATTTTGTCATTACTAAACAATCTTATAGATTCAAAACTATCAAAGTCCTAAAATTGATACTATAGAAAGATCATAAAAACGATAAAGAATATGGCTCCACATGGTTTACCTAATATCGTCTATGTATCTGCTGATGGAGTGGTTAAATCGCTGGATGGATTCGACGGTGAACGAAGTGCCTTGGTTCGCCTGAGAAGGAGGCGTCGATGGAGCTGATCGTGATAACATCGCCGGTAAAATTGATCAGTACGTCGGAGGAGACGGCGAGGCAACGGAGAAGAGACGGCGATACAGGTCGGACGGAATCAAAACGGAAAGAAGGCGATTCGCATCGTTCGTATCAGTGGAGTCGTGGAGAGAAAGAGAAAAGAGGAAAGTGAGCTGTTTTTCGTTTTTCCAAACCGTGAATTAACATAGACTCGACACGTGGCGGGTTTTTAATTCATCAGAAGTTTTTTACTTAGAACTCGACTCCAGAATTATCTTTTATTAAATCTTTTTTTTGATCTGTTTTATGTTTAAAACCTTCTGTAAAACCATCTTAAATCCTCCGATGGAGATGCCCTTAGTTTCTTAGTGATTATATAGACTCTCGTAGTGTTATATAAGACTTCTCAATCATTTTGTAGTCATATTGGAAACAGGTACTTGTGAAATACTAAACTGCTTCAATGATGTTTCCTTTTTAGCTATTCTTCGTAGGTAAGGATTGAGGGAAGGAGAAGTGCACCATTGTTGGGACAATACGAAAGTTTAAAAGGTATGCCTTCTATTGGGCCAGTAGCATATGAATTTGTATATCGCCTATCATTGCTTTGTTTAGTGGGCCAAAATATTAAAGTCGGCTAATTGAATCATCAGTCCAACTGAAGATATTGGGCTAAGTTTCTAAATAACTACTTCTAAAATTGTAAGTTTTTTTTTTTCTTTCGATATTGATATTTCCTATAGATAAATATGGAAATTAATTATTTATAGGGTATATATACATGGGTTCAACAGCATCACCGAGAATTTTTTTAGGGTTTCTTCAAGATATCAAAAGATGCAGCTCTTACCTTTCCATCTCCCAGGCCAACAGGATATTATTTTCTCCATCGATGATACCGTCTCTAACAATCCTCCGAAAACAAAATTCTCGAGTTGGATGGAATGTAACGCGTCGAATCCCGAAGCAAGAAAACTTCTCTACACAGAGTTTCCATCGAAGTGGGTTTGGTCAGAGCAAACGAAAGAATGGAAACCTAGGCGCAGGCACAGCAGAGCATCAGAGAACGTAACTCTCCCGCATGTAACACCGCGTAACGGAGAGGCATATTATCTACGAATTCTTCTAGAAGTTGTCAGGGGTCCAATCAGTTTTACTGATATACTGACTGTGGATGGAGTTGTCCATCATACTTTTAAAGATGCGTGTTTAGCACTTGATCTGATTCCGGAGTAAGACGACGCTGCAAATTAGAGGACTACATGAGGGACATCGATATTCATATTGTTCTTGTTTTTTTTCTTTTTCTAAGTCTTGTTGGTTTTATTTGTATTCTGGATTATCAAACATAATAATACATGTTTTTCTCTCTAAGTATTAATGTATGTATAACATAAACACGACCATATAGTTAGCATGTGGTTATACGGTATGATCACGTGACGTTAGTCACATACGGTATCTAGAGTATAGAGCATGGTATATTAGGTCAATAAAGAAAGAACAGACCTTTCAACAAATTTTAAAATCAAGAGCACAATGTGCGAGGCAAAGGTTCACTTGTGATTTTAACGTATTATCGCAATTTGTGGATAGAGTTTGTTGATTCAGGGTTTGTTTATCTTGCGGAATTCACTATCTTAACGACAGGGGCGTTCTAGATAAACTGTCTTTCTTTACTAATGATTGTGGGCATTTTAAGTTGCGACAAAGGTAACTGCAATGTGATGATGTTCAATTTTAATAAATCTAATAATTTTAAGTAAGTTTAGATAAATATAATATAAGCAATATAAAGAAGAAGTCTTGAATTCTAGAGAAATAAAACGTAAACAATGTAGGAAATGAGAATAAGTAGACCGATAGATGCAGCATGAGCCCTTTATCGAAGTGGCTGAGGAGTTCTTATCGCACCCTGCCCGTAGAAGCGATAGTTGGATGACATTTTCGTATGTTGAGAAGTGATCAAAAACCTGTTGGAATGATAAAACGATTTAATTTTTTCATAACCAACTCTATATATCTTTTTTTTTCATATGTATTATATATACTTACTTGTTCTTCAATTCCTGAGACTCGGGAAATTGCGGATCAAACTCGAATCGGGACATCTCACCTCCATCAACAACATAACTATATCCTGATAATGAAATAAATATTTAAATATTAACTTAAAAAAACATTTCAGAGAAACTAAAGATTAACGTTTTTAAAAGGAGAAGGTTATATCGACAATACCTTCGCACGAGAAGATTCTCCAATCAGTTAGTTCACACACAACAA
Organism: Erythrophleum ivorense; assembly: GCA_026724425.1. Classification (NCBI taxonomy): domain Eukaryota; kingdom Viridiplantae; phylum Streptophyta; class Magnoliopsida; order Fabales; family Fabaceae; genus Erythrophleum; species Erythrophleum ivorense. The sequence goes on from JAIUCV010000092.1 coordinate 2,963,181, forward strand.
CAGAATTTCGATTTCTCCACCACATCTCACTGAACTCGTTAGCCAGTGACCCACGTGCTGCACATTCAATTTCACGGTTCCTGTGTATAATGTCATATAATCAATACTCAAAGTAAATAATATGCGATAACTATAAATGTAAGGATCGGTTCTGCTTAATACACTTACTGTAAATCACGAATCCTGAAATGAATCTTACATATTCTTTTGTTCATTCCTTCATAATTGTCATCTCTAACGGTGTGAAGATCTCCAACATGAGAGATTACACCTAGCAAATCTATATTAATATATATAGTAATAGTTAGTTTTGTAAGCAACACTATTAAGTAGTATATATCTATAGTACGTAAATAAGAGAATACGCAAACTATTACCAATAGGGAAATGAAACTCATCATGCCTATTAATCACGAAGCCGAAACAACGGTGTTTGATTACGTGACTCGATGATCTCCTGTCGATTTTCCGGACGTCGGTGTTAGAATCCATGATGATACACCAACTATGTGTTGTTGATCGATTTGCAACCGGAGCATTTACGACAGCGAATTTGGATAGGCTGTACCATTCTCCTTCCTCAATCTGGCAATCAAACATCGAAACGTGGATATGCTTCGTGACGGACGCTTGTATTTTCGTTCCCTAAATGAGAGATCATAAACAATACTTTTGAGAATTATCATCGTACAAACATAATGGCGCGAATATTGAAATGCAACAGACACAAATACAAAGACAACTTACTGCTTCATCGACGACAATAACATCTAAGCCTTCTACACCTCTAACGCACACTCTCGTCCATTTTTTCAAGACCAGGACTCTTATCATCAAGTTCGGAACCCATGAACTCAAATCCGCAACCATAACGCAAGTCGCCATGTGAGTTTTCTCTTGATTTTTCTGTTTTATGTGGGTTTTTGAAGTGGAAGCGACAAAACGAACGGGCGTGATATGCGGCCGAGGTATCTCCTTTATATTTATAGTATGAAGATGGTTCTAGGGTTTCGAATAATCGCCAAAAGGCATATTCCCGAAAAAACCGATCTTATCACTATTAAATGTATCAATGTATTCGTATATTTTCTGCCAATTAGTATATTAGAATATATTTGTGATTATTGATAACAGGTAGCATCTCTATGTTTAACAGTAACCACAATTTTTGAACCCTGCAGAGAAATAAATAATCTCAATAACGAACGACACTCTACAAAAATTATTAAAATGCTTTAACGTCGCCATGATTATCTAGAGTTTAAAGCATAGTATATCGAGCCAAAAAGAAATAAAAACCCTAAATAAATTTCAAAACCAAGAGCATATGCGAGCGATGACAAAGCCTCATCCCAATAAATGTAATTATGTTTTCTCGTTCTCGACAATCACACGCCGTAACTCATTAGCCTCGCGCACATTAGGATCTAATACAACATGTGAATACTGATCCACGGCAAGAGCTGACCACACTCCATTAGATTTCCTAATTCTCGCAAACCTCACTACGCATATAACTGTCGTTTCTGTATAGTCCATCAAACGACTAACGATGTCCAGTGCGTGTGACCTCTGCATGACTACAGTTATGGCAGTACCCCTGTCAAGGCGGTAATGACATTGAACCATCAACTACAGATCAAATATTAATTTTATACACGACTAAAGAATAATATAATCATTGCTTACCTTTCATTTACTAAATATAAATAAACATTTTGTTTTCTATCCGCAGCATCGATAATCTGTCGCTTGAACAAATTTCCAACATTGGTTACCTTGCCAATCAGATCTGAAAAACACACGAATAAAAAAATAGCCGAGTAAACACGGTTACAACGTCAAGTATATATTTACGGTAGTAAATGGACAAACATCATACTTACCAACACTAAAAGCAGGATCGACGATGCCAGCTTTTATATCCTCAAAGGAACTAAAATTGTACTTGTATACAGATATTCCATGTGGTAACTTCTTAATAATCGTCGATTTCTTACATTCAATCATAAACTCGTGAGGAGTTAACCTGAATTGGCCAGTTGCTGGTATAAGATCGAAATCAACCAAGAGGATCCAATCACCTTCCTGCAAGAAGAGAGGCTGCATGGGAGTAGGGATAATACGAATATCAAACTTCTTTTTCAACGAAGCTTGAATTCGATCACCCTATGAAGAAACAATATAAGATAAGATGAGTTATTGTGAATATATAAAATTTAAAAAATTTACAGTAAGCAAAACACGTTCAGAACACGAACAAAACCATCAATCAGCGACACTACCTTTTCGTCGATTAAAAGAACTTCCAACGTTTCATCTACACCGTCGAAACCAATAAACACACGGATGATTACACCCATAACGCTATTTTTTTGAATAAGAGGATGTAATTCCGCTACATTCAGCAAACATATGTCGTAATCTCTACGGACCTCGGTATCAGTTGGATAAACATACATGCTTTTGGTTTTGGAGTTGATAATATTTTATCACAAACCTAAGAAGCACAATAGAAGTAGTTACTATACCTATTTATATGTGATCGATGACCAATATAGCCGTCAAACAGGCCGGTTGCAATTATTACTTATTGTTTACTAAGTAGGTCAGCTTTTTATTAACTAAAGGATAATTTATCACAATAAATGTTACCTTATCATCCACAAAAACAAAATCCGTGACACCATCTTCTTCATTCGTACGATCAAACATACGAATAATATATACTCGGATTGCTCTTTTGGTAGACAATGGATGTAACTCTTCCATGGGAAACATACATAAATCGAAACCACCGTGTCTAAAATCCGTTAGATAATAGTTTGCCATTGACATCTATTATTCTATTCTACACAAATCTTTGAAAATATATTAACTACCAACCCTCGAAGTTGTATTTATATACGCAAATTAAACGAATTTAACAATTTTGTTTAATGGGATATTTCCGCTTTGATTGAAAACAAAATACTAAGAGTAAACATAATATTTATCATGTTTATTTATATATTTCGTAAATTGCAAATTCGGCTATATATATAAATAAATTAACAACTCAGACTAATTAGAAAACTTAATTCGAATGCAATAACACACCAAAGTGTATCTTTCCGGTTAAAATATTATAGTTATCCTATTTGATAAGAACAATGCATTACAAACATGCATAACAAAACGAAATTAGAAATAAAAATATAAATAATAATAATTCGCCAAATGCGTGATTCCGAAACAAAGTGATTCTATAATAGTTACTAAATATGCTCGAATATTTCGTTGTACACGACATTCAACGCCTTCCGCTGTGGTTTCTGATCTTTATCCGTGATTAGTATCTTCAATCCTGCTCTCGACGTAACTCTAGATACCGCAACATACAACTGACCATGAGTAAAAACTGGTTTTGGAAGATAAACACCAACGTTACCTAACGTCTGTCCCTGGCTCTTGTTAATAGTCATCGCAAAAGCTACGGTGATGGGAAACTGTTTTCGTTTCATCCTGAAAGGATATTTAGCCTCAACCGGCGATACCGAAATCCTAGGGATAATCACAATATTACCAACATTATCGCCTGTTATGATCTTAGCCTCGATGATATAATTAGCCATCTGCGTAATTATTAGCCTAGTTCCATTACACAGTCCGTTCTTGGCATCGATGTTCCTAAGCAGCATTATAGGTGTTCCTACTTTGAGACGGAGAAGATGTTTTGGGAATCCAGATAGTTTGATGCTATTCAGAAACTCTTCAGTATAAATCATATTACCAGAGCTATTATCAGAAGACGATTCCTTATTTCGCGATGGCACTTCAGACGCTTCATTAATATCAAAGTTCCTATCAGTGGTATCGATACTGTCGCAGCTCATATACGTCCTTTCCTCACCTACCATCCATGCAAAACGGGTTTACGTTAATATTACGGTAACGAATAAAAATCTATACTTTTAAATATGCATCAACGAATAATACCTGATAGCTTCGAGAGCATGTAATCATTTATCACGTCCACGTCATCGTTTCGTGGACTCAATATCGCTCGGTCTTGGAAAAACTTAGGATCAGTCTTAGTGGAGAAAGATTGACCGTAAACTGCAGTCACGATAGCATTAACAGGATCCTCACAGTCGGTGATCAGCAAATCTTCCGGAATATCGATCTCACTCTCGCCGCTATCGTGCGAATTTATATTCCCATCCCCGATATCTAAAATCCATTTCGAAAACTTGGCAAGTTCGACCATCTCACGACTATTGTCCCCAGGGATAAGCCGCATGTTTTGTGTAAGACGCAACACCTTGCACGTAGACCAGAGTGTAGAAGAATTTAAAGTGGCCAAAACTATCTCTACTCTGCCAGCACCGGTGATCACAGGCAATATCTGTCTGAAATCACCACCAAATACGATAACCTTGCCGCCGAATGGTTTATCACATTTTAATATGTCTCGCATCGTTCTGTCAAGCGTTTCGAAACAATCTTTACTCATCATCAATGCCTCATCCCATATTATGAGTTTAGCTTCTTCTATGAGCCCAGCAAGATGCGTACCTCCACTTATCATACATGTAGAAGTCTTGTTCACCACGATAGGGATTGCAAATCGCGAATGTGCTGTACGTCCTCCTTCCAATAACAATGCAGCAATACCACTCGATGCAACATTGAGAACAATATCACCTCTCGATCGCAGAAAAGTTCCGAGAAGACTCCACAAATACGTTTTCCCTGTACCTCCAGATCCATAAACGAAGAACATTCCTCCAGAGTTCGACGCAACAGCATTCAAAATTTCATCGTATATCGATCTCTGCTCAGTCGTTATAGTTGTTATTAACCTATCATGCTTCTCTTGTTGTTTAGCACGGACATAGCTTCGCTCGTCACGAATGAGAGGATTTGGACATGAATCGATTACGCAATCATCAAGAAACGGCATAAGCGAAAAATTTTCGAGCGAACTTCCACCTAGGCGCATAAGAGCCTCTATCTCAACCAAAGCATTATTTTTCTCCTGTTCCTCAGTCAGCCTTAGACCTGTCCATTAATAGATGTTTAGGGTTTATCATCGTGTATAATCATTAATCTATATCAGAATACATATGAGTTTTCTAAATTATCCATAACTTACTACGATTATTATTGTTGGCAGCCCAGTGTTTTACTAACATATCTGACGATAAAATCTTCCACGTTGCTTCCCAAACCTTCTCAGGAAATGCAATACTGTTCGTCATGAGCATTATTACAAACAATCTTCGAATACTTGGAGCGAGTACCCATCTGTCCGCCTCTCGTATAGCGTCGATGTACTCTTTGTCATCGTCCAATAGGCCGAGTGCATAGCAAGCTTCTTTAAACGTTGCGTATGTGACACCTTTCACCGTCTTAATACAATTAAACGAAACCGGGCCTTTAACAATATTGAGCAAGATTCTGAGATAGTAAGCTTCACCTGCAGACATGGGCACGTAAGTAATCCTTCCAATAACTTTCCTGCGGGTCCTTGGTTTCCATATTTTCTCCGTCGGCTTCCAGACAAAATGAGTAGGAATTTCAGCATAGGTTAGAGTCTTTGCGATTTCATGAACTTCGTTACACTGCATCCAGGCGATGAACTTAGTAGTTCCAGATGTCACACGTTCCATAACCTTTTCTGGCGGATCATCCTCGTTGAAAATCACCATTTCTTGATCTTCGAGATGAAATGGGAGTTTCACCACCGAAACAGATCGATAATGAATCGGAAAACCTAGAATCCGCCAAACAGCCTCACAAGGTGCGATGTATCTATAACAAATTCCGACACATTACACGTGTTAATAATAGCAAGTATATCATACGTAACTTGCAAATAAATCTAGCAAAACACAAGTACCTGCAACTAAAATGCTTCTTGATCTCATCTTCTTCGTTTTCAACACCAACTGATGCCCTGACATAATCAGCACCCTTGTGAATGTACTTGAAAAGATATTTCACTGAACGCGACTGCACACACCACTCGACGTTAATATGAGCTCGATATCGACGTGTTAAATACTCGTTATACGGCACAACGTATCGGTTATCACACTTGTAATTGTTTTTAGCAACATATCTCCCATCTTCTCGCCTCCTGTATATAGGATACCCAATGTCATCGATTTTTGTCACTTGACTGAATGGTTTCGGGAAAAATTTGCTACACTTCCCATCGACCATGCACACACTCTGGCGGTTTACTTTACCACAAGGACCATGTATCATTACATCAGAAACGACTTCATAAAGGTGAGGATCTAGCTCTTTATCCGGTATCTCAGCAGAGATAATCCTGTCGATGTCATCTCCCGTTGGTAGTTTGTGATCCGCTCGCATGAACAGAACTATGTGAGCATGCGGAAGGCCTCTCTTCTGAAACTCGATCGTGTATATAGCTAAAAAGAGTTGAAACATATATGGCATCAGATATTGCATGTAAAAACAGTATAAACATTATACAAAATCATATATTTCGATGAAGGAGATGCGCTCTACATAATTACAAACTGTCCACGTACCAGCTTCCACAACTCCCAGCAGGTCCTTTTTAGTCAACTGGTAGATGAGATCATCCAGCTTCATCTTAAATAGTTTGCAGCCAATGTCTGCCTTGTCTTCTGGAGTTAGATCGTGTCTCTCACAAAACCTCGTCATCTCCGGCCATTTAGGATTGCAGGTGAAGGTTATGAAAAGATCGGGAAACCCATAATACTTACAGGTCGCCATTGCATCGAGGTAATGTTGTAGCATGTACCTTGTACCTCCAGTGTAAGACGAAGGAATGTATATCCTCTTTCCTTGGCCCGAAAAATCAGAAGCACCGTTATCCGCTTTGTTTTGAATCTTATCTATCGTCTCTGCTCTCAGTTTACTCTGGTTAAAAAATAGATAACGAAGCCTGTTTGTCTCGATCATCGTGAACGCATCCACGAGAAACTGCTGGTACAGTTTTCCCGACATCAAAATGGTCGGCGATTCTCCAAACCTCTCATGAATACGGTAAGCAAAAAACTGACGCATGGTAACCGTCTTTGTCCTCCTTCCCGCCGTATCTATAAACCCAATGTCAATTCCAAGCCTGAACCCATCCTCACCGTAAGGAAACAGCAGTGGATACTGTAGAGCCAGATACGCGGGATGCAACTCACTTATCCTCGTTAGTTTACCCGTTTTAGTCTCTATTACAATATCTCGAGTGTGCATTGTGACATCTATATCACCTGGTATGAGAGCGGCTACTTCATCGGTAGTCGGTAAATTACTTGTCCTACCATCAGAACGTCTGTCACTCTTTAAAGTTAATCGTAGTCCATTCGTAGAAACCGTGCGAGATTGTATCTTGTCACGCGCTGTTCTAAATGCGGCGACGTGACAATTATGTTTATCCAACATATCTTGCAATCGTTGGACCACTTCCGTCTTGATCCCGTACGCACCAGCTTTACTGTGTTGGAAATACAGATAAGTAAACCATCTACGATAACCAATTAACGTTTGATATATATAATTTACGATATAATTGATTAATACCCGTGAGCAATTATCCTGTTTGCAGCTTCGTTTGCGGTATCATATATATAGAGCTGTAAAAATGCTGGTCGTTTACCGGGTTCAGGCAAAAGATCACCTATACGATGATAATTCTCGCCACACATCTGAAACACATAAGGCCCTTTACCATCGTTGATGGAATGATTCACCGTTCCTCCAAGAGACGTGAAAGAAATCATCATGTTATATGCTCGTATATGCTCACGAAAATGGGTTCTCTGTTCGCCTTTATCATATAACAAATCCATCAAAGTTTTTGGAGGGTCTTTGAGAAGCGGGAGCACTACTTTACCACGACCACAACACATGGAGAACTCTGGATTTTTCTTCGATGATCTTTTTGCTGTTCTTTCTCCAAACCACATATAGGCATTACAATGATTACACACGTGGATAGGATCACCATCATCGTAATAACCTTCATTTAACCAATGGACATAAAATTAATATATAAAAACACAATATATGAATGATTTTAATAGAATATCCTCATGCAAATTGACTCTAATAAAATTTCATAATCATATAAATCGAAAACTTCACCTCCTCTAATGAGGCCGGCTTTAGTATAATTGACCATGTCCTTTCGAATCTCAGCGGATCGAGCCGTCTTTCTTGCTCTCTTCTTGGGTTTTCTTTTCGTTTGCTCTGCCTCTGATTCAGAATCATTTTTATCATCATCGTCTTCTTCGTTTTCTGACTCGTTATCAGAATTCATGTAACACAGAATCTCATTGCCACCGTACGATTGCGCCACAAATTCTATTAAGCCCAAATCCGTCAATCGACAATGTTTAAAAACAAATATCAATATGTACAACACATGCTCCGTATATATATTCTAACGAATACAAATAACTAACCAATATGCTGTCTTCGTCGCCTTTTTGCCCCAATCAACTGCTTCCTCCACAGTATTGCAGCACGACAACTCGCTTCATCCAACAAAGGAGGATCCGCATATACATGATGTTTTTCAGCTTGCAAGGTAGCCTTGTCAGCAGCACTGAGAGGTGGACATCTTTGACCCCTTGGAATAATAGCTTTGATTCAAAGATGTTACGATGTTAGTGATTGTATATTAAATTATATTATGTCACATTATATCACATCAAAAACTTAAAACAACTCACGTGTCGTAGATATGGTAGATGCAGCAGAGGTCTTATTTTTCCTGATAGTTCTTGGACCAGCTTTGCTCTTCATCTTGCTAAGTCGAAGAAACCGTTCCCAAAATAATATGTTGAATTTTGCTTGCTAGGTTATTAATTTTGTTTATATAAACATGAAAACTGCCTATTACTAAAATGTAATTTTTATATTTTATAAACACTGGATATATGTGTTAATTATATCGATAGCTATCTTTGACATTTTTGAAGTTAGCTTTCTAACTATCACTATCATGAGCATCTAATACCCTAGATTAATATATTGGCGTATCAATATTTACTATTATTTTAATCTTCTGTAGATATAAATATATGTATTTTATCTTCGAATTCGGGATCTTATTCTATCATATTGTGTTATTTTTTATATATTGTGGTATTTTTATAACGTGGTCTAACAGTAATTATATTCTTCAAAATATCATTCAAAAAGTCGTCGTCGTTTTGTTAAAGTTTTAAACGAAGGAATACATGCATGTGGATATCCGACGAACAAAAAAAAAGAGAATAATATTACGATCATCCACGAGGACAATCACTTGATTTTACGTGGAACGATAATTGAGTTACTCCCAAAACCATACATATGGCGATAAGTTGATGACCGAAAGAATTAAAAATGGTACACATGCTAAAATAGGCGTAATCTAACTCAAGGTTATAATGAAAAAAGTATTCCAAGTATATCGATCAAAAGGAACTGAACAAATCACTTGCGCAAAGCCACAATTATTAAGAAATAAAATAAGAAGAAAACCAAAGAGAATAAAAGAAAAAAAAAATGATGATTGTAGAACAACGTCAAATTTTCTGCCTGGTCAACGGACCCTCCGCTTTATCAGGAGTTTTGATACTCCCACCTCGAACCCTTTTCGAAGAGGTACTACTATTCGAAGGAGGAGTAGCTTTGGAAGCAGGAGGCGATTTTGAAGTAGAACTCATCTTCGAGGTAGGAGTACTTGATGTAATAGGAGTGGTCGATGGAGCGAGACTACTCGATAGATCAAGATTGGTTGCTGGAGCAGGAGTTATAGATGGAGTATCAGATGATTCCAAACCATCAACGATCGCCGGTGTTGTAGCAGACGGCTGGAAAATACCAAAACCAAGGGTAAAATCAGTTATTAAAGTGCAACGACACTACAATCACAAAAACGCATGTAAACTATACACGTGGTCAGTGTACACGTACCCGTGAGCTAACACCATTTTTAAACTCATAAACCATCTCAGCTTCATCTGAGTATTTCTCCAAAACGTAAGAAGTCTTTATCCTTTTAATATTGTCGTCAGATATATTAAGCTTGAACAACATTTCGCGTCCCATTAGACTCTCTATAGCCGGAGGCAACCCATCAGCAGCATCCTTCAAAATAAACATACGTTTTAGAAATCGACAAAGTAGTATATCTATATAAAATATCACGATTAGCATAGACCATCTGCGTGACAATACCATCCCAGCTTCCTCATACAGCTCTTCCGCAGACTTCTTAAATAATACGTTCGCTAGAGGATCGAAGATTAAAAAACTCGCCATGTATCCAGAAGCATCAGAAACATTAAGGACTATAAAATAGCTGCGGATTCATAAAGTATAAATATTAGAAAACCATAGCAAAATACATCTCTCATATAATGGACATATCAGAGTAACCGCAACACGAAGAATATTACCAGGCAACAACTTTGGATACATCTTTCTTGCAGACAATACACTTCCATAACCCTGCAGCAGACTGAGCAGTATTTTCCGGATAGGGATGAACCTTCTTATTGCATACAGCGCATCCTATATAATACCAATTATTATTGTTGCCGAGTGAAGCGACAGTCGCAATTGTTACGCATTTTCCAGTCTGTATAAAATTTAAAATTATTATGATCAGCAGCTAGAACACATATAATAATCGACTACAACAATAAACGATTAAAGAAGATACCCGTTACCTTTTCCGCATCGTGTATCTCACTCAAATTTTTGCGCGGATTCACCACGAAGAATTCATCGTATAACGTAACATTATTATCAGCAGTAGATGATATATCACCCGTAGGTGTAAGATCACACTTATCAGCCGGTAAACTACAATAACATATGAACAAAAAATTACCACTATATCAACATCGTGTTTACACTACCAAAACAATGTATATCAAACACTCACTTTTTTCTAAATTCTTCTACCCGAGGATTGACTGGATCCAAGAATATCTTCGTGGTACTAAAAGCATTTGAAACGCTATTCACAGCTACAATAGCGAACAAAATAAATTAGAGCTAACCAACATAAATCAACATATAATCGAAATAAAATAGTCGATATCAAATTACACTGGTATTCCCTGACACACGCAAGTCTGATGACACACACGATAACAGATTCAACGTTATCTTTCACATAATCCGACACTTGCCCAGCATATTCACCCCAGAGAGTACACGATAATCGCGAATCACTGTAATCAGATTTTAATATAAATCCAACATAAGAGGATACCTTTTATACTGAATAATAGGTCAGAATATAAAATTTAGAATATCTAACCTGGTATCCCTTAGGTCGAGTCTGAGCCTCCGTGAAATCTTTCCTTGTGCAGTTACGTCTTCGATATTACCCAGGCGTACTATCTGACCCATGACATCTAAGCAAAATACGAATAACAAACTATGATCAGCAGATTCAAGCAATCGACTAATTAATACATGTAAAACAACAGAACACAATTCTGAATTACCTATCATATATGACCTGTCCAAATCCTCCGATGATATTTCATCAAAAGTAACCATATAATTTTCCGGTACATGACTCGGAAAATCATCGCACGGACTGATACCTGTAGTAGCGTAGAACAAAATCTTGAAAGAAGATCTTGATGTACGCAGCGTACTTTGGTAGGGGACTACTTTGAAAGTATCTAATAACACCGATCTGCCTTCTATCAACTTGTTCCTTAGTATACTAACGCAATCCGTATCTACTGTAGCTTGGATTCGGTCACCCTGTTACACAGACGACAGAATTACAAACGTGTATACTAAACAACGATCCACCGTAAAAAGAACTAATTAGTACAAAGTACTATCAGAATTACCTTCTCATCAACTAATACCATCTCGAGTGGACTTCCCTTCTTGCTCTTATATCCATCCCAAACCTTTAATATATGAACTTTTATCTTGAAATAATCAGAAGACGTATTAAGGTCGTTTATGTGGACCAGAGGCGAAGATTTCTTTTTAAATATCGACATTCGAAAAGAATTTGCTTTAGAGAAGGCTGAAGTGAAAACTCAAGAACGTGTATATAGTTTTATATATATATAAGTAAACCGCCCTAACACCATTGCAGGACTTTTCTGGAATATTTCTTGTTATTGTTATTATTAGAGATGTACACGAAAGGAATATTTGCATTTATCCAATATTTTCCGACTTCCAAATAACGGAAATAAAAACTGATATGTATACCTTACTTTGGTCACGTATATATCGCTATTGTACTCATAAATATATTTTAATTTTTTAGTTAACAATTTACGTCGGATTTATTGAAGCTGAATTCGGAATAATAACACTTTTTCTACGGTCATTGTATAAATATATATTTGACTACTTCATATTTCTGAAATTTACATTATTGGCTATGTAATGTAAACTTAACCGATTTGGAGCACCACGAGGGTTTTAAGTGGAAATTCCCTTTTCTACATATCCAAAATATACCTAGATATCTCGTGAATATTGATATGTGCATGTTTAATATATATATATAGAATTTGATATATGTCGGCCAATGATTGTTATATATTGTATTGTATATTGATATCGCCAATGGATATAATATTAAATTGTCTATTGATATCACTAAATTGTTTAAAGACCAAGAGGGATATATTTTTTTGAACAAACCAATATGATACAATCTATATGTTCTTATACTAAGTTCGATGTATGTCAAATATGAGCGTCACTCAAAAGTGAAGTAACACTAATAAATAAACACCATTAATATCTCAGAAGGTCATTATTAAGAGTAAACTTATAACGAACACGAAATACAATCCATAATAAAATCACAATAAAATAGCAGGATCAAGTCTACATATCTATCAATCTAGCGAACGTTTTAGACTTGATAGTCATTCCACTGCAATCGTCGACATATTTTCTTCCTTGGCAACCTTCAATTCACAGAATTTACAAAATAATTAATTATTGTCAGTGAAAAACGCCCAACGTACCAATTTATGCATATTCAACGGAATAACGGAACACTAACGATTTTATGAAGTTATCAATCTCTGGTACCAAAGTGTCGAACATAATTCGAGTCGCGTGACTATACGAAACAATAACTTCTCCTGCATCAAATAATATATTGTAGCGTCATGAAACATGTTAAGCTTTAAGATGAACTATACATTTCTGTTTATAGCACTAAATACCTCCATAAACATTCACCGCAGGCCATCTCATAATACAGACGACAGGTTTTTTGTGATTTTCCAACCAGTGATTGTAAAATTCACGTGCTCTTTCTCCAAATAACTCACAGTGTAGAATGTAGTTCCTGTGGATTGAAGAAGTGTAAAGTCAAACGAAAGAAAGCTCGATAGTAGCACACAATTCATTAGTATATATACACACTTTGCATCTCGTAAGCTAAACTCCACCGAGTCGTCTTCGTAGTTTCCATAAATCACATGTTTAGCGTGATGATATTCAAAGTTGCGATCGATTTTATCCACGTACACGACCTCACCTAACAGATCTTATAAGTACAAAAACCAAAAAATAAAACATAATATATAACTACTATGAATAACAAAATATATGTAATGAGGGAATATATATATATGACTGACATCTTAGATACCTGCTACACAGCTGCTATTTTGAGTATGATCTAAAATTCTCTCAAAGTCGATAAAATCAAAATAATGCTGAGAACATGGATGAGGACTCTCGTTTATCACAGTTGATTCAGTGAAAATAATCTTATACCGATGCGAAGTCACTCGCAAGCATTCCGCTTGGTCGACCAAAATGAAATCGTTCACCGTTATCCACGAATCAACAGTAACGACGGCCGAATAAGCATCATATAAGTCTTCCTCGATAGAAGCTTGTATTTTTACACCCTGAGCGAATATATTAAAAAAATTTAAGTAACTCTTAGCTTATGTCATGTTAACATAACTCCGTAAATAATATTATTATAAGCATATATTCATAAAAACACACCTGATTATCGACCAAAACCAATTGAAGCGTTTTCACAAACGGTATAGAATACTCTGTCCACACTTGCAGTATTTTGACAAAAACACATACACCGACAGATTCCGGATCTAAATCAGAAACCATAACGTTTCCATGAATAACTCCTAGTGTTGTTGTTTTTCTTTGGTTACGCTCCTCGTCGGACAGATGTTCCTCATCAGAATTGCTTATTTTCTCATCGACAACATCCGCTCTATGCCTCATCTCTAAAGAATCCCAGCTATCGTAATCATCACCAAAGAGGGGAAAAGAAGTAGTCATTTTATATCCAGTGGATGTTAATATGTTTATATTATAGCTACAATAAGTACCGATATTCGTTTTATAGGATAATTCTTGATTTTTTATACCTTTAAAAATGATCGATAAATGTGAATTTGACATATACCTTCAAATTATACTTTTTGCGAAGACAAAATATAGAAATTTTAGATATATATCATATTTTGTTATCATGTAATCTAAAAATAGTTTATTCTCAGAATTTAACCTTATCTGCTCCCATTAGTTTACTATAGCAGGAATTTATAATAATATTTACATAATATTTAAATTTGTTATAATCAGAGGAAGGAAAATATTCGGGCTTAATTCTTAATTGGACTACGAAACTTAACATGGCCTTTAGATTCAATACTATCACTAATCGGGCTGTGTCATGAGAATAAAAGCCACGAAACCGGATCTCTAAATTATTAGAACGTTACATTTCATTTTAGTGTTATATGGGCTTGGTGTTATAACCCAACAACCCGATACAGATACTGATCGCCAAGAACGACTAATTTTAAAACTTTAGTAGATACTAAATTTGTTAGATTTTTATCTTTGGGAGTTTCCAAATTTGTCAGATGAATATTATTCCAACATATATCTTCATAGTATTACGTATTATTGTGAAAACACTATATTCAAAGTATAAATCTATATCATTTTAGGTGATTTCTTTGTATCTAAGCAATTGTAAATGTGGTAACTTTTTTCATACCAACATTACAATGCTTAATATAAATGTGGTCATTTTTTCATACCAACATTACAATGCTTAATCAACTAATCTACATGAAAGTGAACATAGCTGGACTCGTTTATTAAATCCCAAATCTACACAATTGGGATGTGTCTAAAAATAAATTAGAATACCGTTACGCTTACGCTGATATATGGCATTCATAACCTACACTAAGATCTCGTAATACGATTTAAAAAATTGATATATAGTACCAATAGAATTTAATAATTTAAATTTACAGTGATTCAAACATACTAATACGATAATTCACAAAATTACGATATAGGTTATGGTATCCACGAACCGACAGATCAAATATATAGTTATATTTACACTGTCGGTTCTATAGGAAGCATGGGAACTAAACCAAATAGTATTATTTATGATTGAACGAACGATAGTATACTAAACTCAATAACAAATAAAGACCAAGAGCCTACTGTATTTATTTATGTCTGAATAAAAGAAAAACAAAAACCTAGGTGAGTAGTTTAATTATAGCCATTCCCCAACCGCTAATGCATATATATATCCACTGATATAAATAAACGAATGCTGAAAAATCTTTTATGAAGACTCATGAGATCCCAATCAACATTCTCCTCAATTCTTTCTGAATTTCTTGTTCTCTAATAACCTACAACACAACCATTTTTTAAATAACTAATAATAATCATTCAAAATACACAAAATATATACATAAATCAAAGAAGATAGGTAGGTATGATATAGCACGTACATAGCCTTGAACTCTTCAACCTCGTCGACTAAAGGATTGAGATAGACTCGTGTGGGATCAACATTAGAGATGGTTATTTTTCCTACCCAAAATACACAAATATAACTAATATTATAGATAGGCTGGCCGGCCAAGATTATACAGATTTTTTAAAAAATATTTAACTCATCACTACCTCCGAAGAAATCAATGACTGCCCATCTCATAACACAAATAGGAACATTAGCCTTTTTCAAATATTCCCAACGTTTGAAGAATCCATAAGCGATAGATCCAGAGAGTTCACACGTGAGACGGTAGTTACTGACATCGTAATAAGAAAACACAACCCATCGTGAGAACGATATACCATTTTTTTAGCGGTAAAATAAATTTCTAACATGACTATACCATTCAACGATACTAAAAACGACAATATCATAGACGACAATATCATCCAAGAGTAGTAATAACTCTACCTCGTATCACGTAAGTCAAAGGTGGTGGTTTTGTAGAAACTATCTTCACGGACATCAAGAACTTCTCCAATCAAATCTTAACCAAACAATATACCGACTAAGCAAGGGCGATAAAAATATATCATGTTTAACAAAACTAAACCTGCATAAATACGAATACTGTATACATACCTACTAAGTAATCATCGCAGTGTCGACGATCAAGTATAGCCCGAAAAGTAACAAAATCAAAAGAATTACTTCCTTGTGTGTAGAATAACTTCGAGACAGTAGTTGACCTTATGAAAATAAGTCTGTTAGCATGCCACGTCGTTCTGCACGAGCCTATCTGAGTCACTACATCAAAATTCTTGATATTTATGTAACCTCCCTCATATAGTTCCAGTTTGTATTTCTCGTACATAGACATAGGCACCGTTGCATGGACCTTAATACCCTGTAAATATCAGAAATATAGACATTCATTCATGATTTAACTATAACAATGTTATATTAAAATAAACATATGATTCTATGCGTGATATATAGACAACTAAACCATACATCCTCGCCACAAAGCACTAATTCGATCCTCTTGCCGCTCGGACCGACATCAAGAACCCATTTACGTAAAACACACACTTGTATGCAGGAATCGTATCTCCCAGGACTCAAATCCAAAACACCAAACGTGTTTGGCATCACGTAATCGAGTACGGTTGCTCCTGGATTAACAACTTCTTCCACACCAAGCATACGACGAACTGGATGACGTCGTGCTTCTTCGATAGACCTTCTATTCGATGGATTTAAAACATTCAAAAATAAACCATTCACGAATAGAACGGTATCCGTACGAATAGAATGCAAGCGATCATGAATCTTGTTTTCCTTTAAACCAAGACCATACTTAGCATTATCATCATCAGAGTTCTCCTCAAAACAATCTGATACACTTTCAGCGTCCATGCTATTGTCATCTTGATCAACGTAGTCTCCATCTCCATCAGTTTCTTCTTCGTCACCAGCCGACTCATTGTTACCGCTCTCGTTCTCACTCTCGACACCGAAACCGTCACAATCGCCGTAGTTTTTGTCACCATGATCTTCCACAGCGAAACGATTGCCTTCACTGTCCATGATATACTCGCCTATAAATTGTGATAAAATCATAAACGTAAATAGAAATATAGTTTAAGCTACCGAAAGTCGATACAATAAGAACACGCATGCAATAATCTATATACACCTATCTATATCGTCTCACACATACGCCAACTACGAATATCAATCGTAAAGAATCACGCAGATAACTGATTAGTAACACAAAGAGTAAATTGGGTAACAATACCGAGAAAACGTGATGATCTTCGAATTAACGATGTGAGAAGAAAACGATACTTGTCTCGTGATTAAATCAAAAACAGTGTTCGACTCTGAGTTTATGATATTCTAATTGTATATATATATATATATATATATATATATAAACCAATATGTTAGGGTTTCTGAATATAAGAATGTTTAGGGTTTACAATTTTCATTAATAAAAATATTATTTCAATTTACTCACATGTATATCGCATATATGTTTTTATAATAACTAAGTAACTCCAACCATTATCTAAAATTTATTTGTAAACATCTCATATAAGTCAACTTCTTCGTTATTATCAACCGTTCCAAAAAAACGAATATGTTAATAATACATAACTATCATATATTTACTTTTATGTTATTGATATTTATACCATTCTTATTTTGAACAAAATAAATATTTGCTGATGTTATATCAACCGATTATATATTTGCATCGGCTGAATGTACAACTCCAAGAACTGTTATCGTCTCGTCCCAGACTATCAAAGCCATACAATATATTTAAAATTCTAAGCAAGTTATTCTACAGTTTTATATAAACGGACGCGTCTATCCGTTCTTCTTTATGCGAAAAATTTATCAAGATTTACACGTGTATACGATATCTAAAATATATCTATTTTATTCGAATCGAGATCGTATTCACAACCGATTATAATCATGTATAGATATCGTTTGCACATTCTTAGATAGTATCTAGATACAAATTTGCACACTGTGAACGACAACCTTAGTTTATATCCATCGGCGATAAGATTTATATGCATGTGTTTCCCAGTATACATAGAAATTAGATTAAACATAACAGTAACACAAAAATTCCATTCGACAAACAAATCCGTGAAATCAATAAGATTTATTCAAATCAGCGTTCTTTTATCTTGTTTGTTATCACGAACCCGAAATCACGCAGACAATAAAATCATAACGCACAAGAAAAAATTATAGACGCTTATAACTCAACCATAAGGTAGCTTGTAGCGTTCCAAACCCTAACGTAATCGATAACACTACCCGAGTTAATCATAGTGGCAAATAATTTACGCAAAGCACTACGTGAACTCCAACCACTTGCTTCCACAATTGCATTAATACACTCCCGATCACCTTCTAATAATCCTAAAGCGTCTTTGGCATCTTTAAACGTTGGATAAACTACACCACAAATCGTTCTTAAATCTGTATAATCTCTAGGGCATCCGATCACATGCAACAACACCATTAAGCAATAAAATTCACTTGCAAACACATTTACATGCGTCATGTAACATCCGTGAACCTGGAAGTTGTTTTGGAAGTGGTGTTGGACGATGCTAGGGGTTCGGGAGTAGTTGGCACATGCTCTTAGAGGTGTGAATTGAGGGTTGGCTGTACATGTTCTTGTTTGATTGTTGTGCAGTCGGTCTAAGATTCAAGCATCGCGAAGAAAGTGTGTTAAATTCTTCTGAACGACTAGTATCGATCGACACCCGAAGGGTGTCGATCGACACCGGTTATCGGGTTTGATTTCCGGTTTAAGTCGATCGATTTGCAATTGGAGTTGGTTTGGTCGATTGGTGTCGACCGACACCAAGGGAGGGTGTCGATCGACACCGGTTATCTGGAAATCGACCGGTTTGATTTAAGTCGGCTGGTTTTGTTCGGTTTTGGGCTAGGAAAGCCCTAGGTCGCGATTTAAAAGTCTCCAGCCGCGTGAGAAGCTCAGTTTTCGAGAAAGAAAGGTTCCAGAGAGGCTGAGGTGATTTCCAGAGAGTTTTTGGAGTTTGGAGACTCGTTTTGTTGCTGTTCTTCGTTGTTCTATCTCTTCTCCATCTTTCCAATCCGTTTCTAAGGTGAGTGCGTGACTGTAGGTCCGTCAAGAGTCAGAGATTGTGTGATTTCGGATTTATGATGTGTTCTTGAGATTGTTATGTTGAATTTCGTGTTTTGGTAGCATTGGGGCGTTGAAAACCCCTTAGATTTGGTGTTATTGCGATTTGGAATGCGTTTTTCGTAGCTTCTGGTTTCTGGGCGTCGAGCCGGTGTCGAGCGACACTCGATGAGTGTCGATCGACACTCGGGAGGCTGGCGTCGATCGACACCATAGAGGTGTCGGTCGACACCGACCTGGGTGTCAGGAAACGTGGGTGTTTCCTGACAGGGAGATCATGATGTTGTCGTTTATTGTTGAGCATTGTTACTCTGGTTGTTTATTGTGACGTATTGTCTATGATTTGACGTAATTGGCCTGTAGGCAGGATGATCCACTCACTAAGTATTTATGATAATACTTACGCAACTCTATTCCAATGTGTTGCAGGTAACAGTAATGTTCTTCCGCGGAAAGAGACCGAGAGAAGAGGCTGAAGAGGAATTTAGGATGTTGGTTTTAAGAATTATTTTATGGATGATTAGAAATGAACCTTTTCTAGGATGTTAGTTTATTTTTAATAATGTAGCAAACCTGGTGTTTAGGTTGCTTATTCGTTTTATTGGTTTTATTGGTTATTTGTTGAACGGCTTTTATGATTTAATATTATTGATTTCTTTCTGAGAATTTCCGCATTGATAATTATTATAATCATTTATAAAAAAAAAAAGAGCTTGGTTGTTTCACGTCATCACAATCTGGCCAGGAAGATTATCATCTCCAATAAAATCATCATCCGATGATCTTCGCATACGATGAAACGGAATATTGTAAAACCGCATAATCTATTAATATTCTGCACATAAATTATACAGCTATGTATCAGTACTATATTATAATAAGTTTTAATTTGCAAAACCATCATACCACTAACCTCGATTATAAAGATACCTCGACGATAGTGCGAAAAGAAACACCGAAAATATAGTAGATCTTAAACATGTGAAAGGAAAGCAGTAGTATATATAAGCCAAAAAGAAGTACACCGAAATTTAGGGCTAAGATGTACTTCCATTATTATTATCGACTTTCATTATCGGTTTAAGTATTATTTACTTATTTTTAGATCTTACAAACATTTTATAGTGACTTGTGTTTAACCACCTTAAAATTTATTAACACTTATTAAATGAATTATAACAGCCACAATAATCCAAGCATACAAAAGACCCCTTTTAATATTGCGTTTAACTCAACGCGAAAGATATAACGTGTTTATTGTTACAATACGAAGATATAATAGAAACACCATAACGAAAAAAATATAAAAAAAAAACCAAATCCCTTATCCAATAAGACGTATAAATCACACCATAGATCACGCATACTTCATCCTTGTCGACGAATCCATACGCGGTTTCTTCCTTCCCAACCTATTTCAATACATATAACGATTTATTTATGTCAACATTATTTATGTATGTCAGCGATAACCAACAGCGTCGTACCGTTAACATTAAACAAACCACATACGAACCTCGATTTGAAATCATCAACTGCTGGATCCGAGGGATTTAGCATCACACGTGTAGGCGTAGTCTCACATATAGTTGTCTTTCCTAATGGAGCAATTATTGATATCGATCAGCATGATTATTCAGAGTACACACGTTACAAAAATACACAATAACCCATACATATAAATACCTCGATAAAAGTCAACAACACCCCATCGGATTACGCAAACAACGACATCACCGCGAACATCGTTCCAATCATTATAAAAGCTTGTAGCCATGGACCCCGATAACTCACACTCAAGAATTACACCCCTATCCGCCCATCGAAATAAAAATTAATAAGGAGATTAAATTATGTTAATTAGAAAAGACAACATGTTAATGCATGCACAGGGACAAACGACGATGAAACATTGTTAGCATCGAAATAACGAACCTGTTATCACGAATGTCGAACATTATGCTCCGATTATGATCACAGCCCGCTTTACCATGAATGTCTAAACTCGCAAGTGGATTAAATCTCCCAACGCCCACAACTTCACCTATAAGATCTGAGAAAGGAGACCAAAATAAGCGTCGTAAGTTACACTGGCCAGTAGACGATAATATGCTAAAAGTATTTTGCAGATTAACCCACCGACTAAATAATCATCGTCGTGAATACGATCAAGTATGCTCTGAAAATCTACGAAGTCGTAAAAACAACGGGTGCATACAGTACCACTATCCGTAATGGAAGTAGTTGCATCCAAACATACAATGTAAGGATGGGTAGTAGCTCGACATGATAAAATCTGAGGCTTAATTTTGAAATTTTTCATAGTAAACCATGGACCTAGAGACATCGAATCCAAAATAGAAAGAGACATATCCTGGTAAACGGAAGCCTGAATCTTTACACCCTGTTTAACACAGAAATCATGTCAACACATTTAGAACACCAAATTCAAACATATACAAAAAAGTAATCATGTCGGTCGAGAAAACTTACATATTCGTCCACAAGAATCAATTGTGTAGTCTGCTTTCCTGTGAACTCACGTTGTGTCCATTCTCTAAGAACCTTAACAAAGATAGAAACACCTACACTCTCCGGACACAATACTGAGAGAGGGATAGTCTCTTTAGAGACTTCATCTCCTACATCGGACATAGCATCGCCATCACTCTGAGAATCCAAATCCAAAGCATCAGAATCCGAATCGCTATCGTCACTACCATCGTCACCGGTAGTAGCATCGCTCGCATATTCGATGCTCTCGCAATCGGTATCACAATCTGACTCATTGGGATCATACTCCGACAGAGAAGAACCAGAAGCGGATATAAAAGACAGATCAGAATCATGATCACTAATATCGTCATCACTTAACAGGTCAGCATTAGGATCTTCTTTATCATCGGTCAAAATAACGACGCCAACACCAACACCACGTGAACAATGGTAGCCTACTTCACACAAAACCAAGACAAACAGAATAACAATAAATACAAAATCATAACGTATCGAAACATAATCATAACCACTAACTAATAATATAATGCACTTTTATGTATCGAAGACCTAAACACAACTGAAATCTCAGATAGTTAAACTAATAGGATTTTTTAAAATAACAAAATAAATAAGATCATAGCCTAACCTACAAACTGAATTACATATCTACACAATAACCAATCATTCTCTGAAGCATCCCAAACAAAACTGCGTCGGATACACTTGCCTGAATATAAAATCACTATCAGCGAATTCATACAAACATGGACAGCATTAGAAGAGACGATATAAGTCTGGAAATACAAAATATCAAAACGCATACGTGAATACTCACTCTCGGAAGATACTGGTAATTGTGTGGGATCCAAGCTTTGTAAGCCATCAACCATATCATAATCTGTAAACGGAATAAACGTATCAATAATAACATAGGATATACACCATCAAAAATTAAAATATCGACATCAATAAGATAACCAACCCTGGATTATCAGTGACAGCCGATGCTGTGTCCTAGATTTAGATACTAAGAGTATACACAAGAATAGTAAATACATGAATTCAAAATAGAAAAATAAAGAGGAAAAAACAACACCGAACACCAACCAATTCTGTCCGTTATATCAACGAACTTGTACATACGACAATAGTTCGACTCCGCTCGTCTAGTTTGACGTGGCTGAGTATTCAAACCTGCCAAAAGATTCGTTCGAAAATCTGATCCGTCGTAAAAACGTGAATCCATAAGATTCTCGCAGAAACCTAAACCAATTCAAAACACGATCAAAATCACAGGGACGACTTAAGACGATGAATATACTGATACAGAACATGCTACGAAAAACGACTCACCCACTGTCGCGTCGCTAAGCTCCCACGTTAACATAACCCTACTCGGAACCAAGCGGACACCATCAGTAAAGGTTATCAATCCAGTATCTCTATAAAGAAACATAATAAAACTCGTCGTTAAAGAACAAAACTTTAAGGGTATGAATATAAAAAAATCGCCTAAACCCTATAGAAGTTGCTCAAGTATCTTTAGCTATAATACATGCGGAGTATATATAGTTTAACAGATATCGAAGTTTGGACTAAAATGTAAATAATTAAATAAGGATAGATTAAAATGTAAAGATTGAGATAAGGATAGAAACAAATATACGTAACAACCATCCCAAGGCTTTTAAAATTTTACTTTTAGAAGTTATCTATATTGGAACAATATAAATTATCGCATCTACTAAACTTTCAATACATGCTATTATCTCTTTAACTAAATCAGTAAACTAAATAATATCTTCACATTTTATTATGTTTGTTTCCCTTGGTATAAGGTTAGGTACATTTTATACACCCAATATCCCATTACCTGTATTTATATTTATTTTTCGTTAATTACCCAAAATTCATGACTAACAAATAAAACAATGAAAATAAATTATATGTTTATCTAATCAAGATAAGAAAATAATAAAGACAAATCTCACCATTAGAAAATGTCAATGATGAGCCATCTAATAAAACGTGCATACAATATGAATAATAAAACAACGCTAAACTTTAGCTAAATGAAGTAAAAGATAGTGCAATGGTACAATACTGAATTTAGAAAAGATGAAAATATTCTTTGCGAAACATAGAATTTTCAATATTCTAATTGAAACAAAACTTTAATTTTAAGCACACTATAAATGTCAAAATCAAAGGAAATTAAACTTAACTTCAAATGTGAAATGACAACTTATACGTAAACTGAATTAAAAGTACTGAAATGGAAACAAACTCGGAACTAACTCAGGAATCTAGTTGTTATTTGGATTTCTCGACAGAAAACAAACTCTAAAAACATTAGACCACCATTCATTCTACGCCACTCCCCTCATCTTCTCAATATTCTCAATCTTCACCTCTTTTAGAGGTGCTTTCTTGTTCGAGTTTTCCAAGTCCGCCAAACTGCCATCGACCCCGATCTCGTTACATTTTTTGGAAACTGGCTTACTGTCACGTCACTTCTTCAATAATGACTTCATTGCTGTCCTCTAACATCAAAACACTCTAGACAAAAACAATCGAAATCCAAACGAATGCCAGACAATATATGATGAAAAGGTGCTCTCGGAAAAGGTGATTAGATCTTAAACATGTGAAAGAAAAGCAGTAGTATATATAAGCCAAAAAGAAATACACCGAAATTCAGGGCTAAGCATGTACTTCCATTATTATTATCGAATTTCATTATCGGTTTAAGTATTATTTACTTATTTTTAGATCCTACAAACATTTTATAGTGGCTTGTGTTAACCACCTTAAACTTTATTAACACTTATTAAATGAATTATAATAGTATAAGAAAAACAAATACACATACCAAGGCCATTTTTTAAATTGGAAAAAGTTGTGCATATTGAGCATTAAGATAGTACTACCAACGATGATGACTGTAATAATCAATGCAGAAGCGACGATTGCTAAGCAACAAATAGTACATAATAGATAGGAACATATAACAGTACCATAACATTTTAGGAAAATATGATAAACAAAATAAAAAGGAGTCCACGAAACTACATAACAGAAGAAAATTAAACAACAGCACTTTCGTTATTCCTCAAATCCTGGGCTCACGAACGGCGACCAAAGTACCTACATATGAACATACGATTATGGTCAGCAGTCAGATGTTATTTTGTATCGACAAAAGAGAATATTCATTCCTTACACGTCTCTGAACTCTTCAACGTCTTTATCATGAGGATCGAAATGGAAATCAGAACACGATCCGGCAGATGATACCACGATTGATCCATTACGACCTTGGTAATCTATACTCCAAAAACGAAGAACACAAATAACAACCTCGTTTTTTATCTCCTGGTACTGGTCATAAAAGTTCTTCGCCAAATCTCCCCTCGCAATGCACGGCATAACCGCCTCTCTCCTGACATCGCAATCAATTCTACTATCATACTTCTACAAATATGCCACAAATACACAATTTCATAATAATAAACAATTCTTTAAACTTACTTTGAATCGATGAGTTCAAAACGTAGTTCAGAAATACTATCTCCGTAAGACTCGGCGTACCATTCCTCAACTTGCCCAACTTTATGCACGCAACCAATAACATCTGCATCGAAAAACAAAATCGCTGCATATCATCAACAATATAATAAACTTAAAGAACCAAAGAGGTTAAACATCAAAAATGTACGAAGACGAACAAAGGATACTTTTATACTCTCAGCATACCTATTAGATACTGGCTGTCGATACCTCTAGTAAAGATATCATAAAATCGTGTTGGTCGGAGAAGAAGACCATCTGCTTTCGGTTCGAGTGGTTCAACGATGGTGAATCTAAGCAACTCTATCCTGTACTTATTGTCAGTTGTTCGTAGGTATCTCGACTCCTCCACGACTTTGAATCCCCACAAGACTATCCACCGCCCTTCTTCCAGATTATTTTTAAACAATTCAATCTCACCAGGCATCACCGTTGCAGGTATTTGAACTCCCTACGGGATTAAACATGCTATGTAATCGATATACATGTTTTAAAAAAATCTAGATTACATGAACAAACAAAATATACCTTTTCATCACTAAGTATCATCTCCAGCGTCGTCCCAAAACCCCAGAGTTGATACCACATTCGGACGATCTTGACACCGATTTTCCAACCGAGTGTGAATGGATCTAATTCATAAATTTCATGGAGAGTTACCATCTTGCTATTACCTATGTCTAGAGTGATAAGCGATTGTGAAATGCAAAGGGAATATATCTACTATATATACTACTTCCATAAATTATTATTTATATCATAATTTCCTTTATTATCAGATACACATAACCAATACACATATTTTCCTTTATTATCAGATACACATAACCAATACACATATTCACAATATACGAAGATATTTTTCAACTTCCAAATCGAACCCGTCAAAGGCACCGTTTCCGTGACACTAATTTGGCATTTCAAGAACCTACGCAACTCCTGAATTTCATGACACTATGCATTTACAACATATAAAGGTATACTAAGATTTGGTCAAATACATATTCCAGATACTTCAAACTCCTATAATCGCATTCGTCATAACGTTAGATCATATGTCTTAAACATGAGTTTTGTAAAAATATATATAAATTTTATTGCACGCAATATGTTATCAAACAATCGTAACTGTATGCAAACAGTTCAAATACGAAATTCAAGACATGTGGTAAAAGAGAGGCTGCATATATTATACCGAATCATAATATTGTTACACGATATTGAATCATACTATTCCCTCATAAAGTTGTCTATGTATTTTAACCCGTGAATGTGTATTCTCATCTCCGACACATTTCTGCTATCATCCCAGCAAAACCAATGCGAATGAACGATCGACATAAACTGACAATGATATTCGAGATTACCAGCAAAGTCTAATAACCAACTTTATACATTGCATAATCACGAGAGAATTTATGCCGACTATGCTCATCTTACATGTCATATAACCAGAACAGAACTATTCTCAAAACGACAACTGAATACAACCGTAAAAGGAACTATACTAAAATAAAATGAAGCTAAATCCTATGTAAAAGTATTGAGACCAAACCATAAATAAATACGATAAAACCAACACAACACGACCGACAATTTCTGAATCCAAAACTATTCTCATATACAGATTTCTAATAGTAGAACCCGTGAAGCATCTCAAACGGACCAGATCATGGCCACAATAATCCAAGCATATAAAAGACCCCTTTAATATTACGTTTAACTCAACACGAAAGATATAACGTGTTTATCGTTACAATACGAAGATATAATAGAAACACCATAACGAAAAAATATAAAAAAAAAACCAAATCCCTTATCCAATAAGACGTATAAATCACACCATAGATCACGCATACTTCACCCTTGTCGACGAATCCATACGCGGTTTCTTCCTTCCCAACCTATTTCAATACATATAACGATTTATTTATGCCAAAATCATTTATGTATGTCAGCGATAATCAACAGCGTGGTACCGTTAACATCAACCAAACCAAATACGAACCTCGATTTGAAATCATCAACTGCTGGATCCGAGGGATTTAGCATCACACGTGTAGGCGTAGTCTCACATATAGTTGTCTTTCCTAATCGAGCAATTATTGATATCGATTAGCATAAAATGTTTTAGGACTTAGATCCAATGTAGGTTATTTGGTTTGGCGATATGCCGTTTCATTGGCAGAATTTTTTTAGTTTTTACCAAATATACACATTTTACATTTCGGGAAATTGCAAAGTAAAAGAAGTTGTCATAAGGTTTTTGAAACTAAGGCTTGAAACGGCACATCAATGCTTTGGCAGGGGTAGACTGTCGAGACTAAGTCATTGTGTCACACGCAAATGTGACAAAACTTTGATTTTTTTATTATTTACCTTTTCACGTGCAAGCATTCACGTTAAATATACTAACCTGCCATTTTTTGTTGTTCTCGCATATACTTGACAAATGAGAAGCGCCGTGACCGGTCCTAAGCATAAATGGTCTTGTGAAAAAAACATTTCTAAAAGCAAGTGAAAATCTTCTTTGCGAAACATACAATTTTCAATATTTTAATTGAAACGAAGCTTTAATTTTAACCAAACTATAAATGACATAATCAAAGATAAACTAAACTTAACTTCAAATGTGAAATGACAACTTATACGTAAACTGAATTAAAAATACTGAAATGGAAACAAACTCGGAACTAACTCAAGAAGCTAGCTGTTATTTGGATTTTTCGAGGGAAAACAAACTCTAAAAACATTAGACCACCATTCATTCTACGCCACTCCCATCATCTTCTCAATATTCTCAATCTTCACCTCTTTTAGAGGTGCTTTCTTGTTCGAGCTTTCCAGGTGCGCCAAACTGCCATCGACCCCGATCTCGTCACGTTTTTGGAAACTGGCTTACTGTCATTCAACGTCCCTTCTTCAATAATGACTTCATCGCTGTCCTCTAACATCAAAACACTCTAGACAAAAACAATCGAAATCCAAACGAATGTCAGACAATATATGATGAAAAGGTGCTCTCGGAAAAGGTGATAAATATCACAGACGACATGTATTATCGGTTCACCAGAAAGGAGTTCAGATGGAGTAACATCCTTAGCAGAATCGGTGAGAGCGTCTGTTTTATCAACCACACTAAGTGTAGAAAGGACCTTGGTGACTTTGTAAGTACTATGCCCTCCTTTCAGATCAGCTTTCTCGACGGCTATTACAAACTAAAACGTTCTTCCACACAAATCCTGTAACCCTTCTGGCACGTCGTCAGGATCTTCGATCTGCGTCAAAGTTATACCAATCCAAACAACATTACGAATAAGAAACGTGCTATTGGTGTTCACAATTCAGAAAAACCATTTTACTTGCGCTATACGTCATTACAGAACTGTGCAGAAATATAAGTGGAAATCTACCTCGTCGACTACACAGCCGAATAACTCGGATGCCTCATGCTGAACAATCTATTTTCCCAGGGAATCAAATAACATGAGTTTGGTATCGAGAGTGCCACCCATCACCTTGAGATACAACTTGAACCTGAACTGCAATATTTACACGAAAAATTGTTAGGTTTTTGATGATTGGTCCTAATAAGATTTTATTAGTAATAAATAATAAAGAATCACCTCGCAACAACATTGGTAATGTTTGCATATCACTTTTTTAAAAAATCACTTATGCGAACGAAGAACTTCGCGAATCCGCTGACGATCCTGCAAGATGAAAACAAACATTAATTGAATTATACTCATGATTTTACCAACCAAGGGACGCAATCAGACAATCGAAAGTAAGAGGCATCACCTTAAATATCACGAAAAAAAAAACATCTCTCGACTACACCTATAACAATATCCCAAAAGAGTTTAATCGATATGAGAAACACTATTCGTATTTATATAAAATAATTGTGATATATGGATTTACCGTTACAGAAAAGCGTCCACGTGAAAGAAGATGTTCTCTAAATCGTCGACGATCCTGCAAGTTAAACACAAACTCTAATTGATTTATATTTTTCAGACACACCATAAATATCAAAACGCCGTTAAGAAAACGTAAACATCGTTGCACAAATCTCACATACCAAACACGACATAACGATCAAGCGACCGTGATATTAAACTGCAAAGAGAACAAATAAACGTTGTTAGTTTCGTATGCTATCAAACAAAACATCAATAACTACGTAGAGTATGAACAGTACCAAACCATAGACGATATATCAAAATCTGAGTCAAAACATAAATCGACGTAATACAGATCGAGCGAAAGAGACCAAAACGATATCGATAAAATTTAAACCGAGCCGTATAACACTTACATTACAACACACCGCAAAAATCCGAAGTGCCCATGACCCTAGCTGCGCGAGAAGCAAACAAACGTAGTCAGCAAGCTAAAAATAGTTAGCAATTGCATAAACCCTAAACTATATGAGATCAAACCTAAAACATATATCGGCGATAACTAAAGCAAGAACCACAAAAAATCGTAGACGATATGAGAAATACTCGAAGTATATATATAAGAGACGGTAGCTAGGGTTTCACCGAGTGCACCGAGTGATGGTTTTGATGGCGAAGTTGATATTCGTTTGACTGTTCTTTTCTTACGATCTGAAGGTAAAAAAACAAACCAATTTCATGTTAGATTCTGACAAAACAAAAAAAGAACAACAAATAAACCTAAATTTGCACAAAAACCTAAAAGAAAGCATAGCAAGAAAAGCTACATGTAAACCCTAGAACAATAACCGAAAATATAAACGACGACCAATATGAGAGATGGGAATAGTATTTATAGCAAATATTATTTAGGTCTGCGTTTTGAATTTTCTCTTTTTAAATCTATGAGAATGCTCAAGAGAACCGAATATTCATTTTTATTATTAGATACCGAATCTTAATAATCCCATAAACATAGATATGAATCTATCATCTTCAACAAATTGGAAGTTATCCTTTAGGATTTATTTATTTGGAAGATACGAATTTATCTCCTAACCAACAAACAAAGGAAATCTTCTTTTTTCTTTAATTCTAATTATTCTTTAATCAAACGTATTAACAGAAAGACGTAATTAGACACGCTAATCTTTGTATTCATTAAGGGTAAGAGGGTAATAATTAGTGAGGACGATTCTGGTGCGTTTTTACTTCGCAAATAATAGTATAGATTTAAACTAAACGTCAAAAGTCAACATTTTCTCATAATATCAAATGTTAATTGATGAAATGGTCTTTTAGATGAATAATCATATTTTGAAACATAACTAAATAACAAAACCTATATTGTTTAGACAAAAATACCCTTAAAAAACTACTGATGATTAAATACTATATAAAACTGAACTTTACTACTTAAATAGACACCGAATATTAATGAGTAGTTTGTGCTATATTATATAAATAAAGAGAAAATAGTATGAAAATTATTTTCAGAGAAGTGTTATGCTAATTCGTTTTATTCTAAACTTTAAATATTTAACCTTAAGCCCTAAATCATAAATTCACAATTCTAATTCCAAAACCCAAAAATATAAAGCTTAAACTCAAAATCTAAACCCTGAACCCAAAACAATAATCTTAACCCGAAAATATAAACCATAACCAAGTGGTGGTGGTCTAGTGGTTTCCACTTGACGGAGGAGTTGCCCTGTTGGTCTAGGTCAGGGATCGATTCCCCTCAAGCGTCTAATTACTATATTTATTTTTACGGAGAACTTTACACCTATCAAGTTTTTGGCGCCGTTGCCATACTTCTTTTTATTTGCCGTTAAATTTTTAGTATTAGAATTTTGTATAATTTTTTATTTTTATTTTGTTACTCACGTGCTCTACAATCTTTCTTTTTGGTGTTTCAGGTGCATACCTAATCACAAAACCATAAGCAACAAGGACAAGAGATAGTTAATCTCACTAATCAAGAGCTAGCACACTTAGAGCGCACCAACAAAAAAGCAAAGAAGCCAGTCGAGATGGTCGGTCCGATTATTTTGATTCAGAATGAGGCTGGGCTTCTGTTTGACAACGAACGGAACATGCGCAATGCGCAAGGGCAGAAACTTGATGTTGATGGGAATGTGATTGTCGAAGCACCTCTACCTCGGGCCCAAGGGGAAAATCAGCCTGTGGGTGGGCGCACACTGGGTGATGACAACAAACATGATCTGTTCTATGCTAATCGGTCTGCTATTCGACCTCCTGCATTCCATCGGAATGATTTTAAGCTGAAACCTGCATATTATACTCTTGTGGGTCAGCATCCTTTTCATGATTTCCTATGGATCATATTGAGAGGTTTGAAGATCTGGCAGAAAATCAAGGAAGTAGTGTCGACCGACACCACAGAACTGTCTCGATCTACACCTCCAGAAGTGGTGTCGGTCGACACCAGAGATCTGCCAGAAAATTTTCTGCAATTTTCAGGTTTTGAGGCAAATTTATGCAAATTACAGCACGCGCCATATCTTCCTGAAACCTCCAAATCAGCAGAAGAAAGAGTCTATAAGTCTAAAATTCCTTACCCAAAAGGTCCTAGGAAGTCTAAACAAGAGCTGGAAGATGCCAAAGTAAAGGCAATGATAGACAAATTGACGGTTGAGATACCTTTAGTTGATGCAGTCAATCTTTCACTTGCACTAAGAAGATTTGTTAAGAGAATGGTTCTGAATGGTGTGAGTCCTGAGGAAGGAGAATTTCTTACTAGAGACATTAGTGCAGTTCTCTTGAACACAGTGCCAAAGAAGAGGAAGAAGGTGATGGTTTATGAACATTTATCCAACAACCGATTCTCTTGGGTTAGTGTTTACTCAAGATGGAGAACCACAAGGTTTCCCCTTTATCCAACAACCGATTCTCGAAAGCAATTATGTCATGTCCTCATTGAAGGATCCATAATTCCATTACGGGTCTAAGGAGATAGAAGGGATCTCATGGTTCTGATGAGAAGAGGCGGAGAGATATAGATCAAACCGTGGCTCTTTCATAGAGAGAAACCTCTATTCCTAGACATAAACTTAAAGAAACATGTAAATATGTACAAATGCAAAAAGGAAAGAAAGAAAGAACAAAGGAGAGGGAATTCATCTCTCATGCTCCTATATCTGAAAACGGAAGCTCAAATATCCATCGTTTGTGTAACATCCGTAAACCTGAAGTGCTGTTTTGGAGGTGGTGTCGGACGACACCAAGTGATCGGGAGTAATTGCATATGCTCTATACGGTGTGAATCTCGGGTTGGCTGTGCATGTTCTTGTTTGATTGATGTGCTGTCGATCTAAAGGTTCAAGCATTGTGCAGAAAAATGTGTAAATCGACTTCTGATTGGTTGGTGTCGAGCGACACCAGGAGGGTGTCGATCGACACCAGTTTAGGAATCGATTTCCGGTTTAAATCGATTGTGTTCGGTTTGTGGGGTTGGTCGAGTGGGTGTCGACCGACACCAGGGAGGGTGTCGCTCGACACCGGCTATTGGGAAATCGACCGGTTTGATTTGAGTTGATTTCGGTTTGGGCTGGTTTTGGGCAAGGAAGCCCTACATCGCGTTTTTAAGCGAAGGAAGTCGCTTTTTGGCACACTTTTCGAGGCATAGACTTTTCCAGAGAGTTGGGAGGCGATTTTGAGGAGTTTTTGGAGTTTGGAGGATCGATCTAAGGCTTGGTGGTTGCTGTTCATCTTTCCCCTTTGTTTCTAATCCGTTTCAAGGTGAGTGCGTGACCGTAGGTCCGTGAATCATTGGAGATTTCATGGTATTTGGGTTTATTGTTGTGTTTTTGAGCTGTTCTGGAGTTATTAGAGTGTTTGATCGTATATGGGGGTTGAATCCCATTGATTGGATGTTTTTATACTTGTTTCGCACTGTTTCGTCGCTGTTGGTTTCTGGGTTTCGGGAGGGTGTCGAGCGACACCTTTTGTGTGTCGATCGACACCTAGCAGGGCGTGTCGAGCGACACGGTGGGGTACTGTCGGTCGACACGAGTGCTGTTGTGCGAGTTTTTGTTGCTGTCGTTTACTGTTGATGGTTAATGCTGCTAGTATTGTTGATGTTGTTGTTTATTATTGCTGTTAATTGTGGTATTGTCTAGTGGTTGGCGTAATTGGCCTGTAGACGGGATGACCGTCTCACTGAGTATTTATGATAATACTCATGCATCTCTTTCGTAATGTTATGCAGGTAACAGGAATGTGTGACCGCGGGATCGAGGCTGGAGAGGGGGATGATAGGGTTATTGGTTTTTAGTGGTTATTGGTTTATTGTTTCATTGTTTAGGTTGGTAGCGAACCTGGTATTTAGGTTGTTAGAGTTTATTTATGTTTCTGGAATTGTTTATTGGATTATTGGTTATTTAATTGATTATTGTTATTGAGATATTTATTGTTGAATTGATTTGATAATTCAATTATTTATTTAAAGACTTCTGCTGAGTGTTGATTTAATTGTTTAATTATATAAAAAAGGACTGTTTGTTTCAGTTTGAAACAAATTTAATTTTGATTTTTTTAAAATCAATTATTTAGTTGATTACAAGATTAGCATTCACTTTTTTGACTTATTTACAGATTAACCAGGCTAAACCCGACTCGAACCCAACCAAATCGGATACCCTAATCCTAAAAAGAGAAATCGTGTTTCTCTTTCTCTTTCAGAATTCCAATTTTGAAAACGAAATTCCAAATTCGTTCCCTCTTATTTCCTAGATCGTTCTCCCTCTTTATTCTTCACGTTTAACAGAAAAAACTAGTAAAACAAAGAAGATGGTTAGTCAAACTAAAATCGCTAACTACGGCTTGGGAGAAGCACCTTCATCCGAAACGATGGAGGAAGAAAACCCTCCGACTGAAGGAGAAGAAGATAATGACGAAGGAGAGGAGAATTCCGACGGAAGTAGCAATCGAAAACAGAGTGATCGTGAAGACGAAGACGACAGCGTAAGTATCCCGAACAATTAAATATATTAGGACAAATCTTCACTTCATTTTGATAAGAATAAACTTTGTGAATTATTTGACGCAAATAATTGATTTGTAATAGATTTCTTGTAATATTTGTGAACTTTGGGTTAGTGTTTACTCTTGATTTCGTGTGTGTTGTTAATTGGTTCGTAGTACTGGTACAACTTAGTAAAATTACACGAGAACAAAAAAGCATAACTTGGTAGAACTTGGTATAACTGAACGCGTTTTGCAGGATTCCTCGGAGGAAATCGAAGCAATGCAACCTTTGCAGATATACATTCCACCGACTGAGTATAAGAAGAAAATAAAGATCTCGACGAGGTGTTACATCGCCGACGCATTGGAGACGCTTCTAGATACGTTACAGCCTGAAATTACAAGCCGAGAGAGAAGTTGGTTTGAGACGCACCCGCAATTTCAAACATATTTTTAACATGCCAATGGACAAAAGCCACAAGCTTCAGGGCATGTGGATGCTACTTATCCGAACGGCATGTACGGCATGTACTGAAAAGGAAAAAGAAGCTTGGTTCGTGGAAAATGGTGTTCCCATTCGCTATAGCATAAAAGAACATGCGTTGATATCGGGATTAGACTGCCATAACTATCCAGTTTATGGCAAGAGGGTCAATGAGAACAATGGATTTTGTGAAGAAGTATTTTAAAAGGGGATCAAAAATAAGATATCAAGACGTGAAAACGAAGCTACTTGATTGGGAGCTGGTAGAGATAGGTTGAACATGGCGGTCATATTCTTTTTATCAAGCATTATTAAAGGCCTGGTCAAGACTGGTAGAGAAGCTCCTTCTGTGGACCCATTCCTACTGAGAGCGGTCAATGATCTTGAGTTATGAAGGACATTTCCTTGGGGGAGATTGTCATATGATCATATGCTTGAACAGATCACTCACACAATGAATCATGTTGGAGGGTTTGTTAAGGAGAGTGTGAAGACTCCAATATTATGGCCGATAGGTGGTTTGTGTATTCCTTTGGAGGTAAAATTTATTTGAAGTTTTAGTCATTGTTTCTGCTTATTATAACTGAAATGAGGCTACCTCTAATAACATGTTTCTTGAGTAGATCTTACCTTTTGAGGCAATTGCAGCATTGCGGATGAAGTTCCGAGAACCTCTTCCCGGTGCAGACGAAGGTTGTCTTTGGATGTGCATATCAAAGTGCAAATCAAGTGAGATGAAAGGATTTTCGTTTGAAAAAATAAATGCCGAACTTGGTGCAACTAAGGTTAGTGCAACTATGTAAACCTGGTAAAACTGGTAAAACTAGTTAAACTGGTAAAACTAGACAACTGGTAAAACTGGATAACTAGTAACACTGGACAACTAGTAAAAACTGGATAATTAGTAAAACTGGTTCAAACATTTTTAATTTTTATTCCTTGTTTTTCCTTGTTTCTATTCGCAGGACATTGATAGTTTACGGATTCCGTCCGCCGCCGAGAAATCTCTCCTGCGCGAAATCACTGAAAAGAAAGAAGACGATAAGCATTGCGTCGTTTTCCAAAGTTGGATGGATTGTCTTGGTAAAGGATTTACCGAATTCTTTGAAAATATGTTCAAAGAAGATGTGGATTCCAGGTCTGGAGAAGGACCTGCGAATGCGGCGAACGAGGATGTAAACCCCATTGAACCAACGGTGAACTCCCCGGTGGACGCTACATCTATTGGATTGGTAGATCTCTTTGACCGCATGAAGAAAGATATGGATGAGCGTATGACGAAAATTGAGGACAAGTTTCAAGGGTTGGTGGACAAGGTTGATGGGTTGGCGGAAAGAATCGCCCCGTTGGAAGCTTATGTGAATGAGCAATCAAGTTATATGAGGAGAACATCTTTCATGATAAATCACAGGTAAGAAAAAAATTGTTCTTATATTCTAAAACGAAAAGTCACACTTGGTGAAATTGACTAAAACTGGGTGATAGGGATCAAAGGAAAAGGAAGGTGATGGCATCGATGGTGAAGAAGGTGATGGCATCAATGCTGAAGATAATAGAGAAAAAGAAGGCGAGCCCATTGTTACCGAAAAGGTAATAGCAAATTCTTGGATTTGCAATTTCTTAGTTAATATTTGTAATATTTGCAATTTCTTGGATTATAAAGTAATGTGTCGAAAGAAGGAGGAAAAGATGGTGAGAGTGTTCGAATAGAGGAAGAACCCGTGAAAGAGAAAGTAAACTAGCTTACATTAGAAGATGAGAAAATCATATTTTCGGGCCTTAACTAAGATTTGTATTTGTCTGTAGGAGACTGTGGAAGAAGCATCAAAAGTCGCTATTCTTGAGCAGAGACCAAGGTTTACTCGCACTAAGCAAAAATCAAGGAAGTAGTGTCCACCGACACCACATAACTGTGTCGATCTACACCTCCAGAAGTGGTGTCAGTCGACACCAGAGATCTGCCATAAAAGTTTCTGCAATTTTCAGGTTTTGAGGCAAATTTCTGCAAATTACAGCACGCGCCATATCTTCCTGAAACCTCCAAATCAGCTGAAGAAAGAGTCTATAAGCCTAAAATTCCTTACCCAAAAGGTCCTAGGAAGTCTAAACAAGAGCTGGAAGATGCCAAAGTAAAGGCAATGATAGACAAGTTGACGGTTGAGATACCTTTAGTTGATGCAGTCAATCTTTCACTTGCACTAAGAAGATTTGTTAAGAGAATGGTTATGAACGGTGTGAGTCCTGAGGAAGGAGCATTTCTTACTAGAGACATTAGTGCAGTTCTCTTGAACACAGTGCCAAAGAAGAGGAAGAAGGTGATGGTATATGAACATTTATCCAACAACCGATTCTCGAAGGCAATTATGTCATGTCCTCATTGAAGGATCCATAATTCCATTATGGGTCTAAGGAGATAGAAGGGATCTCATGATTCTGATGAGAAGAGGCGGAGAGATATAGATCAAACCGTGGCTCTTTCATAGAGAGAAACCTCTATTCCTAGACATAAACTTAAAGAAACATGTAAATATGTACAAATGCAAAAAGGAAAGAAAGAAAGAACAAAGGAGAGGGAATTCATCTCTCATGCTCCTATATCTGAAAACAGAAGCTCAAATATCCATCGTTTGAAACAAATTTAATTTTGATTTTTTTAAAATTAAAAATTTAGTTGATTACAAGATTAGCATTCACTTTTTGACTTATTTACAGATTAACCAGGCTAAACCCGACTCGAACCCAACCAAATCGGATACCCTACTCCTAAAAAGAGAAATCGCGTTTCTCTTTCTCTTTCAGGATTCCAATTTTGAAAACGAAATTCCAAATTCGTTCCCTCTGATTTCCTAGATCGTTCTCCCTCTTTGTTCTTCACGTTTAATAGAAAAAACTAGTAAAACTAAAGAAGATGGTTGACATTTGAAGATGTAGTGTACAAGCATTATGATGTTTGTTTACAAAAAATTGTTTCAACTTTGAAAAAAATTACATAACTATTAAATTTAATATTTTTTCATAAGTTATATCATGTTTTACCAGTTTTACATTGTTATACTGAAACAACCAAGCTTTTTTTTTTTTTTTTATAAATAATTAGCCCAGATTAATATTCCCATAAATATTAATCCTCAAAAGCTAATTCAACAACACAATGCGGAAGAAACCAATATTATTAAATCATAAAATAATTGTTCAACAAATAACCAATAAAACCAATAAACCAATAAGCAACCTAAACACCAGGTATGCTACATTATTGAAAATAAACTAACACCCTGATATCATCATATTTTGCATGTTTTTACTTAGTATTTTCATATGTTTTCAAGTGCTTTCAATAAGGTTTTATGCCTTTGGAGGTAGTTTTCTTGTATTTGTTGGTTTTGGAGTCTTAACAGGTTAAAACATCAAAAAGGATTCAAAAAGGAGCAAAAGAGCCTCAAACCATGATCCATGCAAGTTTCCAAGTCAAGAGCATCATTATAACTCCATTTGTCCGATTCTCGTATTCGGACAGAACCGGAGCATCCGGAAGTTGACCGCGGCAAGGGGTCTTCCCGACGTCCACAAATCATGATCTTGGTCTTGATGGATAGATATTTGAGTCATGCATCACGTCGAAGTGGAATCAAGCCATTTGGATCAACCATCAAGGAGAAATTCACTTTATACCGAGACGTGTCCGTATAGCGACAAGATGAAGCCCGTGGAGGATCTCGCGTGTCTAAAGGCCCAGGATACCGCGGCATGGACTTTGGCTCGCTTGAGAAGAGGCTTAACTATTATTTGGAGGTTTCCTTGGCCTTATCTCGGCCCATACACGTCGCAAAAGATTGACTCCAGCTCATCGGAAAGTTTCCTTTTCCGGCACCACGAAGACCTAAGCGATTCCTTACCTATATATACAAGTTTTTAGCCTCAGAAAAAAGGAGAGAAGGGTTTTGGCTGTCAAGAAGAACCAGAGAGAGAGCTGCGCAGTCCAAGGGAGGAGAAAGGAGGCGCCGCTCAAGACCCTAGCTCACATAAAACCTTGTTCTTCCATCTTCTTTGCTTTGTTACCTTTGTACTCGAGATTTCAAGTTATCAAAGGAGACCCGACTTGTTTCTTCAATAGAGAAGCTTTTCTATTCCCTTTATCTCTTACTTGTGCTTATGATTATGCTTTCAATCATGCTTTGCTTGCTTGTTTGCGCCATGGCCGAGTAGATCTCTCGGTTAGGCCGAGGGAGATCGATGGGCTCATGATATGATTTGACTTATATGATTGCATAAACCGGGATTTCACCATTTGGACCTTCATCTTTGCTTGTTCATAATGCTTGTTGTTAGGAAAGCGCGCCTAAACAACTTGATTCTAGGTTGATACACTCTCCAAAAGCTTGTTGTATTGCCGAAACTAGTATTTGATGAGCTAAGTGTCTTAGGCTTCCAAAAGTCGACCTAAGGAATTTAGTGAGCAATCACGACTTGAACACTAGTTAATGCATGCTTATAACTTGTAATAACCATCGAAAGTTGAGTCTATTAGGTTGTTTAAGCATAGTGGCCGGAGCCACGAAAGTGGAAA
The DNA here is from genome assembly GCA_026724425.1 of Erythrophleum ivorense. Classification (NCBI taxonomy): domain Eukaryota; kingdom Viridiplantae; phylum Streptophyta; class Magnoliopsida; order Fabales; family Fabaceae; genus Erythrophleum; species Erythrophleum ivorense. Next base: position 3,002,718 of record JAIUCV010000092.1, read on the forward strand.
GGTTATACCGTAGTGTTGTGAGTTCAAGGCGGTTTATAAATTATCCCATGCAATCTCTTGTCATTTCATTGAATGTTTCCATTGATTATCCTTTGCCTAACATCTTTCCCATCTTCTTTACAACCTCATTCACATTCTCACTTGTTTTCCTTTGATTTTAGATCACCCCACACTCATATTCTTCGTTCTAGCTACTCATCACTCAACATAGACTTGAAACGAAATCTCTCTTCCTTGTGTTCGACCCCGACTTACCACGGCTGTGCACTTGCAGCTCTACCAAGTTGGGTTATAAATTGTATTAGTTTGAAGCATAAAACCCAACGCATCAAGCTCTTTGGCGCCGTTGCCGGGGAAGAGTTGTATTTCTTTCAAGTTTCTTGATTGATTTTTAGTCTAGTTCTTTTTATTTTTGCATTTCATTTTCTGTTTTTCATAAAACTCTAAAAAACCATAAAAATTTTACTTAATACTCTTTCTTTGTGTCTATTAGGTGCATGACAAGAAGGTCCAATCCGGATAATACCATAGAAGAGGATCTTGACATTGACCAACTTGAAAGAACACTTAGGCGGCAAAGAAGAGAAAGAATGAATCAAGGCGGTGAAGCCGCGGTACAAGGTGGCCAACAACACGCCCCTGACCAAGAACAACAACCACAAGCCCCTCATGTCTTACCAGAAGCCGGAGTTGACCAGCCAGCACAAGGAGCCGTGCCTCAACCCAATCAAAACGCCCCCGGTGTAGCCGATCAACCGCAGCCGCAACAACAACATCAACAACAACCGGAGCCACAAAACGCCGGTCAACCACCAAACCAGCATCATCAAAACCCCCATGGCGGTCACCAAGGGATGCCTCAAGCTCAACCACATCAGCCTCCAAGGAGGGCACAATTCGCTCAGCATCCAAGGCATCCGACTATGGGAGATTTTGATTCATCCGATGCATTCTTCATGGATAGGAATCCAATCCGACCACCACAACCCCCAAGGAACGACTTTGAGATCAAGCCACAAATCATTGCCTTGGTGAAACAAAACCAATTCCATGGTTTGTCCACCGAACATCCGCTTGACCATGTCGACACCTTTGAAGAGATATGTAGCACTACTCGGATCAATGGAGTGTCACCGGACTACTTCAAGTGCAAATTGTTTACCTTCTCTCTAAGTGACAAGGCACTTAGATGGGTAAAGTCTCTACCACCTCAATCCATTACAACATGGAATGAATACAAGGGAGCTTTCTTAAACCAATTCTACACCAAGCAAAGATCAAACTCTATAAGGAGTAAGATATCCGGGTTTAAGCAAGCACCAATGGAGTCTTTCTATGAAGCTTTGGAGCGCTTCAAGGAGTATGCAAGAGATTGCCCTAATCATGGCTTCTCAGAAGGTAACCTTTGGAACATCTTTTACAATGGGATTGATCACAAGTACAAGCTTTCACTTGACACCGCGAGCAATGGAAACTTCATGACCAAATCGGTGCCGGAGGCTAAGCTTTTGATTGAGAATCTTGCTGCAAGTGATTCCAATGCATGCCCTGAATACAATAGAGGAGTGAGAACCACGAGCTCATCATCGGAATCGGCTCAAATCATGGAGTTGAAGAACATGGTCTCACAACTACTAAAGAGCAACCGAGGAGTGCATGCGATTGATGATGTCTTGGCCACTAATGAAGAGCCTCTCATGGAGTTTATGAGAGATGGAGCTGAAGAAAATCAAGAGGAAGTCAACTACATAGGAGGTAACTACGGTAATAGAGGATACAATCAGCCATTCCGCCCCCATCCCAACCTCTCTTACCGAAGCACCAATGTGGAGAATCCAAATGATCAAGTCTATCCGGGCCAAAACACTTATCAAGGAGGCCAAAACACTTACCAAGGAGGTCAATACCAGCCTAAGCAACAATTCTATCCTAAGGGAGTCTACCAAGTGAAGCAGCCACTCACTTTCCCCCAAGGAGTTGCACCGGCTCAACAAGAAGAGAAAGTAGATGTGGCGGTTACAAAATTTATGGAAGAACAAAGACAAACTACCAAGAGCTTGCATGAGAAGATGGATCACATGTTTGGTGATCTAAGCAACAAGTTTGGGGCGTTGTCAACCCACGTCCGGAAGTTGGATGTTCAAGTCTCTCAAACAGCCGAGGCGGTTAAAAAGCAACAAGAGGCAAATCCGCAAAAGTTTTGTAGTGTTGTTTCATCCAAAGAGGATCCACCGGCCATTGTCTCCGTACCATCTCAAGAAGAAGAAAGAGAAGATGAGCTTAAGGAGAGGTACAAACCAGAGAGGTACACATGGGAGTCAAGGCGAGCTTACAAGAGAAGGCTTGACAACAAGCCGTTGCTTAAACAAGGAGATCCCGGGAAGTTTGTTATCCCCGTTTGTATCAATGGATACCAACTCACCGATTGCTTGTGTGATAGTGGAGCAAACGTGAACCTCATGTCTCTTGCACTAGCCAAAGATTTGGGATTCAAATATTTCAAAGAGCCTAAGGTGAGAGTGGAGTTTGCGGATCTATCAAGCATGGAGCCTTATGGAGTGCTTGAAGATGTTATGCTAGAGATTGGAGAGAGACATGTCCCAACCGATTTCCAAATCATGGTATGGGAAGGATCAAAGAGGAATCAGCTGATTCTTGGTACCCCATTCTTAGCCACAGCCGGGGCAATCATCAATTACATGAGAAACCAACTAACACTTGGTCATGTCCGGCAAGATGTCTTTTTCCCAAGCATCAACTTCAAACAAGCTCCAAGTGCAGTCAAATTACCACCAGAAAGGAGCACACTCATGCCAAGAGAAGGAGCCGAGCGGCCAAGAAGCACCAAGAAGGGCGAGCCCTACCCTAAACCAAAAGAAGCGATGAAACCGTTGAAGCCGAAGCATGAGAATGTCTTCAAGGATATTCACTCGGTCTTGTCATCATCTTTTAACAATCATGGAGATGAAGAAGAACCCGACGGTGTGCCTAAGTCCTTTGCCAGCATAAGAATCATTCTCCCAAAGGATCCGGACCCCAAAGATGAGCAAACCGCAAAGGAAAGACTCGGAAAAACCTTAAAACTTTTTCCGAGAGCTTTGGTCTTCAAGGACGACATGGAAGATGATCATGGAGAGCCCAAACCACCTCATGAGCCACCTGAACCAGAATGTGAAGACACCAAAGGGATCCCAAACCCTTTGGCCGATCACATCCGCACCTAACCGAACAAAGACAAACGGGAGTCAAGCTAGATGACTTTAAAACAAGCGCTTTGTGGGAGGCAACCCACACGGTATTTTTCTTTTCCTTTTTAATTTTTAGTTTTCACATCATTATTGCATGCATTTTGTTAGGATGACAAACCAAGAGGAGACCAAACAAGGAACTGTCCCACCCATTCATCCCACCCTTGTCCAAACCGACACCAAGGAGCGGGCAACACCTGGGACTAATAAAGGAGGGAAGCAGAATCATTTCGAACAAAGAAAATCACCAAACGGTCGCGTAAAATTCAAGATATTCCATCCGGCGTGCTTTTCTCGGCCACACGGGTGCAAAGGAGTACACACTTGACCTATCTCACAATCCGTGTTACCAAAGTCCACCAAACTTCACAGGCGACCAGACAATACCATATTGGTCGGCAAATCCAAAAGATAGGACGAAGAAATGTGAACGGCTGGGGAGATACGCACGAATGCCACATCCGGTCGATGGCGGGTAACCCAAGGCCGACAAAAACCAAAATCACGGCATGGCGACACCACCACCTGGAAATGAATTCTTGGAGCTTCAAAATCAATATTCCAAAAGAAAATCATGGAACGAACGAGCCAAATTTAAGGACGGTCAAAAATCTCTTCCCGGAGCCGTTTCCACCACTTTGTGAAGGAAGTCTTACACCGTTCATCCATTTGACCTCAAACTTCACCAGTGCTCATAAAATATGAAGTTGGTCGGTGGAATTTCAAGCTCGGTCAGGAAATTCGTCACCGTTTGCGCTGTGGTCTATTGCACCCTCTTCGGATCGTCCGGATGGCCACCAAATGATGACTCTCCCAAACCGCTCGTTTGTTTGACATGAAACTTCACCAATGCTCCTAAAATATATGATTGGTCGGTGGAATTTCAAGATAGGTCGACGGAATGTTGACGGTTCGAGCTGTGGTCCATCCCATCACCTTACGGCCGTCCGAGAGATCCACCCGACACAGGATTTTCACATTTGCTCGACCAAACGATCTGAAACTTCACCAGCGGCTCTAAAACATCATATTGGATGGTAAATTTTCAATCCCGTTCATAAAATTCTTAACGGTTTGTCATGTGGTTCATAGCACTCATTTCGGGTCGACCGATTGAGACGTACACGACCGAAATGCAAACCAAAGGAATTCGGGCCTTGACCTTCATCACTTACCGACCCATCCTGCCTTGACCTTCATCACATCAAGTTTTTGACCCTGATCTTCATAACCATTGGTCATCACTTGGTAACATCCTCCTAACCTTTCCCTTTTTCAAATTTATTATGTCTTTCACCCCTCTTAATCTGATTTTTTCTTACACCGGGACGGTGCAAGTTAAGTCTGGGGGGATTATACTAATAAGTTTGTTCATTTTGACATTTTTGTTTGCATTTGTTTTCATCTAATCGAGTCGTTTTTATTGAGTCAAAACTTTTGTCGAGAATTATGACTTTATCTTGGACCTAACCATTGTTTTGCATGCGTTTAAGTGACCATTGATCAGTATTTGGCAGTCTACTCCATCACATGTGCACCATGAGTGGATCGATCTACCAAAAACGTCCACATCTCCAAGGGCTTAAGAAGGATACATCTTTGACTCCGCACCTTAATAAACTTAACCTTCTCAGCTAGGGGCTTGGTTTTACAAAGGGTACGACTCCTCATCCTCACCAAATAGTGAAAGTCTATGTGAGTTCGGTTTTCCCTCTCTCTCCCCTCCAATTTTAAGAAAAAGCATCAAGGTCCAAGTAACCGGGGATTAGGTGGCAACCACCATCAATACTCGCGTCTATGGAAGGCCATTTGATTCAAGTAACCGGGGATTAGGTGGCTACAACCATCAATACTCGCGTCTATGGAAGATCATCCAAAACCTCCACAAAGAGGAGAAGAAGTCGAATAAAAAAATACCATGCTACCCTAAAAAAGGGATGAATCGACTTAAGGAGTGAGAAGAGAGAGAGGTGAGGCATGAGCCGAGACAAGTGTCTAAACACAAGAGGATGAGTAAGAGTCCCTAAACCCTTTGATCGATATTCCCTAGTTGAGACCACACCTTTAGAAACTAAAGGAGTCAAAGGTGGCGAATTTGGATGGTCTAAAGAGAAGTGGATTGCTTTGGGACGATTGCAAAACTCACGGTATGTACTTCCTTGTTCTTAATTCTTAATGCCGCTGCTGATTCATGTGGATTACTAAAACAAAGGTCGACATGGATTTCCAAAAGATTTGAGAGTTCTCACGTTTTCAAACCTCTTTTCCTTTCTTAGTTTGCTTGAGGACAAGCAAAGGCTAAGTCTGGGGGAGTTGATATCATCATATTTTGCATGTTTTTACTTAGTATTTTCATATGTTTTCAAGTGCTTTCAATAAGGTTTTATGCCTTTGGAGGTAGTTTTCTTGTATTTGTTGGTTTTGGAGTCTTAACAGGTTAAAACATCAAAAAGGATTCAAAAAGGAGCAAAAGAGCCTCAAACCATGATCCATGCAAGTTTCCAAGTCAAGAGCATCATTATAACTCCATTTGTCCGATTCTCGTATTCGGACAGAACCGGAGCATCCGGAAGTTGACCGCGGCAAGGGGTCTTCCCGACGTCCAAAAATCATGATCTTGGTCTTGATGGATAGATATTTGAGTCATGCATCACGTCGAAGTGGAATCAAGCCATTTGGATCAACCATCAAGGAGAAAATCACTTTATACCGAGACGTGTCCGTATAGCGACAAGATGAAGCCCGTGGAGGATCTCGCGTGTCTAAAGGCCCAGGATACCGCGGCATGGACTTTGGCTCGCTTGAGAAGAGGCTTAACTATTATTTGGAGGTTTCCTTGGCCTTATCTCGGCCCATACACGTCGCAAAAGATTGACTCCAGCTCATCGGAAAGTTTCCTTTTCCGGCACCACGAAGACCTAAGCGATTCCTTACCTATATATACAAGTTTTTAGCCTCAGAAAAAAGGAGAGAAGGGTTTTGGCCGTCAAGAAGAACCAGAGAGAGAGCTGCGCAGTCCAAGGGAGGAGAAAGGAGGCGCCGCTCAAGACCCTAGCTCACATAAAACCTTGTTCTTCCATCTTCTTTGCTTTGTTACCTTTGTACTCGAGATTTCAAGTTATCAAAGGAGACCCGACTTGTTTCTTCAATAGAGAAGCTTTTCTATTCCCTTTATCTCTTACTTGTGCTTATGATTATGCTTTCAATCATGCTTTGCTTGCTTGTTTGCGCCATGGCCGAGTAGATCTCTCGGTTAGGCCGAGGGAGATCGATGGGCTCATGATATGATTTGACTTATATGATTGCATAAACCGGGATTTCACCATTTGGACCTTCATCTTTGCTTGTTCATAATGCTTGTTGTTAGGAAAGCGCGCCTAAACAACTTGATTCTAGGTTGATACACTCTCCAAAAGCTTGTTGTATTGCCGAAACTAGTATTTGATGAGCTAAGTGTCTTAGGCTTCCAAAAGTCGACCTAAGGAATTTAGTGAGCAATCACGACTTGAACACTAGTTAATGCATGCTTATAACTTGTAATAACCATCGAAAGTTGAGTCTATTAGGTTGTTTAAGCATAGTGGCCGGAGCCACGAAAGTGGAAAGGTTATACCGTAGTGTTGTGAGTTCAAGGCGGTTTATAAATTATCCCATGCAATCTCTTGTCATTTCATTGAATGTTTCCATTGATTATCCTTTGCCTAACATCTTTCCCATCTTGTTTACAACCTCATTCACATTCTCACTTGTTTTCCTTTGATTTTAGATCACCCCACACTCATATTCTTCGTTCTAGCTACTCATCACTCAACATAGACTTGAAACGAAATCTCTCTTCCTTGTGTTCGACCCCGACTTACCACGGCTGTGCACTTGCAGCTCTACCAAGTTGGGTTATAAATTGTATTAGTTTGAAGCATAAAACCCAACGCATCACACCCTAAACATCACGAATTCCTGGTCAGCCACAACAACAAGGCAAGAATCAAATTCCTAATCTCATCATCCTCTTCTCTCGGTCTCTTTCCGCGGAAGAACATTGCTGTTACCTGCATCACATTGGAATAGAGATGCGTAAGTATTATCATAAATACTTAGTGAGTGGATCATCCTGCCTACAGGCCAATTACGTCAAACACTAGACAAACATCACAATAATCAACAACAATAACAATGCTCAACATTAATCAACAGTATAAACCATCCCTGTCAGGAAACACCCACGTTTCCTGACACCCAGGTTGGTGTCGACCGAGACCTCTATGGTGTCGATCGACGCCAGCCTTCCGAGTGTCGATCGACACCGGCTCGACGCCCAGAAACCAGAAGCTACGAAAATCACATTCCAAAATCGCAATAACACAAAATCTAGGGGTTTTCAACGCCCCAATACTATCAAAACACGAAATCCAGCATAAACAATCTCAAGAACACATCATAAATCCGAAATCACACAATCTCTAACGCTCAACGGACCTACAGTCACGCACTCACCTTAGATTGGATTGGAAACAAGGGAAAGAGATGAAACAGCGAAGAACAGCAACAGATCAAGCCCAGAAACTCCAAAAATCAACCAAAATCGCCCTGCCTCTCTCTGGAAACTCTCTGCCTCGAAAAACGTGAAAAGTGATGCGGCTACAGTGTTTTCTCGCACAAAATAGGGTTCCCTCGCCCTTAACCGACCAAACCGCAATCACTTGAATCAAGCCGGTCGATTTCTCAATAACCGGTGTCGATCGACACCCTTCCTTGGTGTCGGTCGACACCCATCGACCAAACCAACCCAACTCAATTCGATCGACTTAAACCGGAAATCAACCCTGATAACCGGTGTCGATCGAGGGTGTCGATCGATACTAGTCGTTCAGAAGGATTTAACACACTTTCTTCGCGGTGCTTGAATCTTAAACCGACTGCACAACAATCAAACAAGAACATGTACAGCCAATCTTCAATTCACACCTCTAAGAGCATGTGCCAACTACTCCCGAACCCCTAGCATCGTCCAACACCACTTTCAAAACAACTTTCTGGTTCACGGATGTTACAATTCTCCCCCACTAAACTGGATTCGTCCTCGAATCCCAACACAAACGTCTCTCCAAGACCTCAAAACTCAAATTTTAGTCCTTTGTTATACGCATGTTTCCAAGATATTATTACTCTCAATGCCATAACCGCAGTCATGACATCCGTACTGCGACTCACGGTCCAGTACCAAAATGTGACCACTGCCACCAAACCAAAACGTGACCCGAAGCCACAACCAAAACGTGACCCGAAGCCACAACCAAAACGTGACCCACTGTCACTAAAACAACCCATATCGAGGTAGCGACCCCCAATATAAGTCCGTTGGGCACCTAACGTCCCAACACAAATAGAACCACCGTCTACAAGGCCCACGCCTCTAGACAAAACGAGTAATAAAATCTGAAACGCGTACCAACATGTGACTAAAAACTCTCAATGACCCCACCGGCCAAAGAAACTTGTAACATCCAAACCATAACCAAAAATATGAGGCAAAACTCCATCTCATATAACTCCAAAAATGTATATCGTACAACAAAACGAAAATACATAAGTCCAAAATCAACAACAACAAAACCAAAAACAAGACTAGAACCACAAAGATGAATCACTCCACAGCCTGCTTGTCGAACCACTTTCCGAACTTCAGTTTCATCTTTGCCTCTGGCTCCCAAGTCTGCTCCTCTGTGCCACTACAGTCCCACAAGACTCTCAACAATGGCACCCTCTTGTTCCGCAGAACCTTCACTCTCCTCTCAAGAATCCTCACAGGAACTGCCGGAACTGTCATATCTGGCTGAAGATCCTCTGGAATCTCAACCACTACCTCCTCTGAAGGACGCAAACACCTCCTCAACATCGAAACATGAAACACCTTATGAAAGGCGCTCATAATCGGGGGCAACTCCAACCGATAAGCCACTGGCCCCACTCGCTCCACCACTGGAAACGGACCCATAAATCGCGGACTGAGCTTGTTCTCTGCTATGGACCTGTTAGGGCCCCTCAACATAGCCATCTTGAGATAAACTCTATCTCCCACCTGAAACTCAAGCTCACGTCGCCGCCTATCTGCATAACTCCTCTGTCTATCCTGAGCCTCCTTCATGTTCAGCCTCAAGACACGAATCTTCTCCGTCGTCTCCTGAACAAAACTAGCTCCAAACATGCTGCGCTCCCCCACTTGGGTCCAGCATAAGGGTGTCCTGCATGGCCTCCCATACAAAGCCTCATAAGGAGCCATACCAATACTAGACTGAAAACTGTTGTTATAGGCAAACTCTGCTAAACACAGATGATCAGCCCAATGACCACCCCAATCCAGTACACACATCCTAAGCAGATCCTCCAAAGTCTGAATAGTCCTCTCTGACTGCCCATCTGTCTGCGGATGATACGCTGTACTCATATGCACCTTAGTGCCCATCTCAGTCTGAAATGCCCTCCAAAACTCTGAAGCAAACCTCGGATCTCTATCCGACACGATACTGGCTGGCACTCCATGCAGCCTCACAATCTCTCGCACAAACTTCCTAGCTAAGACAGCCGCTCCATCTGTCTTCTTGATAGCCAAGAAATGTGCTGACTTGGTCAAGCGATCCACAATGACCCAAATAGCATCGAAAGTCCGTGAGATAGGCAATCCCACAACAAAATCCATAGTGATCATATCCCACTTCCACTCTGGAATGGGTAAACTCTGCAGAAGACCACTAGGCACCTGATGCTCTGCCTTGACCAAAGAACAAGTGTTGCACCTCGCAACCCAATCTGCCACATCCCTCTTCATCCCCACCCAATGATAATACCGTTTGAGGTCACGGTACATCTTGGTCGCACCCGGATGAATCGAAAACTTGCTCGAATGAGCCTCTCTCAAAACCTCATGCCTCAACTCCTCATCCTTGGGCACACAAACTCGCCCACGAACCAAGATAGTCCCATTCGAAGAGACCTGATACTCAGAACCAACCGCCTGCGAAGCATCGATCAAACCCTGATCACTCTGCTGCGCCACTCTGATCCTACTGAGTAAATCTGCCTGATCAGCTGCCTCTAAACCCAAAGGCTCCTCTGAAATAGCACAAAGACGCAATGTACTAATCTCGCTGACCAAAGCCTCAACACCACGCTCTCTATCTGAATCAACCCTCCGTCGACTCAAAGCGTCTGCCACCAAATTGGCCTTGCCCGGATGATAAACAATATCCAGGTCATAGTCTGCCAGGAACTCCACCCAACGCGTCTGTCTCGCATTCAACAAAGGCTGAGTGAAAATGTGCTGTAGACTCTTGTGATCTGTAAAGATCTGCACTCTGCCACCATAAAGATAAGACCTCCAAATCTTGAGTGCAAAAACCACTGCTCCCAACTCAAGATCATGTGTAGGACGGTTGGGCTCACTGCCCTGCAACTGCCTCGAAGCGTAGGCAATCACTCTGCCCTCCTGCATCAAAACACAACCAAGTCCAACACCTGAAGCATCTGTGTACACTACATATGGCTTCCCCGGGTCGGGTAATGCCAAAACAGGTGTACTAGTCAACATCTCCTTGAGCTTCCCAAAGCTCTCCTCGCACTCCGGCGACCACACAAACGGCACATCCTTGCCAGTCAACCTCGTCATCGGCTGAGACATACTCGCAAACCCCTTGACGAACCTCCTGTAGTAGCCTGCTAAACCCAGAAAACTTCTGATCTCGGTAGCACTACTCGGTCTAGGCCAATCTCTGATAGCCTCAATCTTAGCCGGATCCACAGAAACTCCCTCTGCAGAAACAATGTGGCCAAGAAAACCCATCTCCCTCTGCCAAAAGCTGCACTTGCTCAACTTGGCAAACAGCTTCTGCTCTCGAAGCTTCTCCAACACAAGCCTCAAATGAGTCGCATGCTCCTCTGGACTCCTCGAATACACCAAAATGTCATCAATGAAAATAATGACAAACACATCCAGAAACTCCCTGAACACGTCGTTCATCAACCTCATAAACGCTGCCGGCGCATTAGTCAAGCCAAAAGGCATGACCACAAACTCGAAATGCCCATACCTCGTCCGAAAAGCTGTCTTCCGGACATCTGCCTCATCTATCGGGATCTGATGATATCCCGATGCCAAGTCAATCTTGGAGAACCAAGTAGCCCCTCTCAACTGATCCAACAACTCATCGATCCTCGGGAGTGGGTACCTGTTCTTCACTGTGACTCGGTTAAGTCCCCGGTAATCAACGCACAACCGAAAACTGCCATCCTTCTTCTTCACAAACAACACTGGCGCTCCCCATGGCGACACACTAGGTCTGATGAACCCTTTACTCAAAAGGTCCTCTAGCTGCTTCTTCAGCTCTGCCATCTCTGCTGGAGCCATCCTGTAAGGTGTCTTCGATATCGGAGCTGTCCCGGGCTCTAAATCAATCGTGAAAGGATCTGACCGAGATGGTGGCAATCCCTTCAGCGACCGAAAAACATCCTCAAAATCCTGGACAATCTGAATATCCTGCAGACTCACCTCACCACTGGACTCTGTCATAGTGATCGTCGCCAAATAGGCTTCGCAGCCCCGCTCTAACAACTGCTCTGCCTGAATCGCTGAAATCACTATACTCCCCGAAGTCGGTCTCACTCCCTGATAAACCAACTTCCCTGCATCCTGCTCAAACACCACTCTACCTCTGTAGCAATCCAGATGAACTCGGTATAGAGATAACCAGTCCATCCCCAAAATCACGTCATACAGCTCCACTGGACTGATGACCAAATCAGCTGGCATAGACTGCCCCGCAATCTGCACATCAACTGCTCTAGCTCTGCCCGAAGTAGCCAAATAACCACCACCAGCCACCTTGACAAAGCCTGAAGCCTCGCCATCGCTACTCCGAATACCACTACCCTCAGCTCTCTCCGGAGTAATGAAGCAATTAGATGCTCCCGAGTCAAACAGAACGTGAGACTCAAAACCTCCAACTAACAAGGTCCCTACACAATTCCACAAGTGTTGAGAACCTCTAACTCTATCACAGTAAAATAACAGAAACAGACACAACAACCATTCTACCTTAAGAATTTAAAAGTCTGAGTCAAGATTTTACCTGTGATCTGGCCTGACTGACTGGTCTGGCCCACCTCTGCCGAAGTATACACTCTCGGCGCTCCACCTGACTGCAACGCCGCAACCTGCGCTGCTGACTGAATAGCCAACGGCTGAATCGCCGCTGCCACTGCTCTCTGCTGCAACTTGGGACACATAGTCTTGATATGTCCCGACTCCCTGCAGTAGAAGCACACTGGAGTCTCTCTGGATCCCGCCCTCTTGGGGCAAGTCGCAACTCTGTGATCCAGACTCCCACAACCAAAACACCCACCCATACTCGCGCTACTAGCAGATATCTCCTCTGCTCTCCTCTTCTGGCCCTGCGCAGGCCTACTGCCCCTGCCGTAACCAGAACTGTGACCTCTGCGCTGCTGATGCTGCTGCTGGCCCCGAGGATGGGTAGCAGGAGCAACTGCAACTGGAACAACCGCCGTACTCACCGGCACACGCAAGTCCTCCTCAATGGACGCTGCCAACTCCACTAAACCCGCTCTGGTGTGGTACATACCACCTCTGCACTGAGTCCTGATGTTCCTCCGAAGCCCCTGGAGAAACCGCGACGTCAATGCTCGCTCACTGATCAGCCCACCACCAGAAAAGACCACCAATCTGCAGAACTCTGCATCATACTCTCGAACAGACCTCTCACCCTGAGTCAAGTCCAAAAACCTCAACTGCAGCCTGTCACGAGCCTCCTGAGGGAAAAACTTGTGGTTGAACTCCTCGACGAAGTCAACCCAAGTCCAAACCTCTCTCCTGGTCCTAACAGACCTCCACCACAAATGTGCATCACCTCCAAGGTAGTGCACTGCCAACTCAACCTGAAACTGTGCCGGACAACGAACAGAATCGAAGTTCCGCTCCAATCTCTGACGCCACTCATCAGCCTGCTCTGGAGTAACCCCGCCCTCAAACGTAGGCGTACCAATCCTCTGCATCTCCCTCATCATCTCACGATAAGGAGAAACCCCAACTGCAACTCCCTGCTGCACCGCAGCCTCCTGCTGCTCAACAAAACCGGCACCAACATGTGCCCCGGCACCAACCTGTGCCCCGGCCGCTGGAGGTGCAACCGGAGCCTGCTGTGGAACTGCCTGAGGAAGACGTGCCAACAACTGCGTCAGTAGCCCCACAATCAACTCTCCCTGAGCTAAAGCAGCGCCCCCACCGGGAACCGCTCCAGCTCCTGCGCCACCACTGGCACCTGAGTTAGCCCCACCGGCCAACGAAACAGACTGTGTCACCGACGCCGCCGCCACACTCGGCGCTGCACTCTCTACTGAAACCTCAGCCTCTGGCACTCCACGACCAGCACCCCGACCTGCACGACCCGCTGCTCGCCCACCGCGACCAGCTCCTCTGCCCCCACGGGCTGCACCGCGACCACGACCACGGCCACGACCACGACCTGCGTCCATCTCTCTGCACTACCACCAAGTACAGAAAAAGAGCAAAGGTCAAAACACAGACACAAAACCAAAACACACCAAATATCCAACTCACTTACCCGCGGAAAACTGGAAGACCGAGAGGATGAGATTAAACCACTAATTGACTAACTCACATAATCAATTAAACACATAGTCCAATTCATCCAATTCTAACAGTCCTAAAACCGACTACGCTCTGATACCAAAATGAAACAACCAAGCTTTTTTTTTTTTTTTTTTATAAATAATTAGCCCAGATTAATATTCCCATAAATATTAATCCTCAACAGCTAATTCAACAACACAATGCGGAAGAAACCAATATTATTAAATCATAAAATAATTGTTCAACAAATAACCAATAAAACCAATAAACCAATAAGCAACCTAAACACCAGGTATGCTACATTATTGAAAATAAACTAACACCCTAAACATCACGAATTCCTGGTCAGCCACAACAACAAGGCAAGAATCAAATTCCTAATCTCATCATCCTCTTCTCTCGGTCTCTTTCCGCGGAAGAACATTGCTGTTACCTGCATCACATTGGAATAGAGATGCGTAAGTATTATCATAAATACTTAGTGAGTGGATCATCCTGCCTACAGGCCAATTACGTCAAACACTAGACAAACATCACAATAATCAACAACAATAACAATGCTCAACATTAATCAACAGTATAAACCATCCCTGTCAGGAAACACCCACGTTTCCTGACACCCAGGTTGGTGTCGACCGAGACCTCTATGGTGTCGATCGACGCCAGCCTTCCGAGTGTCGATCGACACTCATCTAGTGTCGCTCGACACCGGCTCGACGCCCAGAAACCAGAAGCTACGAAAATCACATTCCAAAATCGCAATAACACAAAATCTAGGGGTTTTCAACGCCCCAATACTATCAAAACACGAAATCCAGCATAAACAATCTCAAGAACACAACATAAATCCGAAATCACACAATCTCTAACGCTCAACGGACCTACAGTCACGCACTCACCTTAGATTGGATTGGAAACAAGGGAAAGAGATGAAACAGCGAAGAACAGCAACAGATCAAGCCCAGAAACTCCAAAAATCAACCAAAATCGCCCTGCCTCTCTCTGGAAACTCTCTGCCTCAAAAAACGTGAAAAGTGATGCGGCTACAGTGTTTTCTCGCATAAAATAGGGTTCCCTCGCCCTTAACCGAGCAAACCGCAATCACTTGAATCAAACCGGTCGATTTCTCAATAACCGGTGTCGATCGACACCCTTCCTTGGTGTCGGTCGACACCCATCGACCAAACCAACCCAACTCAATTCGATCGACTTAAACCGGAAATCAACCCTGATAACCGGTGTCGATCGATACTAGTCGTTCAGAAGGATTTAACACACTTTCTTCGCGGTGCTTGAATCTTAAACCGACTGCACAACAATCAAACAAGAACATGTACAGCCAATCTTCAATTCACACCTCTAAGAGCATGTGCCAACTACTCCCGAACCCCTAGCATCGTCCAACACCACTTTCAAAACAACTTTCTGGTTCACGAATGTTACATATACTACTTATACTAGTTATACATAGTTGTCAAAACCTGAAAATGCAGAAAACTCACAAAACTTACATAGTTTTACTGAAACAACCGAGCTCCTTTTTTTTTTTATAATTAAAATCAATACTCAGCGGAAGTCTTTAAATAAATAATCAAATAATCAATTCAGTTCAACAACAATTAACTCAATGTTAATGACCAAAAAAATAACCAATCCAACAGATAATTCCAGAAACATAAATAAACTCTAGCAACCTAAACACCAGGTTTTGCTACCAACTTAAATAATAAAACAATAAACCAATATCTCTAACATCCCCCTCTCCTGCCTCGATCCCGCGGTCACACACTCCTGTTACCTGCATCACATTACGAAAGAGATGCATGAGTATTTAAGAAATACTCAGTGAGACGGTCATCCCGTCTACAGGCCAATTACGCCACCCACTAGACAACACAACAAACGATAATAATAGCAACAATAAACAACAATATCAACAATAACCAGCAACAATAACCATCAACACTAAACAACAACAATAACAATATTCGCGCAACAGCACTAGTGTCGACCGACACCCCACCGTGTCGCTCGACCCGCCCTGCTAGCTGTCGATCGACACACAAAATGTGTTGCTCGACACTAGCATCCTCTTTGTCTACCGATACCAAAAGGTATCGCTCGACACCCACCCGACACCCATACACCAACAGCGACGAAACAATGCGAAACAAGCATAAAAACATCCAATCAATGGGATTCAACCCCCATATAAGATCAAACACGCTAATAACTCAAGAACAGCTCAAGAACAAAACAATAAACCCAAATACCACGAAATCTATAGTGATTCATGGACCTACGGTTACGCACTCAACTTGAAACGGATTAGAAGCGAAGGGAAGATGGAAGCAACGAAGAACAGCAACGAATCACTCCAAAACTCCAGAAATCACCTCCAAAATCGCCTCTAGAACTTTTTGCCTCAAAAACTGTGCCAAAAGTGACTTCTTTCGCTTAAAAACGCGATCTAGGGCATCCTTGCCCAAAACCAGCCCAAACTGAAATCAACTCAAATCAAACCGGTCGATTTCTCGATAACCGGTGTCGATCGATACCAACCATTGGTGTCGCTCGACACCTCCTGCCGAACCGCCTGAACCGAACAAAATTGATTTAAACCGAAATCAATTTCATAAACCGGTGTCGATCGACATCCCCTACTGGTGTCGCTCGACACCAACTGACAAGAAGCCTTTTACACAGTTTTCCACACGATGATTGAACCTTTAGACTGACTGCACAACAATCAAACAAGAACATGCACATCCAATCCGAGATTCACACCTTATAGAGCATATGCAAACACACCCGGTCACTTGGTGTCGTCCGACACCACTTCCAAAACAGCACTTCAGGTTTACGGATGTTACATTTACACAACGAAAACAAGTTTTACATAGTTTTACACAACAAGAACACGAAATACATCATCCAACATATCCATTTTGTCCAAAAAGCAACCAAAAGAGTCCTTGTCTTTTTCGTCTTTTATTTTTCATCTTTGGACGTCGTTCTCCAGGACCAGGAAATCTTAAAACTTTTTTTCTTCCCTTTTTAACATCCTTATTTTTAGGTATGATCTTCAGTTGCTTGACGTACTCTGGGACATTCCACTGACACTCATCTGACACTAAATAAATAGTCTTGTAATACGCCAATTGCCAATTCTCAACCTAGTAATCCCTCCAGCACAACTCATGTAGTTGGATATCACGATCTCTGTCTTCATTATGCGTGTTGAATTCTATCAAATACCCTGCAACTACAGCTTTTTCATAGTAAATTCACCGTATAATGCTTCGCTTCACCGGCATATGTCTTCGCTATGACATCATATATACGCTGAAACCAGTTTAGCTCATGCACTTTTAATTTCTCAGCATCTTTCCATATGCCGTGTAGAAAGTTCTCCACAAACGGCACTAATTTATGTTCAACCGGTACAGCAGCATCTTCCTTCCTATAATCATTAAACCACTCAGAAATTTTTCTAATGATTGCGTCAAGCATGGGGATTAAGTAGTATTGCCTTGCGGTTCGGAAAGTGCTGTTCAAATATTCCACAGTGTTGCTTGTGTCTATGTTGTATCTTTCTCCTCGAAAATAACACCTTGCCCATTTATGTTTCGTATTTTCTGTAGTCTCCACTAGATACTTGGCCGCAGAAGGATACCTTGACACGAAATCACTATAAGCCTTCTCATGGTCGGCAATTGTATAATGCCTACGGCACTCTATGAATCTCCAAGCGACTACATATTTGTTGATGTTGAAGGCCCACCCTTTCACATTTTGGGAGAAATGCCATATGTAATACCCATGATGAGCAATCAGATAGACAATAGCTATGGCGGTGATGAGGCTTGGATTTCTGTCACTCATAAATACCAACTCGGAAGAGTCCGGTATAACAGTTTTTAACATCTAAAAAGACCAGGTCCAACTATAATTCTTCTCACCATCAAGGACAGCAAACTCTAAGGGATAATTATGACAATTATGGTCCTGAGCAGATGAAAAAACTAGTACACCACCGTATCCGGTCTTAAGATGTGTTGCAATTGTAACATCCGCGAACTTGGAAGTTGTGTTAAAAGTGGTATCGGACGACATTAGGGGTTCGGAAGTCGATTACATATGCTCTTTGAGGTTCGAATCGAGGATTAATTGTACATGTTCTTGTTTGATTGTTGTACAGTTGGTCTAAGGTTCATTTATCTCGAAGAAAGTGTGTGAAAAGCTTCTGAATGCTTAGTGTCGACCGACACCAAAGGGTGTGTCGATCGACACCGGTTTGAGAAATCAATTCCGGTTTAAGTCGATTGCGCGTTTGATTCGAGTTTGGGTTGGTTTGGTCGATGGGTGTCGACCGACACCATGGAAGGGTGTCGATCGACACCGGTTATTGGAAAATCGACCGGTTCGATTCAAGTCGGCTGGTTTGGGCTGGTTAAGGGTTTGGAAACCCTAAGTCTCGATTAAAACAGTCCAGCCGCGTGAGAAAGCTCACTTTTCAAGGCAGAGAGTTTTCAGAGAGAAAAAGAGTGATTGCTGGGTGATTTTGGAGTTGGAGTTTCGATCCGTGGCTGTTCTTCGTTGTTTCTATCTCCTTTCCTTCGTTCAACCCTTTTCAAGGTGAGTGCGTGACTGTAGGTCCGTTAATTGCTAGAGATTGTATGATTTCGGATTGTGTTGTGTTCTTGAGATTGTTTATGCTGGAATTCGTGTTTTGATAGCATTGGGGCGTTGAAAAGCCTTAGATTGTGTGTTTTGCGATTTGGTATGCGTTTTTCGTTGCTGTTGGTTTCTGGGCGTCGAGCTGGTGTCGACCGACACTCGATGAGTGTCGATCGACACTCAGAAGGCTGGCGTCGATCGACACCGACCTGGGTGTCAGGAAACGTGGGTTTCCTGATGGGATGCTGAAGTTATTGTTGTTGCATTGTCATTGTTGTTGATTATTGTGATGTTTTGTCTAGTGTTTGACGTAATTGGCCTGTAGGCAGGATGATCCACTCACTAAGTATTTATGATAATACTTACGCATCTCTATTCCAATGTGATGCAGGTAACGGCAATGTTCTTCCGCGGAAAGAGACCGAGAGAAGAGGATGATGAGATTAGGAATTTGATTTTGGCACTTTTGCTGTGGTTGACCAGGAATTCCTCATTTTAGGGTGCTAGACTTTATTTTAATATTGTAGCAAACCTGGTTTAGGTTGCTTATTGGTTATTGGTTTTATTGGTTTTATTCTTTATTGGTTATTGGTTGAACGATTATTTATGATTTAATAATATTGATTCTTTTGAGAACTTCCGCATTGTGTTGTTGGGTTAGCTGTTGAGGATTAATATTTATGGGAATGTTAATCTGGGCTAATTATATAAAAAAAAAAGCTTGGTTGTTTCATTTTGGTATCAGAGCAAATATGGTTTTAGGACTGTTAGAGTTGGATGAATTGGACTTTGTGTTTAATTGATTATGTGAGTTAGCCAGTTAGTGGTCTAGTCTCATCCTCTCGGTCTTCCAGTTTTCCGCGGGTAAGTGAGTTGGATATTTGGTGTGTTGTGTTTTGTGTTTGTGTGTTGACTTTGCTCTTTTTCTGTACTTGGTGGTAGTGCAGAGAGATGGACGCAGGTCGTGGTCGTGGCCGTGGTCGTGGTCGCGGTGCAGCCCGTGGGGGCAGAGGAGCTGGTCGCGGTGGGCGAGCAGCGGGTCGTGGAGGTCGGGGTGCTGGTCGTGGAGTGCCAGAGGCTGAGGTTTCCGTAGAGAGTGCAGCGCCTAGTGTGGCGGCAGCGTCGGTGACACAGTCGGTTTCGTTGGCCGGTGGGGCTAACTCAGGTGCCAGTGGTGGCGCAGGAGCTGGAAAGGTTCCCGGTGGGGGCGCTGCTTTAGCTCAGGGAGAGTTGATTGTGGGGCTACTGACGCAGTTGTTGGCACGTCTTCCTCAGGCAGTTCCACAGCAGGCTCCGGTTGCACCTCCAGCGGCCTGGGCACAGGGTGGTGCCGGGGCACATGTTGGTGCCGGTTTTGTTGAGCAGCAGGAGGCTGCGGTGCAGCAGGGTGTTGCAGTTGGGTTTTCGCCTTATCGTGAGATGATGAGGGAGATGCAGAGGATTGGTACGCCTACGTTTGAGGGCGGTGTTACTCCAGAGCAGGCTGACGAGTGGCGTCAGAGGTTGGAGAGGAACTTCGATTCTGTTCGTTGTCCAGAGCAGTTTCAGGTCGAGTTGGCAGTGCACTACCTTGGAGGTGATGCACATTTGTGGTGGAGGTCTGTTAGGACCAGGAGAGAGGTTTGGACTTGGGTTGACTTCGTCGAGGAGTTCAACCACAAGTTTTTCCCTCAGGAGGCTCGTGACAGGCTGCAGTTGAGGTTTTTGGACTTGACTCAGGGTGAGAGGTCTGTTCGAGAGTACGATGCAGAGTTCTGCAGATTGGTGGTTCATTCTGGTGGTGCGCTGATCAGTGAGCGGGCATTGACGTCGCGGTTTCTTCAGGGACTTCGGAGGAACATCAGGACTCAGTGAAGAGGTGGTATGTACCACACTAGAGCTGGTTTAGTGGAGTTGGCAGCTTCCATTGAGGATGACTTGCGTGAGCTGGTGAGTACGGCAGTTGTTACAGTTGCAGTTGCTCCTGCTACCCATCCTCGGGGCCAGCAGCAGCATCAGCAGCGCAGAGGTTACAGTTCTGGTTACGGCAGGGGTAGTAGGCCTGCGCAGGGCCAGAAGAGGAGAGCAGAGGAGATATCTGCTAGTAGCCCGAGTACGGATGGTTGTTTTGGGTGCGGGAGTCTGGATCACAGAGTTGCGACTTGCCCCAAGAGGGCGGGATCCAGAGAGACGACAGTGTGCTTCTACTGCAGGGAGCCGGGGCATATCAAGACAATGTGTCCCAAGTTGCAGCAGAGAGCAGTGGCAGCGGCGATTCAGCCGTTGGCTATTCAGTCAGCAGCGCAGGTTGCGGCGTTGCAGTCGGGTGGAGCGCCGAGAGTTTATACTTCGGCAGAGGTGGGCCAGACCAGTCAGTCAGGCCAGATCACAGGTAAAATCTTGACTCAGACTTTTAAATTCTTAAGGTAGAATTGTTGGTGTTGTCTGTTTCTGTTATTTTACTGTGATAGAGTTAGAGGTTCTCAACACTTGTGGAATTGTGTAGGGACCTTGTTAGTTGGCGGTTTTGAGTCTCACGTGTTGTTTGACTCGGGAGCATCTAATTGCTTCATAACTCCGGAGAGAGCTGAGGGTAGTGGTATTCGGAGTAGCGAGGGCGAGGCTTCAGGCTTTGTCAAGGTGGCTGGTGGTGGTTTTCTGGCTACTTCGGGCAGAGCTAGAGCAGTTGATGTGCGTATTGCGGGGTAGTCTATGCCAGCAGATCTGGTCATCAGTCCAGTGGAGTTGTATGACGTGATTTTGGGGATGGACTGGTTATCTTCTTACCGACTTCATCTGGATTGCTACAGAGGTAGAGTTGTGTTTGAGTTGGATGTAGGGAAGTTGGTTTATCAGGGAGTGAGACCGACTTCGGGGAGTATAAGGATCTCAGCTATTCAGGCAGAGCAGTTGTTAGAGCGGGGCTGCGAAGCCTATTTGGCGACGATTACTATGACAGAGTCCAGTGGTGAGGTGAGTCTGCAGGATATTCAGGTTGTCCAGGAGTTTGAGGACGTATTTTGGTCGCTGAAGGGATTGCCACCATCTCGGTCAGATCCTTTCACGATTGATTTAGAGCCCGGGACAGCTCCGATATCGAAGACACCTTACAGGATGGCTCCAGCAGAGATGGCAGAGCTGAAGAAGCAGCTAGAGGACCTTTTGAGTAAAGGGTTCATCAGACCTAGTGTTTCGCCGTGGGGAGCACCAGTGTTGTTTTTTAAGAAGAAGGATGGCAGTTTTCGGTTGTGCATTGATTACCGGGGACTTAACCGAGTCACAGTGAAGAATAGGTACCCACTTCCGAGGATTGATGAGTTGTTGGATCAGTTGAGAGGTGCTACTTGGTTCTCCAAGATTGACTTGGCGTCGGGATATCATCAGATTCCGATAGATGAGGCAGATGTCCGGAAGACAGCTTTTCGGACGAGGTATGGGCATTTCGAGTTTGTGGTCATGCCTTTTGGTTTGACTAATGCGCCGGCAGCGTTTATGAGATTGATGAACGACGTGTTCAGGGAGTTTCTGGATGTGTTTGTCATCATTTTTATCGATGATATTTTGGTGTATTCGAGGAGTCCAGAGGAGCATGCGACTCATTTGAGGCTTGTGTTGGAGAAGCTTCGAGAGCAGAAGCTGTATGCTAAGTTGAGCAAGTGCAGCTTTTGGCAGCGTGAGATGGGTTTTCTTGGCCACATTGTTTCTGCAGAGGGATTTTCTGTGGATCCGGCTAAGATTAAGGCTATCAGAGATTGGCCTAGACCGAGTAGTGCTACCGAGATCAGGAGTTTTCTGGGTTTAGCAGGCTACTACAGGAGGTTCGTCAAGGGGTTTGCGAGCATGTCTCAGTCGATGACGAGGTTGACTGGCAAGGATGTGCCGTTTGTGTGGTCGCATGAGTGCGAGGAGAGCTTTGGGAAGCTCAAGGAGATGTTGACTAGTACACCTGTTTTGGCATTACCCGACCCGGGGAAGCCATATGTTGTGTACACAGATGCTTCAGGTGTGGGACTTGGTTGTGTTTTGATGCAGGAGGGCAGAGTGATTGCCTATGCTTCGAGGCAGTAGCAGGGCAGTGAGCGCAACCGTCCTACGCATGATCTTGAGTTGGGAGCAGTGGTTTTTGCACTCAAGAGTTGGAGGTCTTATCTTTATGGTGGCAGAGTGCAGATCTTTACAGATCACAAGAGTCTACAACATATTTTCACTCAGCCTTTGCTGAATGCGAGGCAGACGCGTTGGGTGGAGTTTCTGGCAGACTATGACCTGGATATTGTGTATCATCCGGGCAAGGCCAATTTGGTGGCAGATGCTTTGAGTCGACGGAGGGTTGATTCAGATAGAGAGCGTGGTGTTGAGGCTTTGGTCAGCGAGATTAGTACATTGCGTCTTTGTGCTATTTCAGAGGAGCCCTTGGGTTTAGAGGCAGCTGATCAGGCAAATTTACTCAGTAGGATCAGAGTGGCGCAGCAGAGTGATCAGGGTTTGATTGATGCTTCGCAGGCGGTCAGTTCTGAGTATCAGGTCTCTTCGAATGGGACTATCTTGGTTCGTGGGCGAGTTTGTGTGCCCAAGGATGAGGAGTTGAGGCATGAGGTTTTGAGAGAGGCTCATTCGAGCAAGTTTTCGATTCATCCGGGTGCGACCAAGATGTATCGTGACCTCAAACGGTATTATCATTGGGTTGGGATGAAGAGAGATGTGGCAGATTGGGTTGCGAGGTGCAACACTTGTTCTTTGGTCAAGGCAGAGCATCAGGTGCCTAGTGGTCTTCTGCAGAGTTTACCCATTCCAGAGTGGAAGTGGGACATGATCACTATGGATTTTGTTGTGGGATTGCCTATCTCACGGACTTTCGATGCTATTTGGGTCATTGTGGATCGCTTGACCAAGTCCGCACATTTCTTGGCCATCAAGAAGACAGATGGAGCGGCTGTCTTGGCTAGGAAGTTTGTGCGAGAGATTGTGAGGCTGCATGGAGTGCCAGCCAGTATTGTGTCGGATAGAGATCCGAGGTTTGCTTCAGAGTTTTGGAGGGCATTTCAGACTGAGATGGGCACTAAGGTGCATATGAGTACAGCGTATCATCCGCAGACAGATGGGCAGTCAGAGAGGACTATTCAGACTTTGGAGGATCTGCTTAGGATGTGTGTACTGGATTGGGGTGGTCATTGGGCTGATCATCTGTGTTTGGCAGAGTTTGCCTATAACAACAGTTTTCAGTCTAGTATTGGCATGGCTCCTTATGATGCTTTGTATGGGAGGCCATGTAGGACACCCTTATACTGGACCCAAGTGGGGGAGTGCAGCATGTTTGGAGCTAGTTTTGTTCAGGAGACGACGGAGAAGATCCGTGTTTTGAGGTTGAACATGAAGGAGGCTCAGGATAGGCAGAGGAGTTATGCGGATAGGCGGCGACGTGAGCTTGAGTTTCAGGTGGGAGATAGAGTTTATCTCAAGATGGCTATGTTGAGGGGCCCTAACAGGTCCATAGCAGAGAACAAGCTCAGTCCGCGTTTCATGGGTCCGTTTCCAGTGGTGGAGCGAGTTGGGCCAGTGGCTTATCGGTTGGAGTTGCCACCGATTGTGAGCGCCTTTCACAAGGTGTTTCATGT
This sequence comes from Erythrophleum ivorense, assembly GCA_026724425.1. Lineage (NCBI taxonomy): Eukaryota > Viridiplantae > Streptophyta > Magnoliopsida > Fabales > Fabaceae > Erythrophleum > Erythrophleum ivorense. The sequence goes on from JAIUCV010000092.1 coordinate 3,026,900, forward strand.
TTCTATGTTGAGGAGGTGTTTGCGTCCTTCAGAGGAGGTGGTGGTTGAGATTCCGGAGGATCTTCAGCCAGATATGACAGTTCCGGCAGTTCCTGTGAGGATTCTTGAGAGGAGAGTCAAGGTTCTGCGGAACAAGAGATTGCCATTGTTGAGAGTCTTGTGGGACTGTAGTGGCACAGAGGAGCAGACTTGGGAGCCAGATGCAAAGATGAAGCTGAAGTTCGGAAGGTGGTTCGACAAGCAGGCTGTGGAGTGATTCATCTTTGTGGTTCTAGTCTTGTTTTTGGTTTTGTTGTTGTTGGTTTTGGATTTATGTATTTTCGTTTTGTTGTACGATATACATTTTTGGAGTTATATGAGATGGAGTTTTGCCTCATATTTTTGGTTATGGTTGGGATGTTACAAGTTTCTTTGGCCGGTGGGGTCATTGGAGGTTTTTAGTCATATGTTGGTACGCGTTTCAGATTTTATTACTCGTTTTGTCTAGAGGCGGTGGGCCTTGTAGACGGTGGTTCTATTTGTGTTGGGACGGTAGGTGCCCGACGGACTTATATTGGGGGTCGCTACCTCGATATGGGTTGTTTTCGTGACGGTGGGTCGCGGTTTGGATACTGGGCGGTGGGCCGCAGTATGGATATTGTGGCGGTGGGCCGTAATATGGATATCGTGACGGTGGGTTACGGTATTGAGAGTAATAATATCTTGGAGACATGCGTATAACATAGGACTAAAAATGTGAGTTTTGAGGTCTTTGAGAGACGTTTGTGTTGGGATTCGAGGACGAATCCAGTTTAGTGGGGGAGAATTGTAACATCCGCGAACCTTTAAGTTGTGTTAAAAGTGGTATCGGACGACATTAGGGGTTCGGAAGTCGATTACATATGCTCTTTGAGGTTCGAATCGAGGATTAATTGTACATGTTCTTGTTTGATTGTTGTACAGTTGGTCTAAGGTTCATTTATCTCGAAGAAAGTGTGTGAAAAGCTTCTGAATGCTTAGTGTCGACCGACACCAAAGGGTGTGTCGACCGACACCGGTTTGAGAAATCAATTCCGGTTTAAGTCGATTGCTCGTTTGATTCGAGTTTGGGTTGGTTTGGTCGATGGGTGTCGACCGACACCAAGGAAGGGTGTCGATCGACACCGGTTATTGGAAAATCGACCGGTTCGATTCAAGTCGGCTGGTTTGGGCTGGTTAAGGGTTTGGAAACCCTATGTCTCGATTAAAACAGTCCAGCCGCGTGAGAAAGCTCACTTTTCAAGGCAGAGAGTTTTCAGAGAGAAAAAGAGTGATTTCTAGGTGATTTTGGAGTTGGAGTTTCGATCCGTGGCTGTTCTTCGTTGTTTCTATCTCCTTTCCTTCGTTCAACCCTTTTCAAGGTGAGTGCGTGACTGTAGGTCCGTTAATTGCTAGAGATTGTATGATTTCGGATTGTGTTGTGTTCTCGAGATTGTTTATGCTGGAATTCGTGTTTTGATAGCATTGGGGCGTTGAAAACCCTTAGATTGTGTGTTTTGCGATTTGGTATGCGTTTTTCGTTGCTGTTGGTTTCTGGGCGTCGAGCTGGTGTCGACCGACACTCAGAAGGCTGGCGTCGATCGACACCATAGAGGTGTCGGTCGACACCGACCTGGGTGTCAGGAAACGTGGGTTTCCTGATGGGATGCTGAAGTTATTGTTGTTGCATTGTCATTGTTGTTGATTATTGTGATGTTTTGTCTAGTGTTTGACGTAATTGGCCTGTAGGCAGGATGATCCACTCACTAAGTATTTATGATAATACTTACGCATCTCTATTCCAATGTGATGCAGGTAACGGCAATGTTCTTCCGCGGAAAGAGACCGAGAGAAGAGGATGATGAGATTAGGAATTTGATTTTGGCACTTTTGCTGTGGTTGACCAGGAATTCCTCATTTTAGGGTGCTAGACTTTATTTTAATATTGTAGCAAACCTGGTTTAGGTTGCTTATTGGTTATTGGTTTTATTGGTTTTATTATTTATTGGTTATTGGTTGAACGATTATTTATGATTTAATAATATTGATTCTTTTGAGAACTTCCGCATTGTGTTGTTAAGTTAGCTGTTGAGGATTAATATTTATGGGAATGTTAATCTGGGCTAATTAAAAAAAAAAAGCTTGGTTGTTTCATGTTGCATCCACAATTATCACTTTCCTCATGCATTTAAACCCTTCTATGCAAGCTCCTAAGGCGATGAATAGGTACAAAATTTTTCCCTCATGATCCACTTTCACACTTGTTACCGTACCTGAATTGACGTTTTCTAGCATGTGCAAGTAATAATACAGTTTCTTGTAGCTATCTTTTGGACTACCTCGCAAATTAGAAACATGATGGGTTTTCCTTCTCTATGCAATCGAGTATGATATCCTCAGGCCAAGTTTGTTATGAACAATATTCATGATACTTTTAGGAGCTGGAGTCTCCATTAGTCGTAGATAATCTTCCTGCAATATAGATGCAACTAATCGTGGTGTTCCTTTCCTCTTCTGGTTGCTTGTAGTTTGACTAGCCCGAGAACATGTATGCATCTTGTTGTGCATTCTAATCGAGAACGCTTTTGAACCAGTAATCTTTGCAGCCCTTAAAAACCATTTACAGCTCTCTGCACGACATTTTACCACATAGCGCACTGGTATCCGACTTTTTAATCTTGAAACCAAAACAATTCTCAAATGCGGCTCTTATCCACCAAATCCTGCACTGCCTTTTTATTTGAAAACTCTTGAAGTACAGTCACACCCAAACCATCTTCCCATGCCTCTATAAACTGACAAGCTTATACATCAGGTGGCGTTTCGGCATACTCATCACGCATATACGAGGAGCTATCAATGCCGTCAGCCACAAGTTCATCACATTTTACGTTTTCATCCGCTCTAGTATCATCATCCTCATCCATCGCCTCTCGTTGTTGTTCTGCTTGTTGGTTACCTACGTACAGAGTCACTGCATTAGCTCCAACTCCATCACACTTTGAATGCAACTCCTCATAGTTCACACCAAAAGAACTCCCTTTTCCCGCTCGCGAAACTTTCTCGGATTGTACTGTGATATTTATGATCTCCACAACCAAAAGACATCTACGGTTCTCTGTATCTATGCAATTTAGATATACACCAAGATCCTCATCATCGGAAATAATCCACTGTTCCTGATTTGCCACAAGCAGTGGAGTATAACACAGTTTCAATTTCACTGTATTTTCATCTAACCCCAGTTTCTTGCATATCCTAGCTTCTAGCATCGATAAATTTATCTCTTGAACTGATGTCTTGAACAATAAACTATACGGACGATCTTGACATTTGAAATATATGATAACGTTGTTGCTCATTGTAGCCTGCAAAAACAATACAAAAACTCAATCAGTAATACTAGTTATCCACAGTTATACCTTCTTACTTTACTCAATAATACCAGTTGTATCAAGTTCAGTGATTTGAGGTCACAATTCACTTTCATTCAACCACTGCAAGAATTTAATTACATATTCGTATTCCCAAATATAACTATGGTATTAATCACAATATACATTTTTAAAATTCTAGAAAATACAGTTTCACTCTAAAGTATTACCAGTTTTACTAGTTATATTATATTTAGGCCTTGATTGGTAGAGCATTTAGAAGAGCATTATGCTCTTTGTAATCCAATCAACTTTTCCTATCGCATGAACTCAAATTCGACAATTTCAAGTTCAGTTCTTGATATTATACTCACGATTTGTTACGATTCAACAACTGCTATCCAATTCGACCCACAAACTATGTTTAGAAAACTAATGAACTTAATCATTCTAATTCTTTCATTCATTCCATTATTGCAAATGCACTTGGAAAAAAGAAGCAATTGAGAAAATGTACCATAGATTGAAGTTCCCGGCACCTAAGATATCTCAATGGAGAACAACGACTGTGGAAGAGGAAGAGAGCTCGAGAACGAGCAGATCAAGCTCTGAAAGAAAACGGACCTCGCGACGAGGTCGAAGTGAGAGAAAGTGAGATTTGCACATGTGTCGTAGTGCTATTTCGGAGGAGCCTTTGGGCTTAGAGACAGTGGATCAGGCGGTTCTACTTAGTAGAATCAGAATGGCTCAGCGGGGTGAGCATAGTGTGTTTGGTGCATCGCAAGCAGTTGGCTCCGAGTTTTTAGTCTCATCGAAGGGACATTTTGATGCGTGGTCGGGCTTGTGTACCCGAGGTTAAGAATTGAGACATGAGGTCTTCAGAAAGGCTCAGGCGGGCAAGTTCTTGTTCATCCATGTGTGACCAAGATGTACCCTGGTCTCAAGTGATGTGATTACTATGCCGGGATGAAGATAGTTGGAGCTGGTTTTGGTTGCGGGGTGCAACTCGTGTTTTGTTAGTCAAGGCAGAGCATCAGATTTCGAGTGGTGTTATGCAGAGTGGAAGTGAGATAGGATCACGATGAATTTCGGGATGGAATTACCTATCATGCGGACTTGAGAGGTATGAGTGGTTGTTGGTCGGTTGACCAAGTTAGTACATTTTCTGGCCTTTGAGAAGGCAGATGAGCTGTTGTTCGGCTGGGAAAATTGTACAAAAGGATGTAAGGCTACATGGTGTGTCAGCCAGTATTGTGTCGGACAGGGATCCGAGTTTTGTTTCGAGACTCGCCTCAGAGTTTGGAGGGCGTTTCAGACAGAGATGGACACTAAGGTGTTGCTAGTACAGTTTATCGTTACAGTCAGAGGGGTAGTCAGAGAGGATTATCTCGACTTCTAAGTTTTGTTCAGGTTGCGTGTATGGGTTGAGATGGCCACTAGACTGGTCATCTGGGTCTGGCAGTGTTGTCACGACAAAAGTTATCAGGCGAGTTATTGGGCCTGGTTTCGTGTGAGGCTTGTTTGGGAGGCCATGTAAGTTGTCTGTGTGCTGGACCCAAGTGGGGGAGCGCAGCATGTTTGGAGCTACTTTTGTTCAGGAGACTACGAAGAAGATCCGTGTCTTGAGGTTGAACATGAAGGAGGCTCATGATAGACAGAGGAGTTATGCAGATAGGCGGCGACGTGAGCTCGAGTTTCAGGTGGGAGATAGAGTTTATCTCAAGATGGCTATGTTGAGGGGCCCTAACAGGTCCATAGCAGAGAACAAGCTCAATCCGCGTTTTATGGGCCTGTTCCCAGTGGTGGAGCGAGTTGGGCCAGTGGCTTATCGGTTGGAGTTGCCACCGATTATGAGCGCCTTTCACAAGGTCTTTCATGTTTCTATGTTGAGGAGGTGTTTGCATCCTTCAGAGGAGTTAGTGACTGAGATTCCAGAGGATCTTCAGCCAGATATGACAGTTCCTGCAGTTCCCGTGAGGCAAGGTTCTGCGGAACAAGAGGGTGCCATTGTTGAGAGTCTTGTGGGACTGTAGTGCCACAGAGGAGAAAACTTGGGAGCCAGAGGCAAAGATGAAGCTGAAGTTCGGAAAGTGGTTCGACAAGCAGGCTGAGGAGTGAGCTTCTTCATCTTTGTAGTTCTAGTCTTGTTTTTGGTTTTGGTGTTGTTGGTTTTGGATTTATGTATTTTCGTTTTCGTTGTACGATATACATTTTTGGAGTTATATGAGATAGAGTTTTTGCCTCATATATTGGTTTCGTGTTTGGGTGTTACAAGTTTCTTTGGCCGGTGGGGTCATTGGAAATTTTTGGTCATATGATTATACGCGTTTCAGAATTATTACTCGTTACATCTAGAGACGGTGGGTCTTTAGAGTAGACGGTGGGTCTACATTTGGGACGGTGGGTGCCCGGCAGACTTATATTTGGGGGTCGCTACCTCAGTATAAGTGGTTTTTGTGACGGTGGGTAACGGTTTGGATATTGTGACGGTGGGTCGCAGTATAGATATTGTGATGGTGGGTCGCAATATAGATTTTTGTGACGGTGGGTCACGGTATTGAGGAGTAATAATGTCTTGAAACATGCGTATAACATAGGACTAAAATGTGAGTTTTGAGGTCTGGGAGAGACGTTTTGTTGGGATTCGAGGACGAATCCAGTTTAGTGGGGGAGAATTGTAACATCCGTGAACCAGAAAGTTGTTTTCGAAGTGGTATCGGACGACATTAGGGATTCGGGAGTAGATTACATACACTCTTTGAGGTGTGAATAGAGAATTAATTGTACATGTTCTTGTTTGATTGTTGTACAGTTGGTTTGAGGTTCAATCATCTCGAAGAAAATGTGTAAAAAGCTTCTAAATGCTTAGTGTCGATCGACACCTAAGGGGTGTGTCGATCGACACCGGTTATCGGATTCGATTCCGGTTTAAGTCGATTGCACGTTTGTTTTTGTGGTTGGTTTGGTTTGGGTCGATGGGTGTCGACCGACACCAAGGAAGGGTGTCGATCGACACCGGTTATTGGAAATTCAGCCGGTTTTATTTAAGTTGGCTGGTTTTGTCCGGTTTAGGGTTGGAAGCCCTAGGTTTCGCTTTAAAAGCTTGTGGCCGCACAGAAAAGTCACTTTTCGAGAAAACAAAGTTTCAGAGGCAATTTTGGGGAGATTTCGTGATTACTCTTCATCGCGCACTGTTCATCGCCGGAGCTACTGTTCATCGCCGTGTACTGTTCATCGTTTTTCCTCTTTTCCCTTTGTTCAATCGGTTGTCGAGGTGGGTGCATGACCGTAAGCTCGCAAATAGTGGAAATTGTGAAAGTGAATTGTTGACTTGATGAGTTTATGTGTTGTTCGTGGTGGTTTATGTGTTATTAGTGCATTTGATCGATTGGATTGTGACAATTTCGTGTTTTGGGTGTTTTTGTGTTAGAAATCGATTTGGGCGTCGATCTCCTGGATCGGTGTCGATCGACACCAAGCCGGTGTCGCTCGACACCAATCGGGCCGGGTGTCGAGCGACACAAGCTGTGTCGATCGACACTGGTCCGGTTTAATCCGGTTTTCTGGCGAATTGAATAAATTGAATTAATTAATGGTTTAATCTGGTTTAATCGGTTTAATTGGAATTAAGTGGTTTAATTCCGAAATTAATTAATTAGTGGTTAATTAATTAATTAAAGTGGAAATTATTTAATAATTGTGGAAATTATTTAGTAATTGTGGAAATTATTTAATAATTGTGGAAATCATTTTAAAGGTTAAAAATTATTATTGAATTGAGAAAAATTGTTTAAAAATTAAACGAAGTGAATTTAATAATTGTGGTAATTATTAATATTATTTAAATGTGTTTCAAATTGCGTAATTGGCCTGTAGGCGGGGTGATTGCCTCACTAAGTATTTATGAAATACTTATGCATCTCTTTTTCCCTAATGTGATGTAGGTAAAAAGAAAGTGTGATCGCGGAATCGGGCCAGAGAGAGGATGATAGGATTTTGTTGTTTATCGTTTTTTGTTTATGTTGTTATTTGCAAACCTGGTGTTTAGGTTGCTAGATTATTTTATGGTATTCTGGAATTGAATATGGTTGTTTGAATTATTAATTTTATGGAGTTTATTTTATTGAGAATTTCCGCACTTAATTAAAAAAAAAAAAAAATAAGCTTGGTTGTTTCATTTTGGTATCAGAGCGAATACGGTTTTAGGACTGTTAGTATTGGGTGAACTGGACTATGTGTTTAATTGATTATTGTGTTTAGTCAGTTAGTAGTCTAGTATCATCCTCTCGGCCTTCCAGTATTCCGCGGTGAGTGAGTTTTGGATTTGTGTTTTGTTTGTGGTGTTTTCTATTTGCTTGTCTACTGTTCTTTGGGGAACAGTGAGATGGATGCAGGTACTAGAGGTTGCGACTTTAGAGGTCGTGGTAGTGTCGGTGCCAGTGGTGGCAGAGTGTTACCCGTAGTGGCGGAGTGGTTTCCAGTGAGGGCACAGCAGTTGGCCGTGGTGGCCAAGTTGCGGGCCGTGGAGGCTGGAGTTGTAATCGTGGAGTAGCGGCTGAGTCGGGAAAGAGTGCAGTGCATTGTGAGGCGTATGCGTCAGTGGCCAGACGCTTTTAGCGGGATTGGCAGGTGAGGCCAGTTTGGGTGCCGGTGGTGGCACGGGAGTTGGGGCGGCCCGGTGGGGGCACAGCTTCAACTCGGGGTCATGGTGACCTGGTTGTGGGGTTACTGACGCAGTTGTTTGGCATGTTTTCCCGTCAGCGGTTCCAGAGCACACTTTGGGTGCACCTCCAGTGGCCGGGGCACAGTAGGGTGCCGTTTTTTGTTGGGCAGCAGAGTGCTGCAGAGTTGGGCAGCAGAGTGCTGCAGTGTTTGGAGCAGCAGGGAGCTGCGGTTGTAGGGCAGCAGGGAGCTGCAGTTGGTAAGCGTCCGCCTTATCTAGTGGTTATGGGGCAGATGCAGAGGTTTGGTATGTTTTGCGAGGGCAGAGTTGGGCCTGAGGAGGCCATTAAGTGGTGTTTGAGACTGGAGCGGGACTTCCAGTCTGAGAGATATCTTGCGTGGTATTAGGTCAGTGTGGAAGTATGATGTGGAGTCTAGTGACTCGTGGTCCATACGGGTTATTGTTTAGAGGCGGTCAGAGTGGTTGTAGTGGATGTTATGGCGATAGTAGCGGTTCAGCCAGTGGCTCAGTTTGGAGCGGCACCGCGAGTGTGTTCTTCAGTGGAGGCTAGCCATACTAGTCAGTCCGGGCGGATCACATGTAAAATTCTGGACTTAGACTTGTAAATTCTAAGTGGTAGAGTTTTGGTGTTGTCTGTTTCCTTTATTTTACTGTGATAGAGTTAAAGGTTCTAAACACTTGTAGTTGTGTAAGAACGTTGTTAGTAGGTAGTATCGAGTCTCATCGTTGTTTGACTCGGGAGCATTTAAATGTTTCTCTACTTGGAGTGTGCCAAGTGTACCGGCATCCGGAGCTGTGAGCGTTCAGGTTTAGTCAAGGGGACCGGTGGAGGGTTCCTGGCTACTTATGGCTATGCTAGAACAGTGGATGTTCGAAGTGTGAGGCAGTCGATGCCAGTTAGTTTTGGTCATCAAACCGGGGGGGTTGTATGGCTTCTTTTGGAGTTGGACTAGTTAGTGTGTTTCAAGTCCAACTGAAGTGTTATGGAGGTTATCCGAGTTGTTGAGGAGCTCGGGGAGTTCCGAGGAGCATAAAGCTCGTTTGGGTTTTATGTTGGAAAGGCTGTAGGAACAGAAGCTCTATGCTAAGTAGAGCAAATGCAGTTCTGGCAGCGATAGTGGGTTTTCTGGATCATGTGTTTTTGCAGAGGGAGTTTCTATAGATCCGGCAAGGTTTGAGACTTTCAAGGTTTAGGTTTAGTTTGAGTAGTACTACCAGGATCAGGAAGATTCTGGGTTTAGCAGAGTACTGCGGGAGTTCGTTAAGGGTTTCGCGAGTGTGTACCAGCCAATGACGAGGTTGACGGGCAAGGATGCGCCGTTTGTGTCGTCGCCAGAGAGCGAGGAGAGCTTTGGGAAGCCTAAAGAGTTGTTGAGTAGTACACCAGTTTTGGCATTACTCGAGCCGGGGAAGCCTTACATAGTGTACACAGTTTTTGCAGGAGTGGGTTTAAGATTTGAGTGTCGAGTCCTTAGCAGACTACGACCTAGAGTTTATCTATCATCCAGGCGAGGTTTTAGGTGGCAGTCGCGTGGAGTCGACGGAAGATGATTCCGCTGGGAAGCTGGATGTCGAGGCCTTGGTGGGTGAGATTAGCACATGTGTCGTAGTGCTATTTTGGAGGAGCCTTTGGGCTTAGAGACAGTGCATCAGGCGGATCTACTTAGTAGAATCAGAATGGCTCAGCGGGGTGAGTATAGTGTGTTTGGTGCATCGCAAGCAGTTGGCTCCGAGTTTTTAGTCTCATCGAAGGGAAATTTTGATGCGTGGTCGGGCTTGTGTACCCGAGGTTAAGAATTGAGACATGAGGTCTTCAGAAAGGCTCAGGCGGGCAAGTTCTTGTTCATCCATGTGCGACCAAGATGTACCCTGGTCTCAAGTGATGTGATTACTATGCCGGGATGAAGATAGTTGGAGCTGGTTTTGGTTGCGGGGTGCAACTCGTGTTTTGTTAGTCAAGGCAGAGCATTTGATTTCGAGTGGTGTTATGCAGAGTGGAAGTGAGATAGGATCACGATGAATTTCGGGATGGAATTACCTATCTTGCGGACTTGAGAGGTTTGAGTGGTTGTTGGTCGGTTGACCAAGTTAGTACATTTTCTGGCCTTTGAGAAGGCAGATGAGCTGTTGTTCGGCTGGGAAAATTGTACAAAAGGATGTAAGGCTACATGGTGTGTCAGCCAGTATTGTGTCGGACAGGGATCCGAGTTTTGTTTCGAGACTCGCCTCAGAGTTTGGAGGGCGTTTCAGATAGAGATGGACACTAAGGTGTTGCTAGTACAGTTTACCGTTACAGTCAGAGGGGTAGTCAGAGAGGATTATCCCGACTTCTAAGTTTTGTTCAGGTTGCGTGTGTGGGTTGAGATGGCCATTGGACTGGTCATCTGTGTCTGGCAGTGTTGTCACGACAAAAGTTATCAGGCGAGTTATTGGGCCTGGTTTCGTGTGAGGCTTGTTTGGGAGGCCATGTGATAGGTGTAAAGTTCTCCCTAATTATAACTGCAAGTGCACAACAAATGAGTTGTAGTGTATAGGGTTATCGAATCCAAACGTCTATCGATTGCACTGTAAATTCCTAGATTCAAATCAATGCTAAGAGAAATAGTGTAAATGTAATGCAAATTAAGTAACTAAAAGCAGCAAGTGATCGATTGATGAGGTTTAAATTCAAGAGACAAAGGTTAGGCCTTGGGAATTTCTCAGGTTGAATCAGAAATTGCAAAGTAAAAACTATCAGGATATTATTTAAGCACCGTTCTCAAACATGAACACTAATGTAAAATCAACCAGCTTTCGCTGCAGAGATTATCTATGTCTAAATCCTAGAATTCCAAATTTCTTTGCAAATTCAATAAACTAGACAAGCATTAATTCCAGGTTCAATTGTTCACAAAATCCCTAAACCAAATTCCTTTGCAGATATGTATTTTGCTCATCTAAGATAGTTCAGGAAATCAATGACACTTTCGTGTCTATCAATTAACCTAAGTTCAGATTCTAGGTCGCGAAGCTAGAATAAGCATTAAACATAATCCAGATGTTGAACTGTAATGATTATCCTAACAATATTGCAATTCTTCTTCAACCCTTGAAAACTCTTAACCTAACAAACAAACTACTCAGACATGGTGATTGAAACAAACATCATGAATAAGAAAGATTGCATAAAAGAATTAAGATAAGAGATTAAAGGAGTTCAAAATCTTCTCTGAATGAGTCTGATTTGTCTCTCCAAAGCTCTGCTACAAATCTCTCTCTAGGTCTCAATAGAAAATAAGATACAAAATAGAAAAAGCCTAAACAATGGCTTATAAACCTAAAAATCTCCTAAAACACGATCTGGGGCAGTTTTGCAAATAAACAGAACTTCTGGGCCAAAGCTGTAATTCTTGCAAAGTGTCTGTATTTTCGTCCTGTAGTGGTGTCGACCAACACCAGATTGGTGTCGATCGACACCAAAGTCTGTGAACGCCAGTTTGTCTTGTTTTCAAGCAGAAATCCCCAAAATAAGCTCCAAAATGCACCAAACACACCTATGACCTGTAAACACTATAAAAGACTCCAAAAACACCAAAAAGTCTGTATATACAAGACTTATATCATGGCAAAAACCCATAAAAACCATGATATATCAACTCCCCCAGACTTAGATCTTTGCATGTCCTCATGTAAATCGAATCTAAGACATTTTATAAAGAGGTTTGAAAAGCGGAAACTCACTTACTCTTCAGAACTTGTACCAACCTTTGCACCTGCTCTCACTCAGAACATAACCAACATTAGACCAGTTTCACATAGTGGACACTAACTTGCAATTCAAACCAAACCAAACACTAAATCTCACGAGATAACTCAAAACTCTAAAGCCAACTCCTTAAGAAAATAAAAGCGTGAGTTCTCAACAAGGGGTTATTGATCAAATAGCATTCTGATTTTTATCCCTCCAAGTACAATCAAGACAAACTTCTAAAACTAAAACATGAATGCATTTTTTTTCGTTTTTCGTTTTTTTTTAATACTTTTTTTCTCTCTCTCTCTTTCTTCCTCTCTTTCTTCCTCTTATGATTTGGAATCAATTTTTATTTAGAGCGCGAGTAGTGATGGTTGGAGCCACCAATTCCCGGTCCTTTTTATTACTATCATCCGGCGGGTTTCCATGGAGTCAGAAGACCAGTTGGACTGACCTTCATCCACTTCGTTTTCCCGAGGGTGTCGTTAGACTTCCCTTTGGGTTAAGAAAAGAGAGAGTATATAACTAAATGTAAAGCCATAAATAAACATGATGTAAATGCATAAGCCCGTCTTGACTGGACTGAAAGAGAAATCATACTCATGTATACCAAACCCCTTGCTAAGAAATTTAAAAGTCAGGTTAATGCGAGGAGTTAAACTTTAGAGAGTTGAGTACCTTAAAGATACGGTTGTGATCCAACAATCGGTCCGCGAGAGCCATTCTGTTCGGCTAAGTCCGCTGCTGATGTCTGCCCCTTGTGATTGCAAGAACATTGGTTGATAAGGTAAGCTCCAAGAGAAGGTCCTAATTTCCTAACTAGTTTTGACTCAATAAAACAATTTGAAATTTTTTTTTTTTAGAAATTCCTCAAAAACAAAAACAATGTCAGCAACCACCTCCCCCAGACTTAAACAACACTGTCCCCAGTGTTATTCAGCCAGAGGAGGCAAGGAAAAAGAAAAGGATTTGAGTGGAAATTAAGAAAAAAATGGACGTTTTACCTGTCTGTGATGTGGGTGTCGACCGACACCATGGGTAGTGTCGATCGACACAGAATCGTCGCGATTTTTTTTTTTTTTTTTTTTTTTTTTTTTTTTTTCAAAAACAAAACAAAACCAAAAGTTAGTGAAAATAAAACGAAAATCACAAAGGAATTTCACCTACAAGTGGGTTGCCTCCCACTAAGCGCTTGTTTTCAGTCATTAGCTGGACTGTATCGAGGCTCAGACATCTGGTGGATCAGACAGTGGCAGCACATGCCTCAGAGAAAAGTGTCTCCTCATCCATGGTGGTGTGTAAGCATTTGGTGCATGAGATCGACCAAGGAATTGAAGAATAGCAGCAGGGCGGGATGTGAGTTTGGGTGGGACACTTCTTTTTTCTGCAGAATCATCAAAAGAAACACCAAGCTTTCGACGAGAATCTCGTTGCTTGCATAAGTGTGAAACAGCTTTTGGACCTTTGAAATTCTTATTGATGATATCAGGCGGTTTGGAATTGATTCCAGAGTGTCCATACCTTTGCTTTAGTGGAGGCTGTGTGGCTGTGACATGGTCTGCAACTGAAGCTCCATTCCCATTGTCCACCTTGTTCACTTGCTCACTAGTAACCAGCTCCTTGACATACCCAGCAGTAATGTCATTTGAATGGCCTCTGATAGGATCATCATCTTTAGAGATCTCTATAGAAAAACTCTGACCATCAATGGTGGACTGTCGCCTTAACTTATCCATGTCAAAATGTAGGACAATATCACCCAATTCCAGCTCTATTTTCCCTTTCTTTACATCAATGATAGCACCAACAGTAGCTAAGAATGATCTTCCCAGGATAAGAGGATCTATAGGCTCTTCATCATAGTCCAAAATCACAAAGTCTGTGGGAATCATGTGACCTTCAATCTGGAGTGGAACATCCTCTAAGACACCAAGTGGGATTTTCTTGGATCTATCAGCTAGGATAAGAGAGATCCTAGTTGGCTTGAAATCAGTCATTCCAAGCCTTGTAGCAACAGAGAGAGGCATCAAGTTAACACTTGAACCTAGATCACAAAGAGAATGTGGAAACTTGCTTGTGGAGATGGAGAAATTTAGCACAAAGTTTCCTGGATCATGTAGCTTCTCTGGAACCTTGTTCCGAATCACAGAACTAACTTGTTCATAGACCTTCACTCTCTTCTTCTGCTTAGGCACTGTGTTTAAGAGAACTGCACTTATGTCTCTGGTAAGCAATGCTCCTTCTTCAGGACTCACACCATTCATCACCATTCTCTTAACATATCTCTTTAGTGCAGGTGAAATAGTGACTGCATCAACAAGAGGAATCTCAACCATAAGCTTATCCATGATAGCTTTGCACTTAGCATCTTCCAGCTCTTGTTTTGACTTCCTAGGAGGCTTAGGAAAGGGTATCTTAGGCTTGTACACCTTCTCTGAGGCTGTTTCTGCAATTGTTTCGCGATCTGCCGTTGTCTGGGCCTGGTGTCGATCGACACTGGGTTCTATGGTCGATACCTTTTTGTTCATGTCAAGCAGCTCGGTCGACAAACGCCCGTCGTACGTCTTCGCGTCTTCTGGTGTCGATCGACACCCATCAGTGGTGTCGATCGACACTGCTTCTGCAGGGCATAAATCACCTGCAATATCCTCCAATTTCGCGAGAGTAGCTCTAGTTTCCACCATAACAGCATGACAAGAGTGCTTGGGATTGACATCAGTTCGTCCAGGAAGGAAATCTTCTTGTCGCCTAACAGAATCAGTAGTTTGAGCTACTTGAACATCCAACTTCTTGACATGAGTGCTCAAAGACTCAATTTTTCCATTCAGATCAGTGTATAAGGCATCAATATTCCCATTAAAGTCCAATGTGATCTTCTGTTGTCCTTCTAGAAGCTGCTCAAACATTGACTTCAACTCGCTGTCCGGTGTTTGCGCAGGAGGCGATTGGTAAGAAGAGGAACCATGGTTCCTTGTGAAATTAAAGGCTTCTGAAACTGTGTCTTGGTGAAACCTGAAGAACTCTGATTTCCTGCAAAAGAACTCTTCTGCCCGCTTCCATTGTAGCCTCTATTACCTTGCTGATCACTAAATCTCTGACCCTGAAAACCAGCTCCATTGATGTAGTTAACATCTTCTTCTTCTGTCGCTTCCACTGGCTCAAACTGAACTGACTTCTTCCCCACAAGAAGGCTATGCATAGAGTCTAGCTTAGCCTTAACCAAAGTTTGTGAACGCCAGTTTGTCTTGTTTTCAAGCAGAAATCCCCAAATAAGCTCCAAAATGCACCAAACACACCTATGACCTGTAAACACTAGAAAAGACTCCAAAACACCAAAAAGCCTGTATATACAAGACTTATATCATGGCAAAAACCCATAAAAACCATGATATATCACCATGTAAGTTGTCTGTGTGCTGGACCCAAGTGTGGGAGCGCAGCATGTTTGGAGCTACTTTTGTTCAGGAGACTACGGAGAAGATCCGTGTCTTGAGGTTGAACATGAATGAGGCTCAGGATGGACAGAGGAGTTATGCAGATAGGCGGCGACGTGAGCTCGAGTTTCAGGTGGGAGATAGAGTTTATCTCAAGATGGCTATATTGAGGGGCCCTAACAGGTCCATAGCAGAGAACAAGCTCAATCCGCGTTTTATGGGCCCATTCCCAGTGGTGGAGCGAGTTGGGCCAGTGGCTTATCGGTTGGAGTTGCCACCAATTATGAGCGCCTTTCACAAGGTGTTTCATGTTTCTATGTTGAGGAGGTGTTTGCATCCTTCAGAGGAGTTAGTGGCTGAGATTCCAGAGGATCTTCAGCCAGATATGATAGTTCCGGCAGTTCCCGTGAGGATTCTTGAGAGGAGAGTCAAGGTTCTGCGGAACAAGAGTGTGCCATTGTTGAGAGTCTTATGGGACTGTAGTGGCACAGAGGAGCAGACTTGGGAGCCAGAGGCAAAGATGAAGCTGAAGTTCGAAAAGTGGTTCGACAAGCAGGCTGAGGAGTGAGCTTCTTCATCTTTGTGGTTCTAATCTTGTTTTTGGTTTTGGTGTTGTTGGTTTTGGATTTATGTATTTTCGTTTTCGTTGTACGATATACATTTTTGGAGTTATATGAGATAGAGTTTTTGCCTCATATGTTGGTTTCGTGTTTGGGTGTTACAAGTTTCTTTGGCCGGTGGGGTCATTGGAAATTTTTGGTCATATGATTATACGCGTTTCAGAATTATTACTCGTTACATCTAGAGACGGTGGGTCTACATTTGGGACGGTGGGTGCCCGGCAGACTTATATTTGGGGGTCGCTACCTCAGTATAAGTTGTTTTTGTGACGGTGGGTCACGGTTTGGATATTGTGACGGTGGGTCGCAGTATAGATATTGTGACGATGGGTCGCAGTATAGATTTTTGTGACGGTGGGTAACGGTATTGAGGAGTAATAATGTCTTGAAACATGCGTATAACATAGGACTAAAATGTGAGTTTTGAGGTCTTGGAGAGACGTTTTGTTGGGATTCGAGGACGAATCCAGTTTAGTGGGGGGAGAATTGTAACATCCGTGAACCAGAAAGTTGTTTTAGAAGTGGTATCGGACGACATTAGGGATTCGGGAGTAGATTACATACGCTCTTTGAGGTGTGAATTGAGAATTAATTGTACATGTTCTTGTTTGATTGTTGTACAGTTGGTTTGAGGTTCAATCATCTCGAAGAAAATGTGTAAAAAGCTTCTAAATGCTTAGTGTCGATCGACACCTAAGGGGTGTGTCGATCGACACCGGTTATCGGGTTCGATTCCGGTTTAAGTCGATGGGTGTCGACCGACACCAAGAAAGGGTGTCGATCGACACCGGTTATTGGAAATTCAGCCGGTTTGATTTAAGTTGGCTGGTTTTGTCCGGTTTAGGGTTGGAAGCCCTAGGTTTCGCTTTAAAAGCTTGTGGCCGCGCAGAAAAGTCACTTTTCGAGAAAAAAAGTTTCAGAGGCAATTTTGGGGAGATTTCGCGATTACTGTTCACCGCGTACTGTTCATCCCCGGAGTTACTGTTCATCGCCGGAGTTACTGTTCATCGCCGCATACTGTTCATCGTTTTTCCTCTTTTCCATTTGTTCAATCGGTTGTCGAGGTGAGTGCATGACCGTATGCTCGCAAATAGTGGAAATTGTGAAAGTGAATTGTTGACTTGATGAGTTTATGTGTTGTTCGTGGTGGTTTATGTGTTATTAGTGCATTTGATCGATTGGATTATGACAATTTCGTGTTTTGGGTGTTTTTGTTTTAGAAATCGATTTGGGCGTCAATCTCCTGGATCGGTGTCGATCGACACCAAGCCGGTGTCGCTCGACACCAATCGGGCCGGGTGTCGAGCGACACAAGCTGTTCTTCGTGCTGGAATTCGCATCTGCGCACCGTGTGTCATGCGGTTGTGGTTTGGTTATTTTAATCGGTTTATTTAATTGAGTTAAATTGATGATTGGTTTAATTAATTGTTTAATTTAATTATTATCTTGTAATTGCGTAATTGGCTTGTAGACGGGATGACCATCTCAGTAAGTATTTATGAAATACTTACGCATATCTTTTTCCCATGTGATGCAGGTAAAGAAATGTGTGATTGAATCAAGGCTGAAGAAGAGGATGATAGGGTATTAGAATTATTTGCTTCTTTGGTTAGACTAGTAGAACCTGGTGTTTAGATTGCTAGATTTTATTTATTTCTGAAATTGAGTTAATCATTTATTTGTTGATTTGAATTGATTAAATTATTTATTGATTTATTTATTGAGAATCTCCGCATTGTTAATTATATGAAAAAAAAAAGCTTTGTTGTTTCATTACCTATTTTCTCAAAAAATCAAATACATATCGTAACACAAATTTATTTTCTTAATAATAATTTACGCATATATAACATATATAAACAAATAAATTTATAATCCGAAATTATATGTTATATCAGTCTACATAAATTCTAAAAAAATTCACCATTTTATATGAAAATATAATTCACAAATTCCATTTGAAAAATAAATTAGAATAAGGTTTAGTTTTTTTAAAAAATACTTTAAATTTTTGTATTTATCTATACAACTTTCCTATAAATAAATTTAGTTTGAATATTAAAATTAATTAAAATTTTCTCTATACATTAATTTAAAATATTAGATTTAGTTTCAGATAAATATAGCTGAAAAATGTTGTTAAGAGTGTGTATATATGACATATGAAAAATGAAGTTGAACTTGCTTGAGTTCTATTTTGTGTGATGACTTTGAAGATGTTGATGTTTTTTCTCTCTTTAAAATTGAAACAACCAAGTTTTTTTTTTTTAAATATAGCCCAAATTAAATATTTATGAAGTATTAATTCTCAAGAGCTATCAATGCGGAATTCTCAAACAATCAATGAATAAATAATCAAATAAATTATTATTCAACCAACAAATTTAAATAAGAATAAATCAATGTAGCAACCTAAACACCATGTTCTACTAACAAATAACATAAGCAAATAACTAAATCCTATCATCCTCTTCTTCAGCCTTGATTCCGCGATCACACATTTCTTTTACCTGCATCAAATGGGAAAAAGAGATGTGTAAGTATTATCACAAATACTTAGTGAGACGGTCATCCGTCTACAGGCCATGTACGCAATTACTAAACAATACAATTAACAATTAACAAATAAAAACGATTAACGGCAGAAACCACTAGTGTCGAGCGACACCACCTAGTGTCGCTCAACACTCCCCCACTTGGTGTCGACCGACACCAGATTGGTGTCGCTCGACACCGAGCTCACAACACCAGAACGATAAACAGTGCGAAAACACAAAAATACACAAATCAAACAAAATAACCCGATCAATCACGATTATCAACACCAAATAACACATGAACAACCACAAAAACTAATCCCAACCAATTCACTATCAATTTCTCTAGCAATCACAATCCTACGGTCACGCACTCACCTTGAAATCGGATTGAACAAGGGGAAAAGAGAGAAACAGCAACAAACAACTCAAGAACAAGCTACAACACTCCAAAAACGCACAAAAAATTCCCTTTTCTTATTCTCTCCGGTTCTGCCTCTTATTTTCTCCAAAAACTCCACAGAAAGCGACTCAACCCTTAAATACTCGCGATTAAGGCTATCTCCAAACCAACCACTAAACCGGACAAAATCAAATCAAACCAAAATTGATTCGCCGAACCGGTGTTGACTGACACCATCCTGGTGTCGCTCGACATCACTCTCCAAAACCATGAATTCAGTTTAGGGATGTTACAATTCTCCCCCACTAAACTGGATTCGACCTTGAATCCCAACGTAACACGTCTAACACAGACCACAAACCTGTCCCCTCCCGGCCCAAAACCACTAGAGATCCACACCCGATCCCGGAGACCCACATCTAATCCTATGTTATACGCATGTTCCTAGACATCCTTACTCTTAACTCATTATTTTAAACACTTATACTGGGGCCACCACACCCAGACAAGTCCACGTATACTGGTTCACTACACCCAGATAAGTCTGCAACCACTTATATTGAGGCCACTACACTCAGATAAGTCACTCATGCCACTACACTCAGATGAGTCTACCGAAGAACCACCGTCTCCAAAAGTAATGAGTTACTCGGGCACCCACCGTCCCTAGAGTAAAAATTCTGAAACGCCTATAACATATCCGATTAGAACTGCCTTATGACCCAACTGGTTAACAAACTCGTAACATCCGAAACACACAAATATAAGGAAAACTCCATCTTATAAGTCTCCAAAATGTATATCGTTACAACGAAAACAAAAATACATGAAACAACATAGCACAAAGCTAAACAACTGGAACTACAAAGATAAAGGAAACTTACTCGACGACCTACTTATCGAACCACTTCCTGAACTTCAACTTCATATTTGCCTCAGGCTCCCAAGTCTCATCCTCTGTATCGCTACAGTCCCACATATCTCTCAGCAACAATATCTTCTTGTGCCACAGAACCTTGACTGTCCTCACAGGAACCGCCAGAACCGTCAAATCAGGCCTAAGATCCTCTGGAATCCTAGCCACAAACTCCTCTAAAGGATGAAGGCATTTCCTCAGCATCGAAAAATGAAACACCTTGTGAAATGCCCTCATGATCGGAGGTAACTCAAGCCGATACACCACTGGTCCAACTCGCTCCACCACCGGGAATGGACCCATATACCGCGGACTCAGCTTGTTCTCTGCTATGGATCTGTTAGGACCCTTCAACATAGCCATCTTGAGATACACACGGTCTCCAACCTGAAACTCACGTTCTCGCCTCTGCCTATCAGCGTAACTCTTATGTCTATCCTGAGCTTCCTTCATGTTAAACCTCAAAACACGGATCTTCTCCGTCATTTGCTGAACATAAGTAGCTCCATTAATGTTGCGTTTCCCCACTTGGGACCAGCATAAAGGCTTCTCACATGGCCTCCCATACAAAGCCTCAAAATGAGCCATACCAATACTCGCCTGAAAACTGTTGTTGTATGCAAACTCGACCAAACTCAAATGATCTGCCCAATGGCCACCCCAGTCTAACACACACATCCTCAGCAAATCCTCCAAAGTGTGAATCATCCTATTTGACTGCCCATCAGTCTGTGGATGATAAGTTGTACTCATATGCACCTTAGTGCCCATCTCTGTCTGAAACACTCTCCAAAACTCTGAAGCGAATCTAGGATCACGGGCTGACAAAATACTGGCTGGCACACCATGCAGCCTCACAATCTCCCTCACAAATTTCTTAGCCAAAACAACAGCTCCATCTGTCTTCTTAATGGTCAGAAAATGTGCTGACTTAGTCAACCGATCCACAATCACACGATTAGCATCATAGGTCCGCGAGATAGGTAATCCCACCACGAAATCAATCGTGATCATATCTCACTTCCACTATGGAACGTGTAAACTCTGCAGAAGACCACCCGGGACCTGATGCTCTGCCTTGATCAATGATAGTAGGTTTTTACACTACTTATGCAATCCCCTGGTGTACTATCATGTCGATGTAGGACTTAGGGTTTATCAATCCAAAGTGGGAGGAGAATGAAACAGTTTAGGATTATGCAATAGTGGACACAAGTCAAGACAGATGGTTGTTTGGTGTTGAAACGAAACTATCTATCTAAATGAAATGCAACGGGAATGAAAGCGGAAAAGTAAAACGATAAACTAAATCAAGCTCGATCGAGTTAAGCTAACCATGAGAAAGGTAGCTCGATCGAGTTAGGATAGAATGAAACAAGGAGAAACTGGTGCAGCTCGATCGAGTTAAGATACGAGTTTGCACTAAACTGGCTCGATGGAGTCAGAGTAAAACAAGACTAAAGCAGAACGAAAACGTAAGTAAATACTGGTATGATAGACAAAGGCTCAGGGACGGATTTGATGATCATAGAGAATCTAATGCTAATCAGCTATGCTTTCTAAAACGACACGAACACGTGCTTATCCCTTCGGCCATGGAATCCCGAGGTCGGTTATCCCACTTCCCAGTGGCGTTACAAACCGCCTCTCTGGTTCAATCCCGCTAACTCGATCGAGTTGGAGCGTGTGTCATGAACCAGATATATAAAGAACCGGCCCATGTAATGCCCTAGAAGCCCCTCTGTGCAACCACTCTCGTGGGACAAAGGCATAAAGCTAATCCTCTGTTTTGCCTTGATCCGACGCTCAACCAAGCGGGTCAGGCCAGGAGCGTCTAGGATCGATCCACCATGGTCAGTGGCTGGATCGCATAGGGCATAGCTAAACAGAGAGGGATAAAAGATGAAAACCTAAAGCATCAGAGATTAACCATAATCGATTTCCTAATCTAATCCATCCCTAAGCCTAAGGGCGAATTTACTCAAGATCCATAAGAGAATTCGAAATCATGTCTAAATAAGCTGAAACAAACATACTATGAAAGACAGAAAGGATATTAACAACTTTTATTAAACAAGCAATTGCAAAATGTGAATAACAAAGTCTAGATCTTTAAACTAAAAACAGAAAGTTTCTGGAACAAAAACTAAGAACAGAAAGCTAAAAATGCGAAAAAGATGGTATGGGGGGCGGATGAGGTCAGCAGCCCTTTTATAGGCAAGCTACTAGGGCTTCCATCAGGGGAGTAACCGCCTTAGTCCAACTCGATCGAGTTGGTTAATCGAGTTGGCTTTTGTCTGGCTCGATCGAGTTGCTTTGCAGGATGGTTTGGCCTAGCTCGGTCGAGGTGCTCGTACAAAGTTGTATCCTTCTCTGCTCGATCGAGTTGCTTGATCGAGTTGGACTTTGCCTTAGCTCGATCGAGTTGGATGGTGAAGGCAGATTGCTTTTTCTTCCAATGTGTCGACTTTGCTCCAAAACACCTGAGAAGGACACCAAACATGCAAATGTATGCAATGCACTTTCTAGGACAACTAATTATGCAAACTAAGAGGAAAGTGCAAAGAAATGCTACTAAGGATGGATGAAACTATGCAAAAGTGGTCTAAACATGATGCTAAATGAGTATGAAATACGAATGCATCAACACCCCCAAACTTATCCTTTGCTTGCCCTCAAGCAAATAAACAGAACAAGAAGGAGATGAAGGTTGAAAATAGTTGATATAGCCAAAATATGCCAACAAAAACGGTTTGATCAATGTCCAGGTGCAAGACTCTAGAGTGCATCATGGTGAGAGTTACTTCTAAAAATCCTAGCCATGCTTAACGAGATCAATCAAACTTCACAGTCAATCAAACCATTCAATCATATTAGCACATCCCTTTAACATTCGTTAAACAGAACAGTGAACCAATCTTATGCAAATCTAAACAACTCATTTGGCTTAGGGTGATGGTTAAGAGACAAAGATGGTCCCTTCAATGCAATAAACAGTTTATAAACAGGGATCTCTCAAGAAAATGAACAAGCTTCAGCAAAAGGTTAAAAGTTAGAACCAAGGATGATACAAGAGCAGAAATTCCTTCTACCCAGACACCACACTCGATAGAGTCTAAACCGTAACCCAGAAACTAGAACCAACTCCTATCTACCCTTTAGGCATTGCCTTTAGACACAGAGGAGTGCTTGAACTCTTTTTTTTTCTTTCTTTTTCTTTATACTTAGCCAAGGGAGAGGTTTTTCTAATCATACTTCTAGTGGTTTGGGAATCTTATACTTAGGGAACTTTTCTTTTCTTTTCAAACTGGTGAGGCTTATGCCTTCTTTTCTTAAACACTAAGAACCCTTTTCTTTTTATTTAAACACTTCCCAAACCTTTACTAGACTTTCTTGAGACACAAACCTACTCCCTGGTCTTAACCACAACTCTTTTTCTTTTCTTTTCCCAGAACATAAAACACACTCGCCCAAGCCCAGATGAAACACCCCCAAACTTAGCCTAAGAACGGATTATAATCTACACAGAAACCCCTGCTCTTGTCGGTTTAAACTCAACACCATTTGCCAAGCATATTCGAAATAAGAACTCACAATCACACAAGAACAACAAAGGGTTTGAAAGAAAGGCTAAGGTAAGGGTAGGGTCTGCTACTTGGACAGACAAGAGTGGATAAAATGGGAAAAGAATGTCCAAGTATGTATGAATATCCATGAGTTGCTTATCAATGCATGAAATGGTAATTAAATGTCAAGATTATGGTTCAAATATATAGGGAGGTGCATCAATTCACAGCAATGGTTTAAATGAGATGTGCATGTCATGATATGATCAGGTTAAACATGGTTCTGCCTTAACTCTTCATTCTCACCCTAATGCACAAAAGATTCAAGAACCAGGGCACAGATCAAAACGCATGAGATGGTATATTTACAAGGTCATATCAACAATGCAATGTGAATGCATACCTATATGATGTATATTAGACTCAATCTTAAGAATATGAATGCAACTATATGAATATTTTTGAGATTTTTCGAAACATTTTCAATTTTTAGTGGTTTTCTATGCCTTAGATGTATGCAGACTCAAGAGATGAAAAATTGAAACTAAGAACAAAGAACACAATGTCAAATGGCTCTCAGACCCTCCCCCAAACTTAAATTACACAGTCCCCTGTGTAACAGAAGTCTAAAAGAAAGAATGAGAGCAAATCAAAAGCAAAATAAAACAAGATGCAGGCGGTATGTACAAAGGGGAGTCGAAGGCAAAGGGGTTTCTTACCAGACAAGGTTGACTCGATCAAGTAGGTTGTGCTCGGTCGAACTGATCTTTCTATGGCTTCTCACTCGATCGAGTCTAAGTTCCTTGAATCGAACTGGACTCCTTTTTGCTCAAACCCTTATTCTGCGAATCGTAAATAGAAAAACACAACAAAATGCATCAGAATAACAAAAACTAAAGGATTTATCTATAAGGATATCCATGAGACTTCCTCCCATGTGAGCTTGTTTAAGGTCACTAAGCTTGACCGTTCTTCTTTTCAAGCAGAGGGAGGATCTTCAAGCGGGACAGATGACTCCTCTCCTATTTGATAATCCCCCAAGTATGGTTTGCATCTGTGGCCATTCACGGTGAATTCTCCGCCACCCTTGTTGAACAAAGTGATTGAACCATAAGGGAGTACTTCCTTGATATTAAAAGGTCCTGACCATTTTGATTTCAGCTTCCCAGGGAACAGCTTGACCCTTGAGTTAAATAGCAAAACCTGATCTCCAGCCTTGAATTCCTTGAGCACAATCATTTTGTCATGGATGGCTTTTGTTCTCTCCTTGTAGATCTTGGAACTCTCATAGGCATCTAGTCTGATTTCCTCTAGCTCATGCAAGTCCATAACTCTCTTTTCTTGAGCAGTCTTCAAATCAAAGTTCAGCATCTTTATTGCCCATAAAGCCTTGTATTCAATCTCCACAGGTAAGTGACAAGCTTTTCCATACAGAAGAGAAAATGGTGATCTTCCTATTGGAGTCTTGAATGCAGTCCTGTATGCCCAGAGAGCATCATCGAGCTTAGTGGACCAGTCCCTTTTTATCACTCCAACTGTTTTCTCAAGGATGCTCTTGATCTGCCTGTTTGAAACTTCAACTTGCCCACTAGTCTGGGGATGATATGGTGTGGCTACCTTATGTCTCACTCCATACTTCTTCATTAAGTTCTCAAACACTTTGTTGATGAAGTGTGACCCTCCATCACTGATCACAACCCTTGGTATCCCATATCTCGGAAATATCACTGTCTTGAAGAGTTTGACAACTACCTTAGCATCATTGGCAGGACATGCTATTGCCTCTACCCATTTGGAAACATAGTCTACGGCAACCAGAATATAATTGTTACCATGAGAGGCAGGTTTGAATGGACCCATGAAGTCAATTCCCCATACATCAAATATTTCCACTTCTAAGATAGGGGTCTGTGGCATCTCATTCCTTTTGTTGATGCCTCCTTTCCTTTGGCAGGCATCACACCTCTGGATGAAGTTTGCTGTATCTTTGAACAGAGTAGGCCACCAAAGACCAGCTTGCAAAATCTTGGTTGTTGTCTTGAAGGTAGCAAAGTGACCTCCATAAGCGGAACCATGACAATGAGTTAAAACTCCCTCAACTTCCTCTTCTGCAATGCATCTCCTATACAAGCCATCAGAACCTCTCTTGAAAAGATATGGCTCATCCCAGAAGTAGTTCACAATGTCTCTGAAAATTTTTTTTCTTCTGACTCGATCGAGCTCAACCGGCACCTCGCTGCAGACCAAATAATTCACAATATCTGAGTACCAAGGTAAGGCCTTATCCTCCAGCGCCTGAACTTCTTCCAGCTTATGTTGAATCTGAATCCCTTCCTCCAGGATCTTAATGAGCATCAGCTGTTCTTCTGGCATGGAATCATTGATTGGGACTATGTCTTCAATTCTCATCCTTGACAGATGATCAGCTACTCCATTCTCGATCCCGGGCTTATCAACAATCTCCATATCAAACTCCTGAAGCAGCAGAATCCATCTAAGTAGTCTGGGCTTGGTATCCTTCTTTGCAAGGATGTGTCTAAGAGCCGCATGATCAGTGTATACAATGACCTTATAGAACCCACCAAGTAACTTATGAACTTCTCAAATGCAAATACCACAGCAAGTAATTCCTTTTCCGTTGTGGCGTATCGGCTTTGAGCATCATCCATGGTGCGACTGGCGTAGTAGATCACGTGAAGCTTCTTATCTATCCTCTGACCCAGAACAGCACCCACAGCGAAGTCGCTTGCATCGCACATGATCTCAAATGGATGGTCCCAGTTTGGAGCCTGTACTATCGGGGCAGAAACCAGAGCTGCTTTGATCATGTCGAACGCCTTCAAGCACTCGTCATTAAACGCAAATTCCGTTTCCTTGCAGAGCAACCTCGTCAATGGCCTAGCCAGCTTGGAGAAGTCTTTGATGAACCTCCTGTAGAAACCTGCGTGACCCAGAAAACTTCTAATGTCCTTCACAGTCTTCGGAGGCTGAAGCTGCAGCATCACATCTATCTTGGCTTTATCAACTTCTATCCCCTTCTCGGAAATCTTATGACCTAACACGATGCCTTCTTGGACCAGGAAGTGGCACTTCTCCCAATTCAAGACGAGGTTCGTCTCTTCGCACCGCTTTAGCACCCTGCACAGATTGAGCAAACATGAGGAAAAAGTAGAGCCATAGACGCTAAAGTCGTCCATGAACACCTCCACCATTTCCTCTATTAGATCTGAAAAAATTGACGTCATACAACGCTGGAACGTAGCAGGTGCGTTACAGAGACCAAATGGCATGCGCCTATATGCAAAAGTGCCGTAAGGGCAAGTAAAGGTCGTTTTTTCCTAATCATTAGGGTGAATGGGGATCTGGAAAAACCCACTATATCCGTCTAGAAAACAATAGTATGGATGGTTTGCAAGTCGTTCCAGCATTTGGTCGATAAAAGGAAGCGGGAAATGATCTTTCCTAGATGCTGCATTTAACTTCCTATAGTCTATGCACATCCTATGTCCTGTAATAGTTCTAGAAGGAATGAGCTCATCTTTATCATTCCTAACAACTGTAATGCCACCTTTCTTAGGGACGCAGTGAACCGGAGAAATCCAAGTGCTGTCGCTAATGGGATAGATAATCCCCGCGTCTAGCAACTTGAGAATCTCTTTCTTCACTACCTCCTTAAGATTGGGGTTAAGTCTACGCTGGGGTTCAATGCTGGATTTAGATTCATCATCTAAATGGATGCGATGCATGCACAAACTAGGTGAAATCCCTTTAATGTCATCAAGAGAGTAGCCTATAGCTTTCCTAAACTTTTTCAGTTCAATCAATAATGAATGCAATTGATCAGCGCTAAGAGATGCATTCACAATGACGGGATATGTCGAGTTGGGACCAAGAAATGCGTACCTGAGTCCTTGTGGCAGAGGTTTAAGGTCCACCTTTGGGGCTTTCAACTCGGACCAGTCATCAGAATCAGGAATGCTTAACTCGATCGAGTTGTCTGGCTCGATCGAGTCCGACGTCTCTCTGCTTTCTGGAGTCGTACCATTCACTGCCAACACCACAGAGCTTGAGCGTCTTAATTTCTCAAAGGGTTCGGACTCAGTTACTATATCCTGTGAATCCAAGAGGTTCACATAGCTTAAACTCTCCTTATGCAGGAGACCAGATGCCTCATCCTTAGTTAAAGCAATTTGAAGGTGATCCGTTAAGGCAAGCTCTTCTAATAACTCATCAGTAAGTTGGTCCATTTCCTCTATGTAGAAGATCTGACCCTCAATCGTTGGTTTCCTCATGGCGTCTTTAATGACGAATTTCATGGTGAAATCCTTACCCAGATTCAGGTCGATCTTCCCTTTTCTGACATCAATCACCGCACCAGCCGTGGCTAAGAAAGGCCTGCCCAGAATCAACGGGTCTTTCGGCTCTTCATCCATCTCGAGCACTATGAAGTCTGTCGGTACCACTACATTGCCTATCCTGATAGGTAAGTCTTCTAACAGCCCAGTTGGTAACCTCACCGATCTGTCTGCTAGAACCAGAGAGATTTTACACGGTTTAAACTTATCAAATCCCAGACTCTTAGCAACAGAAAGCGGCATCAGACTGACTGACGCTCCCAGATCACACAAACAGTTGTTAAAAGCCAGGGGTCCCAATGAACATGGTAGGGTGAAACTACCAGGATCTCCAAGTTTCTTTTGTATCACCTTTCTCTGAATAATAGCACTACACTCATGCGACAAGACCACCATCCCCTGCAGCTCCTTCGTTCGTTCCATTACCGCATCCTTCAGAAATTTTTGATAGGGAGGCACCAACATGAAAGCATCAATGATAGGCATTCGTACCTCTATCTCTTTCATTTGCTTGTCGAATAGCGCCTTATACTTCTCAATTAGCTGCTTCTTGAATCTGCCTGGGAAAGGAAGTGGCGGTTTGTAAGGAGGTGGGACAAATAGGGTTTCTGTCCCTTTGCTGATTGGTTTCCGAGGCGAGATAGGCTGATCTTTCCGGCTCGATCGAGCTGGTTGAATTGTCTCGCTCGATCGAGTTGTCTCATTGAGCTTAGGGTCGCCGTGTGGAGGGTCTGACTCGATCGAGTCTGGCACAGGAGTTGTGTCAACTTCGACTGAATCCTCCCCTTCTAGATCCTCAATGTCCTCATTGATTCTTTGGTCACCTGACCGTCTTGGTAGCTCTTTCCCACTCCGTAAGGTGATAGCATGGGCATACTCTTTTGGGTTTTGGACAGACTTCCCTGGAAGTTGTCCATGCTGTGCAGAAGAAGTGGAAGCGGCATTGCTTTCTACGTGCTGAACTCTGGAGCTCAACGTTTCAATTTTGTTGTTTATGTCTGCCAGCTTCTTACTCAAGTCCATAGCACCATTCGCCTGACTTTGTAACAGCTGCTGTATCAAGGCTCTCATATCAGGTTCCTGAATCGGGGGTACTTGACCTTGCTGTGGAGCAAATCCGGGTGGTGCTCCCTGCTGCTGTCTATGTTGATACCCGCCCTGTTGGCTCACAAACTGCCCTCGCGGAACAAACACTTTCTGCTGTTGCGGTTGGTTCTGCTGCTGCGTAGGCTGACTCTGCGGTGGCTGGGGAGGATAGACTTGGTCCTGAGGATTGGCGACATTCGTACTTCGGTAGGACAGATTCGGGTTGGCGTTGTACGTTGATGGGGATTAAACTTTTCCCAATTTCTACCCCTTTTCTGCAAGTGCACAGATCGAGAGTAGCAACGGGTATATCGAACACAAGGACCAGTTAGTGCACTACAAGGTATGAGATTGAGATTTAGCTAGGAAAGCAATATGAGTTTGGTTGTTGTCACGTTGAAAGCAAGTAAAGAAAGCAAGTAAACAAGGAAAATAAAGTTGTAAATCAATGGATGGAAAGCGCTAAGCAATAGGATAATCTCGGGATGAGTGATTCAAGCAAGCAAGTTCGATTTTGTTAGGGTTTTAAGAACGTGTACCACCTAGAACTCAAGACACTAATTTAGATCTTTCCACTTCCGTGGCTCCGACCCCTATGTTGATCTATCTAATCGCTAAACTTTTGGTATGTCCTTAGATAATCAAACAAGCATTAATTCGATCAAGTCTCAATTGTTCACAACCTCTAGTAAATCAACTTCCGCAGTCTAAGAGAGATTGCCCACCAAATACTAGTTCAGGCGAATGATTCATCACTTCCGTGGCTCAAATCTACCTAGGATCATATGTTGATTGGCCAGATCAACACCAAGCAATGAACACAAGCAAAGGTGAAGAGTTTATGTAAACCCTAATTCTAGATATCGATTATCAAGCAAGCATGAACACTATCCTTTGATTTCCTATCACTTAACAAGGTAACTACTCAGACATAGAGAAGGAAATCGAATTCATGTTCATAAGAACAGAGATCCGAGATCCTCTCTTGAAGGAGACAATGAAAGAAAGCAAAAACTATAAGAACTTTTATTGAATAATATTTTGTATCTCTATGTGTGGCTCTCTTCTTTTACAAGGCTAAAAAGATGTATTTATAATGCTTCAGAACTTGAAGGGCGGCTTGACCTAGGTCTTGGTCGAAACATAAGAGGCGGTGTAAGTTTGGGCTTGAAAACGTGCAAAACGGGCTTCGGAAACGAGCCGGGTCGAGCGAGGCGTGTCGCGGTCGAGCGGGGCGGTCGACCGGTCGGTCGGGCTGGTGCTCGGGTCGTGCTGGCGGTCGGACGGTCGGACGGGATGATGGTCGGGCGCGCACGGGATGGTGAAAGGAGGTCGGGTCGGACGGGAGCCTTGGAGGCCCTGTCCGACCGGCTCGGTCGACCGGATGGGTCGTGGAGTTGGAGGAAGGTCGGGTCGGACGGGAGCCTTGGAGGCCCTGTCCGACCGGCTCGGTCGACCGGTGTTCTCCTGCGGTTAAGGACGGTCGGGTCGGACGGGAGCCTTGGAGGCCCTGTCCGACCGGTTCGGTCGAGCGGTTGGTGTAGACGTCCGGTTCTCGGCTGATTTGACACTCTTCACTAGAACGATCATATCTCCCATTCTACGTGGCCAAATTGCATGATTCCAATTGCGTTGTAAAGCTAACTCATGTAGGCATCGCGGCGAACTGGTTTGGGTGAAATCCATTGAGTAGAATGTTTTTGGGGCTCCTCCAAAGTAAATGATAGTGCATGAAGCTGCTTTGAGGACCTTTGCCTTTGTTTTGCTCCAAATTGCATCTTTTGACCTGAAATGACTCTTGGCACTATATATGCATAAAAACTACCTTTTAAAGCAAAAAGCCACGGTAAAACCATGCATAAAGTATATAAAAACGATGTAAAAAGGGTGCAAAATAGAGGTATATCAACTCCCCCAGACTTAGATCTTTGCTTGTCCCCAAGCAAATAGAATCCAAATCGGAGAAAGAGGTTTGAAAACATGAAAACTCACTTATCCTTTGGCACTTGTATCTTCCATTGCTCTGCTTTCACTTGGAGCAAAACTAACTTTGAATCTAGCCTTCCCGTTCTGACCTTGAGCTTAGCGAACCATACCGGACCCAACAAATCTCATCCAGCACTCCAAACTTTCCATTGTCAACTCCTTACAGTATTTAAAGCGTGCGGTCTTTATCAAGGGAGTATTGATCACAGAGCATTGACTCTTACCCATCCAAGTGTTTGCCAAGACAGTCCTTTTTAGCACATCCAGTTCCATTCCTCTCTCTTTCTCTCTTTTCTTTTGAAGGATCGATCTTTCCCTACTTTTCTAGGGTATCATTTTATTTTTTCTATCGATCCTTCTTCCCTTTGAATATTTTTCTTTTCTGGGAATATCATAGGATAGGCTTTTGCTTTTCCTTGTTTGAGTAGGTCTCCATAAGACAAGAAGGTGCAGACGTATGCATTCCTCTTGCTTACACGTTTTCCTTGTGCTTAAAAGCTTTTGATTTTCATTTTGCAGATGAGAGAGAGGTGGACTGTATCTTTGGTGGACATGTCTCAACTAGACCGGGATGAGGAATCGGCTAATATGTATCTCAAGCCCCTTGACAAGAAAAATTAAAAGTTCAATTAGGTGGTGGAGTTGACTTTAGATTGTCCGGGTACCTTAGAAATCTTGCCAAATCAGTAGGTCGATCCACCCTCAGTGGTTCCGTTGGGCATTGTTCGGTGTCAATATTCGCCTTTGTGATCACAAGAGCTTTGGCATGCTATGGTGAGCTCCTAGGATAGATCATAGTTTCCTAACTTATTTTGACTCAATAAAACAGAGGTTTTGAAAAAGGTTGATAAGAGAAATAGATATAAGATGAAGACAAGTCATGAACAAACGCATTAGTACCGACAATCCCCCCAGACTTAACTTGCACCGTCCCGGTGAAAGCAAATCCGATTAAGGGAGGTAAAAGAAAGAGGTAATAAGGCGTTTGTGAATTAGAGGAAAGATATAACCTGATATGGTATTAGAAATCGAAGAATGGTGTGATGGATGATATGTCCAGCGACTATGTTGCTCCATAATGTGGATGAGATCCCGGCTTAGATGGTCAAACGCTGTTGCGCACCAGCAGTGAGTTTAAAGGGCCGCCTGAGTGTAGGTGAAGTAGGATCATCATGTGGTAGAACAGCAAGTAGGCGTGGAATGTGATGTGGTATGGGATTAAAATGTGGTGGGATGATGGTGGTATGATATGCAAATGAGGTGGGATGGTATGCAAGTGAGGTGGGATGGTATGCAAATGAGGTGGAATGGTATGCAGGTGAGGTGGGATGGTATGCAATGAGGTGGAATGGTATGTAAGTGAGGTGGGATGGTGGGCCGGCAAGAGGGGACTCGGTCGATCGGGCTAGGCACCGGTCGACCGTCTTGGTTGACCCGACTATGATGAGTGCTGCATTCTTCTTTCCTGAGGTTTCTTTCTACTTCTTTCATGCTGGATTCTCAAATTTCTGTATCCAAAACTTCAAAACAAAACTATTAAATGAAAACAAAGATTAAAAAGGGATAGAAAAGACCTTATGGGTTGCCTCCCATACAGCGCTTGTTTATGGTCTTTAGCTTGACCGTTGGGCTATTCTAGGAAGAAGTTGAAGGACATGGCCTGAGACAAAGCCTTTTTGTGCGTGTCCCATCACGTCCTTGTGGATGATCAGGTGGTTCATGAGGAGAGATGAACCGGGAATGCTTGGTAGGAGTGAAAACGGGGACGGCATCATAGAAAACAGATTTGTTGACATTGGCAAGAGAGATGCGGCGGTTTGGCCAATCCTTGATGGCTCCAGCAGTTGCCAAGAATGATCTTCCAAGTATAATAGGCATGTCACTTCCTCCTTTGATGTTCATGATATGAAAATCCACCGGTATCTTTGTATCTCCAATTTCGAGCAAGATATCATAAACAACACCTCTAGGTTGTGCAATGGTGAGATCAGCAAGTCCAATGCTGATTTGTGAAGGTTGTAGGCGTGTGATCCCAAGAAGTTTGGCAGTGTGTGTGGGCATCAGGTTTATGCATGAACCAGAATCACAAATGTAGCTATCAAAGTATCTTCCATTGATTGTGCAGGGTATGGTAAACTGTACTGGGTCTTCTATCTTGTAGAGGGTTCGGAAAGATGGTTGCTTCTTAGCTTTCTCAAATAGCTCCTGAATCTCTTCTGGGGTCTCTTTGCAGTTGTGGAAGAAGTTGGTGAGTGGGTGGTTCTTCCAGGCCTCATGAAAGGTCATGCTGGCGGGTAGTGTTTGGACAAAGCGGTTGAATTCAGCTAGCTTCTCTCGGGAGATGGGGTTGCTGTACCACTTGGGAGGGGGTGTAGAGGGCGGAGTTGGGGGTAGGGTTGCTGCATAAGATGACATAGAGAGGCGGGCTCGCCTAAAGAGTTGCTTAATCTCATCCTTGGTTTCTTTGCTACTAAAGAAAAATTCAACCAAATCGTGGTTGTTCCAAGCTTCTTCAAAGGGGACATAGAATGGTATGGACTTCACCTTCTTGTTAAATTCCTTGAGCTTCTCTGGGCTTATCTTAGTAGGGTCAATGGGTTCATATTGGAATGAATCCTCTGGTTCATCCAAGGTGGTTCTCTTTCTTGAAATGCCGGTGATTCTAGGAAGGGCGAGTGTGCGAGCCGGAGGTGGAGAGAATCGCGGGTCAGGTTGCTGTGGACTGGTTTCACTTCCTCTAGAGCTTGCATTGCTGTTAAAACTCTGGTTCTCTTCTTCATCATCTTCATAGTCTTCCTCATACTCTTGATCTTCTTCTTCTTTCTTTACAAGATGTGATGAGTTTTCCTTGGAGATTGCTGTGATGACATTGCAAGGGAAAGGAGGTGGGTTGGGTGTGGGGCTTCTTTCTCTCTGGTTCTTAGAGAAAAGAGATTCTTCTACAACTGACAGCTGGTTATAGATGATTCCAAGATGTTTGCAATTATCATCATTGAAGCTATTGGCATCAATGCTCTTGCTAAGTAACTCGTGGTGTTTTGCAGCAACATCTACCTTGACAAGGTTGAGTGATCGATCATGGTCTTCCTTGAGTTGCTTGATATCTTTGTCAAGCTTGATAACTTGGTTAAAAAGAACATCCATCTTTTCTCCAAGGGTGAGATGAACATATTCAATCTTCTTCTCCATCTCTCTTGTACTTGTGACTTGATAGTCAAGGTACTCTTGTAGCATCTCTTCAAGCTTGGTTAGGTGTGGGTCGTGGGGTAATCCTTCTGTGGCATGGGGTAGCTGCTCAATGTGCGGTGGAGGTTGGTGGTTTCTATAGGGAGGGTGGTAGGGTTTGAGTAGCGGCACATAGGGTTGTCCACGGGCAAACTTGTTGAGGAAAGCTTCCTTGTATCTTCTCCATGTCTTGAAATCGTGTTGGGCAGAAAATCTAACCCATTCTTGAGCTCGGCCAGCTAGGGATGTTTGGAACAAGCTGATCTTCTTTGGGTTCTCTCCCAAACCATAGTAATCACATAGATTTTCGAAATTCTCAACATGTTCTTGAGCACACTCCGATATGAAGTCATGGAAAGGATCTCTTACTACATACTTGATCAGGTCGCCATTGATGGGCTCCGGTGGTAAAGAGGCATCATCTTCTTCTTCATAGGATTGGTTGTGGTGAGGGTAAGAGTTTTGGTTATACTTGGATTTGAAAGGTGGGTTCCTGCTGAACCTCTTCAAGAAAGCTTCTCTGCAGTCTAACCAAGTGTTGATTTGAAAAGGGGGAGAGTATTGCGCCCACTCAAGAGCTCTCCCAGCTAAGGACATGCTAAACAGCATTAGTTTCTTCTCAAAATCGAAAACTCCATAAGAATCACAAAGACCTTCGAAGTGATCAATGTGTTCTAGTGCATACTCATTGTAGAGATCATGGAATTTGTCTCTCTTCACAAACTCAATCAGCTCCGGATCTATTTCTTCTTCTGGTGAGGCTAGAAGGTGTTCTTCTCTTTCATAGTAGGCTTGGCTAGACGTCTCCAGTTCGGCCGCATTAAGGTAGGGGAGAAGGTTCTTCTTGGTGTTCATGGGTGCTAGTCCGGGAGGACTACTGCGAGAATCCCATGAAGGTGAAATAGCTGGAGGGTTTGACATCCTCTTCTCTGTTGGACTGTCTCTAGGAGGAGATATGTGGCGTATAGGAATCGCCCTTATAGGACTAGGATTTCTCAAATCCTCTTCCATCTAGGAGAAAAACTTAAAACCTGAAAACCAAAAACAAAAAAGGAAAAACAAAATTAAATAACTTAAAACAGGAAAAACCTAGACTAGATCTCTTTCAAGAACTTGTAGGCACGATAATGGTCCCCGGCAACGGCGCCAAAAAGCTTGATGGGGATTAAACTTTTCCCAATTTCTACCCCTTTTCTGCAAGTGCACAGATTGAGAGTAGCAACGGGTATATCGAACACAAGGACCAGTTAGTGCACTACAAGGTATGAGATTGAGATTTAGCTAGGAAAGCAATATGAGTTTGGTTGTTGTCACGTTGAAAGCAAGTAAAGAAAGCAAGTAAACAAGGAAAATAAAGTTGTAAATCAATGGATGGAAAGCGCTAAGCAATAGGATAATCTCGGGATGAGTGATTCAAGCAAGCAAGTTCGATTTTGTTAGGGTTTTAAGAACGTGTACCACCTAGAACTCAAGACACTAATTTAGATCTTTCCACTTCCGTGGCTCCGACCCCTATGTTGATCTATCTAATCGCTAAACTTTTGGTATGTCCTTAGATAATCAAACAAGCATTAATTCGATCAAGTCTCAATTGTTCACAACCTCTAGTAAATCAACTTCCGCAGTCTAAGAGAGATTGCCCACCAAATACTAGTTCAGGCGAATGATTCATCACTTCCGTGGCTCAAATCTACCTAGGATCATATGTTGATTGGCCAGATCAACACCAAGCAATGAACACAAGCAAAGGTGAAGAGTTTATGTAAACCCTAATTCTAGATATCGATTATCAAGCAAGCATGAACACTATCCTTTGATTTCCTATCACTTAACAAGGTAACTACTCAGACATAGAGAAGGAAATCGAATTCATGTTCATAAGAACAGAGATCCGAGATCCTCTCTTGAAGGAGACAATGAAAGAAAGCAAAAACTATAAGAACTTTTATTGAATAATATTTTGTATCTCTATGTGTGGCTCTCTTCTTTTACAAGGCTAAAAAGATGTATTTATAATGCTTCAGAACTTGAAGGGCGGCTTGACCTAGGTCTTGGTCGAAACATAAGAGGCGGTGTAAGTTTGGGCTTGAAAACGTGCAAAACGGGCTTCGGAAACGAGCCGGGTCGAGCGAGGCGTGTCGCGGTCGAGCGGGGCGGTCGACCGGTCGGTCGGGCTGGTGCTCGGGTCGTGCTGGCGGTCGGACGGTCGGACGGGATGATGGTCGGGCGCGCACGGGATGGTGAAAGGAGGTCGGGTCGGACGGGAGCCTTGGAGGCCCTGTCCGACCGGCTCGGTCGACCGGATGGGTCGTGGAGTTGGAGGAAGGTCGGGTCGGACGGGAGCCTTGGAGGCCCTGTCCGACCGGCTCGGTCGACCGGTGTTCTCCTGCGGTTAAGGACGGTCGGGTCGGACGGGAGCCTTGGAGGCCCTGTCCGACCGGTTCGGTCGAGCGGTTGGTGTAGACGTCCGGTTCTCGGCTGATTTGACACTCTTCACTAGAACGATCATATCTCCCATTCTACGTGGCCAAATTGCATGATTCCAATTGCGTTGTAAAGCTAACTCATGTAGGCATCGCGGCGAACTGGTTTGGGTGAAATCCATTGAGTAGAATGTTTTTGGGGCTCCTCCAAAGTAAATGATAGTGCATGAAGCTGCTTTGAGGACCTTTGCCTTTGTTTTGCTCCAAATTGCATCTTTTGACCTGAAATGACTCTTGGCACTATATATGCATAAAAACTACCTTTTAAAGCAAAAAGCCACGGTAAAACCATGCATAAAGTATATAAAAACGATGTAAAAAGGGTGCAAAATAGAGGTATATCAACTCCCCCAGACTTAGATCTTTGCTTGTCCCCAAGCAAATAGAATCCAAATCGGAGAAAGAGGTTTGAAAACATGAAAACTCACTTATCCTTTGGCACTTGTATCTTCCATTGCTCTGCTTTCACTTGGAGCAAAACTAACTTTGAATCTAGCCTTCCCGTTCTGACCTTGAGCTTAGCGAACCATACCGGACCCAACAAATCTCATCCAGCACTCCAAACTTTCCATTGTCAACTCCTTACAGTATTTAAAGCGTGCGGTCTTTATCAAGGGAGTATTGATCACAGAGCATTGACTCTTACCCATCCAAGTGTTTGCCAAGACAGTCCTTTTTAGCACATCCAGTTCCATTCCTCTCTCTTTCTCTCTTTTCTTTTGAAGGATCGATCTTTCCCTACTTTTCTAGGGTATCATTTTATTTTTTCTATCGATCCTTCTTCCCTTTGAATATTTTTCTTTTCTGGGAATATCATAGGATAGGCTTTTGCTTTTCCTTGTTTGAGTAGGTCGCATGAGCCTCTCTCAGAATCTCATGTTTCAACTCCTCAACCTTAGGTACACAAACCCGACCACAAACCAAAATCGTCCCATTCGCAGAGACCTGATACTCAGAACCAACTACTCGTGATGCATCAATCAAACTCTAATCACTCTCATGAGCCACTCTGATCCTACTAAGCAAATCTGCCTGATCAACTGTCTGTAAACCCAAAGGCTCTTGCGAAATAGCACATAGACGCAAAGTGATAATCTCTCTCACCAAGGCCTCAACATCCTACTCTCAAGCTGAATCAACCCTCCGTCAACTCAACGCGTCTGCCACCTAGTTAGCCTTGCCTGGATGATAGATAATCTCCAAGTCATAATCTGCCAGAAACTCAACCTAGCACGTTTGTCTCATGTTCAGTAATGGCTGAGTGAAGATATGTTGCAGACTCTTGTGATCCGTATAAATCTGCACTGAGCCGCCATACAAATAAGACCTCCAGATCTTAAGCGCGAATACCACCGCTCCCAGCTCAAGATCATGTGTAGGGCCACTACGCTCGCTACCCTGCAACTGTCTCGAAGCATACGTAATCAGTCAACCGTCCTGCATCTAGACATAACCCATACTAACTCCTGAAGCATCTGTATACACCACATAAGGCTTCCCCGGCTTGGTTAATGCCAAGACAGGTGTACTAGTCAATATCTCCTTGAGCTCCGCAAAGCTCTCCTCGCACTCTTGCGACCAAACAAACGGGACATCTTTGCCGGTCAACTTCATCATTGGCTGCGACATCCTCGCAAAACCCTTGAAGAACCTCCTGTAATAACCTGCTAAACCCAGAAAACTCCTTATCTCAGTAGCTCTACTCGGTCTAGGCCAATCCCTGATAGCCTCAATCTTCGCCGGATCTACTGAAACTCCCTCTGCAGACACGACGTGACCCAGAAATCCCATATGTCGTTGCCAAAACCTGCACTTGCTCAACTTAGCATACAACTTCTGCTCTCGAAGCTTCTCCAGAACCAATCTCAAATGAGCCTCATGCTCCTCGGAACTCCTCGAATATACCAGAATGTCGTCAATGAAGATGATAACGAATACGTCCAAAACTCTCTGAACACATTGTTCATCAATCTCACGAAAGCTGCTGGCGCATTAGTCAAACCGAAAGGCATGACCACAAACTCAAAGTGTCTGTATCTCGTCCTAAAAGCCGTCTTGTGAACATCTGCCTCGTCTATCGGAATCTGATGATAACCCGATGCCAAGTCTATCTTGGAGAACCAGGTAGCACCCCTCAGCTGATCTAGTAACTTATCAATCCTCGGGAGAGGGTACCTGTTCTTCACAGTGACTCGGTTAAGTCTCCGGTAATTGATGCACAACCGGAAACTCCCATCCTTCTTCTTCGCGAATAACACCGGCGCTCCCCAAGGCGAAACACTCGGCCGAATAAAACCCTTACTCAAAAGGTCCTCGAGCTGCTTCTTCAGCTCTACCAACTCTGCTGGAGCCATCCTGTAAGGTCTCTTAGATATCGGAGCTGTCCCCGGCTCTAGCTCAATCGTGAAAGTATCAGACCGAGATGGTGGTAATCCCTTCAGCGACCAAAACATATCCTCCAACTCCTGAACAACTCGAATATTCCCAATAGCAACCTCGCCACTGGACTTTGACATAACGATCGTCGCCAAATAAGCCTCGCGACCTCGCTCTATCATCTGCTTTGCCTGAATAGCCGAGATCACAAGACTCTCGGAAGTCGGTCTCACCCTGAAATACCAACCTCCCTGCATCACACTCAAAAACCACTCTGCCTCGATAACAATCCAGATGAACTAGGTAATACGCCAATCTGTCCATCCCCAAAATAACATCATACAACTCCACCGGACAGATAACCAAATCTGCTGGCATAGACTGCCCCTCAATCTGAACATCAACTGCTCTAGCACGGCTGGAAGTAGCCAGAAATCCTCCACCAGCCACCTTGACCATACCCGAAGGCTCACCAGCGCTGCTCGGAATACCACTGCTCTCGGCACGCTCCAGAGTAATGAAGCAATTCGATGATCCAGAGTCAAACAGCACGTGGGACTCGAAACCGCCCACTAACAAGGTCCCTACAGTTACATGCGTTGAGAACCCATAACTCTATCACAGGAAAAATAGTCGAAACAAACAACGATAACAAATTAACCACTAACGAATTTACGAAGTCTGAGTCAAAGATTTTACCTGTGATCTGCCCGGACTGACTGGTCTGGCCCACCTCTACCGAGAGTACACTCGCGGTGCCGATCCAATCTGACCCAAAGGCTGTACCGCCGAAATCTGAGCCAAAGCCTGAGCCACTATTGGCTGAACCTACGCCACCGACATCTGCTGCAACTTGGGACACATCGGCCTGATATGCCCTGGCTCTCTGCAATAGATGCACACCCTAGCCTCCTAAGATGTGTCCTTCTTTGGACAACTAGCCACTCGATGCTCGGTGTTCCCGCAACCAAAACAACCACCACAACCACTCTGGCTGCCTTCATAAACCTCGTCCAATCTCCTCTTCTGGCCCTGCGCAGGCTTACTGCCTTTGCTAGAACTAGAACCAAAACCAGAACCTCTGCGCTGCTGCTGCTGCCGACTCCTTGGCTGGATTGCAGGGGCAACTGCAGCTGGAACAGCTACCGGACCAACCTGCTCACGCAGATCCTCTTCAATTGATGCTGCCACCTCCACTAGGTCTGCCTTCATCTCGTATCTGGCACCTCTGCACTGAGTTCGGATATTCAAACGAAGTCCCTGCATAAACCGCTGCACAAGGGCCCACTCGTCCTCCATACCATGACCCGTATGCACCACAAGCCTGCTGAACTCGGCGTCGTACTCGCGCACTGAACTCTCTCCCTGAGACAGCGCCATAAATCTCATATGAAGACGATCTCGAGCCTCCTGAGGAAAATACTTAGCGTTGAACTCCGCTAGGAATTCACCCCAAGTCCACACCACTCTCCGAGCCTCGATAGCTTGCCAACACAAATGTGCATCTCCACCCAGATAATGCCCAACCAACTCCACCTGATACTCCTCAGGGCATCTGGTAGACCGGAAGTTCCACTACAATCTCAAACGCCACTCATCGGCCTCCTCAGGCCCAACTCTACCCTCGAAGAAAGGTGTATTAATCCTCTGCATCTGCCCCATCATCTCAAGATAAGGCGGACGCCCATCAACTGCAGCCCCCGGCTGCCTAAAAACTGCGTCAGTAATCCCACAACTAGGTAATTTCGACCCTGAGCTGGAGCAGCACCTCCAGCTGGGACCGCCTCAGCTCCAACACCACCACCGGCACTAGTCCCAACACTAGCACTGGCACCCAACCCGGCTTGACTCGCAGACCCCACTGAGTGAGACACTGACACAGACGCCACACTAAGCGTCACATTCTCCTCTGACTCCGCTGCCGCATGACGACCACGATCCCGGCCTCCACGGCCCGCAGCTCGGCCACCACGGCCAACTGCTCTGCCACCACGGGCTATACCCCGACCTCTGGCACCTCGACCTCTAGCACCTGCATTCATCTCGCTGCACTTCTAAAGAACACAAGATGAGCAAACTAGAACAACACAACAAAGCAAACAACTCACCGCGGAATCACTTTCAAGGCCGAAGAGGATGATTCTATGACTACTAACTGACGAAAATACATATAATCAATTAAACACAGTCTCAGTTCACCCAATTCTAACAGTCCTAAAACCGTAAGAGCTCTGATACCAAAATGAAACAACCAAGCATTTTTTTTTTTTTAAATATAGCTCGAATTAATATTGATGAAGTATTAATTCTCAACAGCTATCAATGCGGAATTCTCAAACAATAAATGAATAAATAATCAAATAAATAATTATTCAACCAACAAATTAAAACCAGAATAAATCAAGCTAGCAACCTAAATACCAGGTTCCACTAACTAACAACAGAAGCAAATAACTAAATCCTATCATCCCCTTCTTCGGCCTTGATTCCGCGATGACACATTTCTTTTACATGCATCACATAGGAAAAAGAGATGCGTAAGTATTATCACAAATACTTAGTGAGACGGTAATCCCGTCTACAGGCAGAGTACGCAATTACTAAACAATACAATTAATAATTAACAAATTAAAAAGATTAACGGCAGAAACCACTAGTGTCGACCGACACCACCTGGTGTCGCTCGACACTCCCCCACTTGGTGTCGCTCGACACCGAGCTCATAGATCGAAAACACGGAAATACTCAAATAAAACACAATAACTCGATCAATCACGATTATCAACACCATGTAACACATGAACAACCACGAAAACTAATCCCAACCAATTCACTATCAATTTCTCTAGCAATTATGAGCCTACGGTCACGCACTCACCTTGAAATCGGATTGAACTCGAAGGAAAAGAGAGAAACAACAACAAACAGCTCAAGAACAAGCTACAACACTCCAAAAACGCCCAGAAATCTCCCTTTTCTTCTTCTCTCCCGTTCTACCTCTTATTTTCTCCAAAAACTCGACATAAAACGTCTCAACCCTTAAATACTCGCGATTAGGGCTTTCTCTAAACCAACCACTAAACCGGACGAAATAAAATCTAACAGAAATTGATTCGCCGAACCGGTGTCGGTCGAGAGCATCTCCAAAACCAGGAATTAGGTTTACGAATGTTACAAAAACAACACGTACCAGAACGAAATGAAAGTGGTATGGTGTCGAGAACGTAGAATATCATATTTTATAGTGCAGTTCAAACACATCCGTGAACTTCTTTTGTTGTTTTTTGGGGGGTGATTGGTAAGTGCTCTGAGTACTCTGCAGAGCTATATTTTTTTCTAAAGCACTAGTGTTAAACCAATCAAGCTTTGGTTCCATTTTTAAATTTCAGATCAATAATTTTAAATATGGAAATATTTTGGCTTAAGAAATCAAAATTTTCAGAGGACCAATTTAAGTGTTTTGAGAATTCTCTTTCTTCTCTTTCCTTATTTTTTTTTCAATATCCTTTTTTGCTTCTTTTCTTTTCTATATCTATTTTTTTTAATTTAATGCTACATATTGATTCTAATATGTATTAAATAAATAAAGTATTTTAGAGCAAAAAACTCTAAAGCTGTAAATCTAAATTTACAGCCTTCTTTCTATAGTAAAAGAATTAAAGCTACAACAACAAGTTGTTGCCAACAACCAATCAGCCCCTTGGTTTTGTTTTTTCTTTCAATTATACACATTGTTTATTCCGTGAAGTTCTTTTGTTGTATTTTGGTTTTGTTTTTTTCGATTATTCACATTGGTTATTTCATTTTTCTTATCTATTGAATCAGATAAAAAAAACAAAAAAAGCTGTAATTTTTGTTTTTTTTTTTTTTTGCACCTCTTCCATTATTGTGATGTGTCTAGCTAGTGGACTAATTATTTCCAATTCAATTGTATTTTTCATGCTCTCACAAAATTCGATCACATTCCTCAACTCTCAATTCAACAAAATTACGTACTCAACTAATTTAGCAACTCTAACTGGTGACAAACATTGGAAATTATGCTCTATTCAATGAATTCCATAGTTCCTTCAACGCCAGTTACAAGCTATGATTGTTTTGAAAGTTTTTATGTTTAAGTTTGATCGTTAATGCATATTGATAGAGTAATTAACTTGTGGTTGATTCAAGGAGATGATGAATCACGAAAATGTTAAATCTCGGACCTGGAACTAGCTTAAGCAAGCTCGGTGCTATAACAACAAGAAAGTTGAGTTATAGGGTCTTTGTGAACGGTAAATCGAACAAGCACAATACGGCGTGTCTAGGCCTAGTTATTAACATGTGAAAGATGAGTAGTAGGTTTCATGATAGTTTGTGTCATGATCCCTAGAGATAACCCAGCTGCCCAACACCTCGTTTTAATTGATTTCCCGTATCGCTTTTGTTATTGATTTCGTTTATTGCTTGCTAATCTCCTTTCTACATCGAAAAACCCTAAAAACCATATTGTCTCTTAGCTTGAATCTTGATTTAGTGATGAGGACATCATCATTTAGTGTTTTCATAGTGCTTGTTAAACGACCTTGATTTGGAATTTGATACCATTTGTTCTACAATAGCATATGTGCTCTTGCGGAGAAGGAAAACCTCGAATCAGTTATTACTCGCGCATGTTTTCTAACCCTTTAATGCTATTAAGCTCAGCAGAAATTAAGAGTGAAACAACCAAACTTTTTTTTTTTTAAGTGCGGAAAAATTAATTAAATCAAACTCCAATAATAACATTAAATAATTAATTCAAAAAACCAAATCCAATTCCAAAAATAATATTAAAAATAACTAGCAACATAAACACCAGGTTTGTAATAACAACATAAACAAAATCCGATAACCAACAAATCCTATCATCCTTTCTCTGGCCCGATTCCGCGATCACACTTTCTTTTTACCTGCATCACATTAGGAAAAAAGAGATTCATAAGTATTTCATAAATACTTAGTGAGGCAATCACCCCGCCGACAGGCCAATTACGCAATTATAACACATTTAGTCATTTATAATAATTACCACAATTATTAAAATAATTCTTTTTAATTATTAAATAATTTCCACAATTACATAATAATTTTTACACACTTAAATAATTTCAACAATTATTTAAAATCAATTAATTAATAAAATTCACCATTTAATAATTAATTCACGAATTAAATCACTTAATTCCAATTAAACCGGATTAAATCATTCATTAAATCAATTTAATCAATTCGCCAGAAAACCGGGTTAAACCGGACCAGTGTCGATCGACACAGCTTGTGTCGCTCGACACCCGGCCCGATTGCTGTTGACCGACACAAGCTTTCTGTCGCTCGACACCGGCCCGACAGATCAACACTTCGATCAATTCGACGCACAGAAACACACAAAACACAAATCAATTACAGCATACTCGATCAAACGCATATATATCTCATAAACAATCACGAAACTCATCATAAACTCAACCATAAATCCACCAAACTTCACAATCTATCTCGTTGCGAGCCTACGGTCATGCACTCCCTCTCTGCCTCAGACTTCTCCCAAAACTCGAAACTCACAAAAGAAGGCGACTTTTCGCTTAAAAACTCGAGGCTAGGGATTTTTCCCACAAAACAAGCCCAAACCGGAAACTCAAATCAGACTGAAATTCCAAATTCGGACCGGTGTTGACCGACACCACACAAAAACGACAATTATTGGTTTACGGATGTTAGAATTCTCCCCCACTAAACTGGATTCGACCTCGAATCCCAACATAACACGTCTACCACAGACGGAAAAATCCGGCCCACATGGCCAAACATAAGAGATCCTCACCCGATCCCCGAGACTCACATCTAATCCTATGTCATACGCATGTTTCCCAGACATCTTTACTCTTAACTCAACTCTGCCGGAGAACACTA
The DNA here is from genome assembly GCA_026724425.1 of Erythrophleum ivorense. NCBI lineage: Eukaryota > Viridiplantae > Streptophyta > Magnoliopsida > Fabales > Fabaceae > Erythrophleum > Erythrophleum ivorense. The sequence goes on from JAIUCV010000092.1 coordinate 3,071,603, forward strand.
TCTCCAAAGGACATGCAGGAGAACACTATCTCCCCAAGAGGAACACTATCCCCTCGTTACTTACTACGCGACACACTAGTCACTAGTAAGTAAACATACCATATCACTTATACTTGAGGTAGCGACCCTCTCGTATAAGTCTATCAGAGAACACTATCTCTATAAGAGAACACTATCTCTTGACAAAGAGTTATTCGGGGACACCACGGCCCCTAGAGTAAAAATTCTGAAACGTCTATAACATAACTGAATAGATTGTCTCACGATCCACTGGTCAACACACTTGTAACATCCAACCCATAAAACAAATATGAGGCAAACACCATCCCATATAACTCAAAAATGTATATCGTTACAACGCAAACCGAAAATACATAAATCCACAACAACAACAAAAACATAGCACCACGCTATGACAACTAGAACCACAAAGACAAAGAAGCTCACTCGACGACCTGCTTGTCGAACCACTTCCTGAACTTCAGCTTCATCTTTGCCTCTGGCTCCCAAGTCTCCTCCTCTGTGCCACTACAGTCCCACAAGACTCTCAACAATGGCACCCTCTTGTTCTGCAGAACCTTGACTCCCCTCTCGAGAATCCTCACAGGAACCGCCGGAACTGTCATATCTGGCTGAAGATCCTCTGGAATCTTGATAACAGGTTTTTCAATTTCGATTAAGATAAACCCTAGCTATGCATGTCGTTGTAGGATTTAAGATGTCAGTCCGAAATGGGAATAGATGAAAACAGTTTAGGATTATGCAGCAGCGAATGCAAGTCAAGACAAATGGGTTTTTAAGAAGACACAGAACTAATCTGTCAATCTAATGCAATTTTAAGTAAAAGGCGGAAAGTAAAAGCGATGAACTAAGGCTAGCTCGATCGAGTTAAGCTAAAACATAACAAGGTAGCTCGATCGAGTTAAGCTAAAATAAAGCAAAGAAGAAACTAAGGTAGCTCGATCGAGTAGAGCTAAAACGGGACAAAGGTAGCTCGATCGAGGGGCCCGAAGTTTGCACAAAACAAGAAGAGATTGACTCAATCGAGTCAAAGTAAAACAAGACTAAAACAGAGTAAAAACGTGAGTAAGACTGGTATGGAAAACATAGGCTCAGGGACGGGGTAGACAATCATAGAGAACCTAATACTAATCAATGATGCTTCCTAAATCAACATGAATACTATTTATCCCTTGGCCATGGAATCTCGAGGTCGTTATCCCACTCCCGTGGCATTACAAAACCGCCAATCCGGTTCAATCCCGCTAGCCAACTGTCGTTAGAGCGTGTGTCATGAATCAGATAGCATTAACGAACAGATCCCTGCTATGCCCTAGAAGCTCCTTGTGCAACCACTAATCCTCTGCTGGGCTTAATCCGATGCTCAACTAAGCGGGTCAGGCCGGGAGCATCTAGGATCGAATCCACCAGGGTCAGTGGCTGGATCGCATAGAGCATGACCCAGCAGAGAGGGACAATGGATTAAAACCTTAAGGAACATAGATTAAGCATAAAGATTCTCTAAATTATCCATCCCTAAGCCTAAGTGGTGATTTACTCACTAATCATATCAGAATTCGAAATCATAACAGAATAAGCTAAAACAGACATAATATGAAAGATTAGAAAAAGATTAACAACTTTTATTAAATAAGCAAATGCAAAATGTGAATAACAAAGTCTAGATCTACAAATTAAAAGACAGAAAGCATAAGGAAATAAAACTGAGTTTTTCTAGCTAAAAAGCGAAAAAGGAGAAGAGGAGACTGTGGATTTGGTTTGGAGCCCTTTTATAGGCAAGGCAGCTAGGGCTTCAGTCAATGGGAAACCGCCTTAGTCTACTCGATCGAGTCGCTTGGTCGAGGCGCCTCTTTGGCCTAGCTCGGTCGAGGCGCTTGATCGAGGCGCCTTTTTGGCCTAGCTCGGTCGAGGCACTTGGTCGAGGCGCTCCTTTGGCTTAGCTCGGCCGAGCTGCTTGGTCGAGGCGTACATCTTGCGTAGCTCAGTCGAGCTGGTTGGTGAAGGTAGACTCCCTTTTCTTCCAATGCATTGACTTCGCTCCAAAGTGCTCCAAAACACCTGCCAAGGATACCAAACATGAAAATGCATGCAATGCACTTCCTAGAACAACTAAGTATGCATACTAATAAGAAAGTGCAAAGAAATGCTACTAAAGATGGATGAAAGTATGCAAAGTGGTCTAAACATGATGCTAAAAGAGTATGAAATATGAATGCATCAACACCCCTAAACTGATCCTTTGCTTTCACAGTTGATATAGCCAAAACATGCCAGCAAAAACGGTTTGATCAATGTCCAGGTTTAAGATTCTAGAGTGCATCATGGTGAGAGTTACTTCTAAAAATCCTAGCCATGCTTAACAAGATCAATTAAACTTCACAGTCAATCAAACCATTCAATCATATCAGCACATCCCTTTAACATTCATTAAACAAAACAGTGAACCAATCTTATGCAAATCTAAACAACTCATTTGGCCAAGGGTGATGGTTAAGAGACAAAGATGGTCCCTTTCAAATGCAAATAACGGTTTATAAACATGGATCTCTCAAAGAAAATGAACAAGCATCAGCAAAAGGCTAAGAGTTAGAACCAAGGATGATACAAGAGCAGAAATTCCTTCTACCCAGACCACACTCGATCGAGTCTAAACCCAGAACCCAGAAACAAAGAACCAACTCCTATCTACCCTTTAGGCAATGTCTTTAGACACAGAGGAGTACTTGATCACTTTTTCTTTCTTTTTCTTTGTACTTAGCCAAGGGAGAGGTTTTTCTTATCATACTCTAGTGGTTTGGGACTCTTATACTTAGGGAACTTTTCTTTTCTTTTCAAACACTTGAGGCTTATGCCTTCTTTTCTTAAACACTAAGAACCCTTTTCTTTTTCTTTATACACTTCCCAAACCTTTACTAGACTTTCATGAGACACAAACCAACTCCCTGGTCTTAACCACAACTCTTTTTCTTTTCTTTTCCCAGAACATAAAACACACTGCCCAAGCCCAAATGAACACCCCCAAACTTAGCCTAAGCTGATCCTAAGAACGGACCAAAATCTACACAAAAACCCCTGCTCTTGTCGGTTTAAACTCAACACCATTTGCCGAGCATATTCAAAATAAGAACTCACAAACACACAAGAACAGCAAAGGGTTTGAAAGAAAGGCTAGGGTAAGGGTGGGGTCTGCTACTTGGACAAACAAGAGTGGATAAAATGGGAAAAGAATGTCCAAGTATGTATTAATATCCATGAGTTACTTATCAATGCATGAAATGGTAATTAAGAGTCAAGATTATGGTCCAAATATATAGGGAGATGCATCAATTCACAGCAATGGTTTAAATGAGATGTGCATGTCATGATATGATCTGGTTAAACATGGTTCTACCTTAACTCTTCATTCTCACCGTAATGCACAAAAGATTCAAGAACCAGGGCATAGATCAAAGCGCATGAGATGGCATATTTACAAGGTCATATCAACAATCCAATGTGAATGCATACCTATATGATGCATATTAGACTCGATCTTAAAAATGTGAATGCAACTACATGAATATTTTTGAGATTTTTCGAATTTTTTTTCAATTTTTAGTGGTTTTCTATGACTTAGATGTATGCAGACTCAAGAGATGAAAAATTGAAACTAAGAACATAGAACACAATGTCAAATGGCTCTCAGACCCTCCCCCAAACTTAAATTACACAGTCTCTTGTGTAACAGAAGTATAAAAGAAAGAATGAGAGCAAAATAAAACATAATGCAGGCGGTATGTATAGGGAGAGTCGTGTGTTTGGTACCTCAGTGATAGCCAAAAAGATCGGCTATGATGTCGTCCCTCTCTGATGGGGGGAGTCTACCGTCTGGAGCGCTGTATTCGACCATTGCGGCTCGACCGTACTCGCTGCTGTAGTCAAAGTGTTGAGATGCGCCTTTTACTTTGCCTCGATCGAGTCCGGTGTGAAGGTCAGCTGGCGCTTGTTTGAGTTGCTCGATGAAGTCTGGCTGAGCTCGATCGAGTCCACCCGTGAAGTCACTGTGGTGCGAGCTAGAACTTCTCCTTTTCTTCTGTCTTCGCCGCTCTGCTTCTCTGGGTTCAAAGGAGGAGGATCGTGGTGGCTCTTGAGTGGAGGGGCGCCTGGCTGTGTGGATAAGTGAGCGGCTTCTCCTAAAGGGTGGGGGAGGGTGTCTCCTTGTGGTGGAATGCTTCACCTTCCTCTCAAGGTTCTTAATGGTCTTTGCCATGCTTCCCACTGTCTTCTTCAACTGATCCACTGTCTTGGCTCGCCACTTGTTCAACTTTTGGAGGAGGCCTATGCGTTTATGAGCCGCTACCACTGTTGGACTGCTTCCTTGGCAAGGGTAGTATTCAAAGTAGTACCTTTCTGGTTCAGCCATCTCCTCATCTGCTTGGATATCTTCTTCCATTGGCTCTGGGGCCGCTTGCCTTCCTCCCTGGTGATATAGGGCATTTTGCGGATGGTGGAAGTCGACATTCCTCCCGTTCCTGAACTTGGTGTGCGCTTGGTTGGGCAGGAGTATCTTGGCTTCCCCTCCATCTGGATGATTGATATCATCATATTTTGCATGTTTTCACTAAGTATTTATTGGTATTTTCAAAAGATTTCAATAAGGTTCTATGCCTTTAGAGGTAGTTTTCTCGTATTTGTTGGTTTTGGAGTCTTAACAGGTTAAAACATCAAAAAGGATTCAAAAAGGAGCAAAAGAGCCTCAAACCATGATCCATGCAAGTTTCCAAGTCAAGAGCATCAATATAACTCCGTTTGTCCGATTCTCGCATTTGGACAGAACCGGAGCATCCGAAAGATAACCGCGGCAAGGGGTCTTACCGACGTCCAAAAATCATGATCTTGGTCTTGCTGGATAGATATTTGCGTCATGCATCACGAAGAAGTGGATTCAAGTCATTTGGATCAACCATCACGAAGATACTCTTTTTCTCCCAAGACGTGTCCGCCAGGCGAGGAAACGAAGCCCATGGAGACTTGGCGCCACTAAATGGCCCGGGATGCAGCGGCATGGACCTTGTCTCGACTTAGCACAATCCCAGCTTTCTTTTGGTGGTTCACTTGCCCTAAACCCGGTCTGATCACGTCGCAAATCATCAATGCCGGTTAACCGGAAAGTTTCCTTTTTCGACACTTAACAAACCTAGCGACTTCTACCTTATAAATACGAGTTTTTAGCCTCAGAAAAAGGGGGAGAGCGTGTGCGCCGTCAGAGGAGAAGAGAGAGCTGTCCTAGAAGCAGAGAGAAGAGGTTTTCTCAAGATCCAAGACGCACACACACTTGTTCTTAACAAATCCTTACACTTGTTCTTTCTCTTTGACTTTTGTATTGAATCCGAGAGAGTATTGAGGAGGAATCGACCTTGTTCTTCGACCTAGAGAAGCTTTCTTCACCCTTTCTCTCTTTTTCATTACTTATCATGTCTATACTCATCATGCCTTGTGTTAATCGCCCCATGATCGAGTAGTTCCCCGCTAGGTTAAGGGCTAAACCGAAAGGGCTCATGAATTTGTTAACTTGATCTTTTGAGTTGGGATAATTTATTTGGTTTCATCACCTTTACTTGAGCATAATGCCGCTTGCTTTTCTGATCTACTAGCATCGGATCTTGGGTCAATATACTCTCCAAAAGCTTGTTATATTACCGGACTTAGTATTTGGTGAGCGGTGAATCATAACCACCGAAAGATGAGTTGTGAATCACCGTGAACAATTATAACTTGAACACCTTTAATCCATGTTTTCAACTTGTAATAACCATCGAAAGTTGAGTCTATTAGGTTGATTTAACATAGTAGTTTGATCCACGAAAGTGGGATAACTATACCTTTGTGTTATGAGTTCATGAACGGTTTCTATTATATCCCTTCCATTTGATTAACTTGTTAATGATTCATGATTGCCTTGAGGTTAGCCCAATGCCTAGTATCTCCACTTATTGATTTCCATTCTCTCTACTTGTTTGCTATTTTCATTCTAGTTAAAATCCGAACCAAACACCATTTTGTTTTAGCTTGATTCAACCTCCTTACAATTTGTAGTACAACCGATAGGTCCTTGTGGATTCGATCCCATCTATACTTACCTCGTTGCTGTGCACTTGCAGGTAGCTCTAGTGGGTAAAACTTGAAGCAATCCCACGCTCACATCAAGTTTTTGGCGCCGTTGCCGGGGACCTTCTTGTCTACAAGTTTGGACTAGAATCTAGACTAAAACGTTTTTCCTTTGTTTTGTCACTTAACATTTTTCTTTAGTTTGTTTTCAAGCTCTTGTAGGTACAACTTGAGCTGACCTATGGATCAGGAAGCACATGATCAAGGGCCGCCGCTTGGTGTTTTTCTTGGAGCAAATCGCATTGATGACCACCCTTTGATTGGAGTTCAAAACCGTTTACCGCAAAACGGCAATGAACCGGAGCTCGACATTGACGGGCCGGCGCATCAACCACCCCAAGACGACCACCGAGAGGGGCAAAATCAAGAGTACATTGGAGATAGTGACTCCAGACCAGAGCTTCTACAAAGCCGTAGCCCCATCCGGATGCAAGACGGCCAACGTTATGAGATTAAGCCGCGGGTTATCGCATTGGCAAAGCAAAGTCAATACCATGGACTTCTTGAGGAGGATCCTTTGGATCATGTTGATTCTTTTGAGGAGTTGTGCAGCACTACAAGCGCCAATGGAGTTCCAGTGGACTACCTGAGGTGCCGGCTCTTTGCTTTCACTTTGGCGGGCAAAGCACTTAGATGGCTAAAATCTTTGCCATCTCGCTCAATCAACACATGGATGGAGTTCAAAAAGGCTTTTCTAGGACAATTCTACACCAAACAAAGGGCAACCTTGATGAGGAGCAAAATCTCAGGTTTCCAGCAAGGGCCTATAGAGCCATACCATGAAGCTCTAGAACGTTTCAAGGAATACATAAGAGATTGCCCACAACACGGCTTTTCGGATGTCAATCTATGGAACACCTTCTATGATGGGATTAGGCGAGAGTACAAGCTATGCCTTGACATAGCTAGCAATGGGGACTTCATGAGCAAGACCATTGAAGAAGCAAAGACATTGATAGACAACTTGGCGGCCAGTGATAGCAAGAACCAGCCGAGCTATGAGGAAACCATTAAGGCGATCAACACAAGACCGGAGCAAACCGAGTTCAAGGAGATCAAATCCATGATCTCTAAACTTTTGGAGAGGCAACCGAGGCAATTCCAAGTCTTTGAAGACAGCCAACCCTTGGATGAGGAGATGGACCGGGAGATCTTTGGCGATCTTCAAAGAGACGTGAACTTCATCAGCAAACATGAACCCGGAGAAAGAAGTCTTATGCCATTTCTCAACACACAAGACCGTTACTATGGTGAAAAGAATTCTTCTAGCTACCCTTTTCAGCACTCCAATCATCAGCTCATGCACATCCCTAAGGTGACCTTACCTAACCCGGGGCACCAGCCGATGCATAGAGACAATCAAGAAGGTGATCTTAAATCTTATATCTACGAGTTCATGCATGAGCAAAGGCAAGCCAACAAGGAGATTCATGAGAAGATACACCACATGTACTATGACCTGAATAGTAAGTTTGATTCTCTTGAATCCCACGTAAAGCGGCTTGATCTCCAAATAGCCCACATCGCCGGTTCAATCAAGAGGCCAATCGGAGTCCTTCCCGGCCAACCCGAGGTAAATCCAAGAAAAGAGCACATTGCCGCCATCACTCTTAGGAGTGGGACGCAACTAGATGAGGTGCAAATGCCGGAGGGAATTGAGAAGGAGTCGACCCAGCACACAATCGTGATAGATGAGAATGAACCGGAAGACAACAATGCGGCCAATGGAGAGTTAGAAGAAGAAATCATCCCACCGGTGATATCTCGAGTGTACAAGCCGAAACCACCCTTCCCTAGGGTTGTGAAGAAGCCTAAGAAGGAGAAGGAGCAAGCAAAGCTAAGAGATCTCGTGAGCCAGCTAAGTGTTAGGCTACCATTTGTTGACGCTTGCATGATCATACCGTCTTTAAAAAAATACATGAAGAGTATCTTGACAAGCAACCTAAGCTTGGAAGAAGGTGTGATGCTGATAACTCAAGAATGCAGTGATGTGCTTCAAAACCAAACAACGGAGAAGCTTGATGATCCGGGCAGCTTTGTGCTATCTTGTCAAATCGGAGGTACCACTTTCAAGCGATGCCTTTGTGACTTGGGTTCTAGCGTGAATTTAATGCCTTACACGGTGGCCAGACGTCTTGGGATAACTAATTTCAGACCAACAAAGATTCAACTAGTCTTTGCGGATCGATCGGTTAGAAGACCGGTTGGAATTGTAACCGATGTTCAAGTCATGATCGGTAAATGTTCCATACCGGCTGATTTTGTGGTGTTAGAGCTTGATCAAGAGCCTAGAGACCCCTTGATCCTTGGACGACCATTCTTAGCCACCGCCGGTGCCATAATTGACGTCAAAGGAGGAAAGATCGACTTGCATTTGGGAGACCTCGTGATGAAATTTCAAGTGGACAAGTCACTCGGCAAGCCGACAATAGACGGGCATTCGTTTTTGCTGGACAACATGAGCGAGGTTTCTGAAGGTATCTATCAAGAGCTCATCCGGAATGACCCATTAGAGATAGCGTTAACCGGGGGTGAAGGAGATAACGACCATTTGAATGGAGAAGCACACCGGCTGACCAAGATTCTAGATGGCGCCGCCACTTATGACAAACTAGTAGCGTATATCAGCTTGGGGGAGGATGTAAAGAAGCCGGGAGCAACTAAGTACCTCACCAAAGCTTCGAATGATCCTTGGAGCGAGCATAGAGCACCCAAGGTTGAGCTTAAAGAGCTTCCAGTTGGACTAAGGTATGCGTTTCTCGGACCTAATAATACATATCCGGTCATTATCAATTCAAACCTAACCAATGTGGAGACGGCTCTATTGCTTTGTGAGTTGAGAAAACACCGTAAAGCCCTTGGGTATACCCTTGAGGATATCACGGGCGTCTCTCCGGATCTATGCGTGCATTGGATACACCTTGAGGACGAGTCAACATCGTTCATAGAGCACCAAAGGAGATTAAACCCGAACTTAAAAGATGTTGTGAAAAAGGAGATAATGAAACTCTTAGACGCGGGGATCATATATCCAATCTCGGATAGTACGTGGGTAAGTCCGGTGCATGTGGTCCCTAAAAAGGGAGGAGTCACGGTGGTAAAGAACGAGAATGAGGAGCTGATCCCCACTAGAACAATCATCGGCCACCGAATGTGCATCGACTACCGCAAGCTCAATACCGCGACCCGGCTTGGTGGTGTCGCCATGCTAACCACCCTTACTATTGTTTTCTAGATGGCTATTCAGGTTTTTTCCAAATACCAATCCATCCGGATGACCAAGAGAAGACAACATTTACATGTCCTTATGGCACGTTCGCTTACCGGCGAATGCCTTTTGGATTGTGCAATGCCCCGGCCACATTCCAAAGATGCATGATGTCTATCTTCACCGACTATATAGAAGACATAATGGAGGTATTCATGGATGACTTTTCAGTTTATGGCTCATCCTTTGATACTTGTTTATCAAATCTTAGTAAGGTTCTCAAAAGATGTGAGGAGCAACATCTTGTCCTCAATTGGGAGAAATGTCATTTCATGGTGAGAGATGGGATAGTGCTTGGCCACCGGATATCAGAGAGAGGGATTGAAGTGGATAAAGCAAAGATAGAAGTCATGGTGACCTTAGAACCGCCAAAGAATGTAAAGGGAGTAAGGAGCTTCCTCGGACACGCCAGTTTCTATAGGAGATTCATCCAAGATTTCTCCAAGATCGCACGACCATTGACTCAGCTCTTGTGCAAAGATATCCCATTTGAATTCGACGATGATTGCCTCACGGCTTTCAAGAAGATCAAGGCAGCACTAATAAGCGCACCGGTTGTACAATCACCGGATTGGGAGCTCCCGTTTGAGATTATGTGCGATGCAAGTGACTATGCTGTTGGTGCTGTGCTAGGACAAAGGAAGGAGAAGAAGCTTCATGTCATTTACTATGCAAGCCGGACCTTGGATGAAGCACAATGCAACTACGCCACCACTGAGAAGGAGCTGCTCGCTATTGTCTTTGCGTTTGAGAAGTTCCGATCTTACCTTGTCGGATCTAAAGTGATCGTTCACACCGACCATGCTGCCCTCAAATACCTCCTATCCAAGAAAGATGCAAAACCACGTCTCATAAGGTGGATTCTCTTACTACAAGAGTTTGACTTAAAGATCGTCGATAGAAAAGGTGCGGAGAATAGTGTAGCCGACCACCTCTCCCGGATGCGGATAGAAGAGCAGCTCCCCATAAACGACTCGTTGCCAGAAGAAACGGTCTATTCCGTCAGCGCCATACCAATCACAAGGATCACCAGTGCACCACCACCCGTTCCGGACAAGAGAGTCGCCCTCGGTACACCTTGGTATGGCCACATAGCAAACTACCTTGCAGCCGACATTGAACCTCCGCAGTTTTATGGCTACAAGAAGAAGAAGTTCTTAAAAGACATACGGTTCTACTTTTGGGACGAGCCGTACCTCTACAAGAAATGCCAAGATGGGATGTTCAGAAAATGTGTCCCGGAGGAAGAAATCCCGGGAATACTTCATGGTTGTCATGGATCGGCTTATGCCGGCCATTTTGCCACATTCAAGACGGTTTCAAAGGTTTTACAGGCCGGTTTCTGGTGGCCAACAATGTTCAAAGATGCTCAGGTATTCATTTCAAAATGTGATGCTTGTCAAAGGATGGGTAACATTAGCAAAAGAAATGAGATGCCCCAAAACTTTATCCTAGAGGTAGAAGTCTTTGACGTGTGGGGAATTGATTTCATGGGACCCTTTCCCACGTCTTTTGGAGACCAATACATCCTCGTGGCTGTTGACTATGTGTCCAAGTGGGTGGAAGCTATTGCCGCCCCGACAAACGACTCTAGTGTCGTTATCAAGCTGTTCAAATCGGTAATCTTCCCGAGGTTTGGAGTGCCGCGAGTTGTGATTAGTGATGGCGGTTCCCACTTCATAAACTGAGTGTTTGCCAAACTATTGAGAAAATATGGGGTTAGACACAAGGTTGCAAGCCCGTATCACCCACAAACAAGCGGACAAGTGGAGATTTCCAATAGAGAGCTAAAGAGCATCCTCCAAAAGACAACCGGGAAAACAAGGAAGGACTGGTCAGCCAAGTTAGATGACGCTCTTTGGGCTTACCGGACAGCCTTCAAGACACCACTAGGAACAACACCTTTCCATCTTGTTTACGGGAAAGCGTGCCACTTACCAGTAGAGCTGGAGTATAAGGCGGCTTGGGCGGTCAAGGAGCTTAACTTCAATCTCAAAACCGCAGCTGAGAGGCGCTTGATTCAACTGAATGAATTGGAAGAGATAAGACATCTGGCATACGAGAACACAAAGATTTACAAAGAGAGAACTAAGGCGTTTCATGACCGAAAGATAGTACCAAAGTCTTTCGCTCCAAACGACCAGGTTTTGCTCTTTAATTCACGGCTCAAGCTCTTTCCCGGTAAACTCCGCTCAAGATGGTCCGGTCCGTTCAAAATTAAAGAGGTGAAACCATATGGAGCAGTGGTTCTTTGGGACCCTAGTGGAGGAGACTTCACTGTCAACGGACAGAGGCTAAAGCCGTACTTAGCAAACACGGACAAAGGAGAAGAAGAGGTCATCCCCTTAGCCGATCCACCTCACGACTAAAACCATCAAGAGTCAAGCTAGATGACTTTAAAACAAGCGCTTTGTGGGAGGTAACCCACACGGTATCTTTCTTTTCCTTTTTCATTTTTAGTTTTTACATCATTATTGTATGCATTTTGTTAGGATGAGAAACCAAGAGGAGACCAAACAAGAAAATGTCCCACCCGTTCATCCCACCCTTGTCCGAACCAACACCACGGAGCGGGCAACGGCTGGGAATACTAAAGGAAGGAAGCAGAATCATTTCGGTCAAAGAAGATCACAAAACGGTCGAGTAGAATTAAAGATATTCCATCCGGGGTAATTTTCTCGGCCACACGGGTGCAACGGTAGACCAATTTGCCCTACCTCACAATCCGTGTTACCAAATTCCACCAAACTTCACAGGCGACCAGACAATACCATATTGGTCGGCAAATCCAAAAGATAGGACGGAGAAATGTGAACGGATGAGGAAATACGCACGAATGCCACATCCGGTCGATGGCGGGTAACCCAAGGCCGACAAAAACCAAAATCACGGCATGGCGACACCACCACCTGGAAATGAATTCTTGGAGCATCCAAATCACTATTCCAAAAGAAAATCATGGAACGAACGAGCCAAATTCGAGGAGGGTCAAAAATCTCTTTCCGGGGCCGATTAGACCACGTTGTGAAGGAAGTTTCACACCGCTCATCCATTTGACTTCAAACTTCACCAGTGCTCATAAAATATGAAGTTGGTCGGTGGAATTTCAAGCTCGGTCAGGAAATTCATCATCGTTTGAGCTGTGGCCAATTGCACCATCATCCGGTCGACCGGAGGGACCACCAAATGATGCAACTCCCAAACCGCTCGTTTGTTTGACCTGAAACTTTACCACTGCTCCTACAATATATGATTGGTCGGTGGAATTTCAAGATAGGTCGACGAAATGTTGACGGTTCGAGCTGTGGTCCATCCCATCACCTTACGGCCGTCCGAGAGATCCACCCGACACAGGATTTTCACATTTGCTCGACCAAACGATCTGAAACTTCACCAGCGGCTCTAAAACATCATATTGGATGGTAAATTTTCAGTCCCGTTCATAAAATTCTTAACGGTTTGTCATGTGGCTCATAGCACATTTCGGGTCGACCGAATGAGACGTACACGACCGAAATGCAAACCAAAGGAATTCGGGCCTTGACCTTCATCACTTACCGACCCATCCTGCCTACAGAGGAGCCCCAATCAGTCATATGACCCTGATCTTCATAGCAATTGGTCATCACTTGGTACCATCATTCTAACCTTTCCCTTTTTCAAATTTATTCCGTATTTCACCTCTCTTAATCTGATTTTTCTTACACCGGGACGGTGCAAGTTAAGTCTGGGGGGATTATACTAATAAGTTTGTTCATTTTGACATTTTTGTTTGCATTGTTTTCATCTCATCGAGTCGTTTTTATTGAGTCAAAACTTTTGTCGAGAATTATGACTTTATCTTGGACCTAACCATTGTTGTGCATGCGTTTGAGTGACCATTGATCAGTATTTGGCAATCTACTTCATCACATGTGCACCATGAGTGGATCGATCTACCAAAAACGTCCACATCTCCAAGGGCTTAAGAAGGATACATCTTTGACTCCGCACCTTAATGAACTTAACCTTCTCAGCTAGGGGCTTGGTTTTACAAAGGGTACGACTCCTCATCCTCACCAAATAGTGAAAGTCTATGTGAGTTCGGTTTCCCCTCTCTCTCCCCTTCAAATTTAAGAAAAAGCACCAAGGTCCAAGTAACCGAGGATTAGGTGGCAACCACCATCAATACTCGCGTCCATGGAAGACCTTTTGATCCAAGTAACCGGGGATTAGGTGGCAACCACCATCAATACTCGCGTCTATGGAAGATCCACCAAAAACCTCCACAAAGAGGAGAAGAAGTCGAATAAAAAATACTATGCTACCCTAAAAAAGGGATGAATCGACTTAAGAAGTGAGAAGAGAGAGAGGTGAAACAAGAGCCAAGACATGTGCCTTATAAAAGAGGATGGGTAAGAGTCTATAACCCCTTTGATCGATACTCCCTAGTTGAGACCACACCTTTAGAAACTAAAGGAGTCAAAGGTGGAGAATTTGGATGGCCTAAAGAGTAGTGGATTGCTTTGGGATGATTGCAAAACTCATGGTATGTACTGTGTTGTTCTTAATTCTAAATGCCATTGCTGTTTTATGTGGATCACTAAGATAAATGTCGACATGGATTTCCAAAAAGATTTAAGAGTTCTCACGTTTTCAAACCTCTTTTCCTTTCTTAGTTTGCTTGAGGACAAGCAAAGGCTAAGTCTGGGGGAGTTGATATCATCATATTTTGCATGTTTTCACTAAGTATTTATTGGTATTTTCAAAAGATTTCAATAAGGTTCTATGCCTTTAGAGGTAGTTTTCTCGTATTTGTTGGTTTTGGAGTCTTAACAGGTTAAAACATCAAAAAGGATTCAGAAAGGAGCAAAAGAGCCTCAAACCATGATCCATGCAAGTTTCCAAGTCAAGAGCATCAATATAACTCCGTTTGTCCGATTCTCGCATTTGGACAGAACCGGAGCATCCGAAAGATAACCGCGGCAAGGGGTCTTCCCGACGTCCAAAAATCATGATCTTGGTCTTGCTGGATAGATATCTGAGTCATGCATCACGAAGAAGTGGATTCAAGTCATGTAGATCAACCATCACGAAGATAATCTTTTTCTCCCAAGACGTGTCCGCCAGGCGAGGAAACGAAGCCCATGGAGACTTGGCGCCACTAAATGGCCCGGGGTGCAGCGGCATGGACCTTGTCTCGACTTAGCACAAGCCCAGCTTTCTTTTGGTGGTTCACTTGCCCTAAACCCGGTCTGATCACGTCGCAAATCATCAATGCCGGTTAACCGGAAAGTTTCCTTTTTCGACACTTAACAAACCTAGCGACTTCTACCTTATAAATACGAGTTTTTAGCCTCAGAAAAAAGGGGGAGAGCATGTGCGCCGTCAGAGGAGAAGAGAGAGCTGTCCTAGAAGCAGAGAGAAGAGGTTTTCTCAAGATCCAAGACGAACACACACTTGTTCTTAACAAATCCTTACACTTGTTCTTTCTCTTTGACTTTTGTATTGAATCCGAGAGAGTATTGAGGAGGAATCGACCTTGTTCTTCGACCTAGAGAAGCTTTCTTCACCCTTTCTCTCTTTTTCATTACTTATCATGTCTATACTCATCATGCCTTGTGTTAATCGCCCCATGATCGAGTAGTTCCCCGCTAGGTTAAGGGCTAAACCGAAAGGGCTCATGAATTTGTTAACTTGATCTTTTGAGTTGGGATAATTTATTTGGTTTCATCACCTTTACTTGAGCATAATGCCGCTTGCTTTTCTGATCTACTAGCATCGGATCTTGGGTCAATATACTCTCCAAAAGCTTGTTATATTACCGGACTTAGTATTTGGTGAGCGGTGAATCATAACCACCGAAAGATGAGTTGTGAATCACCGTGAACAATCATAACTTGAACACCTTTTATGCATGTTTTCAACTTGTAATAACCATCGAAAGTTGAGTCTATTAGGTTGATTTAACATAGTAGTTTGATCCACGAAAGTGGGATAACTATACCTTTGTGTTATGAGTTCATGAACGGTTTCTATTATATCCCTTCCATTTGATTAACTTGTTAATGATTCATGATTGCCTTGAGGTTAGCCCAATGCCTAGTATCTCCACTTATTGATTTCCATTCTCTCTACTTGTTTGCTATTTTCATTCTAGTTAAAATCCGAACCAAACACCATTTTGTTTTAGCTTGATTCAACCTCCTTACAATTTGTAGTACAACCGATAGGTCCTTGTGGATTCGATCCCATCTATACTTACCTCGTTGATGTGCACTTGCAGGTAGCTCTAGTGGGTAAAACTTGAAGCAATCCCACGCTCACATCAATGATCAAAGTTGTAAACATACTTCCCTTGTACCTCCTTATACTCCAATATCTTAGCTCTTTTGAGGTAAGGGATGTCCAGCCAACCATGTGCCACACAAGCTGAACCACCAAGGTCTACATCACAAGCGATTAGGATGGGTGTGACGATCCTGCCTACAAACAGAGAAGGCTTGACGATTTGTTGCGGTAGGTGTAGACTGTCTCCTGATAAGACATTAGCTGATCCAAGAAAGGAACTAGGAGTCCTATATCTGAGGTATCTCCTTTGATTTCTACTCCACCTCTCAGCAACTTGACAACTGGTTTGAGACCCTGATCCAGAAGCTGCAGCTCACCCTCAGTGACATGTCCCGTCACGGTCATAGCAAAGAATGTGCTGGCTAGTGCCTTGTGAACATAGCGCAAAACAGGGCTCCTAATCTCAGCGCTTTTGGATCGGGATGGAGTGTATGTTCCTCTGGCTATTGTCTTCCACAAAGCGATCAGCTCATTCTCCTCACACTCCACTGCTGTGTCTTGTCCACTCTTGAAGCCAAACAAATTATCCAACTCCTTGTAAGAGAGAGAGTATTCTCTGCCGTTGATTCTAAAACAGATCCGGCCCAGACCTTGGTTGTCCCTCTGCATACATTCGCATGAACTGCTCAAGTCCCATGCTTTTGAAGATAAGCTCCACATCCTTACAGATTCCTAGGCTGTCCATGGCCTCTACTTGTGGGTATCTTGTTCCCATGAAGATGTGTTCCTTGAGCAGACTGTAAACGATCTCAGACTTAGACTGCTCCCTCTCTTCTGGTTCCTCTCCACCACACTCCTCATCACCGTCATTATGTGCTTGCTCTCCAGCCTCTTCCCTTTCATCCATTGGATCCTCAACCGACTTAACTGGCCGCTTGCCTCTAGCCTTCTCCGTTCTCTTCCTTTGTGTCTCACTAGCTTCAATCCGTTCCTCCTCAATGTCCATTGGTTCTGGCTCAACCGGTTCAGCAATCTACTCTGCCCTTATTGGTTGGCGCTGGCTCTTGCTCCTCCTTAATGCATTTTCCCTGAAAAGATTAAGTTAAGCAACATTAGCTCTGAAATTAACAGACTCGACCATGCGCAGCCGCTCACTCGATCGAGTTAAGGCGCGGCTGAGTCAACTCGGTCAAGCACTCGGTCGGGTCAACTCGATCAAGCACTCGGTCGGGTTAACTCGGTCGAGTCAACTCCGGTGAGTCAACTCGAGCGAGTCAAATCAAAACCGTGTACTCGAGCGAGTCAACTCGGCATAGAGAGGATCGAGCCTAAATTGAAGATCAGCATGGTCTACGGTGCGAAAATGGCTAACTGGCTAAAGTACAGCAAGAATTCACCTTCACTAAACCGTTTCTATAAGAACAAGCAACTTAGATTCAACAAAAATTCCAGGTTAAGAACGTCAAGAACATGCAAGAGGATATATAACAAGCGATTTCAACAAAGTCATGAGAGGATAAGAGAAAATCGAATTTAAACCTTGATTTCTGGCGGATTAAACCGGCTATAGGCCTTGAAAACATGATTGATGCAAGAAAATCAAGACAATGCAAGAGATTATGAAGAAAGAAGGGGCGAGTTTTCTTAGTTTCTAGAGAGAAGGAAGAGAGAAAAATGAGAGAGAGAGATGAGAGAGACTCGATCGAGTGAAAATTTGTGGTGAGGGAGGAGAGAGGTGGTCTCGATCGAGTTTGTAAAGGGGAGAAGGATAAAAGATGTGTGGTTAGGAAGGAGAGAGGGAGACAAAATTAGGGGAATATCTTTCAAAGATAAGGACCAAGTGGACCCAAGTTAGTATGTGGGAAACAAGTGAGGGTCCACTTCAGAAAAACGGTCATGATCATGAAAATTCAAAATTCAAAGGAGAGGAGCGTTTTAACCTCGAGTCGATCGAGTTAACGGTTCTGGTTAACGCACGTGTGCCCCACTCGATCGAGTTAATGACAAATTCGATCAAGTCCATCATCCTTGTTTGAGTTGGATCCCACCTGGCTCAAACCTCATTCCTGACAAGACACACAAGAATAAGCAAAACTACAAAGCAATAATAAGGAAGAATTTAAAATATGTACAAGGATACGCATGGGACTTCCTCCCAAGTGAGCTTGTTTAAGGTCGCTAAGCTTGACCGTTCTTCCTCCGGCTAGTGGGGTTTGGAGTTAGGCCTGTCTTCAAGGGTGATAGACAGGACCTTAGAGAGAAGCTCTTTTAGCTGCATCGGATCGTTCTGGAACTCGGGGCTGACGATAGCCCTGGCACTCGAGAAGGGTTTAGACCTTCCCTTGAACTTGACCTTCTACTCAAGCTTTCCTCCCTTGAGTTCCAATGGTAACAGAGTCACCGTAGACGGAGATAGGGTAGAGGGAACGGGTTGAGGTTCCTTGGTTCTTTTCTTTTTACCCTTGCGGATAGCTTGTGAAACCATCCTCACCTCCTCCTGTTGAGCCCTTCCTAAGGGCTCAGTGAAAAATGCAAAAAGGCTCTCGCCATCAAAGATTCCCGGCTCATTCTCAACAGGCTCGGGAGGCGCACTATGCAGCTCATTTCCATACTCTATAATATCAGAACTAATCACATTGGATTGAAACTCCGCAGTTGTGATAGTTCCACAATACTCTATAGAAAAAGTCTTTAGTGGATATGAGACTTGGCCGTTCACATTGTGAAGGATCACCATCTTGTTGGGGAAATCGATGGAGGCTCCTGTTGTAGTGAGGAATGGGGTTCCAAGTATCAAAGGGACCTCCTTATGATCAACCATATTTAGAATAGTGAGATCTGTTGGTATGGCGCAACTCCCAATCCTCAGAGGGTAATCTAGGATAAGACCAAGTGGTGGTTTTGAGGAAGCATCGCCAAACATGATAGATGGACCAGGCTGCTTCATCAAACTCTGTGCATTCAGCCTCTTAACCATAACAAGCGAAATCAAGTTGACACTAGCTTCGGAATCAACAAGCGCATCATCGAGCTGCAAATGACCAAGAGAGCACGGAAGTGTGAATTTCCCCTGATCTTTGAGCTTGGGAATGACTATGAGGTTGGAGGTTTATAAACGGGTGGGATAGATTTCCTGGGTTCGGGTGGATGCTGACTCGATCGAGTCAGAAGATCATGGTGAGTAGTGGGTTCGATCGAGGCTCGCTTTTCAACTTCAGCGAGTGTAGTCTCTGATACAGCTGAACACTCAACATCACAACCGTAAAGAAGTTGTGTAATTTTCCTGTATGGCTCGTTCGTTCTCAGCAGCCTGTTCTTCATCAGCGTTGGAGTGGATGACATGACAATGGTCCTTGGGATTTTGAATGGCTTTCCCAGGAAGCTGACCAGGATGTGCTGTAGAAAAGGAGGCACCTTTGTTCTCAATGGTCGTCATCCTGGAGTTTAATGATTCAAGCTTGTTGTTGATCTCTGCAAGCCTCTTGCTTGTCTCCATAACTCCAGTCGCTTGACCTTGCAACAGATGCTGTATCATGGCCCTCATATCAGGTTCATGAACCTGTGGTGTATGATTCTGATGTGGAACAAACCCATGTGGTGCTCCTATATGCTGCTTCTGCTGATAACCGCCCTGATGGCCTTGCACAAACTGAGTCGTTGGAACAAAAACTTGCTGCTGAGGCTGACTCTGCTGCTGTTGAGGGGGGTACACTTGATCTTGAGGGTTGGCAACGTTGGTACTTCTGTTGGATAGGTTAGGGTTTGCTTTGTATGTGTAGTAACTCTTCTGGTATCCTCCTTGGGTGTTTTGCACATAGCTGACCTCTTCAACCTGCTCGTTCTCCCCTTCTTGGACTTGAACCAACTTCTTATCAGAAACAAAATGAACCTGCTTCATGCTGGATTGTGCCAGAATTAGCTTGTCAAGCTTCTCATTCAAAGCTTTAATATCCTTCTTCAGCTTGTCATCTGACTTGATCGAGCCCCTGTTGGTTCGATCGTACTCCTCGTTATAGTTTCAGTCCGAGCGAGCGATGTTCTCAACCAGCTCCCAACCGTCTTCAACATCCTGGTCCAAGAATTCACCATTACTAGCTGTGTCTACCATCTGTCTGTACTTTGGCAAAACGCCTCTGTACACGGTGCTGAGAAGGGATTCATTGCTGAACCCATGGTGTGGACACTGGCTGGTGTAACCCTTGAAATGCTCCCAAGCCTCAGAAAAGGTCTCTCCATTCTTCTGATGGAACCCAGAGATCTCACTGCGGAGCTTAGCAGTACGTCCGGTTGAAAAGAACTTGGCCAAAAACGCCTTCTTGCAGTCGTCCCAAGTGGTGATGGAACCGTGGGGTAGGTTCTTCTCCCACTGGTGTGCTTTCTCTCCAAGAGTGAGCGGGAACAAGCGCAGCTTGATGGCGTCTTCCGAAACGCCATTCATCTTGGTGAGGTTGCACAGACGGTCGAACTCATCCAGATGATCGATCGGATCCTCACAAGGCAAACCGTGGAACATTTTGTTCTGGACAAGGTTTATCATCCCCAACTTTATCTCGAAGTTGTTGTTTTGGACAGGGGGTGGGATGATCCCCTGCCTCTGCCTGTGTGTATTTGGAGCATCTCCTGCTCCAATGTGTCTGACTGGCCTTGCTCGAGCCTAACCATTACCCTGTGGGTCAGCCATGGTTTCAGCGAACTGCTCAGTCTCGGCCTGTCCTCTGAATTCTATCGATGTTGTCCAAATAATAAATCAAGTTGCCACTGCCTCTTGATCTGGTTTGCATACACTTGAAAAGGCAAAGACAAAAACCCAGATAGCAGAGTATATATATTCAAGTGGCTCACAAAGAACTTGATCTGGTTTGCGTACACCTGAGAATTCAAAGACAAAAACCCAGATAGCAGAGTATAGATAATCAAAAAGTAAACAAAGAACTTGAACTAGCTAGCTTGATATGATCGTGGCTAGCAAGGAACAAGAAGCTGAGGACGAGCCGGAGGTAGTAGGATCACTCGTTCTAGAGGAAGGGAGATGGCCAAGGAAGCTCATTCGCTCATTGCAGAAGGATCTCTCAATCTCCCGATGATCCAAGTCTTCAACATTGTCACTTTGAAGACTTCCCCCGGTAATGATAACTAAGTAACTTAGGTGAGGAGTCTGTACTCTTTTTCCCATGATTGAGTTTTGTCCCAATGGGTTTTCTCAGTATGGTTTTTAAAGAGGCAGATGAATCACTACGTCGAGTTACTTAGGAGTCATTGCCAATGGGTAATAATGTACAAGTCACTTTGGCTTAGTACTTAGACGCTTTGTTGTTTTATTTTAAACGCTTTGTTGTTTTATTTCAAACATCATGTTGTTTGGAGTTTCGATCTCTAGGGTGAATATATAAACCCATGAGTCGCCTCCTTTGTGATTCAGCGAAGAATTTACATGTATGAAGCAAAATTGAATTTTCTTCTCTCAATTTGATTCCTTGAATGCGTTCTTGAAATCCGAGTTTCTATACACGTTGTGATTTGAAACTCTTCTATCGGTTACAATCCATTTTATCACCCTTGATCATCCTCATCGAATCCTTAAATTCATCACAACTCACTCGATCACCATCCATACTCGCCTCGCTCAATCTCCATAGTCGTTACCCCTCAGCCATTGTTGCCTCGAGCTAACTCATTCATCCAACGTTGCCTCAAGCTAACGAGCCAACTATCTCTCAATCTCCCGATGATCCAAGTCTTCAACATTGTCACTTTGAAGACTTCCCCCGGTAATGATAACTAAGTAACTTATGTGAGGAGTCTGTACTCTTTTTCCCATGATTGAGTTTTGTCCCAATGGGTTTTCTCAGTATGGTTTTTAACGAGGCAGATGAATCACTACGTCGAGTTACTTAGGAGTCATTGCCAATGGGAAATTATGTACAAGTCACTTTGGCTTAGTACTTAGACGCTTTGTTGTTTTATTTTAAACGCTTTGTTGTTTTATTTCAAACATCATGTTGTTTGGAGTTTCGATCTCTAGGGTGAATATATAAACCCATGAGTCGCCTCCTTTGTGATTCAGCGAAGAATTTACATGTATAAAGCAAAATTGAATTTTCTTCTCTCAATCTGATTCCTTGAATGCGTTCTTGAAATCCGAGTTTCTATATACGTTGTGATTTGAAACTCTTCTATCGGTTACAATCCATTTTATCACCCTTGATCATCCTCATCGAATCCTTAAATTCATCACAACTCACTCGATCACCATCCATACTCGCCTCGCTCAATCTCCATAGTCGTTACCCCTCAGCCATTGTTGCCTCGAGCTAACTCATTCATCCAACGTTGCCTCGAGCTAACGAGCCAACAGTCGAAAATCGCTCATCCATCCTTCACTCGATCTAACGAGCGATCCATCTCTGACTCGATCGAGTCAAAGGCCATTCTACTTTTCTCGAGCCATCGAGCCATCAGCCTTCATCAGAGTTTGTCCAAGGGAGTTCGTGTCATAGCTACTGGAATCCTAAATGCAATGAAACTAAATCCCAAATCGGCAACGGCGCCAAATTGATAACAGGTTTTTCAGTTTCGATTAAGATAAACCCTAGCTATGCATGTCGTTGTAGGATTTAAGATGTCAATCCGAAATGGGAATAGATGAAAACAGTTTAGGATTATGCAGCAGCGAATGCAAGTCAAGACAAATGGGTTTTTAAGAAGACACAGAACTAATCTGTCAATCTAATGCAATGGAAAGTAAAAGGCGGAAAGTAAAAGCGATGAACTAAAGCTAGCTCGATCGAGTTGAGCTAAAACATAACAAGGTAGCTCGATCGAGTTAAGCTAAAATAAAGCAAAGAAGAAATTAAGGTAGCTCGATCGAGTAGAGCTAAAACGGGACAAAGGTAGCTCGATCGAGTAGAGCTAACACTACAAGAAATATACCCGATTTGCGACGGAATATATCGTCGCAATTCCGTCGCAAATCCTCATTTGCGATGGATTTGCGAAAAACTCGGTTCCGTCGCAAATCTTTCATCGCAATTACGTATCGTCGCAAATCCGTCGCAAGTTTGCATAGGAAACAACTCCGTCGCAAATTTGCGACGAAAATATTTCCATCGCAAACTTGCGATGGAAACTTGTCCATCGCAAATATGCGACCAATTTGCGACGGAATGGTCCGTCGCAAATTTGCGAGGGAAGTGATCCGTCGCAAATTTGCGAGGGAAGTGATCCGTCGCAAATTTGCGAGGGAAGTGATCCGTCGCAAATTTGCGAAGTTTTTGCGAGGAATGGGAAATTTCGCAAGTTTGCGATGGAAAATTTGCAATCGCAAACCTGCGAAAATAAAATTTCCTCGCAAAAACGTCGCAAATTTGCGACGGATTATTTTGCCATCGCGAATCTGTCGCAGATCTTATATTTTTTATTTATTTTTTTACATTTTTTGACGAAAAAAAAATATTATAAAAAATAAATAAAAAATTCGAAATATATTAAAATTTAGTTCAAATATAATTCAAAATGCGGGAAAAAACGAAATTCAAACGTAAACTAAAAAACAGTTCAAACATAAACTAAAAATTCTCAGACGGGCCTGATGGGCCTGATGGATCTCCTCCGCTGGTTCCCCCGGTTTCCCCCTGGACCTGCTGCTGCTCTGGATATAGACGGCTCATAATCTCCTTGAGCTTAGGATCCGTGGAGCCCAAGTAGTCGAACATCTCTTGGAACACCTCCACCTTCGTCTTCGTTGCAGTCAATTCATCCTGCAACCGAGCAACCTCGTCGTGATCCTGGAACCGACTAGAAGCGGAACCGCGAACAGAACCGCTCCTAGTGTCGATTTGGGATTTAAGAGAACCAAACCCTCTAATTCTCCCCTTTTTACGGGGAGCGATCTAAAAAAAAAACAAAAATACTTAGTAAGTAAACAAATATATAACTTAAAATAGATATGGATTGAAATAAAAATTTGAAAAATACTTACGTCAACAAACACCTTGTTCCTCATGGCGGTAGATGGCTCAGAAGAACCAGAAGCAATGCTCTCCTGAGTCATTTCATGAACCTTCGAACTAACGTCGTTGTAAAGCTCCTCAGAATCTTCGTCCATGAAAGACCCATCTGGGTTCCGCTTTGTGAGAGCGAGAACCGCCAGCAAATCCGTCTCTGATTCTCCATTTGACTCGGCCTTCAAAATTAATTTTGAATTGATAAATTAAAATAATTAAAAATAAATTAAATAAATAATATAAATAAATAATAATTAGAAAATAAAAACACTTACGAGCATTCGGCCTCGGGCTCTGTATGAAAGTCGACCGGATCGATGCGTAGAGTTTTTACTCATCGATCGAGTTGCCTTGCTGTTGGTGCTCCTAGTCTGGTGATCAGGGTCCAGCCAAAATGCTACTAAACCAGCCCAAACGTCTGTGCTGAACCCGGCAGGCATGGCAGCATCTCCCTTTTTACGCCAAGCCTGCTTCCACCATGATACCATATCAGGCAACCGCTGTTTGACTTTGTTCTTGAACTCCTGGTAAACCGTCTCGGTAATGCCAGCGTCCCAATGATACTTCCGCTTCAACAACAAAAACAAAGAATAATAAAATAATATTAGATGAAAAGCAATGAATAAGATTTTTAAATAGGAAATTAAACACATAATGAAACTTACAGCGAATGTACCGAACCAACGAATGATGTCGGCCTCCTGTACATCTGACCACCGACCATGAGGTTCTTTGTAATCTCTTTCAAAGATTTCCGTGACCGAAGAGGCGACGGACGGATCATCAGTGAACCTCAAAAAACAAAAAACAAAACATTAGAATTTAGATTTATAAATGTAAAATATTAAATAAAACAAAAGCTAAATAAAAATAAAAATTATTTACCAAAAAGTGTTCGGCGGACGGGGTGGATGAAGATGAGGAAGTAAATGATGACCAGGCTCATATAAAATGTCTCTAATGTCTGCATAGAATGCGTCTAAGTGGCCGGGAATCCTGGCATGATCTCCGTCCGCCGGAAAATGTGGTGGTGACTGGTGAGCGGGTGGAGATGGAGACCGTGGCGGGTGCTGCGCCCGCTGCCCCGTAGAAGCATGGGAGCTAGAAGTAAACCCACCACTCGGACGAACGGCACGTGAAGCAGCACGAGCACCGTGGGAAGCAGTACGACCACCGTGGGAAGAAGCACGACCACCGTGGGAAGTAGCACGACCACCGTGGGAAGCTCCACGACCACTGTTGGAAGCAGCACGACCACCACCACGGGTCGGACCACCTCCTCCCTGATCCACGAAATCCATGTAACAGTTGTTTGGATCACTCATCTGCCATATATTAAAAATAATATTAAAAATAATAATAAAGGAAGTTAGAATAAAAAAATAAGAAAAAGTAAAAATCTATGTAAAAATTATTATGCAAAAACTATTCTAATAATCTCATAATTATGTAAATACTCCAAAACTTATTCTAATAACCTAACAAATCTTAACTTTGCAACAATTTTTAACAATTTGTTAGATTTGTAACATTGTAACAACTTTTAAAAAATTAATTCTAACAAATCTTAACTTTGTAACAATTTTTAAAAAAAAAATTAATTCTAAAATCTTAACTTTGTAACAATTTATAGTAAAATCATTCTAACAATCTTAACTTTCTAACAATTTATAACTATTACAAATCAATACTAAAATCATTCTAACAATCTTAACTTTCTAACAATTTTTAACTATTACAAATCAATACTAAAATCATTCTAACAATCTTAACTTTCTAACAATTTCTAACTATTACAAATCAATACTAAAATCATTCTAACAATTTGTAAAAATGCAATTCCAATCTAAAATTCAAAATTATCTATTCTAAAACTAATAGAGAGGAAAAATATGCATATTACCGAAATGGATGATGTCCGGCGGTTGAGACGACGGCGCGGCGGCGGAGCGGCGGTGGAGACGACGGCGCGGCGGCGGTGGAAACGACGGCGCGGATGGGGAGACGACGGCGCGGAGGGGGAGACAATGGCGCGGGATACGGCGGCGGTTCTGTGGCGGCGCAGAGAAGAGAGAGAGAGAGGGCGCGATGGGGGAGAACGCCGGCGGATCTGCGGTGGAGCGGCGACCGGCCCGAGTAGCAGACGGAGAAGAAGAGGCGCGGATGGACGGCGGCGCTGGCGGCTCGGCAAGGAAGATGCGCGGAGGAGAAGAAGAGAGGAGACATCGGCGAGGGAGAGAAGAAGAGGCGGCGCGGAGGCGCTGTCCGACCGGAGGAGACGAAGAGAACACACCGGCGGGGAGGAGAAACCGAGAAGAAGGCGCGGAGGCGGAGTAGGAGAGAAGAGGGGCGGAGTCGCGTAGGAGAAGAGAAGAAGAGGGGCGGATGGACGGCGGCGCTGGCGGCTCGGCAAGGAAGATGCGCGGAGGAGAAGAAGAGAGGAGACACCGGCGAGGGAGAGAAGAAGAGGCGGCGCGGAGGCGCTGTCCGACCGGAGGAGACGAAGAGAACACACCGGCGGGGAGGAGAAACCGAGAAGAAGGCGCGGAGGCGGAGTAGGAGAGAAGAGGGGCGGAGTCGCGTAGGAGAAGAGAAGAAGAGGGGCGGATCTAGGGTTGGTTTGAGTATATATATAAATTATAAGTCGTCGCAAATCCATCGCAATTTTGCGATGGATTTGCGATGAATTTGCGATGGAAAATAAATTCCATCGCAAGTCCGTCGCAACGCCGTCGCAAGATTGGCGATTAGGGTTTCCTTTGTTTTCCATCGCAAATCCATCGCAAATTTGCGACGGAATTGCGATGGACACAACACTTTCCTTCGCAAGTCTATCGCAAATCCGTCGCAATTTTGGCGATTAGGGTTTCCTACCTATTTACATCGCAAATCCATCGCAAAATTACGATGGATTTGCGATGGAACTTAATTTCTTCGCAAATCCTTCGCAAATCCATCGCAATTTTGCGATGGATTTGCGATGGAAAAATAAGGTTTAGGGTTTAGGGTTGAAGAGATTTGACTACGGACTAATAAGTGTCCTAGATATTGAAAATGAATGGTTATTAGTGGGTAATTATGAATATTAATATAGAAATCAAACATTCGTTCATGTATATATATATGGTCGGTGTTTAAGCAAAAGCGTTTGTAATGTTATATACCTCGTAAGCTTTAACGAGCTCGATACGTAAGGATCTGAAGAGAAAACTATATTTGAACGGTAACAACTTTTACGGTTGAATTATAGATTACAAAATAAGATTAAATTACCCTAAATCCTTCTTATTTGAGAAACGCATACCCTAAACCCTAAAACTGGAGATTCTATCGCAAATCCATCGCAATGTTGCGACGGAATTGCGATGGACAAGACACTTTCCGTCGCAAGTCTATCGCAAATCCGTCGCAATATTGACGATTAGGGTTTCCTTCCTATTTACATCGCAAATCCATCGCAAATTTACGATGGATTTGCGATGGTTTTGCGATGGAAACCCAAAATTAATCACTTCATCGCAAAACCATCGCAAATATTAAATATCTTTTCCAGCCACCTGACTGCTCGCGACCAAACGACCGTCGTCCGACCTCCGCAATGAACTCACTTTTGAGGAGTAGATAAGTAAAAAGTTTGTGATGGAGTGACTATGATAATTTTTTACGCGGAAATACAAATTCGTCACAATTTGAAATACAAACAACTTATAAAACAAAGTAAAATTAACCTTAAAATTAATCAAAGTCATTTTCATCTTCATTTTCAGATACGTAAGAGTTTTCACTGTGCTCCCGTTCTTCTTCGTCAGTAGGAGGCTCCTCGAATTCATCGGACTCGCCATCTTCAGTTGAATCGTCAATGACGTCTTCGACTTCTCTGTTCTGGGGATCTACATGCATGATATTTTCAGTGGATTCAATCGGGTTTGATACTTCTGCAACTCTGTCATGCTGCATAGCCACATCATCGTCTAAGCCAAATACATAACCTCTTGGATTGACCTTTATGACTGATAACCAAGTCTCCTTTTTTTGCCTAACTCGAGGATAAGGAATAAAACACACTTGCTCTGCCTGCGATGCAAGGATGAAGGGTTCGAACTTGGAATATTTCCGGTTTGCATTTACATCGGTGACACCGACCGTCTCGTTTTTGCGAACTCCTCGACCAAGTGTCGGATCATACCAATCACATTTAAAAATAACACATTTCAAGTTGATAACTCCTGGGTATGTGACCTCGATGATCTCTTGCAACACTCCATAGAACTCTGTTTCGCCCGGGACATGGATACCGTAATTTGCGGTCGACTTCCGCATACCATGATTGTACGTATGGAATACGTATCCGCGAGTGCAATACATTGGTGCTGTAGTGATCTTTCCTATTGGTTCGTTCACAATCTCATGCAGCCATAACGGTATTTGATCAGGATGATATCCTTTTCTCACCTACAACCAAATAGTACAATAAATCAAAACACATTAATTATATATAGTGTTATATACATATAAGTTTAAATATCAGTAATTAATTTGAAGTCGGCCGGGCTGGCTTACATAGAATTTTAACCAATCAGCAAACTGGCGTTCCTTGTGAAACTCATACTCGTGTTCTTATAAACCAGGGTATGTCTGGCGGATCTGATAGTCAAATATGCTGCACAAAAATTCGAAAGTTATGTATACATAATTATGAAGACGTCATTGACAAATAATTAAGTATCAAAGTTACCTCTCAAATTGGCGCACTTCGTCCAGATTACGCAATATGTAATTGTGAGCCGCACTCCAATGTTCATGGTCCCACGATTTTTCCTTCAACTTTCCAGCAAGTCTGCCTATTTCTTTGAAGATGTTAGGGACATCAACCCTATATACACGTGCGACGCCTCCATCGTCGTATCGTTTCGTAGTGGTTCTTCTCGTTCTCACATTTGGGTTAAAATAGTAAGACGCGAAATTAGATGTTTCCTCTGTCAAACTTCCTTGTACAATAGATCCCTCAACTTTTGCAAGGTTTTTCGCCTTTCCCTTCAAGTGTCCCATAAATCGCTCGAACGGATACATCCACCTGAACTGAACAGGCCCTCCAAGAGCCGCCTCATATGGCAAATGTACCGCTAGGTGTTCCATCACGTCGAAGAACGACGGAGGGAAAATCATTTCCATGTTACATAGCAAGATAGAAATGTTTTTTTGTAACTTCTCTACTCCGTCTTCTGTCAGTGTTCGTGTGCACAAATCTCGGAAGAACGCCCCAATACCTTTAATATATATACACGATAAACAAATAAATAAAAATATTTTTAATTAATTAAATATGTACTTGAACTCAATAACAAGAAATGTAAATACTTGTTAACCTGCAATTGCTTCATGGACATGAGACGGTAACAGTTCTTGTAACGCAAATGGTAGTAACCGCTGCATGAAAACATGACAATCGTGGCTCTTCATACCAGAAATTTTTTGCCCTTGCTCAATACATCGTGAGAACTTGGAAACGTATCCATCCGGAAATTTAACATCTGAGGTAACCCAGTCAAACAGAGCTCTCTTCGCATCCGCGGACAATCGAAAGCTCGGAATTGGCTGTTTGCCGTCTCTGGAAATCTCCAACTCGCTTCTTTTGCATATTTGTGCTAAGTCAAGCCTTGATTTCATATTGTCTTTACTTTTTCCTCGGACATTCAAAATGGTATGCATGATGTTATCGAAAAAATTCTTCTCGATATGCATTACGTCAAGATTATGTCGCAAAAGATGATCCTTCCAATACGGCAACTCCCAAAATATACTCTTTTTGTGCCAATTGTGCTCCCTAAGATATCCGTCAGGCATGTTTGCATTGCAATGCCAATTGCCCCCACGTTTGCATGTTTCCTCGCCACCATAATAATCGATTCGATCAAGCAAATCTTTTCCCGAAAGATAATCCGGAGGGGGATAACGGACAACCTTATTCTTCGTAAATAAATTCTTGTTCTTTCGGTACCTATGATTGATAGGAAGAAAACGACGGTGACAATCAAACCAACATGGTTTTCTTCCATGCCTCAGCTGAAATGCTTCTGAACTATTCAAACAGTGTGGACACGATAGTCTTCCGTGCGTAGTCCACCCAGACAACATTCCATACGCTGGAAAGTCACTAATCGTCCACAATAATACTGCGCGCATGTTAAAGTTCTGTTGCTGCGAGTAATCAAAAGTGCAGACTCCTGAAAACCACAACTGTTTCAACTCTTCAATCAAAGGCTGCAGAAATACATCCAGGGATCGCTTCGGATGCTTAGGACCTGGCACTAAAATAGTTAAGAACAAAAATTCTCGCTGCATGCACATTATTGGCGGAAGATTATATGGCGTCAATATGACAGGCCATAGCGAATATTGTCTCCCTGACATACCAAATGGACTAAATCCGTCCGTGCATAATCCTAGATCAACATTTCTGGACTCGTTAGCAAAGTTTGGATGTACCGACTGAAAGTGTTTCCACGCCTTTGCATCTGAGGGATGTCTAATCTCTCCATGATGTGTTGAATGTTCTGCATGCCATCTCATTGACGCTGACGTCATCTCCGATTGGTATAACCGTTTCAATCTTTCAGTGATTGGCAAATACCACATACGTTGGTAAGGGACCCGCCTCCTTCCTGAAGTAGGTTTGTATCTCGGCTTCCCACAAAATCGACATTCCTGCAGCTTATCATCATCTTTCCAGAAAATCATGCAATTGTCAATGCATACATCAATCATTTTGTAAGGCAACCCAAGACCCGCAACCAACTTCTGTATTTCATAGTAATTACCAGCAGAAAGATTATCTTCTGGTAAATACTCTTGAAATAGTCCAGCCCACTTATCCAAGTTACTTTCGCTACTGTTATCTTCACTTTTAATTGTCATCATCCTAGCTGCTAATGACAATCTAGAAAGTCCCTCTCTACACCCATCATAGAGTGGTTGATTTGCAGAGTCTAACATATCATAAAACTTTTTTGCTTCAATGTTGGGTTCTTCCAATATATCTTCCATAGGATTATCAGCAAAAACAGTTGAAGTTTCATGAAATGCATCCGTAACCATATCATGAAACCTATTCCCTTGCTGATATTCTATATCATTTCCCAATATATCATGATGGCCATAATTATAATTAGCGTTATAATTATGTTCCTCAACCCCACGACTCCCACCACTATTTCCCGCATCATGATGAGTAGTATTATAATAACCTTCTCCATGAAAATACCACACATAATAGTTTGGTAGAAATCCTCTATTATATACATATGCTTTAGCAGTATCAATAGCGACATATTTTTTGTTCCTACATTTCTGACAGGGACAAAAAATTTTACCAGTTTGCAAAGCCTCTGGTTGATTTTGTGCTTGATTAAAGAATCATTGTAATCCTTCAAAAAAATCTTCTGTCACTTCGCCGTTCTCTGGATTTTTTTGATTGTACATCCAGCTTCGTAGCTCATATATTCCGTAACTCATTTTTTTATTTTCTTTTTCCCTCTCTTTTTTTTTCTCTCTTCTTATTTTCTTTCTTTTGCGTTTGCTTTGGTGTGATTACAACTCTCCTCACATCGGCTATTTATAGAATCATAATTTTTTTTTGCGATGGATTTGCGATAAATTTGCGATGGAAATTTGCGACGGCTTTGCGACGGAAACAAATTTGCGACGGAATTGCGAAGGAATTGCGACCAACTTGCGAAGGAATTGCGACGGAAATAATCCATCGCAAAAAATTAGGTAAACATCATTTAACACGTGTGTACCTAACCCGGGTCATGTCGGCCAACAACTTTGCGACGGATTTGCGACAGATCACTTTGCGACGGATTTGCGACGGATCACTTTGCGATGGAATAAGTCAACGCAAATCCGTCGCAAGTTTGCGACGGAATGTTTCCATCGCAATTCTGTCGCAATCGTGCGATGGATTTGCGATGACTTTATTTTCCGTCGCAAAAGCATCGCAAATCCGTCGCAAAGGTGTCGCAAATTTGCGATGGAAATATTCCATCGCAAATTTCCGTCGCAATTAGCCTGTTTTCTTGTAGTGTAACACATAACAAAGGTAGCTCGATCTAGGGGCCCGAAGTTTGCACAAAACAAGAAGAGATTGACTCGATCGAGTCAAGGTAAAACATGACTAAAACAGAGTAAAAACGTGAGTAAGACTGGTATGGAAAACATAGGCTCAGGGACGGGGTTGACAATCACAGAGAACCTAATACTAATCAATGATGCTTCCTAAATTAACATTAATACATGTTTATCCCTTGGCCATGGAATCTCGAGGACGGTTATCCCACTGCCGTGGCGTTACAAAACCGCCAATCCGGTTCAATCCCGCTAGCCAACTGTCGTTAGAGCGTGTGTCATGAACCAGATAGCATTAAGAACAGATCCATGCTATGCCCTAGAAGCTCCTTGTGCAACCACTTCCGTGGGACAAGGGAATACTAATCCTCTGCTGGGCTTCATCCGATGCTCAACCAAGCGGGTCAGGCCGGGAGCATCTAGGATCGAATCCACCAGGGTCAGTGGCTGGATCACATAGAGCATGACCCAGCAGAGAGGGACAATGGATTAAAACCTTAAGCAACAGAGATTAAGCATAAAGATTCTCTAATCTAATCCATCCCTAAGCCTAAGTGGTGATTTACTCACTAATCATATCAGAATTCGAAATCATAACAGAATAAGCTAAAACATACATAATATGAAAGATTAGAAGAAGATTAACAACTTTTATTTAATAAGCAAATGAAAAATGTGAATAACAAAGTCTAGATCTACAAATTAAAAGGCAGAAAGCATAAGGAAATAAAACTGAGTTTTTCTAGCTAAAAAGCGAAAAAGGAGAAGAGGAGACTCTGGATTAGGTTTGGAGCCCTTTTATAGGCAAGGCAGCTAGGGCTTCAGTCAATGGGAAACCGCCTTAGTCTACTCGATCGAGTCGCTTGGTCGAGGCGTCTCTTTGGCCTAGCTCGGTCGAGGCACTTGGTCGAGGCGCCTTTTTGGCCTAGCTCGGTCGAGGCACTTGGTCGAGGCGCTCCTTTGGCTTAGCTCGGCCGAGCTGCTTGGTCGAGGCGTACATCTTGCCTAGCTCGGTCGAGATGGTTGGTGAAGGCAAACTCCCTTTTCTTCCAATGCATTGACTTCGCTCCAAAGTGCTCCAAAACACTTGCCAAGGATACCAAACATGCAAATGCATGCAATGCACTTCCTAGAACAACTAAGTATGCAAACTAATAAGAAAGTGCAAAGAAATGCTACTAAAGATGGATGAAAGTATGCAAAAGTGGTCTAAACATGATGCTAAAAGAGTATGAAATATGAATGCATCAAATCTCAGCCACTAACTCCGCTAAAGGATGCAGACACCTCCGCAACATCGAAACATGAAACACCTTGTGAAAGACGCTCATAATCGGTGGCAACTCCAACCCATATGCCACTGGTCCAACTCGCTCCACCACCGGGAACGGACCCACAAACCGCGGACTGAGCTTGTTCTCTGCTATGGACCTGTTAGGGCCCCTCAACATAGCCTTCTTGAGATACACTCTATCTCCCACCTGAAACTCAAGCTCACGTGTCCGCCTATCAGCATAACTCATCTGCCTATCCTGAGCCTCCTTCATGTTCAGCCTCTTGGTCATTATTAGGCTCTGATATTGGCTCCTTTCTAGCACATACATCTGCAGAATGAGTGCTTTTGATAGGAACCACCGGATAGTTGTCGTTTTTGGGTTTGGGGGGATAAACTCTTTGATTCAAATGCTCCACGAAAGCTCTATTGGCATGAAGAAATGATGAACCAAATATCAGTGGCTTGTGAGGGTCATCTTTCATCTCTAAGATGTGGAAATCAGCCTTGAAGACATGATCTCCGATGGATAGTGGAAGATCCGAGATGAAACCATGTGAGATAATAGATGTATCCTCTCCAAACGGCATGGGTGTCGTAGAGGGTTTCATTTCTTCAATCCCAACCTTCTTTGCTATTCCTTTAGACATGATGTTAATGTGAGATTCTGTGTCACATAAGGAATCCTTGAACAAAACTCCATTAATGATGCAAGGTAATCCAAGCTTCCGCTTGAGTGGCTTCGGCTTGTAACCTCCGGGTGAGTCCAAGGAGTAATGCTCTTGTTCTGGTATTCTAGCCAAGTTAACAGTAGTTTGGGGTGGTGTATGGGTGGGCACGAACTCAGCTTCTCTTGTAGAGATGACTTTACAAAAAGCCTTCTTTTCCTCCATCTCTTGTCTTTTCAATTCTTCTTCGGTTTGAGCTAATTGGGTGTGAAGTTTCTTGATTCGACCAGCGAGAGACTCGTTCTTGACAATGAAACTGTTGACCAATATTTCCATCCTCTCATTCAAGTCCTTAGTGCTCTGTATTAGATCATCCACGATATGCTGAAGCATTGCTTGAATCTTGCTATTTTGTTCTTTCATCTCTTGTCTTTTCAATTCTTCATTAATTTGATCAATGTGGACCTCCATCTTCTTGAGTTGAGTAATTACAGACTCGTACTTTGTAGTAAGGTCATTGTAAATGAAGTCTATCTGCTCATTCAACACCTTGTTAACCCTCTCTTGGCTGTTTAAGATTTGTTGAAGAGATCCTTCAAACATGTTGTCTTGCTGACCCGGGTGAGGTCCGGTTGGATGAAAGTTGTAAGGTTGATCCATGGGGTACGTGCCTTGTTGATTGTACTGCTGCATAGTCTGGAATTGATTCCCTTGCTGTTGAAAACGTGGTGCTTGCTGCTGGAAGTCAGGAGGGTAAATGAAATCATCAAGATAGTTAGCTTCTTGTGACTGCTCCTTTTCAAAATCTCCAATGGTTTCTTGGTAGTGAGGGGCACGCCTTAGGAGGACATGATCTTGGGTCTGGCCATAGATCATAGCTTTCATCTTTTACTCAAGTTTGCACCTGAAACACACAAAGATAAAGGCTTAAAGAAAAATTTAAACAAAAGCTAAAACAAGTGATTAATGCAGAAACTAGTATGATTATGATGATGCAAAACTATAATGATGATGATGATAATAAAACTATGATGCAAAACTATATATGATGATGATGCAAAAAAAACTAAGATGATAATGCAAAAACTATAATGATAATGATGATGCAAAAACTACTAAAATTGAAAATCCTAGACTAGGCTATTCTCGGGAACTCGTAGGCAGCTGTATTGCTCCCCGGCAACGGCGCCAAAAAGCTTGATGGGGATTAAACTTTTCCCAATTTCTATCCCTTTTCTGCAAGTGCACAGATCGAGAGTAGTAACGGGTATATCGAACACAAGGAGCAGATAAGTGCACTACGAGCTATGCGAGTCTAATCAAGCTAGGACAAATGAGGGGGTTTTGGGTTTTGAGATGCAAATTAACTAAACTAAGTAAAAGCAAGAATAAAAGCGGTGTAAGTTCAAGGTGGAAAGACGCTAGGCAATAGGTAATTCTCAGAGATTCATAGATGATAAGTTTGATGATTGACTTCTATCTATGTAGGGATATGGGATGTAAGATCCGTCTAGAACACAAAACACGAAAATAAGTCTTTCCACTTCCGTGGCTCCGACTCCTATGATAACTTATCTAATCGCTAAACTTTTGGTATGTCCTTAGATAGTTAATCAAGCATTAAATCGATCAAGTTCGGATACAGTTCACTAGGCTTAGTAAATCAACTTCCGCAGTCTAAGAAACCTAGCTTGTCAAAGAATAGGTCCGGCGAATGATACAGCACTTCCGTGGCTCAAATCAACCTAGGATCGGATTGCTAGATGCGCGGTAAAGCAATCAGCATTAATAAGTGAACAAAACGAGACAAAGACTCTAATGATATCCCTAGTTAATTCATCAAATCATAATCAGCATATGAATTCTTTGAAACCCTAAAACCTAACTAGAAATCTACTCAATCATGATGCAAGTAAACAAGCACAAATCTGAGAAAGAAATCATGTTATTATAAGGAGAACAGGGTTTAGAAATCTTCTCTATGTTGAGATACAAAGAAGGGATCTTCTCCCTAAGGAAAACAATGAGAAGGAAGTAAAACAATGGAGAATCCCTCTAAGGGGATCTCCCTAGTGCGGCCCTCTCTTGTGGCTCCTCTCCTGTGCGGCTCTGTTGTGTCTCTCTTGTCTCTCCTTCTCTTCTTTCTAAAGAGGCTAAAAAGGTGTATTTATAGTGCTAGGTCTTCCAGGGGTCGAGATTAGGTAAACGGGCCGAGTAAATCGTGAAAACGTGCAAAACGGGCCTTAGTCGGCTAAGCCGGGTCGAGCGGGACGGCGGCGGTCGAGCGGGGCGGTCGACCGGTCGGTCGGGCTGGTGCTCGGGTCGAGCTGGGGGTCGACCGGTCGCACGGGATGATGGTCGGGTCGAGCTGGCGCGCACGGGATGGCGAAAAGAGGTCGGGTCGGACGAGAGCCTTGGAGGCCCTGTCCGACCGGCTCGGTCGACCGGATCGTGGAGGAAGGTCGGGTCGGACGGGAGCCTTGGAGGCCCTGTCCGACCGGCTCGGTCGAGCGGCTGGTGTAGACGTCCGGTTTTCGGCTGATTTGACACTCTTCACTAAAATGATAATATCTTCCATTCTACACGTCCAAATTGCATGATTCCAATTGTGTTGGAAAGCTAACTCATGTAGGCATCGCGGAGAACTGGTTTTGGTGAGATCCATTGAGTAGAATGTTTTTGGGGCTCTTTCAAAGTTGATGCTGTGTCGTGGAGCGGCGTAAAGTCCAAATCCTGTGGTTTTGCTCCGAAATGCATCTTTCGACCTGTTTAGACTCTTAGTACTATAAATCCACAAAAACTACCTTTTTAGATCGAAAAGCCTTTAAAAACCTTATAAAATGCATAGTAAAACCATATAAAAAGGGTACAAAATAGAGGTATATCAACCTCCCGTCTTAACTCCTCAACCTTGGGGACACAAACCCGCCCACGAACCAAAATCATCCCATTCGCCTAGACCTGATAATCGGAACCAGTTGCCCGCGATGCATCAATCAAACCCTGATCATCCTGCTGAGCCACTTTGATCCTACTGAGTAAGTCTGCCTTATCAGCTGCCTCCAAACCCAACGGCTCCTCTGAAATAGCACAAAGACGCAATGTACTAATCTCGTTGACCGAAGCCTTATCAGCTGCCTCCAAACCCAACGGCTCCTATCTAGCTGAATCAACCCTCCGTCGACTCAACGCATCTGCCACCAAGTTGGCCGTGCCTGGATGATAGACAATATCCAGATCATAATCTGCCAGAAACTCCACCCAATGCTTCTGCCTCGCGTTCAGCAATGGTTGAGTGAAGATGTGCTGAAAACTCTTGTGATCTGTAAAGATTTGCACAGCTCCAGCATAGAGATAAGACCTCCAAATCTTGAGTGCAAAGACCACCGCTCCCAACTCAATATTGTGTGTAGGGTGGTTGCGCTCACTGCCCTGCAACTGTCTCGAAGCATAGGCAATCACTCTGCCCTCCTGCATCAAGACACAACCCAAACCAATACCTGAAGCATCTGTATACACCACATAAGGCTTCCCAGGATCGGGTAATGCCAACACTGGTGTACTAGTCAACATCTCCTTGAGCTTCCCAAAGCTCTCCTCGCACTCTGGCGACCACACAAACAGCACATCCTTGCAAGTCAACCTCGTCATCAGCTGAGACATACTCGCAAAGCCCTTAACGAACCTCCTGTAGTAGCCTGCTAAACCCAGAAAACTTCTGATCTCGGTAGCACTACTCGGTCTAGGCCAATCCCTGATAGCCTCAATCTTAGCCGGATCCGCAGAAACTCCCTCTGCAGAAACAATGTGGCCAAGAAACCCCATCTCTCTCTGCCAAAAGCTGCACTTGCTCAACTTAGCATATAGCTTATGCTCCCGAAGGTTCTCCAACACAAGCCTCAAATGAGTCGCATGCTCCTCTGGAATCCTCGAATACACCAAGATATCATCAATGAAAATGATGACAAACACATCCAAGAACTCCCTGAACATGTTGTTCATCAACCTCATAAACGCTGCCGGCGCATTAGTCAACCCGAACGGCATGACTACAAATTCGAAGTGCCCATACCTCGTCCTGAAGGCCGTCTTGCGAACATCTGCCTCATCTATCGGGATCTGATGATAACCCGATGCCAAGTCAATCTTGGAGAACCAAGTAGCACCCCTCAACTGATCCAACAACTCATCAATCCTCGGGAGTGGGTACCTGTTCTTCACAGTGACTCGGTTAAGTCCCCGGTAATCGATGCACAACCGGAAACTGCCATCCTTCTTCTTCACAAACAACACTGGTGCTCCCCACGGTGAAACACTCGGCCGAATGAACCCTTTGCTCAAAAGGTCCTCTAGCTGCTTCTTCAGCTCTGCCAACTCTGCTGGCGCCATCCTGTAAGGTGTCTTCGATATCGGAGCTGTCCCGGGTTCCAACTCAATTGTGAAAGGATCTGACCGAGATGGTGGCAATCCCATCAACGACCGAAAAACATCCTCGAACTCCCGGACAACCTCAATATCCTCCAAGGCCACCTCACCACTGGACTCCGACGTCACTATCGTCGCCAAGTACGCCTCGCAACCTCGCTCTATCATCTGCTCAGCCTGGATAGCCGAGATCACAAGACTCCCGGAAGTTGGTCTCACTCCCTGATAAACCAACCTCCCTGCATCCCGCTTAAACACAACTCTGCCTCTATAGCAGTCCAGATGAAATCTGTAACACGACAG
Organism: Erythrophleum ivorense; assembly: GCA_026724425.1. Taxonomy (NCBI): domain Eukaryota; kingdom Viridiplantae; phylum Streptophyta; class Magnoliopsida; order Fabales; family Fabaceae; genus Erythrophleum; species Erythrophleum ivorense. Next base: position 3,110,108 of record JAIUCV010000092.1, read on the forward strand.
CCAGTTCATCCCCACAATCACGTCATACAGCTCCACCGGACTGATGACCAAATCTGCTGGCATAGACTGCCCTGCAATCTGCACATCGCCTGCTCTACCACGGCCCAAAGTAGTCAGGAAACCTCCACCGGCCACCTTGATCAAACCCGCACGCTCACCAGCGCTACTCCGGATGCCTCTACTCTCGGCACACTCTGGAGTGATGAAGCAATTTGATGCTTCCGAGTCAAACAACACGTGCGACTCAACACCGCCCACTAACAAGGTCCCTACACAATTCCACAAGTGTTGAGAACCCTAAACTCTATCACAGTAAAATAGAAAAACAGACAACACAATCACAATTCTACACTAAGAATTTACAAAGTCTGAATCAGAATTTTACATGTGATCTGGCCTGACTGACTCGTCTGGCCCACCTCTGCCGAAGAGTACACCCGCGGCGCTATTCCCATCTGATCCAACAGCTGTACCGCTGCGATCTGCGACACCGGCTGAACCGACACAACTGACAACTACTGCAACTTGGGACACATCGGTCTGAGAGGTCCCAGCTCTCTACAGTAGAAACAAACTCTAGTATCCCGAGACGCACCACCTTGGGACAACTAGGCACCCGATGCTCCAAGCTCCCACAACCGAAGCAACCACCACGACCGCTCTGGCTACCTCCAGCAACCTCCTCAAACCTCCTCTTCTGGCCCTGCGCAGGCTTGCCGCCCTTGCCAGAACCAGAACTGAAACTCTTGCGCTGCTGCTCCTGCTGCTGGCCCCTCGGCTGGGTAGCCGGAACAACCGCTACTTGACCAACCTGCTTACGAAAGGTCCTCCTCGATGGAAGCCGCTAGCTCCACCAACTCTGCTCTCGAGGTATTGATATATAGTGCCAAGAGTCATTTCAGGTCAAAAGATGCATTTTGGAGCAAAACAAAGGAAAAGGTCCTCAAAGCAGCTTCATGCACTAGCATCAACTTTGGAAGGAGCTCAAAAACATTATACTCAATGATATTCACCAAAGCCAGATCGCTGCGATGTCTACGATAGTTAGCTTTCCAACACAATTGGAATCATGCAATTTGGCCATGTAGAATGGAAGATATAATCGTTCTAGTGAAGAGTGTCAGACGAGCCGAAACCGGGCACACTGGTCGACAACGTCCCGCTCGACCGCAACCGGTCGGACAGGAGCTTTAAGGCCCTCGTCCGACTGGACCATTCTTCACCACGCCAATAATCCACTCGACCGCGACCGGTCGGACAGGAGCTTTAAGGCCCTCGTCCGACCCGACTTTCCTTAATCACCCGATACTCGTCCGATCGTGCCGCTCGACCGCCCCGACCATCCCGTTCGACCGGTCGACCGTCCCGATCGACCCGACTCATTTCCGAAGCCCGTTTTGCGCATTTTCAAGCCCAAATTTACGTCGACTCTTATATTTCGACCAAGACCTAGATCAAGCCGCCCTTCAACTTCTGAAGCATTATAAATACATCTTTTTAGCCTTGTAAAAGAGAGAGCCACATAGAGAGACACAAAACATATTAATTTACTTATCATTCAATACAAGTTCTTCTCGTTTTTACTTTCTTTCTTTGTCTCCTTCAAGAGGGGATTTCGAATCTCTGTTCTTATGAATATGAGTTCGATTTCCTTCTCTATGTCTGAGTAGTTACCTTGTTAAGTGATAGGAAATCAAATGATAGTGTTCATGCTTGCTTGATAGTCGAACCATAGAATTAGGGTTTTACATATACTCTTCACCTGTGCTTGTGTTCATTTCTTGGTGTTGATCTGGCCAATCAACATATGATTCTAGGTATATTTGAGCCACGAAAGTGATGAATCATTCGCCTGAACTAGTATTTGGTGGGCAACTTCTCTTAGACTGTGAAAGTTGATTTACTAGAGATTTTGAACAATTGAGACTTGACCGAATTAATGCTTGCTTGATTATCTAAGGACATTCCAAAAGTTTAGCGATTACATAGATCAACATAGGGGTCGGAGCCACGACAGTGGAAATATCTAAATTAGTGTCTTGAGTTCTAGGTGGTACCACATTCTTAAAACCCTAACAAATCGAACTTGCTTGCTTGAATCACTTATCCCGCGATTGTCCAATTGCTTAGCGCCTTACCATCTATTGATTTACAACCTTACTTGCTTTGTTTACATGTTTTCTTACTTACTTTAATCGTGACAATACCCCAACCTATATTGCTTGCCTAGCTAAATCTCAATCTCATACTTTGTAGTGCACAATCTGGTCCTTGTGTTCGATAACCCGTTGCTACTCTCGATCTGTGCACTTGCAGAATCAGAGATAGAAATTGCAAAAAGTCTGATCCCCATCAAGCTTTTTAGCGCCGTTGCCGGGGACCAATTCGTGCCTACAAGTTCTTGAAAGAGATATAGTCTAGATTTTTCTGTTTCTAGTTATTTAATCTTGTTTTTCCTTTTCTGTTTTTGATTTTTCAGGTTTTAGGTTTTTCTCCAAGATGGAAGAGGATTTGAGAAGTCCTAGTCCCAATAAGGGCGATTCCAATACGCCACATATCTCCTCCTAGAGACAGTCCAACAGAGAAGAGGATGTCGGATCCTCAAGCTATTTCACCTTCATGGGATTCTCGCAATAGTCCTCCCGAACTAGCTCCCTTGAAAACCAAGAAGAACCTTCTCCCCTACCTTAATGCGGCCGACCTGGAGACGTCTAGCCAAGCCTATTATGAAAGAGAAGAACACCTTCTAACCTCACCAGAAGAAGAAATCGACCCGGAGCTGATTGAGTTTGTGAAAAGAGACAAATTCCATGATCTCTACAATGAGCATGCCCTAGAACACATGGATTACTTTGAAGGCCTTTGTGATTCTTATGGAGTCTTCGACTTTGAGAAGAAACTAATGCTATTTAGCATGTCTTTAGCTGGGAGAGCTCTTGAGTGGGCTCAATACTCTCCTCCTTTTCAAATCAACACTTGGTTGGACTGCAGAGAAGCTTTCCTGAAGAGGTTCAGCAGAAAACCACCCTTCAAATCCAAGTATGACCAAAGCTTCTACTCTCATCACAACCAATCCTATGAAGAAGAAGATGATATCCCTCTACCACCGGAGTCCATCAATGGCGACCTAATCAAGTATGTAGTGAGAGATCTTTTCCATGACTTCATATCGGAGTGTGCTCAGGAACATGTTGAAAATTTTGAAAATCTTTGTGATTACTATGGTTTGGGAGAAAACCCAAAGAAGATGAGCTTGTTCCAAACATCCCTAGCTGGCCGAGCTCAAGAGTGGGTTAGATTTTCTGCCCAACATGACTTTAAGACATGGAGAAGATACAAGGAAGCTTTCCTCAACAAGTTTGCTCGTGAACCACCCTATGCACCACTACTCAAACCCAACCACCCACCCTATAGACACCACCAACTTCCACCGCACATTGAGCAGCTACCCTAGGCTACAGAAGGACTTCCCCACAGCCCACGCCTAACCAAACTTGAAGAGATGCTACAAGAGTACCTTGACTATCAAGTCACTAGTACAAGAGAGATGGAGAAGAAGATCAAATATGTTCAACTCACCCTTCGAGAAAAGATGGATGTCCTTTTTAACCAAGTTATCAAGCTTGACAAAGATATCAAGCAACTCAAAGAAGACCATGTTCGATCCCTCAACTTTATCAAGCTAGATGTCGCTGCAAAATACCATGAGCTACTTGGCAAGAGCATTGGTGCTCATAACTTCAATGATGACAACTGCAACCACCTTGGAATACTTTATAACCGGATGTCCGCTGTTGAAGAATCCCTATTCTCTAAGAACCAGAGAGAACGAAGCCCCACACCCAAACCTCCTCCTTTCCCTTGCATTGTCATCACAACAATCGCTAAAGAACACTCATCACATCTTGCAAGAAAAGAAGAAAAAGATCAAGAGTATGAGGAAGACTATGAAGATGAGGAAGAAGAGAAGCAGAGTCTGAACAGTAATGCAAGTTCTAGAGGGAGTGAAACTAGTCTACAACAGCTTGATCCACGATTTTCCCCACCTCCAGGCCACGCACTCGCCCTTCCTAGAATCACCGGCATTCAAAGAAAGAGAACCATCCTGGACAAACCTGAGGATTCATTCCAATATGATCCCATAGACCCTACTAAGATAAGCCCAGAGAAGCTCAAGCAGTTTAACAAGAAGGTGAAATCCATACCATTCTATGTCCCTTTTGAAGAAGCTTGGAACAACCATGATTTGGTTGAGTTTTTCTTTAGTAGCAAATAAACCAAGGATGAGATAAAGCAACTATTTCGGCGTGTCCACCTCTCTATGTCATCTTATGCAGCAACCCTACCCCCATCCCCGCCCCCTACACCTCCTCCCAAATGGTACAGCAACCCCATCTTCAGAGAGAAGCTAGCTGAATTCAACCGCTTTGTCCAAACACTACCGGCAAGCATGACTTTTCATGATGCTTGGAAGAACCACCCACTTACCAACTTCTTCCACAACTGCAAAGAGACCCCAGAAAAGATCCAGGAGCTCTATGAGAAAGCCAAGAAGCAACCTTCATTCAGAACCCTCTACAAGATCGAAGACCCATGACAATTTTCTATACCTTGCACCATTAGTGGAAAGTACTTCGATGAAACCATCTGTGATTCCGGTTCATGCATCAACCTTATGCCAACCTCCACTGCAAAAATTCTTGGGATCACACGCCTACAACCATCCCAAATCAGCATTGGACTTGCTGACCTCACCATTGCACAACCTAGAGGTGTTGTTTATGATGTATTGCTAGAAATTGGAGACACAAAGATACTGGTAGATTTTCATATAATGAACATCAAAGGAGGAGGTGACATGCCCATCATACTTGGAAGATCATTCTTGGCCACTGCTGGAGCCATCATGGACTGGCCAAACCGCCGCATATCCCTTGCCAATGTCGACAAATCTGTCTTCTATGATGCCGTACCCCTTTTCACATCCACCAAGCATTCTCGGTTCATATCTCCTCATGGACGCCAGAGAGAACCACCTAATCATTCCCAAGGACGTGATGGGACAAGTTCAAAAAGACTTTGTCTCAAAAAATGTCCTTCCACTTCTTCTTAGAAGAGCAAAACGGTCAAGCTAAAGACCATAAACAAGCGTTGTATGGGAGGCAACCTATAAGGTCTTTTCTATCCCTTTTTAATCTATTGTTTTCGTTTAATAGTTTTGTTTTGAAGTTTTGGATACAGAGACTTGATAATCCAACAAGAAAAATCTGAAAGAAAGAGAAAGAAACCTCAAGGAAGAAGAATGTCGCCCTTGCCATGGACGGGCCGACCCTGACGATCGACCAGTATACTTCCCCGACCGACCGTGTCCCCTCGAGACGACCCGCCCACCCCACCATCATCCAACCTCACCTGCATATCATCCCACATCCATCCCACCTCATCCCACCTCATCCCACCTCACTTGCATACCATCCCACCCCACTTGCATACCATCCCACCTCACCTGCATACCATTATGCAACACTTGCATCCATCCCATATTCATTCCACCACACTAGCATTCAATCCCACATGCATCCCGCCACATATTCCTCTTATATCACCTTCACTACACCACCTACCACGCCTATTTGATGCCCTACCACATGATGATCCTACTTCACCTACATTTAGGCGGCCCTTAACGGATCTTTCCTGGTGTACAACAGATCTTGACCATCTAATCCGGGATTACATTCACATCGACGAGCAACAAAGCAGCTGGACATATCATCCATCCCACCATTCTTCGGTTTCAAATACCAAATCAGGTTACATCTTTCCTCTAATTCACAAAACGCCTTATTACCTCTTTCTGTTACCTCCCTTAATCGGATTTACTTTCACCGGGACGGTGCAAGTTAAGTCTGGGGGGATTGTCGGTACTAATGCGTTTGTTCATGTCTTGTCTTTATCTTATATCAATTTCTCTTTTCAACCTTTTTCAAAACTTCTGTTTTATTGAGTCAAAATAAGTCAGGAAACTATGATCTTTCCTAGGAGCTTACCTTAGCATGCCAAAGCTCTTGTGATCATGAAGGCGAACACTGACACCGAACAATGCCCAACTGAACCACTAAAGGTGGATCGACCTACTGATTTGGCAAGATTTCTAAGGTACCCAGACAATCTAAAGTTAACTCCACCACCTAATTGAACTTTTAATTTTTCTTGTCAAGGGGCTTGAGATACATATGAGCCGATTCCTTATTCAGGTCGAGTTAAGACATGTCCACCAAGGATACAGTCCACCTCTCTCTCATCTGCAAAATGAAAATCAAAGCTTTTAAGCACAAGGAAAACGTGTAAGCAAGAGGAATGCATACGTCTGCACCTTCTTGTCTTATGGAGACCTACTCAAACAAGGAAAAGCAAAAGCCTATCTTATGATATTCCCACAAAAGAAAAGATTCAAAGGGAAGATGGATCGACAGAAAAAATAAAATGATACCCTAGAAAAGTAGGGAAAGATCGATCCTTCAAAAGAAAAAAGAGAGAAAGAGAGAGGAATGGAACTGGATGTGCTAAAAAGGACTGTCTTGGCAAACACTTGGATGGGTAAGAGTCAATGCTTTGTGATCAATACTCCCTTGGTAAAGACCGCACGTTCTAAATACTGTAAGGGGTTGAAAATGGAAAGTTTGGAGTGCTGGATGAGATTTGTTGGGTCTGGTATTGTTCGCTAAGCTTAAGGTCAGTACGGAAGGCTAGTTTCAAAGTTGGTCTTGCTCCAAATGAAAGCAGAGCAATGGAAGATACAAGTGCCAAAGGATAAGTGAGTTTTCATGTTTTCAAAACCTCTTCACCGATTTGGATTCTATTTGCTTGGGGACAAGCAAAGATCTAAGTCTGGGGGAGTTGATATACCTCTATATTATACACTTTTTACATTGCTTTTATATACTTTATGCATGGTTTTACCGTGGTTTCTTACTTTAAAAGGTAGTTTTTATGGATATATAGTGTCAAGAGTCATTTCAGGTCAAAAGATGCATTTTGGAGCAAAACAAAGGAAAACGTCCTCAAAGAAGCTTCATGCACTAGCATCAACTTTGGAAGGAGCTAAAACAATTCTACTCAATGAAATTCACCAAAGCTAGTTCGCCGCAATGCCTACGATAGTTAGCTTTCCAACGCAATTGGAATCATGCAATTTGGCCATGTAGAATGGAAGATATGATCGTTTTAGTGAAGAGTGTCAGACGAGCCGAAACCGGACACACCGGTCGACCACGTCCCGCTCGACCGCGACCCGTCGGACAGGAGCTTTAAGGCCCTCGTCCGACCCGACCATTCTTCACCACGCCAATCATCCGCTCGACCGCCACCGGTCGGACAGGAGCTTTAAGGCCCTCGTCCGACCCGACTTTCCTTCATCACCCGATACTTGTCCGATCCCTGATGGGTGGTCAGGTTTTACCCACTTTTAAAATCCTGCAAGCGCACAGATCATAGAAGTATGGGTTATCGAACACAAGGACTGGCTAGAATGAATACCCTTTGAAACTATGGATTTCAGATCAAGCTAGAACAAAGTATGGATGTTTGATTGGTGAACTAATAACTAAATAAGAAAACTAGGGATCGTGAGGTTGTAAAGCAATAAGGGAAAAGCGTTAGGTATTTAGGGGCTAATTCGCAGAGAAGCACGCAATGATCAAGTACGATGATAGATATAAATCGATTTGGGGATGATGAGATGATAGATCCGTCTAGAACACAAAACACGAAATTAAGGCTTTCCACTGTCGCGGCTCCGACTCCTATGATAACTTATATAATCGCTAAACTTTTGGAATGTCCTTAGATAGTTAATCAAGCATTAAATCGAGCAAGTTCGGATACAGTTAACTAGGCTTAGTAAATCAACTTTCGCAGTCTAAAAAACCTAGCTTGTCAAAGAATAGGTCCGGCAAATGATACAGCACTTTCGTTTCTCAAATCAACCTAGGATCAGATTGCTAGATGCGCTGTAAAGCAATCAGCATTAGTAAGTGAACAAAACGAGACAAAGACTCTAAAGGTATCCCTAACAGTTCATCAAAATCATAGATCAAGCAAACAACTCATTGAATTAGTAACCCTAGAAACCTAACAAGTGAATTACTCAGACATGATCAAAGTAACAACACAAAGGGATGGAGAAAACATAGTATAAGATAGAAGGTTTAGAAATCTTCTCCAAATTGTAGTGAGGAGAGATCCTCTCCTTGAAATCTCTAAGAACAAAAGTAGATGTGTAAAACTGTGATACAATATGCGGCTCTCTTTTCTAGAGAGGCTAAAAAGGTGTATTTATAGTCCTAGGTCTTCATGGGGTCGAGATTAGGTAAACGGGCCGAGAAAATTGCGGAATCGGGAAAGATGGGCCTTTGTCGGCCGAGTCGGGTCGATCGAGGTGACGTCGGTCTAGCGGTCGGTCGGGACGCCTGTTCGGTCGAGAGGGACGGTCGAGCGCGTATCGAGCGGTGAAGAAAAGTCGGGTCGGACGAGGGCCTTAAAGCTCCTGTCCGACCGGGCTCGGTCGAGCGGGACGCGGGATAGTGATGTGTCCGGTTTTGGCTCGTCTGGACCAGTCTTCAGTTAAAACGTTATATCTTCTAAACTGCTCGTCCAAATTGCATAATTCCAATTGTATTGGAACACTAACTCATCTGGCTATCTTGGTGACGAGTTTCATTGAAATCCGTTGAGTTTAAGAGTCTATGCCGTTGCTTCCCGTTTGATGCACTGATGCGGTCCGATAAAGCTCTTTCGTATATATCTTCACTATAATCGTCATATCTCCAATTCTACTCGTCAAAACTGAGTGATTCCAGTTGCATTGCAAACCTAACTCACTTAGGCATTGCGGTGAACTGGCGTTGGTGAAATCCATTGAGTAGAATATTTTTAAGGCTCCTTCAAAGTTGATGCTGTGTTGCGGAGCGGTATAAAGTCCAAATCCTATGGTTTCGCTCCAAAATGCATCTTTCGACCTGTTTAGACTCTTAGTACTATAAATCCACAAAAACTACCATTTTAGATCAAAAATCCTTTGAAAACCTTATATAAAGCTTAGTAAAACCGTATGAAAAGCGTACAAAATAGAGGTATATCAACTCCCCCAGACTTAGATCTTTGCTTGTCCTCAAGCAAATAGAATCCAAATTAGAGAAAGAGGTTTGAAAACTCCCTTATCCTTTTGAGAAACTTGTGGTGGCCTCCTTTCCTGTATTCCACTAAAAACATAACCAACGTTAGACTAGCTTCACATAATGCTCGGCAAGCTTAGCGAACCATACCAAACTCGACTAGCCTCATCCAGCACTCCAAAATTTCTATTGTTAACTTCTTGCATAAATTTAAAACGTGCGGTCTTTATCAAGGGAATATCGATCATTAAGTACTTGTTCTTACCCATTTGAGTCTCTCCAGGATAGTCCTTTTGAAGCATTTGAGTTATTTTCCTCTGTCTTCTTCTCTTCTTTTGAAGGATTGATCTTTCCCTACTTTTCTAGGGTATCATTTTTTTTGTTTTTTATCGATAAGACAAGAAGATGCAGACGTATGCATTCCTCTTGCTTACACGTTTTCCTTTTGCTTAAAAGCTTATTCTTTTTTTTTTTTATATATATTCCAAGAGGAGAAAGAGGAGAACTGTAATTTGTATTGGACATACCCCTTTGTGATCAAGTGAGGAACGACTCATATGTATACCCCTTGTTGCTAGGCTCTTGTCGGCCTTAAGCTTGAGTTGTTTTCCCGGTGGCTCTAAAGCTGACTCTTTCTTCCTTGTCGCCTCGGTTAGTTTCGTTCTCGCCATGGTACCTACAAGAACAAATTCTTAACAAGAGACATGAGTTTGTGCTATGAAAATTGTATAAAGGAAGAGATGATAAGCGCGAATATCAATTCGAATCAACGCTGCACAAAACCAACAAGTGAACAATCATCTTTCCAAGGTTCAAATTTTCCTAGTGATTTTCGGAATTACTGTTCATGCTATGACATAACTCAAAATTCGAAATTCGTAAGTTAATCATGCTATATTAAAGTTCTAATGCACAATTCCAAGAGATATTCTAGATGTTTAAGCAATGATTATCCCAAGTTCATTCTTGAATCAAGGGTGTTGAATACCCAAACTAAGTTTTGTGAAAAACCATTCAATTTTCGAAATTGGGTTCTTGTAATCTCTAAACCACCTATATTCACACATCTTAACTAAAACAAATCTATTAGGAGCAGGAATTTCAAGTTTAAGCAAAGATTTGGCTATGAAAATCATATAAATTTCGATGTTGCATAATTAAGGATATTGAGGTTTAGAGGTCATACCTTATGTTGGAAAGAGAGATTGGGAATGGAAGAGCTAAAAATCGAAATCAAATTTAAGAGATAACAAAGATTTTAAGAAAATTTTGTGAAGGTCCTTCAATGGAGTTTTAGGGTTTTTGAAGTTCAAAAAGCTTTTTCTTTGGAGAGGAGAATGAACAGTTGTGTTTTCAATCTCTAAAATCTCCTTAAAATCCTTCTTAAAATCGATTTGGGTTTAAAAAATCGGTTTGGTTTGGTTAAAAAACCGGTTTATTTTAAGTGGGAAGGAGAAGCTTATCTTGGTCTTGGGACGGGTCGATCGTGGGTTGGTCCGGTCGATCGTCTCGGTCGACCCGGATGGTTTTGCTGAGTTTTCGACCGAAGCCCTTAAAGCTTCTGCTCGACCGGTCATGGTCGACCCGGATGGTTTGTCATTGTGTTGCTTCTACTCTTTTCTTGCACTATTGTAGTATCCATCCTATCCTATCCTGCTATAGAAAAACGAAGAACACAAAGTAAAACTAAAACATAAAACTGGAATTTAAATGTGTTACCTTATGGGTTGCCTCCCATACAGCGTTTGTTTAATGTATTTAGCTTGACCGTAATGCTTTTTATGACTCAATAGAGGGTAGTGACCAAAGGAACTTTTGGTCCTTCGAGATCCCCCTTCCCAGAGCTTGTATCGGGAGGATGATTCACGGCGGGGTAGACAATCTCGCCATGCTTGTCCCGGGGCACTTCAGCCATTGGAAAAAGTTTCAAGGTGTTGGCAAACTTTTCTTTGAAACCTTCCATGCTTTCATCATTCAGCTCTTCTTGGAGAAGAATCCTAACTTTTGCAAAGGCCTTAGACTGCTTTGCCTTCTTTGTGGTCTCCATCCCGAGCTCATCTTTGATCGATCCTTTGGGTGGATTTTTAGGTGATGCCTTAGTCTTAGTTTTCGCTTTTAGGGCGAGTTGCTTGGGCTGGTGAGCAAGGTCCTTACTAGGTAAGCTGGAGGTGATTCTTTCTTCTTTTTCTGGAGGTTTGGGGATGATCTTATTCTCTTGTACCATGTCAACGGATGGTTTCTTTGTTGAACACATAGGGAAAAACATGTCCTTATTCACCTTGTTGAATGAGATCCTTTGATTTGGAAAATCGAAGATTGTTCCAACGGTTGATAGAAAAGGGGTGCCAAGGATGGGTGGTCTATGGCTACTTTCTCTTATTTCCACTATTTGAAAGTCAATAGGTATAGAACAGTTCCCAAGTCGTACCATCACGTCAGGAATGAAACCATAAGGGGTTTGAGAGAATGAATCGGCAAAATTGATGGAGATGGATGAAGGTTGGATGTTGGTGAGGCCTATCTTGTCTGCAATCTTCTTTGACATGATGTTGACATTAGCTCTTGTGTCACAAAGAGAATTGGTGTGATCAATTTCATTTATAGAACATGGAACTACGAACTTCCCGGAGTTGTCCATCTTTGGAATGATCTTGGGAAAGAGGCGTCTCCTCCTTGCTCGGTTGGATTCTCTCTCAGGGTAGGTTGGTTCGGGCCAAATCATGCAATCATATTTAGGAGGGGAGAGCTTCCATTTAGGGGTAGGATCCTCAAATTTCTTCTCTATTGCAGCGGAGTTGCAAAAAGATTTCTTGGACTCCATCTCTTATCTTTTAACAGCTTATGCGGTTTGAGCAACTTGAACTTCCAACTTTTTGACATGGGCGGCAACAGCATCGTATTTGGCATGGAGATCACTGAACAAAGTGTCCATTTTCTCATTCATCTCCTTGTTGTTTCTCTTTTGACCTTCCATGATCTGTTGAAACATTCCTTCAAACTTGTTGTTCTGCTGGGCTAAAGGAGGTTGGTTGGAGGGTAGACTATATGGTTCCTTAGGTAGGTATGGTGCTCGCTGGTCATAGCTCTGCCTAGGTTGAAACTGATTTCCCTGCTGCTGGAAACGATCTCCATAAGGTTGGGAAGGTGGTCTCTGCTGCTGGAATCTTGGAGGATATATTTGATCTTGTGGGTTTTCCACATTGGTGCTGCGGTAAGAAAGGTTTGGGTTGGACCGGTAGTTGGGATTGTATCCTCTGTTTCCGTAGTTACCTACGTAGTTTACTTCTTCCTCAAGATGATCATTGGAGAAATCTCCCATACATTCCCTTGAAGGATCATCATTAGCATCATTTATGCCTTCAACTGCATGTATGTGTCTTTGTTGTCCCTTTAGAACTTGAGCCATCATGTTCTTTAGTTCAGCCATTTGAGAAGCATCAGGTGATGCGTTAATTGAGAGGAGTGATCTATCATAGTCAGGGCAGTTGTTGCAATCACTTGTTGCAAGATTCTCAATCAAGACCTTAGCTTCCTCAACGATCTTTGTCATGAAATTTCCATTGCTTGCAGTATCCAAGGAAAGCTTATACTTGTGGTCTATGCCACGATAGAAGATGTTCCAAAGGTTCCCTTCCTTGAAACCGTGGTTAGGGAAGTCCTTAATGTACTCCTTCAATCGGTCCAATGCCTCATAGAAAGATTCGGTTGGTCCTTGGCGAAAACCAGAGATCTTATTTCTCACAGAGATTGATCTTTTCTTAGTGTAGAAATGGCTGATGAATGCTGCTTTGTATTCGTCCCAAGAGGTGATCGAGTGGGCAGGAAGAGACTTCAACCATCTAAGGGCCTTGTCACCTAGAGAAAATGAAAAGAGCTTGCACTTAAGGTAGTCGGCTGAGACTCCATTGGCTCGGGTGGTGCTGCAAATTTCTTCAAAGTTATCTATGTGGTCAAGCGGATGCTCGGCTGGTAGGCCATGAAACTGGTTTTGCTTAACCAATGCTATGATTTGAGGCTTGATCTCATAGTCATTCATTTGAGGTGGAGGTGGGTGGATTGGATTTCTGTCCGTGAAGAAAGCGTCTGCGGAGTCATAGTCTCCAATGGTAGGGTTATTAGCTTGAGGTCGCACATCAACTTCCCCAGCGGGAGGTTGTTGTGCTAAAGGTGGAGGTGGATCTCGACCTTCAGCAGCAGCTCGGGCTACTTCGGCATCATGAGCGGCTTGGGCCATCTCTTAAGCTCTTTATCTTCTAAGTGATTTCTCAAGTCTGTAGATTTCGGCAACTGATTCAACTAGATTGTCTCTATTAGACTGTCTAGTCATGCACCTGAAAATAAGAAAAAGGAAAACCAAGGAAAAATAAGATTAACTAAGAAAACCAAAAACAAAAACGAAAAAGTTAAAAAACAAGAAAATCCTAGACTAGATCCTAATCGAGGTTCAAAGGTACTGCTGCAGTCCCCGGCAATGGCGCCAAAAACTTGATGGGTGGTCAGGTTTTACCCACTTTTAAAATCCTGCAAGCGCACAGATCGTAGAAGTACGGGTTATCGAACACAAGGACTGGCTAGAATGAATACACTTTGAAACTATGGATTTTGGATCAAGCTAGAACAAAGTATGGATGTTTGATTGGTTAACTAATAACTAAATACGAGACCTACGGATCGGGAGGTTGTAAAGCAATAAGGGAAAAGTGTTAGGTCTTTAGGGGCTAATTCGCAGAGAAGCACGCAATGATCAAGTTCGATGATAGATATAAATCGATTTAGGGATGATGAGATGATAGATCCATCTAGAACACAAAACACGAAATTAAGTCTTTCCACTGTCGTGGCTCCGACTCCTATGATAACTTATCTAATCGCTAAACTTTTGGAATGTCCTTAGATAGTTAATCAAGCATTAAATCGAGCAAGTTCGGATACAGTTCACTAGGTTTAGTAAATCAACTTTCGCAGTCTAAGAAACCTAGCTTGTCAAAGAATAGGTCCGACGAATGATACAACACTTTCGTGGCTCAAATCAACCTAGGATCGGATTGCTAGATGCGCGGTAAAGCAATCAGCATTAATAAGTGAACAAAACGAGACAAATACTCTAAAGGTATCCCTAACAGTTCATCGAAATCATAGATCAAGCAAACAACTCATTGAATTAGTAACCCTAGCAACCTAACAAGTGAATTACTCAGACATGATCAAAGTAACAACACAAAGGGATGGAGAAAACATAGTATAAGATAGAAGGTTTAGAAATCTTCTCCAAATTGTAGTGAGGAGGAGAGATCCACTCCTTGAAATCTCTAAGAACAAAAGTAGATTTGTAAAACTGTGATACAATATGCGGCTCTCTTTTCTAGAGAGGCTGAAAATGTATATTTATAGTCCTAGGTCTTCATGGGGTCGAGATTATGTAAACGAGCCGAGAAAATCGCGGAATCGGGAAAGATGGGCCTTTGTCGGACGAGTCGGGTCGATCGGGGTGACGGTCGGTCGGGACGCCTGTTCGGTCGAGCGGGACAGTCGAGCACGTATCGAGCGGTGAAGAAAAGTCGGGTCGGACAAGGGCCTTAAAGCTCCTGTCCGACCGGGCGCGGTCGAGCGGACGGTTTGATGACGTGAAGGAAGGTCGGGTCGGACGAGAGCCTTAAAGCTCCTGTCCGACCGGGCTCGCTCGAGCGGGACGCGGGATAGTGATGTGTCCGGTTTTGGCTCGTCTGGACCAGTCTTCAGTTAAAATGTTATATCTTCTAAACTGCTCGTCAAAATTGCATAATTCCAACTGCATTGGAACACTAACTCATCTGGCTATCTTGGTCCCTAGTTTCATTGAAATCCGATGAGTTTAAGAGTCCATGCCGTTGCTTCCCGTTTGATGCACTGATGCAGTCCGATAAAGCTCTTTCGTATATATCTTCACTATAATCGTCATATCTCCAATTCTACTCGGCCAAACTGAGTGATTCCAGTTGAATTGCAAAGCTAACTCACGTAGGCATCGCGGCGAACTGGCTTTGGTGAAATCCATTGAGTAGAAAATATTTAAGGCATTGCCTCCCACATCAACGTTATCAACGTTATCAACTAACGGCATTGGAGTCATTGGAGTCAGAAAATTCTCCTATGTCGGCATTGCCTCCCACATCAACGTTATCAACTAACGTATTTTCAACATCCACCAATATTGTGTCTTCAAGAGAATGCTCCACCAAAGTAGTAACTCCTATAGAAGTTTGCTGCATTGGATCGTGGTCTTTTACCCCGTCTACTCTTCCTCTTGGATTAATTTGTGCATCTGTGATCCATGGATTGTTGATTTGACTCACTCTAGGATATGGAAGGTAACACACTTGGTCGGCTTGAGAAGCAAGGATAAACGGATCATACGTATTGAGTTCTCTGCTTGTGTTAATTTCTGTAACGCCTACTTTCGTAAGCCTTACACCACGTCCGCTTGTAGGATCATACCATTTGCACTTGAAAATGACACATTTTAAGTTGATGAATCCTGGATATTCAACCTCCAAAATATCTTCTATCACACCAGAGTAGTCAACATCCATCGTATGCACAACAACACCATAGTTCACTGTTTGCCTGTTGTTTGAGGCGTTTTTTCGTGTGAATACATACCCACGAGTGCAATACATTGGCGAGGAAAGGGTTTTTGAAAGTGGTCCTCCAACTAACTCTTCAAGCCACGTTGGAGTGACTTCGCCCCTTTGAGATGCTGATTGAACCTGTAAAAATCAATTAATTAAACCACTAAACACTAATCTAAAACTAATGAACCGTAACCAGAATAAATCAAATTGAACTCACATAGTACTTTAGCCACGAGGTATACTCTTTTTGTTTCATGGTTTCTATTGCAGAATCACTTTTCTGTGGGTGCGATTTCTTGATTTGTTCGACAAATATACTGATATATTACCAAATGAGTTAACAATGAACAGAAACAACGAACAAGAAATCTCATTAATTAATTATAACCAAATAATATAAATAACAAACGTACCTCTCATATGGAACCAGTTCCTCACAATTGCGAAGTATATATGAATGTACATGGTTGTACTCTTCGTCTGTCAACCAAACCGAATTTTTTTTACCACTAATTCGTCCAACTTCTGCAAAAATATCAGGCACGTGGGTGTGATAATAAGGCTTCTCCCCACCATCATCATAGCGACTTGGTTTTCTAGCTTTTCTCTGAACTTTCGGGGCGAAGTAGTACGAAGAGAAATATGATGTCTCTTCGTTTATGCTTTGTGCCACAATAGAACCCTCAACCCTGCTAAGATTTTTTACCTTTTTTTTTAGGTGGAACATGAATCTTTCAAATGGATACATCCACCTATATTGTACAGGTCAACCAAGTGCTGCTTCACGAGGAAGATGAATTGGAAGATGTTCCATCACATCAAAAAATGACGGTGGAAATATTCTTTCCAAATTGCATAAGAGCAAAGGAATATTCTCTTCCAAACGAGCTATACCGTTGGTTGTGAAGCATCTTGAGCAAAGGTCTCTGAAGAAAGCACTTATCCCTGTATTTTCAGATTTCATATATATACCGAGTCAACATTTCTATATGTTTAGGTGAATAGTAAAGAATAAATAATTTTATACCTGATACTGCATCATGAACATTTTTAGGTAAGAGCTCCTTAAAAACAAAAGTAAGCAACCGCTGCATAAAAACATGGTAATCATGACTCTTCATTCCTGATAACTTGCTGTTATTGATGTCTACGCATCGTGAGAGATTAGATGCATAGCCGTCTGGAAACTTAACATTGTCGATTATCCATTGGAAAAATGCTTTCTTCGCAACTGCATTTAATCTTAATATTGGAGTTGGGCCTTTCCCATTGCTCATCACATGTAGCTCAGAATGCTCGCATATAGCAGGGAGGTCCAATCTTGATTTCAGATTGTCATTGGTCTTACCTTGCACCTCCAATATTGTGTTCATGATATTCTCAAAAAAGTTCTTCTCAATATGCATGACATCAAGATTATGTCTAAGCATATGATCCTTCCAATACGGTAACTCCCAAAAAATACTCTTTTTGTGCCAATTATGGTTGATTCCGTACCCATCATTACGAACATGTCCATTGCCGCCTACTTCCACTGTTTTATCTGCACTAAAATCTCTCAACTGCTTAAGTATATCTTCTCCTGATATCTCTGGAGGCGGTGCTTCATTTACAACTTTGTTTCTCGTAAACATTGTCGTTTTTTCTCGATATTCATGATTCATCGGCAAGAACCGTCGGTGACAATCAAACCAAGAAGATTTTCTTCCATGTTTAAGCTGAATTGCAACGGTATTATCTTGACAATACGGACATGAAAGCCTTCCATGGGTGGTCCACCCTGATAACATTTCGTACGCTGGAAAATCACTAATCGTCCACATCAAAACAGCTCGCATTTTAAAATTGTTCCTTAGGGAAACATCATACGCATCTATGCCCTGGTACCACAAAGCTTGTAACTCATGAATCAAGGGCTATAAGAACACATCAAGTGATCGCTTAGGGTATTCTGGTCCAGGAACAAGAATTGTTAGGAACAAAAACTCTCGTTTCATACATAGAGCTGGGGAAGGTTGTAGGGTGTGACGATTACTGGCCAAAGTGAATACTTGCGTCCAATCTTACCGAAAGGATTGAATCCATGTGTACATAATCCCAAGTATACGTTCCTATGCTCACTTGCAAATGTAGGATATATCGACTGAAAATGTCTCCACGCTTCGGCATCAGAAGGATGCGAAAGTTCACCGTCGAATGAATGCTCTGCATGCCTTCTCATAGGACCTGTCGTGCGCTCAGACTGGTATAACCTCTTCAACCTGTCTGTAATTGGCAAATACCACATACGTTGGTACGACAGTCTACTTTTCCCACTAGTAACCTGAAATCGTGGCTTCCGGCAAAATTTACACACGTCCAAATTTGCATCTTCTCTCCAAAATATCATGCAGTTATCAATACACACATCAATCATTTGGAATGGTAACCCAAGTGCTGACACCAATTTCTGTATTTCGTAGTAAGAACCAGGTGAAAAATTTGGCTGTGGCAAATACTCCTTTACGAAATCAGCTATTGCGTCAACACAATCCTCAGACAAGTTATATTCTGTTTTTATGTTCATCATCCTAGTTGCTGCGGATAAACGTGAATGACCTTCTCCACAGCCATTATAAATCGGATTTTTCGCTGCATCAAGCATATCAAAAAACTTTCTCGCTTCTGAGTTTGGTTCCTCAACAACGTTTCGAGTTTCCATCGTTTCACGAAAAGCATCTGTCACCATCTGCACAATACCAATTCCATCCTCAGTCAAATTTCCCTGCTTTTCAACCCTAATATCATTATCATGATCCAATTGATATCCATCATCACCAACTTGATTACTAGTGCTTGCTAAAGTTTCAAAATCTTCTCCATGGGAAAACCATATATCATAACCAGGCGTAAATCCCCGCGAGTATAAGTGCTTCCAAATAGTATCCACCATGATAATTTTTTCATTACCACATGAAGAACAAGGACAATACATCTTACCTTGCTCCAACGGAATCTCTTGATTTGTAGCAAAACGCATAAATTCAGTAAGCCCTTGCTTATACTCCTTCGTTAACTCTCCGGTAGCTTCATCTACAGGGTTGTACATCCACTCACGATTCCTGTGTTTATTGGTAGCCATAGAGAACGACTTTTGAAATTGACCTTTACAATCGACTTTTGCTTTTCTTATACAGACAATCGACTCATCACAATTTTGTCCCAAATTCGTGGGAAACGGGCCGATGTTAAAATCGTTGGAATTGGGCCTATGTTTCGTCGCAAATTTGTTGGAGTCGGTTTGATGTTTCATCGCAAAAATGTTGGAATCGGGCAGAAGCTTCGTCGCAGAATTGTTGGAAACGATTCAGTTTTGCCGTCGGGAAATCGTTGGAAACGATTCGGTGTTTGATGCAAATTCGTTGGCAAAAAACGAGGTATCGTCGTAGATTTGTTGGAAACGAGTTAACAAGTAGCTACGTGTTTCCGACGAAGTTCTCGTTTGTAATTTCCGACAATAATCATATCGTAGGTAATTTCCGACAATAGTGATGTCGTTGGAAATTGACAACGCCTTTCCTACAAAACTTGCGAGAGAATTCTAACCATTCCTATTTATTGGAAATTTGTGATGTGTTTCCAACAAATCTAATTTACGATTGAAAGTTGTGAGATATTCGTTAGAAATTTTCCAACAATTTTGGTTGTCGAACAAATTTGTTGGAAGAACCAAAATTGTTGGAAGTTGACTGGTTTTCTTGTAGTGAGTACACCAATGATTACAATCCGTATCTGAGTGGAGGACGAGGCTTGACTCCTAAAGGCGGTTCTCGGGGCGGTGGGAACCAAGTTTCAGCTCCCAGTGGCGGTTCAGCTTCCCGTGGCGGTTCAGCTTCCCAATCTAATCTCCAGACGCCCGGTTATGCGACTAGCCTTCACTATTCTACGGCCCAAGAGTCACTGCCTCTGCAGCAGTCACCGCTCCTCTGCTCTGGCTGCGCCTAACCCCGGACTGTCTGCGGGAAGGGCTGCATATTTGCTATGATTAAGGACATTCTCGATGCTCGTGGTCATGATCTTCTCCCACATCTCCATCCACACCGTCCACCAAATACGTTATGGTAAATTTTTTTAATTATTATTTAATTTTGATTTTACTTTTGTTAAGAAGATTTAAATCTGAATTGAAATTTTTTTGCTTCCAGGTTTACCGATGATTCAGTCGTCGCTATCCGCAGTGGGACTATAACTCTAATTTTTTGTTTGTAGCATTTATACCATTGGGACTATGACTTTAGCACGACGTTCCGCAGTGCTTTCGACGACAAAGTCAAGTCATGGATTCCTGATAAGGTGGGAAGGTGAAAGAAGAAATGGATGAAGGATGGCGACGATGCCATGCCTTGCTGGTTTAACCGGGGAGTTTGGGACGGCCTTAAAGCTTATTGGCTAGATCCGGGTCACCAATACAAGAATGACAATAGTAGGGTGGCTCGGTATTCCGACCAAACATTATTCAGAGCCATTGACAGAATGATTGTAAGTTTTTTCAGCTAATTAACTTTTTTGCTGATTATTTCATTGAATTCCTTTCATTCATATCAATTCAATAAATCTTTTGCAGGCTGAGAGTACCGGAGCATCAAAGGTGGATTTGTTGGTGGTTCAGGAGTATACAAAACGAAACTCGGATGGAACCTTTGTTGATGGAAATTCTTAGGCGCTATAGAGTGATGTTAATGAAAGACTTCAGGAGTTGACTCAGTGTTGTGTATCGATTTTTGACATAAATCCGGCCCACAAAAGACTCAACCACAAAAGCATTGTCCTTCGGGGCTTGTTCATTTGTAAGCCCATATAGCTCTTTAGGATTATCCAGCTGATATCAATGGGAGCTCGATGTCACAACTCGGTAAAGGAAGTTAGACGTTATCCCACAAAATCAGGAAGTCATCTCAACAAGAAATCCCGAAGATCATGGAAACGGACGAGATACGAGGAGATTATATAAGGAGCAAGCACCGAACAAAAGAGGGTATCAGATATTCATTCTTTACACATCTTAACCTAATTATCCATTGTATTCTCTTCGGGCTCTCATATTCCCATAAATACCTTCTAACCTCACTTGTTACTTAATTAATACAAAGTCCATATTGCTATTCTATTCTTTAGTTTGTTGGTTTATAAAGAGATTCTTACCTACCTTTTTCCTCATCCTTAGAACTACTCCTAAATTCCTGAGTGTGGAATTTACATCCCACATTTTGGCGCCGTCTGTGGGGAAGAAAAAAAAGACTCTTTAACACTATAGCCCGTTCTAAGGCCTGTTAGAACGCAAACAGATCCACAATCATCAAACCAAAATGCCACTCCTGTCAACGGTGGAGGGTCCAACCCTCCCAGCCAGACAAGAACAAACCAATCCCCTCCAAGCAGAACACCTCGCGTGAGATTGACACAACCTCATATGAATCAGATCTCTACAATTTTGCATCTGCTGCATCTGCAGCTCGTTCAGGTTTAAATAACCCGGAGTAAAACGATTACATTCCAAGTGGAGGTAACCCATATATTTGGGTAATACCCGAAATACGACCTAACGGACCAATCAACTCCAACTGGGCTCATCGAGTCCAATCAGCTTATGCTCGTCTACAAGGACCCAATCCGAATGACACGACTAGCATCCAAAGGACGCTAGATCTTCTGCTAAAGAGAACTTCAAACCAGGAAGTGAACATGCAAATCATGTTTCAAGCCCAGTTCGCGAGATTTTGAGCCGAAATAGAGCGAGGTCCACCTCCTCATGCTATCCGCAGCTCGAATCGGGAACAAGGAAACAGGACCGAGATGATTCCGTTGCAACAAACGCGACTTAATTTCTCTCCTACCTCTGGAACTCCCGGCACGGAGAACCAATACCAAACGCCCATAAACATAAGGGCTCACGGCAGTTAATCGCACCGCCAAGCCTCAATCCTTAACGGTTCAAATTTGCCGAATACACTCGGCCAGACAAGAAGCTTACCGGCTATGATCGTGCCACTTCTCGACCGAGTGCAGCGTCCGGACATGTAGCTTATCGCCCGCGGTCGGCCCGATCCACAACATGCGAACAACGCGTCCGGCCGAACAACTCGTCCGGACAAGAAGCTTACCGCCCGCACTCGACCCGAACGCGCTTTACCACCCGATACTCGACCGATCACGACGGCCGTGCCGATCGACCCGAGCCCGGTTCTGAAGCCCGTTTCGTATATTTTCAAGCCAAAGTCCGCGCCGCGTTTCCTATTTCGTCCAAAACCTAGGTCAAGCCGCTCTTCAATATCTGAAGCATTATAAATACATCTTTTTAGCCTTGTAACACAAGAGAGAGACACACAACACAATTACTTATTGATTATAGAAGTTTTCTTTGCTTTCATCTTGTCTTTATCTTTGTCTCTTTCAAGAGGGGATCTCGAACCTCTGTTCTTATGAATATGATTTCGATTTCTTTCTCTATGTCTAAGTAGTTACATTGTTAAGTGATAGGAAAAAAAAAGATAGTATTCATGCTTGCTTGACATCGAACTGATTTTAGGTTTTACATATACTCTTCAACTTTGCTTGCGTTCATTGCTTGGTGTTGATCTGGCTAATCAACATATGATCCTAGGTATACTTGAGCCACGACAGTGCCGTATCATTCGCCTGAACTAGTATTTGGTGGGCAACTTCTCTTAGACTGCGAAAGTTGATTTACTAGAGGTTGTGAACAATTGAGATTTGATCGAATTAGTGCTTGTTTGATTATCTAAGGACATTCGTGTTTTGTGTTTTAGACGGATCTATCATCCCATTATCCCTAAATTGATTCATATCTATCATCGAACTGATCATTGGTTGCTTCTCTGCGAATTAGCCCCTAGAGACCTAACGCCTTTCTTTCATTGCTTTACAACCTCGATTTCTTAGCCTTAGTATTAGTTATTAGATCAGCAACCAATCATCCTTTATCTTATTCTAGCTTGATCCGAACTCCATAGATTTAAAGTGTATTCATTTTAGCCAGTCCTTGTGTTCGATAACCCGTACTTCTCGATCTGTGCACTTGCAGAAAAGGGATAGAAATTGGGAAAAGCTTATCCCGCATCAAGCTTTTTGGCGCCGTTGTTGGGGACTGCAGCAGTACTTTGAATCTCGATTAGGATCTAGTCTAGGATTTTATTGTTTTCTTGCATTTTCATTTTTTTTTATTTTTATTTTTTTATTTTTTGCTTTTGGTTTTTCTAGTTTATCTTACTTTTCATTGGTTTTCTTTTTTTGTTTTTCAGGTGCATGACTAGACAGTCTAATAGGGACAATGTAGTTGAACCAGTTGCTGAAATCGACTGACTTGAAAAGACAATTAGAAGACAAAGAGCTCAAGAGATGGCCCAAGCCGCTCATGATGCAGCAGTAGCTAGAGCTGTAGCTGAAGGGAGAGATCCACCTCCACCCTTAGCACCACAACCTCCTGCTGGGGAAGTTGATGCACAACCTCAAGCTAACAACCCAACCATTGAAGACTATGACTCCGCTGATGCCTTCTTTACAGATCGAAATCCGATCCACCCACCTCCACCTCAGAGGAATGACTATGAGATCAAGCCTCAAATCATACCATTGGTTAAGCAAAACCAGTTTCATGGCCTACCAGCTGAGCACCCGCTTGATCACATAGATAACTTTGAAGAAATTTGCAGCACCACCCGAGCCAATGGAGTCTCAGCCGAATACCTAAAGTGCAAACTTTTCTCATTTTCTCTTGGCGACAAAGCCCTTAGATGGTTAAAGTCTCTTCCTGCCCATTTGATCACTACTTGGAACGAGTACAAGGCAGCATTCATCAACCATTTCTACACTAAGAAAAGATCAATTTCTGTTAGAAACAAGATCTCTGGATTTCGCCAAGGAGCAACCGAATCATTCTATGAGGCATTGGATCGATTCAAGGAGTACATTAGGGACTGCCCTAACCACAGTTTCAAGGAAGGGAACCTTTGGAACATCTTCTATCGTGGCATAGACCACAAGTATAAGCTATCCTTGGATACTGCAAGCAATGGAAATTTTATGACAAAGACTGTTGAGGAAGCCAAAGTCTTGATTGAGAACCTTGCAGCAAGTGATTGCAACAACTACACTGACTATGATAGATCACACCGCTCTACCAACACACCCCCTGATGCTACTCAGATGGCTGAACTGAAGAATATGATGGCTCAAGTTCTAAAAGGACAGCAAAGACACATACATGCAGTTGAGGGCATAAATGATGTCAATGATGATCCTACAAGGGAATGCATGGGAGATTTCTCCAATGATCATCTTGAGGAAGAAGTTAACTACATTGGTAACTATGGAAACAGGGGATACAATCCCAACTACCGGTCCAACCCAAACCTTTCTTACCACAGCACCAATGTGGAGAACCCACAAGACCAAATCTATCCCCCAAGATTCCAGCAGCAGAGACCACCCTTCCAACCCTATGGAGATCGTTTCCAGCAGCACGGAAACCAGTTTCAACTTAGGCCGAACTATGACCAAAGAGCACCATACCCACCAAAGGAACCATATGGTTTACCCTCCAGCCAACTTCCTTTAGCCCAGCCAAACAACAAGTTCGAGGGAATGTTTCAACAGATCATGGAATGTCAAAAGAGGAATAACAAGGAGATGAATGAGAAGATGGACACTTTCTTCAATGTTCTCCATGCCAAATATGATGCCATTCCCGCTCATGTCAAGAAATTGGAAGTACAAGCCGCTCAAACCGTAGAAGCAGTTAAAAAACAAGAGATTGAGTCCAAGAAATCTTTTTGCAACTCCACTACAATAGAAAAGAAGTTTGAGGATTCTACCCCCAAATGGAAGCTCTCCCCACCTAAGTATGACTGTATGACCTGGCCTGAAGAAATCTATCCCGAGAAAGAATCCAACCGTGCAAGGAAAAGACGCCTTTTCCCCAAGATCATTCCAAAGGCGG
Source organism: Erythrophleum ivorense (assembly GCA_026724425.1). NCBI lineage: Eukaryota > Viridiplantae > Streptophyta > Magnoliopsida > Fabales > Fabaceae > Erythrophleum > Erythrophleum ivorense. The sequence continues at coordinate 3,134,890 of JAIUCV010000092.1, forward strand.
ATAACTCTGGGAAGTTTGTAGTTCCATGTTCTATTAATGAAGTTGATCTCACCGATTCTCTTTGTGACACAGGAGATAATGTCAACATCATGTCAAAGAAGATTGCAAACGAGTTAGGCCTCACCAACATCCAACCTTCATCCATCTCCATCAACTATGCCGATTCATTCTCGCAAACACCTTATGGTTTCATCCCGGACATGATGTTACGACTTGGGAACTGTTATATTCCTACAGACTTTCAAATAGTGAAAATGAGAGAAAGTAGCCATAGACCCCTCATCCTTGGCACCCCTTTTCTATCAACCATTGGAGCCATTTTCGATTTCCCAACCGGAGGATCTCATTCAACAAGGTGAATAAAGAGATGTTCTTCCCCATGTGTTCAACAAAGAACCCATCAGTTGATATGGTGCAAGAGAATAAGATCATCCCCAAGCCTCCAGAAGAAGAGAAAATCCTGTCCAGCTTGCCCAGCAAAGACCTTGCCCACCAGCCCAAGCAACTTGGCCCAGAAGCAAGAAGTAAGCCTACGGCATCACCTAAACATCCACCAAAAGGACCGACCAAGGACAAGACCGGGACAGAGACCATTAAGAAGGTTAAGCAACCTAAAGGATTTGCAAAAGTTAGGATTCTCCTCCAGGAAAAGCTGAATGATGAAACTTTGGAAGGATTCAAGGAAAAGTTTTCCAACACTATAAAACTTTTTCCTATGGCTGAAGTGCCCCGGGACAAGCATGGAGAGATTGTCTATCCCGCCGTGAATCATCCTCCTGATATAAATCCCAAGAAGAAAGATCTTGATGGACAAAAAGTTCCATTGATCACTACCCTCTCTTAAATACTAAAGAGCATTACGGTCAAGCTAAAGACCTTAAACAAGCGCTGTATGGGAGGCAACCCATAAGGTAACACCTTTAAATTTCAGTTTTTAGTTTTAGTTTTACTTTCTTTTCTTTGTTTTGTTTTAGCAGGATAGGATAGAATGGATATCACAATGGTGCAAGAGGAACATAGAAGTGGAACCGCCAAGCCGTCTGGGTCGACCAAACACGTTCGGGCAGGGACTCCAAGAGGTTCGGTCGACCGGTCGACCAAAACACTTCGGGTCGACCAGGACGATCGACAGGTGCCTCGCCCGATCGACCGTATCCCCTCTTGCCGACCCACCATCCCCTCATTCCATCCCACCTCATTGCATACCATCCCACCTCATTTGCATATCACCCCACCATCATCCCACCACACTTTCATTCCAAACCCCATCACATACCACGCATACTTGCTGTTCTACCACATGATGATCCTACTTCACCTACACTCAGGCGGCCCTTAAAGCTCTTTGCTGGTGTACAACAGCACTTGACCATCTAAGCCGGGATCTCATCCACATTATGGAGAAACATAGTAGCTGGACATATCATCCATCACACAATTCTTCGGTTTCTAATACCATATCAGGTTACATCTTTCCTCTCATTCACAAACGCCTTATTACCTCTTTCTTTTACCTCCCTTAATCGGATTTGCTTTCACCGGGACGGTGCAAGTTAAGTCTGGGGGGATTGTCGGTACTAATGCGTTTGTTCATGTCTTGTCTTCATCTCATATCTATTTCTCTTATTAACCTTTTTCAAAACTTCTGTTTTATTGAGTCAAAACCTTAGTTGGAAATTATGATTTATCTCTATGATTCTCCGGTGTTGTGCTAACAATCTATGACCCTAGAGCGGACATCAGTTGCAGACATAAGCCTAAGAGAACCTCTAACGGTGGATCGACCTACTGACTTGGCAACATTTCTAAGGTACCCGGACAATCTAACGTTAACTCCACCCTAATCAATCTAGTTTTTCTTGTCAAGGGACTTGGCATACATATGAGTCGTTCCTCACTTGATCTCAAAAGGGTGTGTCCAATACAAAGTGAAGTTCTCCTCTCTCTCAGAAAAATGAAAATCAAAAGCTTTTAAGCACAAGGAAAACGTGTAAGCATGAGGAATGCATACGTCTGCACCTTCTTGTCTTATGGAGACCTACCAAAAACAAGGAAAAAGCAAAAGCATATCCTATGTTATTTCCCAAAAGAAAAAGAAAGGGAAAGTAGGGATAGAAAAAATAAAATGATACCCTAGAAAAGTAGGGAAAGATCGATCCTTCAAAAGAAAAAAGAGAGGAAAAGAACTCAAAAGCTTCAAAAAGGACTATCTTGGAGAGACTCAAGTGGGTAAGAACAAGTGCTTAATGATCGATATTCCCTTGATAAAGACCGCACGTTTTAAATTTATGCAAGGAGTTAACAATGGAAAGTCTGGAATGCTGGATGAGACTAGTTGAGTTTGGTATGGTTCGCTAAGCTTGCCGGGTATTATGTGAAGCTAGTCTAACATTGGTTATGTTTTTAGTGGAATACAGGAGAGGAAGCCACCACAGGTTTCTCAAAAAGGATAAGGAGTTCCTACATTTTCAAACCTCTTTCTCCGATTTGGATTCTATTTGCTTGAGGACAAGCAAAGATCTAAGTCTGGGGGAGTTGATATACCTCTATTTTGTACCTTTTTATATGGTTTTACTATGCTTTTTATAAGGTTTTTAAAGGCTTTTTGATCTAAAAAGGTAGTTTTTGTGGATTTATAGTACTAAGAGTCTAAACAGGTCAAAATTGGCATTTTGGAGCAAAACCACAGGATTTGGACTTTATGCCGCTCCGCGACACAGCATCAACTTTGGAAGAGCCCCAAAAAATTCTACTCAATGGATTTCACCAAAACCAGTTCACCGCGATGCCTAAATGAGTTAGCTTTCCAACTTAATTTGAATCATGCAATTTGGCCGTGTAGAATGGAAGATATGATCATTTTAGTGAAGAGTGTTAGATCAGCCGAAAACCGGATATCAACAACAGCCGTTCGACCGAGCCGGTCGGATAGGGACTCCAAGGCTCCCATCCGACCCGACCTTCCTTCACGACGACAACCAATCTGGTCGACCGAGACCGGTCGGACAGGGACTCCATGGCCCTCGTCCGACCCAACTTCTTTTCACCATCCCGTGCGCGCTCAACCGCCCAGCTCGACCCGACCACCATCCCGACCGACCAGTCGACCGCCCCGCTCGACCGCCGCCTTTCCCGCTCTACCCGCCTTAGCCGACTAAGGCCCGTTTTCGCGATTTACTCGGCCCGTTTACCTAATCTCGACCCCTGGAAGACCTAGCACTATAAATACACTTTTGTAGCCTCATTAGAACAGAGAGACACAACAGAGCCGCACAGGAGAGGAGCCACAAGAGAGGGCCGCACTAGGGAGATCCCCTTAGAGGGATTCTCCATTGTTTTACTTCCTTCTCATTGTTTTCCTTAGGGAGAAGATCCCTTCTTTGTTTCTCAATATAGAGAAGATTTCTAAACCCTGTTCTCCTTATAATAATATGATTTATTTCTCAGATTTGTGCTTGTTTACTTGCATCATGATTGAGTAGATTTCTAGTTAGGTTTTAGGGTTTCAAAGAGTTCATATGCTGATTATGATTTGATGAATTAACTAGGGATATCATTAGAGTCTTTGTCTCGTTTTGTTCACTTATTAATGCTGATTGCTTTGCCGCGCATCTAGCAATCCGATCCTAGGTTGATTTGAGCCACAGAAGTGCTGTATCATTCGCCGGACCTATTCTTTGACAAGCTAGGTTTCTTAGACTGCGGAAGTTGATTTACTAAGCCTAGTGAACTGTATCCGAACCTGATCGATTTAATGCTTGATTAACTATATAAGGAAATACCGAAAGTTTAGCGATTAGATAAGTTATCATAGGAGTCGGAGCCACAGAAGTGCCTTTCTTTCATTGCTTTACAACCTCGATTTCTTAGCCTTAGTATTAGTTATTAGATCACCAACCAATCATCCTTTATCTTATTCTAGCTTGATCTGAATTCCATAGATTTAAAGTGTATTCATTTTAGCCAGTCCTTGTGTTCGATAACCCGTACTTCTCGATCTGTGCACTTGCAGAAAAGGGATAGAAATTGGGAAAAGCTTATCCCGCATCAAATGGATCTTCCATATATGCGAGTATTGATGGTTGTAGCCACCTAATCCCCGGTTAGTTGGATCCATAGGCCTTCTATAGACGCGAGTATTGATGGTTGGAGCCACCTAATCCCCGGTTACTTGGACCTTGATGCTTTTTCTTAAAATTGAAGGGGAGAGAGAGGGAAACCAAACTCACACAGCATTTTATTGCTGGTGAGGATGAGGAGTCATGCCCTTTGTATGCCAAGCCCCTAGCTAAGAAGATTAAGTTCATTTGGTGCAGAGTCAAAGATGGATCCTTCTTATACCCTTAGAGATGTGGGTGTTTTTGGTAGATCGAAGCAATCATGGGACACATGTGATAAGGTATACTGCAAATAACTGATCAGTGGTCACTTAAACATAGCCACAACAATGGTTAGATCTGAGATAAGGTCATAATTCTCGACAAATTTTTTGACTCAATAAAACTGACTCAATAAAAAGAAAATAATGCAAAATGAAATGCCAAAATGAACAAACTTATTAGTAATAATCCCCCCCAGACTTAACTTGCACCGTCCCGGTGAAAGAAATATCGGATTAAGAGGGTTAAATATGATATAAAATGGAAACGATATAGATAGGATGATGTTACCAAGTGATGAACATATGTCATGAAGAACAGGGTCGGATAAGTGTATGAGGCACTTACTTATGCATGATTGGTTGGTGATTTTTGAATTTCAAGGCCTGATTCTCTCCGGTTAGCATTTTGGTCGAGTATGGTCCATTTGGTCGACCCGAGAGGAGTCCCATGAACCACAGCTCAAACCGTGAAGATTTTCTCGAACCATATTGAAATTTCATCGACCAACCTTATATTTTATGACCACTGGTGAAGTGTGAGGCTATTTGAACGAGTGGTTTGAGAGAGGCTGCATAAGGTGGTCCAAACGGCTCTGGGAAGGTGTTCCTTGGACCATTTGAGGTTTGGCTCGTTCTTTTTGGGATCTTCTTCTGGAAAAGTATTAATGAGGCTCTAAGAATTCATTTTTCGGTGGTTGCCCCCTAGTCGTGATTTTTATTTTGTCGACCATTTGTTGCCCGCCGGTTCACCGAAGAGGTCTTCCTTGCATATCTCTTGCACCGTGAAGATTTCACTGTCCTATCTTTTGGATTTGCCGACCAATATGGTGTTGTCTGGCCGTCTGTGAAGTTTGGTTGTCTTTTATGACACCGATTGTGAGATAGCCGATGAATGTCCTCCTTGCACTCGTAATGGCCGAGAAAATGACACCGGATGGGATATCGCCAATTCTACTCGGTCGTTTTGAGATTTTCTTGGACCGAATTGATTCTTTTATCCTCCTTTATCATTCCCAAGTGGTGCTCGCTTTTTTCCTCGTGATTTGGTGTGGATCTCCATTGAAACCGCCTTTATATTGCATAAGCTTTGTGGTTTGGGTCGGCTATAGCAACTTTTCTTGATACCCTTCCTGTCAAATAGTTAACTCCTTGCAAAACACTTGAAATCACTGTTAGATGTAGTCTTAGAGACTATCTTGGAGAGACTCAAGTGTGTAAGAACAAGTGCTTAATCCTCGATATTCCCTTGATAAAGACCGCACGTTTTAAATTTATGCAAGGAGTTAACAATGGAAAGAAAGTCTGGAATGCTGGATGAGACTAGTTGAGTTTGGTATAGTTCGCTAAGCTTGCCGAGTATTATGTGAAGCTAGTCTAACATTGGTTATGTTTTTAGTGGAATACAGGAGAGGAAGCCACCACAGGTTTCTCAAAAAGGATAAGGAGTTCCTACATTTTCAAACCTCTTTCTCCGATTTGGATTCTATTTGCTTGAGGACAAGCAAAGATCTAAGTCTGGGGGAGTTGATATACCTCTATTTTGTACCTTTTTATATGGTTTTACTATGCTTTTTATAAGGTTTTTAAAGGCTTTTTGATCTAAAAAGGTAGTTTTTGTGGATTTATAGTACTAAGAGTCTAAACAGGTCAAAAGATGCATTTTGGAGCAAAACCACAGGATTTGGACTTTACGCCGCTCCGCGACACAGCATCAACTTTGGAAGAGCCCCAAAAAATTCTACTCAATGGATGTCACCAAAACCAGTTCACCGCGATGCCTAAATGAGTTAGCTTTCCAACGTAATTTGAATCATGCAATTTGGCCGTGTAGAATGGAAGATATGATCATTTTAGTGAAGAGTGTCAGATCAGCCGAAAACCGGATATCAACAACAGCCGCTCGACCGAGCCGGTCGGATAGTGACTCCAAGGCTCCCATCCGACCCGACCTTCCTTCACGACGACAACCAATCTGGTCGACCGAGACCGGTCGGACAGGGACTCCATGGCCCTCGTCCGACCCAACTTCTTTTCACCATCCCGTGCGCGCTCAACCGCCCAGCTCAACCCGACCACCATCCCGACCGACCAGTCGACCGCCCCGCTCGACCGCCGCCTTTCCCGCTCTACCCGCCTTAGCCGACTAAGGTCCGTTTTCGCGATTTACTCGGCCCGTTTACCTAATCTCGACCCCTGGAAGACCTAGCACTATAAATACACTTTTGTAGCCTCATTAGAACAGAGAGACACAACAGAGCCGCACAGGAGAGGAGCCACAAGAGAGGGCCGCACTAGGGAGATCCCCTTAGAGGGATTCTCCATTGTTTTACTTCCTTCTCATTGTTTTCCTTAGGGAGAAGATCCCTTCTTTGTATCTCAATATAGAGAAGATTTCTAAACCCGGTTCTCCTTATAATAATATGATTTATTTCTCAGATTTGTGCTTGTTTACTTGCATCATGATTGAGTAGATTTCTAGTTAGGTTTTAGGGTTTCAAAGAGTTCATATGCTGATTATGATTTGATGAATTAACTAGGGATATCATTAGAGTCTTTGTCTCGTTTTGTTCACTTATTAATGCTGATTGCTTTGCCGCGCATCTAGCAATCCGATCCTAGGTTGATTTGAGCCACGGAAGTGCTGTATCATTCGCCGGACCTATTCTTTGACAAGCTAGGTTTCTTAGACTGCGGAAGTTGATTTACTAAGCCTAGTGAACTGTATCCGAACCTGATCGATTTAATGCTTGATTAACTATCTAAGGAAATACCGAAAGTTTAGCGATTAGATAAGTTATCATAGGAGTCGGAGCCACAGAAGTGCCTTTCTTTCATTGCTTTACAACCTCGATTTCTTAGCCTTAGTATTAGTTATTAGATCACCAACCAATCATCCTTTATCTTATTCTAGCTTGATCTGAATTCCATAGATTTAAAGTGTATTCATTTTAGCCAGTCCTTGTGTTCGATAACCCGTACTTCTCGATCTGTGCACTTGCAGAAAAGGGATAGAAATTGGGAAAAGCTTATCCCACATCAAGTGGATCTTCCATATACGCGAGTATTGATGGTTGTAGCCACCTAATCCCCGGTTAGTTGTATCCATAGGCCTTCCATAGACGCGAGTATTGATGGTTGGAGCCACCTAATCCCCGGTTACTTGGACCTTGATGCTTTTTCTTAAAATTGAAGGGGAGAGAGAGGGAAACCAAACTCACACAGCATTTTATTGCTGGTGAGGATGAGGAGTCATGCCCTTTGTATGCCAAGCCCCTAGCTGAGAAGATTAAGTTCATTTGCTGCGGAGTCAAAGATGGATCATTCTTATACCCTTAGAGATGTGGGTGTTTTTGGTAGATCGATGCAATCATGGGACACATGTGATAAGGTATACTGCCAATAACTGATCAGTGGTCACTTAAACATAGCCACAACAATGGTTAGATCTGAGATAAGGTCATAATTCTCGACAAAATTTTTGACTCAATAAAACTGACTCAATAAAAAGAAAATAATGCAAAATGAAATGCCAAAATGAACAAACTTATTAGTAATAATCCCCCCCAGACTTAACTTGCACCGTCCCGGTGAAAGAAATATCGGATTAAGAGGGTTAAATATGATATAAAATGGAAACGATATAGATAGGATGATGTTACCAAGTGATGAACATATGTCATGAAGAACAGGGTCGGATAAGTGTATGAGGCACTTACTTATGCATGATTGGTTGGTGATTTTTGAATTTCAAGGCCTGATTCTCTCCGGTTAGCATTTTGGTCGAGTATGGTCCATTTGGTCGACCCGAGAGGAGTCCCATGAACCACAGATCAAACCGTGAAGATTTTCTCGAACCATATTGAAATTTCATCGACCAACCTTATATTTTATGACCACTGGTGAAGTGTGAGGCTATTTGAACGAGTGGTTTGAGAGAGGCTGCATAAGGTGGTCCAAACGGCTCTGGGAAGGTGTTCCTTGGACCATTTGAGGTTTGGCTCGTTCTTTTTGGGATCTTCTTCTGGAAAAGTATTAATGAGGCTCTAAGAATTCATTTTTCGGTGGTTGCCCCCTAGTCGTGATTTTTATTTTGTCGACCATTTGTTGCCCGCCGGTTCACCGAAGAGGTCTTCCTTGCATATCTCTTGCACCGTGAAGATTTCACTGTCCTATCTTTTGGATTTGCCGACCAATATGGTGTTGTCTGGCCGTCTGTGAAGTTTGGTTGTCTTTTATGACACCGATTGTGAGATAGCCGATGAATGTCCTCCTTGCACTCGTAATGGCCGAGAAAATGACACCGGATGGGATATCGCCAATTCTACTCGGTCGTTTTGAGATTTTCTTGGACCGAATTGATTCTTTTATCCTCCTTTATCATTCCCAAGTGGTGCTCGCTTTTTTCCTCGTGATTTGGTGTGGATCTCCATTGAAACCGCCTTTATATTGCATAAGCTTTGTGGTTTGGGTCGGCTATAGCAACTTTTCTTGATACCCTTCCTGTCAAATAGTTAACTCCTTGCAAAACACTTGAAATCACTGTTAGATGTAGTCTTAGAGACTATCTTGGAGAGACTCAAGTGTGTAAGAACAAGTGCTTAATCCTCGATATTCCCTTGATAAAGACCGCACGTTTTAAATTTATGCAAGGAGTTAACAATGGAAAGAAAGTCTGGAATGCTGGATGAGACTAGTTGAGTTTGGTATAGTTCGCTAAGCTTGCCGAGTATTATGTGAAGCTAGTCTAACATTGGTTATGTTTTTAGTGGAATACAGGAGAGGAAGCCACCACAGGTTTCTCAAAAAGGATAAGGAGTTCCTACATTTTCAAACCTCTTTCTCCGATTTGGATTCTATTTGCTTGAGGACAAGCAAAGATCTAAGTCTGGGGGAGTTGATATACCTCTATTTTGTACCTTTTTATATGGTTTTACTATGCTTTTTATAAGGTTTTTAAAGGCTTTTTGATCTAAAAAGGTAGTTTTTGTGGATTTATAGTACTAAGAGTCTAAACAGGTCAAAAGATGCATTTTGGAGCAAAACCACAGGATTTGGACTTTACGCCGCTCCGCGACACAGCATCAACTTTGGAAGAGCCCCAAAAAATTCTACTCAATGGATGTCACCAAAACCAGTTCACCGCGATGCCTAAATGAGTTAGCTTTCCAACGTAATTTGAATCATGCAATTTGGCCGTGTAGAATGGAAGATATGATCATTTTAGTGAAGAGTGTCAGATCAGCCGAAAACCGGATATCAACAACAGCCGCTCGACCGAGCCGGTCGGATAGTGACTCCAAGGCTCCCATCCGACCCGACCTTCCTTCACGACGACAACCAATCTGGTCGACCGAGACCGGTCGGACAGGGACTCCATGGCCCTCGTCCGACCCAACTTCTTTTCACCATCCCGTGCGCGCTCAACCGCCCAGCTCAACCCGACCACCATCCCGACCGACCAGTCGACCGCCCCGCTCGACCGCCGCCTTTCCCGCTCTACCCGCCTTAGCCGACTAAGGTCCGTTTTCGCGATTTACTCGGCCCGTTTACCTAATCTCGACCCCTGGAAGACCTAGCACTATAAATACACTTTTGTAGCCTCATTAGAACAGAGAGACACAACAGAGCCGCACAGGAGAGGAGCCACAAGAGAGGGCCGCACTAGGGAGATCCCCTTAGAGGGATTCTCCATTGTTTTACTTCCTTCTCATTGTTTTCCTTAGGGAGAAGATCCCTTCTTTGTATCTCAATATAGAGAAGATTTCTAAACCCGGTTCTCCTTATAATAATATGATTTATTTCTCAGATTTGTGCTTGTTTACTTGCATCATGATTGAGTAGATTTCTAGTTAGGTTTTAGGGTTTCAAAGAGTTCATATGCTGATTATGATTTGATGAATTAACTAGGGATATCATTAGAGTCTTTGTCTCGTTTTGTTCACTTATTAATGCTGATTGCTTTGCCGCGCATCTAGCAATCCGATCCTAGGTTGATTTGAGCCACGGAAGTGCTGTATCATTCGCCGGACCTATTCTTTGACAAGCTAGGTTTCTTAGACTGCGGAAGTTGATTTACTAAGCCTAGTGAACTGTATCCGAACCTGATCGATTTAATGCTTGATTAACTATCTAAGGAAATACCGAAAGTTTAGCGATTAGATAAGTTATCATAGGAGTCGGAGCCACAGAAGTGCCTTTCTTTCATTGCTTTACAACCTCGATTTCTTAGCCTTAGTATTAGTTATTAGATCACCAACCAATCATCCTTTATCTTATTCTAGCTTGATCTGAATTCCATAGATTTAAAGTGTATTCATTTTAGCCAGTCCTTGTGTTCGATAACCCGTACTTCTCGATCTGTGCACTTGCAGAAAAGGGATAGAAATTGGGAAAAGCTTATCCCACATCAAGTGGATCTTCCATATACGCGAGTATTGATGGTTGTAGCCACCTAATCCCCGGTTAGTTGTATCCATAGGCCTTCCATAGACGCGAGTATTGATGGTTGGAGCCACCTAATCCCCGGTTACTTGGACCTTGATGCTTTTTCTTAAAATTGAAGGGGAGAGAGAGGGAAACCAAACTCACACAGCATTTTATTGCTGGTGAGGATGAGGAGTCATGCCCTTTGTATGCCAAGCCCCTAGCTGAGAAGATTAAGTTCATTTGCTGCGGAGTCAAAGATGGATCATTCTTATACCCTTAGAGATGTGGGTGTTTTTGGTAGATCGATGCAATCATGGGACACATGTGATAAGGTATACTGCCAATAACTGATCAGTGGTCACTTAAACATAGCCACAACAATGGTTAGATCTGAGATAAGGTCATAATTCTCGACAAAATTTTTGACTCAATAAAAAGAAAATAATGCAAAATGAAATGCCAAACTTAACAAACTTATTAGTAATAATCCCCCCAGACTTAACTTGCACCGTCCCGGTGAAAGAAAAATCGGATTAAGAGGGTTAAATATGATATAAAATGGAAACGATAGAGATAGGATGATGTTACCAAGTGATGAACATATGTCATGAAGAACAGGGTCGGATAAGTGTATGAGGCACTTACTTATGCATGATTGGTCGGTGATTTTTGAATTTCAAGGCCTGATTCTCTCCGGTTAGCATTTTGGTCGAGTATGGTCCATTTGGTCGACCCGAGAGGAGTCCCATGAACCATAGCTCAAACCGTGAAGATTTTCTCGAACCATATTGAAATTTCATCGACCAACCTTATATTTTATGACCACTGGTGAAGTGTGAGGCTATTTGAACGAGTGGTTTGAGAGAGGCTGCATAAGGTGGTCCAAACGGCTCTAGGAAGGTGTTCCTTGGACCATTTGAGGTTTGGCTCGTTCTTTTTGGGATCTTCTTCTGGAAAAGTATTAATGAGGCTCTAAGAATTCATTTTCAGCCGGTGGTTGCCCCCTAGTCGTGATTTTTATTTTGTCGACCATTTGTTGCCCGCCGGTTCACCGAAGAGGTCTTCCTTGCATATCTCTTGCACCGTGAAGATTTCACTGTCCTATCTTTTGGATTTGCCGACCAATATGGTGTTGTCTGGCCGTCTGTGAAGTTTGGTTGTCTTTTATCACACCGATTGTGAGATAGCCGATGAATGTCCTCCTTGCACTCGTAATGGCCGAGAAAATGACACCGGATGGGATATCGCCAATTCTACTCGGTCGTTTTTAGATTTTCTTGGACCGAATTGATTCTTTTATCCTCCTTTATCATTCCCAAGTGGTGCTCGCTTTGTTCCTCGTGATTTGGTGTGGATCTCCATTGAAACCGCCTTTATATTGCATAAGCTTTGTGGTTTGGGTCGGCTATAGCAACTCTTCTTGATACCCTTCCTGTCAAATAGTTAAGTCCTTGCAAAACACTTGAAATCACTGTTAGATGTAGTCTTAGATTGAGATCCCCAAGGAGCCGACATGTAGTTCTCAATCTAAGATGATAAAGTATAAACCATAAAAACATGTTGGGTCTTGGCTAGAGATCCCAAAGTTTTAAAATAGTGTAACATCAGTGAAATCAATGCATAATTCAGTTTGACAAGTCAAGGTATATTTCATTCATTAACCATTAAAAGTTTTAAGCAATTTAAACCATTAAATGTAGCTAATGAAGTGCAAGGTTCAAATGCTCATCAAGTGAAGATCAAAATGGTTATCATTGAATAAAATAGACAGAGTTACTTACCCTGAGTGGAGAATTCACCTTGTACAAGGATGGGAACATAGGGTGGGACTCTTTTTATGAGTGGTCTCCTTTTGGGTCTTCATCCTAAGAACAATTTTTTTTTTTATGTAATTTTATAAATTCCTGAAAAATAAAACTAAGTAGTTATGCATGCAATAATGATATGAAAATTAAAAATGAAAATAAAACCATGTGGGTTGCCTCCCACAAAGCGCTTTGTTTTAAGTCATTTAGCTTGACTCCTTTTTTTGGTTTCTAGTTGCGGATGAGCTCAACTAAAGTGTTTGGGATCCCTTTAGATTCTCCATTCTCTGGTCCAGGGGGCTCATGTGGTGGTTTGGGCAGTCCAATATCTTCTCATATGCCATCCTTGAAGACAAATGCATTTGGGAAAAGTTTGAAGGTCTTCCCGAGTTTCTCCTTTGCGGTATGATCATCTTTGGGGTCCGGATCCTTTGGGACAAGGACTCTTATTTGGGCAAAGGACTTAGGCACTACGTCTGGCTCCTAATTAGCTCCATGTTCGTCCAAGGTAGGTGACAAAACCGAGTTGATGTCCTTGAAGACATCTTCATGTTTCAGCTTCAATGGTTTCATGACCTCCTTCGGTTTTGGATATGGCTCACTCTTCTTGGGATCTTTAGGCAGCATGGCTCCTTTCTTTGGCATAAGAGTGGCTTTCTCCGGTGGTAGCTTGATTGCACTTGGTGCTGTCCTGAAGTTGATGCTTTGAAAGAAGACATCTTGCCGGAGATGACCAAGTGATATGCGGTTCTTCATGTAGTCTACGACCGCACTGACTGTGGCTAGGAATGGGGTTCCAAATATCAGCTGGTTCCTCTTTGATCCTTCCCATACCATGAAATGGAAGTCAGTGGGGACTAGTCTCTCTCCTATCTCCAGCATTACATCTTCAAGAACTCCATAAGGCTCGATGCTTGATAGATCCGCGAACTCTACTCTCACCTTAGGATCTTTAAAATTTTTGAATCCCAAATCCTTTGCTAGTGCATGGGACATGAGATTCACGTTAGCTCCAGTATCACATCAGCAATCATTGATTTTGTATCCATTGATACAAACAGGGATCACAAACTTCCCCGGATCTTCTAGCTTCGGCAATGGCTTGTTCTCAAGCCTTCTCTTGTAAGCTCTCCTTGATTCCCGTGTATACCTCTCCGGTTTTTGGCTCTCCTTAGGCTCATATTCTCTTTCTCCTTCTTGAGATGTTTTAGGGATAAGGGGTAGCTGGTTCTCCTGAGATAAGAGAACACTACAAAACATTTGAGGGTTTACCTCATGTTGCTTCTTCGCGGCTTCCGCGGTTTGGACAATTTGCACTTCGAGCTTCTGGACATGGGTAGAGAGAGACCCAAACTTGCTGCTAAGATCACCAAACATGTGATCTATATTCTCATGTAGGCTCTTAGTGATTTGTTTTTACTCCTCCATGTATTTCTTTAAAGCCACATCCACCTTTTCTTCTTGTTGAGCCGGTGCAACACCTTGAGGGAAAGTGAAGGGCTGCTTCACTTGATAGATTCCCTTGGGATAGACTTGTTGCTTAGGCTGGTATTGACCTCCTTGATATGCGTTTTGTCTGGGATAGACTTGATCATTTGGATTCTCCACATTAGTGCTCCGGTATGAAAGATTTGGGTGGGCGCGGAACGTTTAGTTGTTTCTCTTGTACCAAAGTTTCCACCTATGTAGTTGACCTCCTCTTGATTCTCTTCTGCTCCATTTCCCATAAATTCCATGAGAGGGTCTTCATTAGTGGCCAAGGCATCTTCAATAGCATGAACTCCTTGTCGGCTCTTAAGTAGTTGTGAGACCATGTTCTTTAGCTCCGAGATTTGAGCTGATTCTGATGATAAGCTTGTGGTTCTCACATTCCTATTGTACTCAGGGTAGGAATTGGCATCACTTACAGCAAGGTTTTAGATCAAGAGCTTAGCTTCCGGCACCGAATTTTTCATGAAGTTCCCACTGCTTGCGGTGTCAAGTGAAAGCTTGTACTTGTGATCAATACCATTGTAAAAGATGTTCCATATATTACCTTCTGAGAAGCCATGGTTAGGGCAGTCCCTTGTATACTCCTTGAATCGCTCCAAAGCTTCATAGAAAGACTCCATTTGTGCTGGCTTAAACCCGAATATCTTTCTCCTTATTGAGTTAGATCTTTGTTTGGTGTAGAATTGGTTTAAGAAAGCGCCTTTGTACTCATTCCAAGTGGTAATGGATTGAGGTGGCAGAGACTTTACCTATCTAAGTGCCTTGTCACTTAGAGAGAAGGTAAACAACTTGCACTTGAAGTAGTCCGGTGACACTCCATTGATCCGAGTTGTGCTACATATCTCCTCAAAGGTGTCGACATGATCAAGAGGATGCTCGGTGGAAAAACCATGGAATTGGTTTTGTTTCACCAAGGCAATTATCTGAGGCTTGATCTCAAAGTCGTTCCTTGGAGGCCGAGGTGGTCGGATAGGGTTCCGATCCAAGAAGAAAGCATCGGAAGAATCAAAGTCTCCCATGGTTTAGTGCCTTGGAAGCTGAGCGAATTGTGCTCTCCTTTGAGGCACATGTTGTTGAGCTTGAGGCATCCCTTAATGGTCACCATGATGCTGGTTTGGTTCTCCAATGTTTGGAAATACCGGTGGTGGTTGGTGTTGATGTTGTTGTTGCGGTTGATCGGCTGCACCGGGAGGGTGTTGAATGTTTGGTGGAGGAACGGCTCCTCCTTGTGTGGTTGGTTCTCCGAGATAGGAACTTGCTGCTGGCCACCTTGTGTCGCGGCTTCTCCGGCTTGATTCATTCTTTCTCTCCTTTGTCGCCTATGTGTTCTTTCAAGTTGGTCAATGTCTAGGTCCTCTCAAATTGTGTTGTTTGAGTTGGACCTTCTTGTCATGCACCTAAGAGAAAACAAGAAAAATAGTTTAGTAAAAAATTTAAGGTTTTTAAAGATTTTATGAAAAACAAGAATGTAAATTGCAAGAAACAAATAATTAGACTAGAAATCAATAAAAAAGTTTGAAGGAAAATGCAATTATCTCCCCGGCAATGGCGCCAAAAACTTGATGTGAGCTGGGATTAGCTTCAAGTGATAAAATTTATCCCAACCTATAAAGATTGAAAACAAGCTAGAACAAAATATTAGTTTGATGAGGTTGTGTAACAAAACAAAGAAATAAAACAAAGCAAATAAAGTAAGAGATGTAAACAATGAAAGGAAAGAGTTAGGCAAAGGATACTCTTCAGAAACATTCAATGAAATGACATAAGATTGCTTGGGATATCATTAGAAACAGCCATGAACTTATAACACTAATGTATAGTCTTTCCACTTTTGTGTCTCCAGACACTATGTTTAATCAACCTAATAGACTCAACTTTCGATGGTTATTACAAGTTGAAAACATGCATAAAATATGTTCAAGTTATGATTGTTCAGAATAATTCCACAACTCAACTTTCGATGGTTGTGACCTAATGCTCATCAAATACTAGATCCTGCAATACAACAAGCTTTTGGAGAGTGTATCAACCTTAGATCATATCACTAGGCGCGCTTTCCTAGGAACACAACATTAAGAATAGGTAAAGATGAAAAACCATTAGATAAAATCTCATATTTAAGCAATCATATTGTCAAAATCATGTCATGAAACCATTGATTTCCCTCGGCCTAACAAGTGGATCTACTCTCTCATGATGCAAACAAACAAGCAAAACATGATTGAAAACATTATGCAAAGTATTATAAAGAGATAAGGGATGAAGAAAGCTTCTCTATTGGTGAACAAAGTCGGATTCTCCCTTGTTAACTCTCGGATCCAAGTACAAAGAATGAAAAGAAAAGAACAAAAGTGTTTAAGATTTTTTTGCAAGTGCAAAGGCATGAGCGGCGCCTCCTTCTTCTTCCTTCTGGACGGCGCACCTCCTAGGGCTTCTCTCCTTGACGGCTACTCTCCTCCTTGCACAAGAACACCCTTTCGGAGAGGCTAAGAACAGGTATAAATAGGTTGGAGTCTCCTAGGGTTGAAGTGCCGGATAAGGAAACTTTCCGGTGAGCCGGGCTTGATGTTTTGCAACGTGTATGGGCCGAGATAACAGCAAGTAAACCACCAGGAACAGGATAAAATTATTTTAAGATGAACCAAGGCCTAAACCGCGGTAGTCCGAGCCGTGGGATACACCAAATCTTCTGTGGGCTTAGTTTCTGTGGGCTTAGTTTCCTCGCCAGACGGACATGTCTTGGGAGAAAAAATGTTTCTTCCTGATGTAAACTCCAAATGACCTCATTACAATTTTACGTGCAGCATTACTCAATTATCTATCCAGCGAGACTAAGATCATGGTATTTGAACGTCGGGAAGACCTTCTACCGCGGCCAACTTTCTGATGCTCCTGTTTTGTCCAATTGCGGAAATCGGATATATGGAGTTTTATTGATGCTATTGACTTGGAAACTTGCATGGATCATGGTTTTAGGTTATAGTTTATTTTCCTGATATCATCTATGTTTGTTATTGGATCTGTAGTATAACTCTCCGCATAAACTCTTTTAATAAATTCGGGAGAAAGTTATGCTGCAGAAATTTCTGTAATATTGTGTGAGGTTGTGTCGGGTACCTTCGGGGAAGGTTATGCCCAGCCTTGATCGTTACAAAGGACGATGCTACCACATCGAGCCCGTTCCAGGAGAAGAAACTCATTCTATTGCGGCCATATCTCTTTTTTGTGAGGTTGTGTCGGGTAACCTTCAGGGAAGGTTATACCGCCAGATCTCTTGATTGCAAGTACATAGAGATGCATCAATTGTGAGGTTCTAGCATGCCTATGCCGCAAACCTCGAGTGCATACTAACATGGTGGTGCGTAACGGCCCATGTGTTTAGTATGGCTCCGGTATGGTAAGATCATGGATGGCTATGCCGCCAGATCTGTTGAGGTTCTTGTAGGTAACCTTTGACGTGGGGGAAGCTCTGCCGCAGAAGGTAACTTTTCAGACAAGGGAAGCTCTGCCGCAGGAGGTAACCTTTCACGCGTAAAAAGCTCGTCAAGAGAAGAGGTTATGCCGTTTAGAAGACAACTCGTTAAGCAGCGTCGCGTCACGAATGGGATTGCCACGTCATTGACGCGTGTGAGTTATGCAGCACGTTTTATTTAAATTGCCAAAGTGGGCCTGCGGTTAGGTTTTTTTGCGAAAAGGGGCCAAGTCCCATTAGGGTTTTCTAAGCGGGAAAACGAAGAGTCGTAGGGAAGTTCTTTCCGTTGAAAAACGCGACATTCCATTTAAAGAAACTGTTGGGATTTCTTTTCCACATTAATTCCTTTTTGCTTCCTCATTGCCTTCAACCGCTTCAAGAGAAAAGGTAATCTTCTTCTCTTCTTTTTGGAATTTGAATCGCTCTGCCCGCTTAAATCGATAGATCTTGCTTGATCGACTTAGGGTTTCGTCAATTGCTTGAACTTGCTCGCTCCTTGACTTGAAATTTTCTTTCTTCTCGCTCCGAATCCTTTTCTTCTCGCTGGAATTTCTTAGGGTTTCTGTTCATCAGTAGTTTCGGGTTTTCAATTTTTGTGATGAATGCGCCGGATCGAAAAGGAAAAGCCGTCATACAAGACGAGGACAACATTCCTATCGCGAATCTGGAGAGAACTCTGAGATTTCTCAGTGATGCTGTTCAGATTGGGAGGGCTGAGGAACGCCGTCGCAGAAGGTTCGTCTGCGAGAGCCGGTTCCTGATATACCTCTATTTTACACACTTTTTACATCGTTTTTATATACTTTATGCATGGTTTTACCGTGTCTTTTTGCTTTAAAAGGTAGTTTTTATGCATATATAGTGCCAAAAGTCATTTCAGGTCAAACAATGCAATTTGGAGCAAAATAAAGGAAAAGGTCCTCAAAGCAGCCTCATGCACTATCATTAACATTGGAGGAGCCTCAAAAAATTCTACTTAATGGATTTCACCAAAACCAGTGCGCCGCGATGCCTACGTGAGTTAGCTTTCTAACGCAATTGGAATCATGCAATTTGGCCATGTAGAATGGGAGATATATTCGTTTTAGTGAAGAGTGTCAAAAGAGCCGAAAACCGGACATCATTAAAGCCGCTCGACCGAGGCCGGTCGAACAGGGACTCCATGGCCCTCGTCCGACCCGACCTTCCTTCCTGGCGACGACCATCCGGTAGACCGAAGCCGGTCGGACAGGGACTCCAAGGCTCCCGTCCGACCCGACTTCTTTTCACCATCCCGTGCGCGCTCGACCGCCCAGCTCGACCCGACCACCATCCCGACCGACCGCTCGACTGCCCAGCTCGACACGAACACCATCCCGATCGACCGGTCGACCACCCCGCTCGACCACGACATGTCCCGACCGACCCGACTCGTTTCCGAAGCCCGTTTTGCACGGTTTCAAGCCCAAACTTACACCGCCTCTTATGTTTCGACCAAAACCTAGGTCAAGCCGCCCTTCAACTTCTGAAGCATTATAAATACATCTTTTTAGCCTTGTAAAAGAGAGAACCACACATAGAGATACAAAACATATTATTTTCAATAAAAGTTCTTATAGTTTTTGCTTTCTTTCATTGTCTCCTACAAGAGAGGATCTCGGATCTCTGTTCTTATGAATATGAATTCGATTTCCTTCTCTATGTCTTAGTAGTTACCTTTTTAAGTGATACGAAATCAAAGGATAGTGTTCATGCTTGCTTGATAATCGATATATAGAATTAGGGTTTACATAAACTCTTTACCTTTGCTTGTGTTCATTGCTTGGTGTTGATCTGGCCAATCAACATATGATCCTAGGTAGATTTGAGCCACGGAAGTGATGAATCATTCGCCTGAACTAGTATTTGGTGGGCAATCTCTCTTAGACTGCGGAAGTTGATTTACTAGAGGTTGTGAACAATTGAGACTTGATCGAATTAATGCTTGTTTGATTATCTAAGGACATACCGAAAGTTTAGCGATTAGATAGATAAACATAGGGGTCGGAGCCACGGAAGTGGAAAGATCTAAATTAGTGGTTTGAGTTCTAGGTGGTACACATTCTTAAAACCCTAACAAGTCGAACTTGCTTGCTTGAATCACTCATCCCGCGATTATCCTATTGCTTAGCGCCTTCCATCCATTGGTTTACAACTTTATTTTCCTTGTTAACTTCCTTACTTTACTTGCTTTAATCGTGACAACAACCAAACTCATATTGCTTTCCTAGCTAAATCTCAATCTCTTACCTTGTAGTGCACTAACTGGTCCTTGTGTTCGATAAACCCGTTACTACTCTCGATCTGTGCACTTGCTGAAAAGGGATAGAAATTGGGAAAAGTTTAATCCCCATCAAGCTTTTTGGCGCCGTTGCCGGGGACAAAAATCGTGCCTACAAGTTCTTGAAAGAGATCTAGTCTAGGTTTTTCCTGTTTTAAGTTATTTAATCTTGTTTTTCCTTTTTGTTTTTTTGGTTTTTCAGGTTTTAAATCTTTCTCCTAGATCGAAGAGGATTTGAGAAGTCCTAGTCCTATAAGGGCGATTCCTATACGCCACGTATCTCCTCCTGGAGACCGTCCAACAGAGAAGAGGATGTCGAACCCTCCAGCTATTTCACCTTCATGGGATTCTCGCAGTAGTCATCCCGGACTAGCACCCTTGAAGACCAAGAAGAACCTTCTCCCCTACCCTAATGCGGCCGAACTGGAGACGTCTAGCCAAGCCTATTATGAAAGAGAAAAACACCTTCTAGCCTCACCAAAAGAAGAAATAGATCCGGAGCTGATTGAGTTTGTGAAGAGAGACAAACTCCATGATCTCTACAATGAGCATGCACTAGAACACATTGATCACTTTGAAGGCCTTTGTGATTCTTATGGAGTCTTCGACTTTGAGAAGAAACTAATGCTGTTTAGCATGTCTTTAGCTGGGAGAGCTCTTGAGTGGGCGCAATACTCTCCCCCTTTTCAGATCAACACTTGGTTAGACTGCAGAGAAGCTTTCTTGAAGAGGTTCAGCAGGAACCCACCTTTGAAATCCAAGTATAACCAAAGCTCTTACCCTCACCACAACCAATCTTATGAAGAAGAAGATGATGCCTCTTTACCACCGGAGTCCATCAATGGCGACCTGATCAAGTATGTAGTAAGAGACCCTTTCCATGACTTCATATCGGAGTGTGCTCAAGAACATGTTGAGAATTTCGAAAATCTCTGTGATTACTATGGTTTGGTAGAGAACCCAAAGAAGATCAGCTTGTTCCAAACATCCCTAGCTGGCCGGGCTCAAGAGTGGGTTAGATTTTCTGCCCAACATGATTTCAAGACATGGAGAAGATACAAGGAAGCTTTCCTCAACAAGTTTGCCCGTGGACAACCTTATGTGCCGCTACTCAAACTCTACCACCCGCCCTATAGAAACCACCAACCTCCACCCCACAATGAGCAGCTGCCCCAAGCCACAGAAGGATTACCCCATAACCCACGCCTAACCAAGCTTGAAGAGATGCTACAAGAGTACCTTGACTATCAAGTCACAAGTACAAGAGAGATGGAGAAGAAGATCGAATATGTTCAGCTCACCCTTGGAGAAAAGATGGATGTTCTTTTTAACCAAGTTATCAAGCTTGACAAAGATATCAAGCAACTCAAGGAAGACCATGATCGATCACTCAACCTTGTCAAGCTAGATGTTGCTGCAAAATACCATGACCTACTTAGCAAGAGCATTGGTGCCCATAGCTTCAATGATGATAATTGCAAACATCTTGGAATCATCTATAACCGGCTGTCAGCTGTAGAAGGATCTCTTTTCTCTAAGAACCAGAGAGAAAGATGCTCCACACCCAAACCACCTCCTTTCCCTTGCAATGTCATCACAGCAATCTCCAAGGAAAACTCATTACATCTTGTAAGAAAAGAAGAAGAAGATCTAGAATATGAGGAAGACTATGAAGATGATGAAGAAGAGAAGCAGAGTTTTAACAGCAATGCAAGCTCTAGAGGAAGTGAAACTAGTCCACAGCAACCTGATCCGCGATTCTCTCCACCTTCAGCTCGCACACTCGCCCTTCCTAGAATCACCGGCATTCAAAGAAAGAGAACCATCCTGGATGAACCAAAGGATTCATTCCAATATGATCCCATCGACCCTACTAAGATAAGCCCAGAGAAGCTCAAGGAGTTTAACAAGAAGGTGAAGTCCATACCATTCTATGTCCCCTTTGAAGAAGCTTGGAACAACCATGATTTGGTTGAGTTTTTCTTTAGTAGCAAAGAAACCAAGGATGAGATTAAGCAACTCTTTAGGCGAGCCCGCCTCTCTATGTCATCTTATGCAGCACCCCTACCCCCATCTCCGCCCTCTACACCTCCTCCCAAGTGGTACAGCAACCCCATCTCCCGAGAGAAGCTAGCTGAATTCAACCGCTTTGTCCAAACACTACCAGCAAGCATGACCTTTCATGAGGCCTGGAAGAACCACCCACTCACCAAGTATTTCCACAACTGCAAAGAGACCCCAGAAGAGATTCAGGAGCTATTTGAGAAAGCTAAGAAGCAACCTTCTTTCAGAACCCTCTACAAGGTAGAAGACCCAGGACAATTTACTATGGTAATGGAAGGTACTTTGATAGCTACTTTTGTGATTCTGGTTCATGGATAAACCTGATGCCCACACACACTACCAAACAACTTGGGATCACACGCCTACAACCTTCACAAATCAGCATTGGACTTGCTGATCTCACCATTGCACAACCCAGAGGTGTTGTTTATGATGTCTTGCTCGAAATTGGAGATACAAAGATACCGGTGGATTTTCATATCATGAATATCAAAGGAGGAAGTGACATGCCTATTATACTTGGAAGATCATTCTTGGCAACTGCTGGCGCCATCATGGATTGGCCAAACCGCCGCATCTCTCTTGCCAATGTCAACAAATCTGTTTTCTATGATGTCGTCCCCGTTTTCACTTCTACCAAGCATTCTCGGTTCATATCTCCTCATGAACCACCTGATCATCAACAAGGACGTGATGGGACACGCACAAAAAGGCTTTGTCTCAGGCCATGTCCTTCCACTTCTTCTTAGAAGAGCCAAACGGTCAAGCTAAAGACCATAAACAATCGCTGTATGGGAGGCAACCCATAAGGTCTCTTCTATCCCTTTTTAATCTTTGTTTTCATTTAATAGTTTTGTTTTGAAGTTTTGGATACAGAAATTTGAGAATCCAGCATGAAAGAAGTCGAAAGAAACATCAGGAAAGAAGAATGCAGCACCCACCATCACCTCATTCCATCCCACCTCATTGCATACCATCCCACCTCACTTGCATACCATCCCCTCATTCCATCCCACCTATTTGCATACCATCCCACCTTCATTGCATACCATCCCACCTCACTTGCATACCATCCCACCTCATTTGCATACCATCCCACCTCATTTGCATATCATCCCACCTTCATCCCACCACACTTTCATTCCATACCACATCACATCCCACGCCTACTTGTTGTTCTACCACATGATGATCCTAATTCACCTACACTCAGGCGGCCCTTAAAGCTATCGGGTTTCCTTCTTCTGGGTGGACCAAGCATGAAGTGTCGTGGGTATAGCACTCCTTAGGCATGATTCGTCGGTGAATCTTCAATTTCAAGGCTTGGTTCACTCTGGTTGGCGTTTTGGTCGAGTATGGTACATTTCGGTCGACCGGAAAGTGGTGACATAGACCACAGCACAATCCGTGAAGAAGTCCTTGTACCATATTGAAATTCCTCCGTCCAACCTGATATTTTATGGCGCTGGTGAAGTTTAAAGGCATTTTGGACAAACAGTTTCCTTAGGTGGTCCATATGGGCTTCGGGAAGGTTTCCTTGGACCGTTGAAGATTGGCTCGGGGATATGGTGATCTTTTTCTGGAAAAGTCATGTTGATGCTCCAAGAAGACATTACAAAATCGTCGCCGCTCCTTTTCCTTGATATTGATCTTCGGCCTCCTTTGAACCGCCATGGTACACCGATCAAGGTTTGAGTACTCATGGATCCGTCAAGGTTTCTCTGTACCATATTGAAAATCCACCGTCCAATTTTATATTGTGGACCTGATGGTGAAGTTTGGCAGCCTTTGATCTTCTCGTCCCAAGGGTGGGAAACTTTGTGTAACATCCCGATTTATGGAGAGGCTTAAGAAAATTGATTTGGCTACCTATGTCAACAAAGTGCACTTACCTTTTTCGGTCAAAGGCCCATAAGTAACTCCAGAGTTAAGCGTGCTTGGGCTGAAGTAGTGGAAGGATGGGTGACCTTCCGGGAAGTCCTCTGCGGAACCGTGTAAGTGAGGTCAAAATACGGGGAAAGATCAGGTGTTGATTGCAGGGACAGTAAGCAAGTCTCTAGAGCCTCTCAAAAATAACGCATCGACCGTCGGATAGGGGTGGAGCCCACGGGCCAAGAGAGGGCGTGGGTGACTCAACGGGATGGGCGGTCGGGGCGTTATACTTTGGGTGGGTGCAACTTCACTGCTTGGTCTTCTTTGGGTTTTCATCCTAAAACAATTTTTCTGTATTTTTATAGAACTTTAAAAACACCTGAAAAATAAAACTAAGTAGTTAAGCATGTAATAAGATAATAAAAATTAAGAATAAAAATAAAAACATTGTGGGTTGCCTCCCACAAAGCGCATGTTTAAAGTCTGTTAGCTCGACTCGTTTTTTGATTAGGTGTTGAGAAGATCAACTAAAGGGTTTGGGATCCATTTAGTTTCTTCATTATCTGGTTCCGGAGGATCATGAGGGTCATGAGGGGTCTTAGGCACGTCAAGATCATTTCCTATGTCTTCTTTAAACAAATATGCAAGTGGGAAGAGCTTTAAGGTGTTGTCGAGCTTCTCCTCGGCGGTGTGATCGTCTTTTGGGTCCAAATCCTTAGAGGCAAGGATTTTTATCATCGCGAAGGACTTAGGCACAAACTCAGGCGCCTCGTTGGCTTCATCTTCGTCTAAGGTAGGTGATAGGACCGACTTAATGTCTTTAAAGACATCTTCATGCTTCACATTTACGGACCACCTTTCGTCTTGCATAGGGATCACTCTCCTTGAGGTTTTTAGGTGACATGGATGCGTTCCTTGGCGTGTGATTAGTTTTCTTGGGCGGAAGCTTGACTGCAGTCGGTGCTGATATACCTCTATTTTGTACGCTTTTCATAAGGTTTTTAATGACTTTTTGATCTAAAAAGGTATTTTTTTGGATTTATAGTACTAAGAGTCTAAACAGGTCAAAATATGCATTTTGGAGCAAAACCACAGGATTTGGACTTTATACCGCTCCGCAACACAGCACAACTTTTAAGGAGCCTTAAAAATATTATACTCAATGGATTTCACCAAAGCCAGTTCGCCGCGATGCCTACGTGTGTCAGCTTTGCAATGCCACTGCAATCACTCAGTTTGGCCGAATAGATATGGAGATATGACGATTATAGTGAAGATATATACGGAAGAGCTTTATCGGACTGCATCAGTGTATCAAACGGGAAGCAACGGTTTGGACTCTTAAACTCAACGGATTTTAATGAAAATCGGCACCATGATAGCCAGATGAGATAGTGTTCCAATGCAGTTCGAATTATGCAATTTGGACGAGAAATATAAAAGATATCATGTTTTAACAGAAGACTGGTCCAGATGAGCCAAAACCGGACACATCACTATCCCGCGTCCCGCTCGACCGCGCCCGGTCGGACAGGAGCTTTAAGGCCCTCGTCCGACCCGACCTTCCTTCACACCATCCGCGTCTGCTCGACCGCGCCCGGTCGGACAGGAGCTATAAGCCCCTCGTCCGACCCGACTTTTCTTCACCACTCGATACGCGCTCGACCGTCCCGCTCGACCGCCCCGCTCGACCGCCCCGACTATCCCGCTCGACTGCTCGACCGTCCCTCTCGACCGACGACTACCCCGATCTACCCGACTCAGCCGACAAAGGCCCATCTTTCCCGATTCCGCGATTTTCTCGGCCCGTTTACCTAATCTCGACCCCATGAAGACCTAGGACTATAAATACACCTTTTTAGCCTCTCTAGAAAGGAGAGCCGCATATTGTTTTACAATTTATACTAGTTTTGTTAGAGAGAATTCAAGGAGAGGATCTCTCCTCCTTACCACAATTTGGAGAAGTTTTATGAACCTCTATCTTATATATATGCTTTCTTCATCATCCTTCTGTGTTGTTACTTTGATTATGTCTGAGTAATTCACTTGTTAGGTCGTGGGTTTATCAAAGAGTTCATGAATTATTAGGGTTCTAAATCAAATTAGGGGTTCATCAATTTAGATCTTCACCTTTGCTTAATCTCATTGCTGCATGCTTTTCTGATCAACTAGCATCAGATCCTAGGTTTAATATACTCTCCAAAAGCTTGCTATATAACCGGAACTAGTATTTGGTGGGCAACACTTCATAGACTGCGAAAGTTGATCTATGCGGGGTTGTGAACAATTAAGACCTGGACGAATTAATGCTTGCTTAACAATCTAAGGACACTCCAAAATTTTAGCGATTAGGTTAGTTAACAAAGAGGTCGGAGCCACGACAGTGGAATGACCTTACATCCGTGTTTTAAGTTCTAGATGGTACCCAATAACCTCCTAATAGATTGATTTAACCTAGTAATCTTGAATCTCTACGAGTCCGCCCATTGCCTAGCGCTTTCCTCCCTTGACCTTTTTCCGCTTTTACATTGCTTTCATTTAGTTTAGTTAGCTATTTCACAAACCAAAACCAAAACCTTCCTCTTGTCCTAGCTAAGTCGGAATTGCATAACTTGTAGTGCACTTATCTGCTCCTTGTGTTCGATACCCGTTACTACTCTCGATCTGTGCACTTGCAGAATCAGGGATAGAAATTGGAAAAAGTATGATCCCCATCAAGCTTCTTGGCGCCGTTGCCGGGGAGCAATACAGCTGCCTACAAGTTCCCAAAACTAATCTAGTCTAAGATTTTTAATTTTAATATTATCTGCATTTTTTTTTTTTTTTTACATTTAAAAGCCTAGTCTTTGTGTGTTTCAGGTGAGAATCTGAGCAAAAGACTTGGAAATGAGTGACTCGGAAGATCAGTTAGAGGTTGATAACATCGCCGCTGCAGCCACGTTACTTGGACGACCGCATGATTCACCTTTGGACGGAAACGGTAAAGACATACCGGATATAGATCTTGTTGACAAGGAACCGGAGTATCTGAACAAAGAAACTATGGGGGACTTTGACTCAACCCCCACGTTACTATTAAGCCGAAACCCTATTCATCCGTTTCCCCCGGAAGGAAGGGAATATGAGATTCTGCCGGAAGTGATTGCTTTGGTAAAGCAAAACCAGTTTCAAGGTTTGCCTCAAGAAAATCCTTTGGAGCATATTGATGCATTCGAAGAAATATGTGGGACCATTAGTGCTGATGGAGCTCCCAAGGACTATTTGAAATGCAAGCTTTTCTCCTTCACACTAACGGGGAAAGTTAAAAGATGGGTAAAGTCCCATCCAGCTCAGTCTATCACGACATGGAAGGAGTACAAAGGAGCATTCCTAGGACACTTTTTCACTAAACAAAGGGCAAATCTGTTAAGGGAGAAAATTTCCAGTTTTCAGCAAGGGCCGGTGGAGCCATTTCATCAAGCATTGGAGCGCTTCAAGGATTACACTAGAGAATGTCCAAACCACTGTTTTTCAGAAGGAAATTTGTGGAATATTTTCTATAGAGGGATAGATCGAAAATGTCGACTCTCACTTGACACCGCAAGTAACGGATACTTCATGACCAAAACAGTGATTAAGACTAAGATTTTGATTGAGAATTTAGCATCCAGCGACAGTGATAATTTCATAGGTCATGAGAAAGCTGTTAAAGCAATAAATTCTAACCCCAGCCGGGAGGAGTATATTGAGATAAGGGCAATGATGGTAGCAATATTAAGGAATCAAGAGGATGCGATGAAGAATAGAGAGAGTTGTATGGCTGACGACATAGATGGACAAAGATGTTTAGGAGATTTCGTACCTAATTTCCAAGAAGAAGTAAATTTTGTTGGCATTGGAGATCAACACTTTAGGCAAGAGCTTGGAGAGTCACGAATGTGGGATGATGAGCCCTCAGAATATCAATATCAATGGAAATTTCAGAGCGGGGAAAGATACCAACCGTATGGGTATAGACCGCAGAATTTCAAACAAAGCCCATATGGAAGAAGCACCATGGAACCACGGGATGGACCTGATCCAATGCTAAGTATACATGGACGAAATTGAAGGGAAAATGGATTTCATTTACAGGAACATGAATGAAAAGTTCGACATCATCGCTGCTACCACAAAAGATTTAGACCTCAAAGTTGCTGAAATAGTCGGAGCTGTAAAAAAGGGAAACGGGAGTCCTTCCCGGAAAAGTAGAAATAAACCCTAGAGGTGAAAGTGTTGCTGCCATAACCCTGAGGAATGGGAAAGGATATGAGCCACCAGCTTATCCTACAAAGGATAAATCAATTCCAGCCAGAAAAGATGGACCGTTGGAATATGTTATCATTGGGGACGGAGAAGAGCCACCTGAAGAAGTACGGGTACAAACAAAACCTGACATTCAAGAACAGAACATTGACCCACCAGTCATACCAAGAGTCTATGAACCAAAGCTTCCGTACCACAACGTTCTTAGTCAACCAAAGAAAGAGAAAGAGCAAGCCAAACTTAAGGACCTTGTTAGCCAACTGACGGTTAGGTTACCATTTGTGGATGCTTGGCATATTATACCATCTCTAAGGAAGTAAATGAAGGCTATACTTACAAGCAATGTCAGCCTAGAAGAAGGAGCTATGATGACCACAAAGGAGTGCAGCGCAATCCTCCAAAACCGAATGCCAGAAAAACTTGATGATCCGGGAAGTTTTGTTCTAGCCTGTGAAATTGGAGGAACATTTTTTGACCGGGCCCTTTGTGATTTGGGATCAAGCGTCAATCTAATGCCTTATTCAGTAGCGAAACTACTGGGGATCACAAACTCTAAACCCACAAAAATTTCCCTTGTTTTTGCAGATCGATCGGTTCGACGCCCTATAGGAGTCATTTTAGCTGATTTCGTGGACCTAGAGTTGGAGCATGAACCCAAAGATCCTATAATCTTAGGACGCCCCTTTTTAGCTACTGCTGGAGCCATAATAGATGTTAAAAATGGGAAAATTTACCTCCACTTGGGAGATATTGTTATGAACTTCGAAGTCAACAAAACACTTGAGAAACCCACAGTGGATTGTCAAACCTTTTGGGTTGGAGAATTGGCTGAGACGAAAGAAGAGATACTGGACGAACTTTTGCTTCATGATCCTCTTGAGATGGCTTTAACCCGAGCAGAAGAGGAGTTCAGATACACAGAAATGGAGGCACATGGCTTAGTTAAGTTCATGGATTCCATCAAAGCTTATGAAGAGCTGATAGCATACATGGATTTGAGGAAGATAAAGACGAAGAAACCAAAGTAGAACAACAAAAGCCAGCCCCCCAGCTAAAACCAGACCCATGGTGCCCCTTAAGAGCACCAAAAACCTACTTGAAACAACTCCCTGTTGGGTTAAGGTACGAATATCTCGGTCCAAATGAAACTTATCATGTGATAGTAAATTCCGGACTAACAAAGAAGGAGACCGCTTTACTTGTATATGAACTGAGAAAGCATAGAAAGGCCATCGGTTATTCTTTGGATGATATAACTGATGGGGATTAAACTTTTCCCAATTTCTACCCCTAATTCTGCAAGTGCACAGATCGAGAGTAGTAACGGGTATCGAACACAAGGAGCAGATAAGTGCACTACGAGCTATGCGAGTCTAATCAAGCTAGGACAAATGAGGGGATTTCGGGTTTTAAGATGCTAATTAACTAAACTAAATGAAAGCAAAGTAAAACGGTGTAAGTTCAATATGAAAGAGACGCTAGGCAATAGGTAATTCGCAGAGATTCATAGATGATAAGTTTGATGATTGATTTCTATCTATGTAGGGATATGGGATGTAAGATCCGTCTAGAACACAAAACACGAAAATAAGTCTTTCCACTTCCGTGGCTCCGACTCCTATGATAACTTATCTAATCGCTAAACTTTCGGTATGTCCTTAGATAGTTAATCAAGCATTAAATTGATCAGGTTCGGATACAGTTCACTAGGCTTAGTAAATCAACTTCCGCAGTCTAAGAAACCTAGCTTGTCAAAGAATAGGTCCGGCGAATGATACAGCACTTCCGTGGCTCAAATCAACCTAGGATCGGATTGCTAGATGCGCGGTAAAGCAATCAGCATTAATAAGTGAACAAAACGAGACAAAGACTCTAATGATATCCCTAGTTAATTCATCAAATCATAATCAGCATATGAACTCTTTGAAACCCTAAAACCTAACTAGAAATCTACTCAATCATGATGCAAGTAAACAAGCACAAATCTGAGAAAGAAATCATATTATTATAAGGAGAACAGGGTTTAGAAATCTTCTCTATATTGAGATACAAAGAAGGGATCTTCTCCCTAAGGAAAACAAGGAAGTAAAACAATGGAGAATCCCTCTAAGGGGATCTCCCTAGTGCGGCCCTCTCTTGTGGCTCCTCTCCTCTGCGGCTCTGTTGTGTCTCTCTATGTGTCTCTCTGTTCTAATGAGGCTAAAAAAGTGTATTTATAGTGCCCTAGGTCTTCCAAGGTTGGTTTAGGTGAAACGGGCTGAGAATTGTTGAAACTGCATAATTGGGCTTGTGTTCGCGGGGTCGGGTCGACCAGGAGAGTCGTGGTCGAGCGGGGCGGTCGACCGGTCGGTCGGGATGGCGTCTAGGTCGAGCGGGCGGTCGAGCGGGCGGTCGAGCGCGCGTGGAATGGTGAAGAAAGGTTGGGTCGGACGGGAGCCTTGGAGGCCCTGTCCGACCGGCTCGGTCGAGCGGATGTGGATGGCTGATGTGTCCGGTTTTCGGCTGTCTAGACCACTCTTCGGTCAAAACGTGATATCTTCTAAACTGCTCATCCAAATTGCATAATTCCAACTGAATTGGAACACTAACTCATCTGAATATCGTGGTGCCGAGGTTCATTTATATCCGTTGAGTTTAAGGTTCCATGCCGTTGCTTCCCGTTTGATGTACTGATGCAGTCCGAGAAAGCTCCTTCGATATGTCTCACGGAAATAGAGATATCTCCCAATCTACTCGACCAAAATGAGTGATCCCAGTTGTATTGCAAATCTAACTCATGTAGGCATCGCAGCGAAGTGGATTTGATGAATTCCATTGAGTAGAATGTCTTTAAGGCCCTTCCAAAGTTGATGCTACGTCCTGGAGCGGTCTTGAAGTCCAAATCCTGTATTTTGCTCCAAAATGCATCTTTTGACCTGTTTAGACTCTAAGTACTATAAATCCATAAAAACTACCTTTTTATATCAGAAAGCCTTTAAAAACCTTATAAAAAGCATAGTAAAACCATATAAAAAGGGTACAAAATAGAGGTATATCAACTCCCCCAGACTTAGATCTTTGCTTGTCCTCAAGCAAATCGAATCCAAACTAGTGAAGAGGTTTTGAAAACATGAAAACTCACTTATCCTTTAGAACATGTATCTACCATTGCTCTGCTTTCATTTGGAGCAAAACCAATGTGAATCTAGCTTTCCCGTACTGACCTTAAGCTTAGCGAACCATACCGGACCCAACAAATCTCATCCAGCACTCCAAACTTTCCATTGTCAACTCCTTACAGTATTTAAAACGTGCGGTCTTTAGCAAGGGAGTATTGATCATAGAGCATTGACTCTTACCCATCCAAGTGTTTGCCAAGACAGTCCTTTTTAGCACATCCAGTTCCATTCCTCTCTTTTTCTCTCTTTTTCTTTTGAAGGATCGATCTTTCCCTACTTTTCTAGGGTATCATTTTATTTTTTCTATCGATCCTTCTTCCCCTTGAATCTTATATTTTATGGGAATAACATAGGATAGGCTTTTGCTTTTTCCTTGTTTAAGTAGGTCTCCATAAGACAAGAAGGTACAGACGTATGCATTCCTCTTGCTTACACGTTTTCCTTGTGCTTAAAAGCTTTTGATTTATTTTGCAGATGAGAGAGAGGTGGACCGTATCTTTGGTGGACATGTCTCAACTAGACCGGGATGAGGAATCGGCTCATATGTATCTCAAGCCCCTTGACAAGAAAAATTAAAAGTTCAATTAGGTGGTGGAGTTAACTTTAGATTGTCCGGGTACCTTAGAAATCTTGCCAAATCAGTAGGTCGATCCACCTTCAGTGGTTCCGTTGGGCATTGTAAGGTAAGCTCCTAGGATAGATCATAGTTTCCTAACTTATTTTGACTCAATAAAACAGAAGTTTTGAAAAAGGTGGAAAAGAGAAAAAGATATAAGATGAAGACAAGACATGAACAAACGCATTAGTACCGACAATCCCCCCAGACTTAACTTGCATCGTCCCGGTGAAAGCAAATCCGATTAAGGGAGGTAAAAGAAGGAGGTAGTAAGGCGTTTGTGAATGAGAGGAAAGATGTAACCTGATTAGACAGTAAGTCCATGAAGAAACTACCCATTGGTGGTATGTGGCTATCCTTGTCCTTTGAGATAAGCATGGCAAACCTTCGCCCACGTTGCGTTTGAATGAACTCCAAATAATGGCTTGTATCCCGGCTAAGATGATCAAGTACCATGCGTCCACGGTAAAATCTCTTTAAGTACCGCCTAAGGTGAGGCATAGGTGGGATTAGCCTTGGACTTGAAGCAAACGGATGAGTGATCATGGTGATATCAATCATTGTTGATGTGTTTTTGGGACTTTGGAATGGATGCTGGACAAAGGGTGAAGTGGGATAGGATGGGATGGTGTGATGGGATGAGTGGGATGGTGGGATGGGATGATGGGACGGAATGGGTGGTATGGGATGGTATGGTGGAATGGGATGATGGGACGGAATGGGTGGTATGGGATGGTATGGTGGAATGGATGGTAGTTCGGTCGATTGGTTTGGTCAACCTGGAATGTTTTGGTCGACCGATCGACCGAATCTCTTGGAGCGCCTGCTCGAACGTGCTTGGTCGAACAGATAGCTTGGCTGGCCGGTCGAGCGAGGTCCTTGGATCCCCTGATCGACCGAGTTTGGTCGACCGAGCTTGCTGTGTTGCTTCTACTCTATTGGTCCGGCCACTCGATTGCTCCTTTCTTCATTTTCTAGGTTTCTTCTCAAATTTTCATGCTAGATTCTCAAATCTCTGTATCCAAAACTTCAAAAACAAAACAAAAACCATTAAACTAAAAAAAAAAAGTAAAAACGGAGAGAAATGACCTTATGGGTTGCCTCCCATATAGCGCTTGTTTATAGTCTTTTAGCTGGACTCTTTCTCTTTCTAGTTATCCAATGGATCAACTAGAAGAGTTGAGGCTCCTTTAGCTTCTCTACATTCCGGACCCGACGGTTTGAAAATCCTCCTATTGACATCTTGAAGTTCTTGAATGTAGTTGCAAGAAACAATCATACCGGGAAAGAGATTCCTCCTCTTGTGTAGCTTATCTTTGTTGGGTTCTTCGTTTTCCTTATTTGAGGAACTGATTATGAACTTAGAGAAGCATCTTGAAGACCTTGTAGGCTGTGGTGTGGCATCAATCACGTCCTCCTTATACTCCCTTGGTGTCAAAATTTTGCTTGGACTTGAAACCTCAATGCACTTGGCCTTTGCTGGTATAACAACTTCCTTAGGTATGATGAGAGGGGCTGCTGATATGACGTCTATGAACTCCTCTTGGTCATTATTAGGTTCTGATATTGGCTCCTTTCTAGCACATACATCTGCAGAATAAGTGCTTTTGATAGGAACCACCGGATAGTTGTCTTTTTTGGGTTTGGGGAGATAAACTCTTTGATTCAAATGCTCCACAAAAGCTCTATTGGCATGAAGAAATGATGAACCAAATATCAGTGGCTTGTGAGGGTCATCTTTCATCTCTAAGATGTGGAAATCAGCCTTGAAGACATGATCTCCGATGGATAGTGGAAGCTCCGAGATGAAACCATGTGAGATAATAGATGGATCCTCTCCAAACGGCATGGGTGTCTTAGAGGGTTTCATTTCTTCAATCCCAACCTTCTTTGCTATTCCTTTAGACATGATGTTAATGTGAGATTCTGTGTCACATAAGGAATCCTTGAACAAAACTCCATTAATCATGCATGGTAATCCAAGCTTCCGCTTGAGTGGCTTCGGCTTGTAACCTCCGGTTGAGTCCAAGGAGAAATGCTCTTGTTCTGGTCTTGTAGCCATGTTAACAGCAGTTAGGGGTGGTGTATGGGTGGGCACGAACTCAGCTTCTCTTGTAGGGATGACTTTACAAAAAGCTTTATTTTCCTCCATCTCTTGTCTTTTTAACTCTTCGGTTTGAGCAATTTGGGTGTGTAGCTTCTCGATTCGACCAGCGAGAGACTCGTTCTTGACAATGAAACTGTTGACCAATATTTCCATCCTCTCATTCAAGTCCTTAGTGCTCTGTTTTTGATCATCCACGATCTGCTGAAACATTGCTTGAATCTTGCTATTTTGCTGAACCGGATAAGGTGTGGTTGGAGGAAAGTTGTAAGATTGCTGCATGGGGTACATGCCTTGTTCATTGTACTGCTGCATAGGCTGGAATTGATTCCCTTGCTGTTGAAAACGTGGTGCTTGCTGCTGGAAGTCAGGAGTGTAAATGAAATCATCAAGATAGTTAACTTCTTGTGACTGCTCACTTGCAAAATCTCCCATGATTTCTTGGTGGTAAGGGGCACGCCTTAGGAGGACATGATCTTGGGTCTGGCCATAGATCATAGCTTTTATCTTTTACTCAAGTTTGCACCTGAAACACACAAAGATAAAGGCTTAAAGAAAAATTTAAACAAAAACTAAAACAAGTGATTAATGCAGAAACTAGGATGATTATGATGATGCAAAACTATAATGATGATGATGATAATAAAACTATGATGCAAAACTATATATGATGATGATGCAAAAACTAAGATGATAATGCAAAAAACTATAATGATAATGATGATGCAAAAACTACTAAAATTGAAAATCCTAGACTAAGCTATTCTCGGGAACTCGTAGGCAGCTGTATTGCTCCCCGGCAACGGGGCCAAAAAGCTTGATGGGGATTAAACTTTTCCCAATTTCTACCCCTAATTCTGCAAGTGCACAGATCGAGAGTAGTAACGGGTATCGAACACAAGGAGCAGATAAGTGCACTACGAGCTATGCGAGTCTAATCAAGCTAGGACAAATGAGGGGATTTCGGGTTTTAAGATGCTAATTAACTAAACTAAATGAAAGCAAAGTAAAACGGTGTAAGTTCAATATGAAAGAGACGCTAGGCAATAGGTAATTCGCAGAGATTCATAGATGATAAGTTTGATAATTGATTTCTATCTATGTAGGGATATGGGATGTAAGATCCGTCTAGAACACAAAACACGAAAATAAGTCTTTCCACTTCCGTGGCTCCGACTCCTATGATAACTTATCTAATCGCTAAACTTTCGGTATGTCCTTAGATAGTTAATCAAGCATTAAATTGATCAGGTTCGGATACAGTTCACTAGGCTTAGTAAAAAAACTTCCGCAGTCTAAGAAACCTAGCTTGTCAAAGAATAGGTCCGGCGAATGATACAGCACTTCCGTGGCTCAAATCAACCTAGGATCGGATTGCTAGATGCGCGGTAAAGCAATCAGCATTAATAAGTGAACAAAACGAGACAAAGACTCTAATGATATCCCTAGTTAATTCATCAAATCATAATCAGCATATGAACTCTTTGAAACCCTAAAACCTAACTAGAAATCTACTCAATCATGATGCAATTAAACAAGCACAAATCTGAGAAAGAAATCATATTATCTCCTGTGCGGCTCTGTTGTGTCTCTCTATGTGTCTCTCTGTTCTAATGAGGCTAAAAAAGTGTATTTATAGTGCCCTAGGTCTTCCAAGGTCGGTTTAGGTGAAACGGGCTGAAAATTGTTGAAACTGCATAATTGCGCTTGTGTTCGCGGGGTCGGGTCGACCGGGAGAGTCGTGGTCGAGCGGGGCGGTCGACCGGTCGGTCGGGATGGCGTATGGGTCGAGCGGGCGGTCATTATCATGAAGGAAGGTCGGGTCGGACGAGGGCCATGGAGTCCCTGTCCGACCGGCTCGGTCGAGCGGATGTGGATGGCTGATGTGTCCGGTTTTCGGCTGTCTAGACCACTCTTCGGTCAAAACGTGATATCTTCTAAACTGCTCATCCCAATTGCATAATTCCAACTGCATTGGAACACTAACTCATCTGGCTATCTTGGTGCCGAGTTTCATTTATATCCGTTGAGTTTAAGGTTCCATGCCGTTGCTTCCCGTTTGATGTACTGATGCAGTCCGAGAAAGCTCCTTCGATATGTCTCACGGAAATAGAGATATCTCCCAATCTACTCGACCAAAATGAGTGATCCCAGTTGTATTGCAAATATAACTCATGTAGGCATCGCAGCGAAGTGGATTTGATGAATTCCATTGAGTAGAATGTCTTTAAGGCCCTTCCAAAGTTGATGCTACGTCCTGGAGCGGTCTTGAAGTCCAAATCCTGTGTTTTGCTCCAAAATGCATCTTTTGACCTGTTTAGACTCTAAGTACTATAAATCCATAAAAACTACCTTTTTATATCAGAAAGCCTTTAAAAACCTTATAAAAAGCATAGTAAAACCATATAAAAAGGGTACAAAAAGGTATATCAATAACAGGAATCTCACCAGATCTCTGCATGCATAGAATCATCCTTGAGGACGAATCCAGCTCATCTATTGAACACCAGAGGAGGCTTAACCCAAACCTTAAGGAAGTAGTCAAGAAAGGAGGAATGAAACTTTTAAATGCAGGGATAATCTATCCAATCTCGGACAGAAAATGGGTTAGTCCGGTACACGTGGTACCAAAGAAAGGAGGAATCACGATGATTAAAAATGAACAAGACAAGCTAATTCCTATGAGAACAATAACAGGACACCAAATGTGTGTCAACTACAGGAAGCTGAACTCGTCAACCCGAAAAGATCATTATCCTTTACCGTTCATAGATCAAATGCTTGAACGCCTTGCTAATCACCAATATTACTGTTTTCTTGATGGATATTCAGGATTTTTCCAGATATCGATACACCCGGATGATCAGGAGAAGACAACCTTCACATGTCCATATGGCACCTATGCCTACAGAAGAATGCCCTTCGGTCTATGCAATGCGCCGACCACCTTCCAAAGATGCATGATGTCCATATTCACCGACCTTATAGAGGAAATCATGGAGGTATTCATGGACGATTTCTCAGTATATGGTTCATCCTGTGAAGCCTGCCCAGCAAACCTTGGAAAAGTCTTGCAGCGTTGTGAGGATAAACACTTAGTCCTCAATTGGGAGAAATGTCACTTCATGCTCAGACATGGGATTGTCCCCGGTCATCGAATATCAGAAAAACGGATCAAAGTGGACAAGGCAAAGATTGAAGTGATGATAAATCTTCAACCTCCAACGAGTGTAAAGGACATAAGGAGTTTCCTAGGCCACGCCGGATTGTATAGAAGATTCATCAAAGATTTCTCACAGATAGCAAGACCATTGACGCGACTTTTCTGCAAGGATATCACGTTTGAGTTCACAGATGAATGTCATACCGCTTTCACCAAGATCAAGGACGCCTTAGTTAGTGCACCGGTTGTTCAGCCACCAAATTGGGAACTAACTTTTGAAATCATGTGTGATGCAAGCGACTATGCAGTAGGAGCGGTGCTTGGGCAGCGAAAAGATAAGAAGCTGCACGTCATCTACTATGCCAGCCGTACTTTAGATGAAGCACAATGCAAATATGCAACAACAGAGAAAGAACTACTTGCCATAGTCTTTGCATTCGAGAAATTCAGATCTTACTTGGTGGGCTCCAAAGTCATAGTTCATTATGACCATGCTGCACTGCGGTATTTGCTGTCAAAATAGGATGCGAAGCCAAGACTGTTAAGATGGATATTACTTCTCCAAGAGTTGGACCTCGAGATCAAGGATAGAAAAGGCGCCGACAACGGAGTGGCCGATCACCTTTCCCGCATGAGAGTGAGCGAAACCATACCATTGGATGATAGGCTGCCTGAAGAAACTATATACGCCGCCCAGGCTGCGACACAGCCTCATCCATAGAATCAACCCAAGCCAAAACCAAAAATATCATCTGCCAACACTCCATGGTTTCGCCACATTGCAAATTTTCTTGCAGCTGAACATCCACCCCCACAGTTCTTTGGCTACAGAAAGAAGAAATTTCTCCGTGACATTAGACGGTATTTTTGGGACGAACCCTATCTTTATAAAAAATGCTCTGATAATATGTTTCGTAGGTGTATTCCAGAAGAAGAAGTGGAGGGTATACTATTCGCCTTCCACAGTTCCAGCTATGCCGATCATTTCGCCACTTACAAAACAGTGTCTAAGGTGCTTCAGGCAGGATTCTGGTGGCCAACCATGTTCAAAGACGCCCACGCCTTCAGATCTCGATGTGATGCCTGTCAAAGAATGGGGAACATAAGTAAAAGGAATGAATTGCCACATAATTTCATCTTAGAAGTAGAAGTTTTCGACGTATGGGGAATAGACATCATTGGACCTTTCCCAACATCTTTCGGTGACCAATACATTATAGTTGCAGTGGACTATGTTTTGAAATGGGTAGAAGCAATTGCAAGCCCAACCAATGACGCCTAAGTGGTGATCAAGATGTTCAAATCAGTCATTTTCCCGAGATTTAGAGTACCAAGGATTGTCATTAGTGATGGAGGCTCTCATTTCATCAACAGGATTTTCACCAACTTTTAAAAGAAACATGGAGTGACCCACAAAGTTTCTTCACCATATCACCCTCAAAGTAGTGGCCAAGTGGAGATCTCAAATAGAGAACTCAAAAGTATCCTCCAAAAGACTACAGGAAAGATTAGAAAGGATTGGAGTGCCAAGTTAGACGATGCTGTATGGGCATGCCGCACTGCTTTCAAAACACCACTGGGCACAACCCCTTTTCACCTGGTATATGGAAAAGCTTGTCACCTCCCTGTAGAGTTAGAATACAAGGCGGATTGGGCAGTCAAAGAGCTAAACTTCAACCTGAAAACAGCGGGAGAAAGACGACTCATCCAACTCAATGAACTTGATGAGATCCGTCACCTTGCATATGAAAATTCTAGAATATACAAAGAAAGGACCAAAGCTTTCCATGATAGGAAGATCATACCAAAGACATTCGCACCAAATGATCAAGTCCTACTCTTCAATTCCCGTCTAACATATTTTCCCGGGCAGCTTCGTTCTCGATGGTCCGGACCCTTCACAATCAAAGAAGTTCGGCCATATGGAGCAGTTGAGCTATTGAATTCACAATCAATGGACAAAGGCTTAAACCATATCTAGCCAACACCAAAGCACCCCACCCAGTCTCAATCCCCTTGGACGATCCCCCATCAAACTAAAAAGCATTACGGTCAAGCTAAAGACCTTAAACAAGCGATGTATGGGAGGCAACCCATCATGTAACATATATACATTTCAGTCTTAAGTTTTAATTTTACTTTTTTTCCTTTGTTTTTCTTTAGCAGGATAGGATGGATACCATAATAGTGCAAGAAAGGATTAGAAGCAACACTATGACATGCCGTCCGGGTCATCATGACCAGTCGAGCAGGGAGTCTACACCCGTGACCAGCCACCACCCTGCCACCTAGGCACTCAATCTTCATTTGGTATCCTGTGCAATGGACACCCAAATCCATTTTCTATCCTTATCCTATTTTAATGACTTTCTTTTTCTTTTCTTTTCCTCTCACCCTTAATCTGATTTGCTTTCACCGGGACGGT
The DNA here is from genome assembly GCA_026724425.1 of Erythrophleum ivorense. NCBI lineage: Eukaryota > Viridiplantae > Streptophyta > Magnoliopsida > Fabales > Fabaceae > Erythrophleum > Erythrophleum ivorense. The sequence continues at coordinate 3,174,450 of JAIUCV010000092.1, forward strand.
GCAAGTTATGTCTGGGGGGAGTTTTATCATTTACTAATGTATTTTTCTTTCTTTTCTTATGTTTTCATGTTTTATTGAGTCAAAACCTTAGTCGGAAACTATGACCTATCTCTATGATTCTCCGGTGTTGTGCTAACAATCTATGACCCTAGAGCGGACATCAATTGCGGACATAAGCCTAACAGAACCTCTAACGGTGGATCGACCTACTGACTTGGCAACATCTCTAAGGTACCTGGACAATCTAACGTTAACTCCACCCTAATCAATCTAGTTTTTCTTGTCAAGGGACTTGGCATACATATGAGTCGTTCCTCACCTGATCTCAAAGGGGTATGTCCAATACAAAGTACAGTTCTCCTCTCTCTCCTCTTGGAATATATAAAAAAAAAGAAGAAGAAGAAGCTTTTAAGCAAAAAGGAAAACGTGTAAGCAAGAGGAATGCATACGTCTGCACCTTCTTCTCTTATGGAGACCTACCAAAAACAAGGAACAAGCAAAAGACTTATCATGTGTTAACCTTATTCAAAAGGAAAAAGGATCGATAGAAAAAATAAAATGATACCCTAGAAAAGTAGGGAAAGATCGATCCTTCAAAAGAAGAAAAGAAGAGAGAGGAAGAGAACTCAAATGCTTCAAAAGGACTATCCTCGAGAGACTCAAATGGGTAAGAACAAGTACCTAATGATCGATATTCCCTTGATAAAGACCGGACGTTTTAAATTTAGGCAAGGAGTTAACAATAGAAAGTTTGGAGAGCTGGATGAGATTAGTCGAGTTTGGTATAGTTCGCTAAGCTTGCCGAGCTTTAAGTGAAGCTAGTCTAACATTGGTTATGTTTTTAGTGGAATACAGGAAAGGAGGCCACCACAAGTTTCTCAAAAGGATAAGGCAGTTTTTATGTTTTCAAACCTCTTTCTCTGATTTGGATTCTATTTGCTTGGGGACAAGCAAAGGTCTATGTCTAGGGGAGTTGATATACCTCTATTTTGTATGCTTTTCATACGGTTTTACAATGCTTTTCATAAGGTTTTTAATGGCTTTTTGATCTAAAAAGGTAGTTTTTGTGGATTTATAGTACTAAGAGTCTAAACAGGTCGAAAGATGCATTTTGGAGTCAGGATTTGGAATTTATACCGCTCCGCAACACAGCATTAACTTTGAAGGAGCCTTAAAAATATTATACTCAATGGATTTCACCAAAGCCAGTTCACCGCTATGCCTACGTGAGTCAGCTTTGCAATGCAACTGGAATCACTCAGTTTGGCCGAGTAGAATTGGAGATATGACGATTATAGTGAAGATATACACGAAAGAGCTTTATCGGACTGCATCAGTGCATCAAACGGGAAGCAACGACATGGATTCTTAAACTCAACGGATTTCAATGAACCTCGGAACCAAGATAACCAGATGAGTTAGTGTTCCAATGCAGTTGGAGTTATGCAATTTGGACGAGCAATATAGAAGATATCATGTTTTAACTAAAGACTGGTCCAGACAAGCCAAACCAGACACATCACTATCCCGCGTCCCGCTCGACTGCGCCCGGTCGGACAGGAACTTTAAGGCCCTCGTCGGACCCGACCTTCCTTGACACCATCCGCTTCCGCTCGACCACGCCCGTTCGGACAGGAGCTTTAAGGCCCTCGTCGGACCCGACTTTTCTTCACCACTCGATACGCGCTCGACCGTCCCGCTCGACCGCCCCGACTATCCCGCTCGACCGACGACTACCCCGCTCGACCGACGACTACCCCGATCGACCCGACTCGGCCGAAAAAGGCTCATCTTTCCTGATTCCGCGATTTTCTCGGCCCGTTTACCTAATCTCGACCCCATGAAGACCTAGGACTATAAATACACCTTTTTAGCCTCTATAGAAAGGAGAGCCGCATATTGTTTTACAATTCTTAGAGAATTCAAGGAGAGGATCTCTCCTCCTTACCACAATTTGGAGAAGTTTTCTGAACCTCTATCTTATATTTATGCTTTCTTCATCATCCTTCTGTGTTGTTACTTTGATTATGTCTGAGTAATTCACTTGTTAGGTCGTGGGTTTATCAAAGAGTTCATGAATTATTAGGGTTCTAAATCAAATTAGGGTTTCATCACTTTAGATCTTCACCTTTGCTTAATCTCATTGCTGCAAGCTTTTCTGATCAACTAGCATCAGATCCTAGGTTTAATAAACTCTCCAAAAGCTTGCTATATAACCGGAACTAGTATTTGGTGGGCAACACTTCATAGACTGTGAAAGTTGATCTATGCGGGGTTGTGAACAATTAAGACCTGGACGAATTAATGCTTGCTTAACAATCTAAGGACACTCCAAAAGTTTAGCGATTAGGTTAGTTAACAAAGAGGTCGGAACCACGACAGTGGAATGACCTTACATCCGTGTTTTAAGTTCTAGACGGTACCCAATAACCCCCTAATAGATTGATTTAACCTAGTAATCTTGAATCTCTACGAGTCCGCCCATTGCCTAGCGCTTCTCTCCCTTGACCTTTTTCCGCTTTTACATTGCTTTTATTTAGTTTAGTTAGCTGTTTCACAAACCAAAACCAAAACCATCCTCTTGTCCTAGCTAAGTCGGAATTGCATAACTTGTAGTGCACTTATCTGCTCATTGTGTTCGATACCCGTTACTACTCTCGATCTGTGCACTTGCAGAATCAGGGATAGAAATTGGGAAAAGTCTAATCCCCATCAGGTGCCGTCTTGAAGTTTATGCTTTGATAGAAGACATCCTTCCGAATATTCTCCAGAGAGATGTGTTGGTTTGGAAAGTCTATGACTGCACCGGCTGTACCTAGGAATGGGGGTCCAAGCAGCAGTTGGTTCCTTTTTGCTCTGTCCCATACCATGATTTGGAAGTCAGTAGGGACTAGGATCTTTAAAATCTTTGAGTCCTAACTCCATTGCCAACACACGAGACATGAGATTCACATTAGCTCCAATATCAATAAGCAATCAATGAACTCACATCCATTGACAGAGACGGGAATCACAAACTTCCCCGGATCATCTAGCTTCTCTAGTGGCTTGTTCTCAAGCCTTCTCTTGTAATCTCTCTTCGACTCCCATGGGTACCTTCCCGGTTGTGGGCTCTCTTTAAGCTCAACATCTTCTTGAGATGGTGTGGGGGAAAGGACGAGCTCGTTCTCCTTAGTTGAGACAACATTGTAAAACGTTTTAAGGTTTACCTCGTTTTTCTTCTTTGCAGCTTCCGCAGTTTCAACTATTTGAACCTTCACCTTTTGAACATGAGTGGAGAGAGATCCATACTTGCTGCTGAGATCCATACTTAAGTAGTTGTGAAACCAGGTTCTTTAGCTCCAAGATTTGAGCTAACTCCGATGATGAGCTCGTGAATTTCATGTTTCTATTGTAGTTAGGGCAGCTATTGTCGTCACTAGCAGCAAGGTTCTCCATCAAAAGCTTTGCTTCCGGCACCGACTTTGTCATAAAGTTCTCATTACTCGCGGTATCAAGTGAAAACTTGTACTTGTGATCAATCCCATATACGTTTCCTTCAGAGAAGCCAAGGTTAGGGCAGTCCCTTGTGTACTCCTTAAAACACTCCAAAGCTTCATAGAAGGACTCCATAGATGTGGTTCATGGCACTACTTTCGGGTCGACCAAATAAACCGTACTCGATCAAAATGCAAACCGGAGAGAATCAAGCCTTGACATCCAGAACTCACATACCAATTATGCCTAGGAAAGCGCCTGATACACTTATCCCACCCTGTTCTTCATGACTTATGGTCCTCACTTGGTAACATCATCCTATCTCTATCCTTTCCATTTTATTTCATATGTTACCTCTCTTAATCTGATTTTTCTTTCACCGGGACGGTGCAAGTTAAGTCTGAGGGATTATTACTAATAAGTTTGTTCATTTTGGCATTTTATTTTGAATTACTTTCATTTTATTGAGTCAAAATTTTTGTCGGGAATTATGACCTTATCTTGGATCTAACCATTGTTGTGCCTATGTTTAAGTGACTATTGATTCACTTTTTGGCAGTATACTTCACCACATGAGCACCGTGAGTAGATCAATCTACCAAAAATGCCCACATCTCTAAGGGCATCAGAAGGACCCATATTTGACTCAGCACCAAATGAACTTAATCTTCTCACCTAGGGGCTTGGCATACAAAGGGCATGACTCCTCATCCTTACCAACAAGTAAAGTCTGTGTGAGTTCGGTGTACCCTCTCGCCCCTTCAATATTAAGAAAAAGCATCAAGGTCTAAGTAACGGGGGATTAGGTGGCTACAACCATCAATACTCGCGTCTATGGAAGGCCTATGGATCCATGTAATTGGGGATTAGGTGGCTCCAACCATCAGTACTCACGTCTATGGAAGATCCATACAAAGAAAAACTTCCAAAAACCACTAATTAAGGGGAAGAAGTTGATAAAAAAAATACATTGCTACCCTAAAAAAGGGAGAAATCAACTTGAAGAAGTGAGAAGAGAGAGAGAGGAGAAACAAGAAAAAAGACATGTGTGTAATCAAAAGAGGATGGGTAAGAGACTATGAGCCCTTTGATCGATATTCCCTAGTTGAGACCACACCTTTAGAAACTAAAGCAGTCAAAGGTGGCGAATTTGGGTGGTCCAAAGAGGATTGCTTTGGGATGATTGCAAAATTCGCGGTAAGCAATCTTGTTCTTAATCTAAAATGCCATTGCTGTTTTATGTGGATTACTAAGATAAAGGTCAATGTGGATTTCCAAAAGACTTGAGAGTTATCATGTTTTCAAACCTCTTTTTCATGCTTAGTTTGCTTGAGGACAAGAAAAAGGCTGAGTCAGGGGGAGTTGATATAACCATATTTTATATGTTTTCCCTTAGTATTTTATTATGTTTTCAAGTACTTTCAATGAGGTTTTATGCCTTTAGAGGTAGTTTTCTTGTATTTGTGGGATTTGGAGTCTTTGTAGGTTAAAACATCCAAAAAGATACAAAAAGGAGCAAAAGAGCCTCAAACCATGATCCATGCAAGTTTCCAAGTCAAGAGCATCAATAAAACTCTAGGTGTCTGATTTCCGCGATCGGACAAAACCAAAGTACCAGAAAGATGTCCGCGGTATAAGGTCTTACCGATGTCCAAAAATCATGATGTTGGTCTTTTTAGATTGATAATTGAGTCATTCTTCACGCAGAAGTAGAATGAACGCATTTGGAGTTCACATTAGGGAGAAAAAAGTTTTCTACTGAGACATGTTCGTATGGCTAGGAAACAAAGCCCACGGAAGATTTGGTATATCCCAGGGCCCAGACTTCCATGGTTTAGGCCTTGGCTCATCTTATCATAAGCCTAGCCTGTTCTTGGTGGTTTCTTTGGTGTGATCTCGGCCCATACATGTCGCAAAAACATCAAGCCCGGCTTACCGGAAAGTTTGCTTTTCCGGCACTTCAATACCCTAATCGACCCCTTACCTATTTATACATGTTTTTAGCCTCACGAAAAGGAGATCAGTGCACGCCGTCACAGAGAGAGAGAGCGCCGTCCTGGAGAGCAGAAGAGAGCAGAGAGAAGAGGCGCTTCTCAGGATCTAAGGCACACACACACGCACAAACAAATCTTTAAACACTTTTCACTTTTCTTAAGTTTTGTTATTGGATCCGAGAGATATCAAGGGGAGAATCCGACTTTGTAATTCATAATAGAGAAGCTTTCCTATCCCTTAAATCTTTTATACAATAATATAATCATGTTTTCATTCATCTCTTGCTTGATTTTTGATACTATGTTTGAGTAATCTCCTTGTTGGGTTTGAGAGTTTGCAAAGGGTTATTATGGATTGATTATTAGGTTGCTAGATTAGGGTTTTATCATTAAAGTTCCTCATCCAAGTTTGTGCTTACAGCTTATAGATTGATTGCTATGCCTTGTGAACAAATCAAATTTGGACTATTTATGCTTGTTTAATCACTTGATTACACACGGGAGTAGAGTAATCTTAGGTTGTTTAGACATATTAATTGACATTGTAGGAGTAAGTTGATTGTCTATTCATAATTCGAGTTCTAGAAAAAAACTATTGATTTCCCTATTTACTTGATTCAATCTATGAAACCTTGCGAATTCTCTCATGCCCAATGCTTTCTCCATTGATTTGATTTAGTTATTTTACTAGATTTTAAGTTTATTAATAGTTATTTTCGTCACTGTTCATAGCCCTAAAACCAAACCCCTGTATTTTAGTTTTATCTAAATTTTATTCTCATAAACTCGTAGTGTCGCTTATCTGGTCCTTGTGTTCGATAACCCGTACTACACTACGATCCGTGCACTTGCGGTATCTAGTTTAGGATTGGGTAAAACCTGATCCACATCAGAAATTAAATGTCTAACCTGCATGGCATCACAAAATCATCGCTAGTGATCTCTATCTTGTAAAATTTCGTCCCCACCATGGTCTCAGCAACTCTCTGCTCGAGTTTCTCGATCACGTTGTCGGAAACGTCCTGAGTGGTGCCCTTTGTTTTGTGAACGTAGTCCAGAAGAGCCTCGTCAACTACGATCTTGACCACAGGCTTCTCTAATTTGTCGCGTTGGACAACAAACTTCTTCAAGCGAGCAATCCGCGGAGCATACAACTCATGGGCAATGTCGAATATCTGGGTGGCTACCGATCGAGACAAATCCTCGCGAGACCAACGCAAACGAGATGCCTCAACAGTAGCCTTTGCGGCATCATCGCGGGATCTCTTCTCAAGATCAGCAACTCGAGCGCAAAGAGTAGCCACCTCATCCTGGAGAGCATTGGTTTGCAGAACCTCTCTGTAGAGATCCCCGACTAACTACTCGAGATCAGCCTTCTCGTCATGCAGTGCTTTGATTCCCGCATCACCATCCAGAGCCTTGGCGTCTTCCTTCCGTATCCTCTCGATCTCCTTGCATTTTCCCTTGTACATCTCATCATATCTCTCGACCGTCGCGACAAATTTACCCGCAGTCTTGACAAGATCTTGAGCGGTCTCGGAGAACTCATTACGAAGTTCGAGCGCTTTGAGAGGAAACCCCCAGCAAGGATTAGGTTTGCAGCACCAGGCGAGCTTGACATCGAACTTCCTGTCAAGCATAAGAGGCGAGCTCTCTTTCCATTTGAGGATGACCCAATTCTGGTCAGCACCGTCGTCATCAGCAGCCTCGACCTTGGGCCCAGCAAACCACTCTCTGGACCGCGATCGGACTCAGCTGCGAGACCATTGTCATCCAGTTGATGAGACGAATCATTCGAATTGCTTGTGAAACAGCAAGTACATTGCCGTCAGCCTCGCCATCAGGTCTCCTCTCGTCGCGAGATGATGACGCCTTATCCTTGGTTGCCTTCTTAAGTTTGGCCTTCTTCATAGCAGCAGCCTCCCTCCGAGAACGCCGAAAGCCATCAATCGTCAAAATCAACTGACACATTATAAAAACAGATCAAAATTAAAAGAAAAATTACTTCGTCTGCGACGCGATAGTAGAAGGAATGACTTTGGCAGCCTCATTCCGGTCGGCAGCGCATTCGTCTTCCTCTTCTTAGGACGAGAGTCATACAGGACGATGGTCTCGTCAACATAAGCAGCTGGCCTTTTCTTGAGAACCATTTTCCTTGGACGAGTCGGTTTGGCTACGAAACAATCTTAAAAGGTCAAATTTGAGTCTTTACCGCTTGACGGAGTCTCGGAAGGCTCGGTGTTTTTCCTCTGCTTGTTCTTCTAGATATCCGCGACCTTATCGGCCTAGATCACTCGGGTGCGATCTCGCAACTTCTGAAACTTCTCCTTGAGAATCGCAGAACAACAAAGAAAAGGGTTATTACAAAGCCGACTAAGATGATGACGAGACGAATCTTATTCTTATCCGTTCTACCAGCTTCGTGAGTCCATCTCAAAAATATCTCAGAACTAAAATCACCAACCGACGCTTTATTGATCTTGACAAAGAAGTAATACGTTGCCAGTAGTGGATCTTGTTCCGATAATCACCAAAGACGATACCATGCTTCAATTTCCTATGGAAAAAATTGAAATTCCCATCTTTCCCACCTGCCCGGAGATCGGAGATCGGAAATCCGTTCGAAAACTTCCCGATCAAAAGTGATCTTGGCAGCTTTAACCAGTGACGCGGTGAAAACTATATGGCGGATGATGCCATGCGACAACTGACTAATCACAGCCTCGCACTCGAAAGCATATTCCAGCAGCAAAGGATATATTGGAAAACGCACACCGAGCTCCATAAAGGAACACTCGTATATGCAAAACAACCACGAATGAGCATCGGCGGGTCTCTGACGGGAGGAAAGGATCCGGATGTGGACATCGTCAGTGATGGAGCATCTCTCTCTAAGCGCCAAGATAATTCTCTGATCTATCCATGATCGACCGTCTGCAATCAGGGTTTCAACCTTGGCTCGCGACGGCATCTCGACCTTTTAAGGAATACCCTCGAGCCTGGCGTGATCCATAATTTCCATCTCGCCAACGTCCACATCCGGATCACTAATCCGAACCTCGTCACGATATATGGAATCTTCCGACTCCCTGTCTATTAGAGTCGGAGACGAAGATTTTGGCACCAATAACCTATATCTGGCGGCTTCAGTCGTCGCTGCCTTACGATCAACCTCTTCTTTTGTCGCCTTAGGACACAGCTCCTCGATCTTTGCCGATCGAGTGGCATCTCCGAGAACCCAAGGTCTTCTGACCAGACTGGAGATCGGGCGTCGTTCTCGTCTTGCATGATGGTTTTTCCTTTCAGATCGGTCGGAATCATGATCGTTTTTCGCTGAGAAAGTTTCAAAACTACCGATGGAATGAAAACCCTAAAATTCCAACCAGAAAATAAAAAACGGGGCGAGAAAAGAAGAAAATTGAAGCCGTAAAAGCTAACAAACCCAAGCAATTTACAAAATCCTAGGTCGATTAAGTGAAAACTTTCGATCTAAACGAGCGAACAAAGAAACATTCTCAAAAGGAAAAGAGAAAATACCTTAATTAAAGTTGAAAAGTAACCTCAACAGTTTCTTTAGGTGAACATCTCTTCCCATAGACTCCTCGTTGTCCTGCTCCGAAAATCCTAACTGACTTTGGGCCTTTTCATGAAAATTTGAATTGCAGGCCTAGTTTTGCAAATTAATGAAACATGTGCTACATAGCGCACACGTGTTAGCAACATGTATATACTCATTCTCCAACCTTTGTACCTTCCAAATAACACTTGGAGCTACATCCGGTTCTACACCAACAAGCTTATGATTCAATTTCCAAGCTACAAATGTTAGTATGAAAAGCTAGAGTTTTCTTGGGTATGTTCATCAATATTTATTCAAAAATTCAAACCTGTTTTCTATGTTCCGGTCAGGAAAGCATATTGTTGTTCATTTTGTCCTCAGCTTTTGCAAGATTGTTTCTTTGTGTAGAAATTTTTTGTTATTAAAATATGCATTGCTCTTAAATGTGCAGAAGACTAATTTAATGGCAAGAGAAATAAGTAAGCACATGCTTATTTGCCAGAAATGAATTTTACATATTCAAATGTTTTGATTCTGCAAGACAAGCAATTCCAAACAGTCCCAATTTGGTTTAATAAACGATACTAAGCTTTTCAAAAATGGTCAACGAAACATGAGATAGCCTAAGCGGTAGAAGACAACGATTGAAGAAGATACTCTAGAAAAAAAAAAAGAATTACAATAGAAGGTAAAAGAACCCAAAACCTCAAACTAACTTCATTTTCCCGAAAGAGATTCTATTCACGTCACGTCCATTATAGCATGTATGGTTTAAGGGTACCGGAGAAGTCGCATGGTGACTTATTCATTTTCAGAATTTGGTAAGATATTGAAAATATTGAACCAAATTTATTATTATTCTAAATTTTTTTTGAATTTTATTTTAAGGAAATATTTCAAATATTTTGCGCGGTATTTTTTTTATCATGAAACAAAAACATTCTTCAAACTAAGGTCCCGATTGGTAACGACTGTGACTTTAGGCTGTAGAGATTTTGGCTGTTAAAACTGTGATTGTTAATTTTAATATTTTAAAAACTCTGATTGGTAATCAAATACTGTAAAGACTGTGACTGTTACTTTAGTTAATTATTTTTGTCAAAAGTTATATGATGTACTCAACATTTGCATACATTTAAGACCTTGAATTACTTAGTTTTATCTATAATTGAGTATCATTTCATATCACCTAGGGTAGGTTTCATCCATTTAGGGGCATTTACTCTTTAGGAAAGCATTTTGCATATCCATTGCAGTTGGAGTGTGTTTTGCAGGTAAAAAGATATGTAAGCGGAGAAGACGTGAAGAGGTGATGACCGGAGACAAACGGGAAGCAGATCGGAGCTAAGGCGCATTCAGAGAAGGTTGCAGAACAGAGGACTTTGGCACAAGAAACAGAGTACTTGAGGAGTCTGACCAAGACCCGTGGACAAGCGAAGTCAAAGCGAGTGCGTTGACCAAGGGACCCCCTTCCCACTTACTATATAAACTCTTACGAACTAGTTTTAGGAAGGTGATCTTTATTATTTTTTATCTTTGTAACCGATATTCCTCTCCAAGAAAAGACATTTTCATTTTTTGGGGAATCTTTATAAGCCTTTGTTGAATCTTTCAAGTTGAAGAAGTTTTTAAGTTGTTAATCTTGTTTAGCATGATTTCAGTTTTATTCTTCTTATCTTTCTGTGATTTGAACATGAGTAGTGAGTAGTTCCCTTGAGGATTCAAGGGTGAGTTAGGGAAAGGCTTGGCTTTTAGCACTTGTAGATCAAGCTCAAGCTTGCTCAGTCCGTTTTTTTTCTACACTAGGGTTCTTAACTCCTTAGCTCTTCTCTGATCATTTAGAGCTGAGTATCTAGGCACACCTCACCCATAAGGTGTTTGTGAAAATGCCTAAGAGAACTAGTTGTAGAGGTGAGTGTTCCCAACCTAAGAGATTGGTTGTTGGGGCATTTATCATACTATTTAAGGCTTGTTCTTGAGAAAGCTTTCTGCTTTAAGCTCTCCAGCGGGAGTTGGCTTTGGGTTTATCTCAGCAAAGTGACTAGACCACGAGAGTGGCTAGTTTACCGTAAGCCTTGGCATAAAACTTGAACCTTGCTTGCTCCAGACTCAGATCTCTTGAGCAGAAGTAGCCTTGACCGAGGATACTCACCCAAGACTCCTCCTTTATCATTCATATTACAAAGTTTGCATTTTTTACATATCTGTTAAGTGTCCTTTGCATTAAAGTTATTGTCTTAGTTCATAATCCAATTAAAAACCCGATTTCACTTGAAGTTTAGTTTGTCTTTGCATTCCTCTTTGCACAAGCTTCCATTTGGTTTGACATCTCAAGTACTGCAGCGATAGAAAATAGTGGGCTTGAGTAGTTGATACAAAAAGATTAGCTCTAGATCAAGTATTTTTCTTCTCCTTCAAGAGAAAGTCAATAACTTTCTCACTTGTCTACTCTTTTTGCCCACAGGTGCATGCAAACGTGATCAAAAGGGAGAGACAATTTGCTGGGAATTAGTGATTTGCAACAGGCTAAGCGTCTAAAGCGTACAAGACGAGCTCAACTACAAGCTGAGCAGCAGCAAGTTCCAGATATGGCTGACCCACCCCATGAAGCAGCTATCCCAACCGGAAACAATGAGCAAGGAGGTCAGCGACAACCCAACCACCCCCTGAGACCTCACAGAAACATCGGTGCTGGAGACGCACCAAACACTCACACGAACCGTCAAGGAATCGTGCCCCTGAATGTCCAAAACCATAACTTCGAGATCAAACTCAGCTTAGTCCAGATGATTCAGAACAAGATCTATCACGGCCTGCCTGCTGAAGATCCATTGGACCACCTTGACGAATTCGACAGAGCATGCGGCTTGTGCAAGCTCAATGGTGTGAGTGAGGATGCACTGAAACTGCGGCTATTCCCCTTCTCGCTCAGCGGCAAAGCTCACCAGTGGGAGAAAGGTCTTCCGCAGGGTTCCATTACCTCATAAGATCAGTGCAAGAAAGCTTTCTTGGCCAAATTTTTCTCCACAACAAGGACAGCGAAGCTGAGAAACGACATCTCGAGCTTCAACCAGATGAACGGGGAAACATTATGTGAAGCTTGGGAACGCTTTAAGAGCTATACCACACAGTGCCCCCACCACGGTTACTCAACTGAGTCACTCTTGAGCACCCTATACAGAGGAGTTATGCCCAAGTACAGACAGATGCTGGACACAGCCAGCCAAGGGAACTTCCTCGGGATGCATATCGATGATGGACTTGCCCTGGTGGAAAATCTGGCAATGAGTGACGGTAATTACAATGAGGAGTACGACCGGACAACCAGACCTTCTGTAGACAGTGAGGAGAAGCACAAGAAGGACCTCAATACACTGAATGATAAGCTGGACAAGCTTCTCCTGGGACAGCAAAAGCACACAGTCCATCTGGTTGAGGACTGCGATGACGCTCAAGAGGAGGCGTTCCTAACAGAGGAAATGAACTATGTCAGCAACCAAGGAGGATACAACTACAGAAACAACCCCAACCTGTCATACAGGAGCACCAACGTCTCAAACCCACAAGACCAAGTCTACCCACCTCAGGTCCACCCATCTGGGCAGACCAAGACTTTCGTACCTTTCAAACAGCAAGGCGGTTTCGTGAAAAACCAGTAACACGGGAACCAAGGCAGCTTCCAACATAAGCCAACCTATGTACCACCCGGTTTTGAGGGACATCAAGGACAGGGGAGCAACAGCAACACACAGGAACCGAACGTCAGGCAGATGCTCCAGCAACTTTTGCATGGACAGTCTTTAGGAGCTCTTGACTTGAGCAAAAAGTTTGTAGAGGTGAATAACAGAGTTGACATGTCATACAATGACCTCAACTCCAAGCTCTAAACATTGTCAGGCAGAATTTAGCAGATAGAAAGCAAGGGAGCACCTTCTTCTACAAAGCAGCACGGTATGCTACAACAGAAAAGGAGCTTCTTGCTGTGGTTTTCGCCTTTGAGAAGTTCAGGAGCTACCTGGTTGGTTCAAAAGTCATAGTATACACTGACCACGCAGCCCTGAGGCACATCCTGGCAAAGAAAGAAACGAAATCAAGGCTCTTGAGGTGGTTACTTCTGCTCGAGGAGTTCGACTTAGAGATCTTGGACAAGAAAGGAGTGGAGAATGGTGTAGCTGACCACCTTTCAAGGCTTAGGATAGACAAACCGATCCCCATAGATGACTCACTCCCTAAAGAGCAGCTGATTTTAGTAAAAACTTTGGGACAGAGCGTGTACTTTGCAAGGAAGCTTGAGGAGATCAAGGCTGTGGAAGAAAAGGAAACCCCTGGTATGCAGATTTCGCCAACTAACTGGTTTGTGGTGAAGTGCCAACAGATTTGAGTCCCTAACAGAGGAAGAAATTTTTTAGAGACATATCCCATTACTTTTGGGACGATCCGTACTTATTCAAGAGAGGGTCAGATGGTTTGTTCAGAAGGTGTGTTGCCGAAGAAGAAGTTGAAGGAATTTTACAGCACTATCATGGTTCCAGCTATGGTGGACATTTTGCAACCTTCAAGACCGCGACAAAGGTTCTACAAGCCGGATTCCGGTGGCCTAGTTTATTCAAGGAAACTCACTATTTCATTACGAAGTGTGATCGCTGTCATCGAGAGGGCAACATTACGAGGAGGAAAAGGATGCCCTGATATATCATGGTTTTTATAGGTTTTTGCCATGATATAAGTCTCGTTTATAGAGTCTTTTTAGTGTTTTTGGAGTCTTTTCTAGTATTTACAGGTCTTAGGCACATTTGGAGCTGAATTGGAGATAATGGAGCTTATTTGGGAGTTTTTGCTGCAAAACAAAAGTCACTGCCATTACTGGACATTGGTGTCGATCGACACCACTATGGTTTCGGTCGACACCCCTTGCTGCCAGAAGAGAGACGCGATTTTGAAGACTTTTGAAGATTTGCAGTTTTGGCCCAAAGTTCCACTTATTTACAAGAAGGCCCATATCGCGTTTTAGGAGATTTTTATGTTTATAAGCCATTGTTTAGGCTTTTTCTATTTTGTATCTTATTTTCTATTGAGACCTAGAGAGATTTGTAGCAGAGCTTTGGAGAGACAAATCAGACTCCTTCAGAGAAGATTTTGAACTCCTTTAATCTCTTATCTTATTTCCTTTATGCAATGTTTCTTATTCATGATGTTTGCCTCAATCACCATGTCTGAGTAGTTTGTTTGTTAGGTTAAGGGTTTTCAAGGGTTGAAGAAGAATTGCAATATTGTTAGGATAATCATTAGAGTTCTTCATCTGGATTATCTTTAATGCTTATTCTAGCTTCGTGACCTAGAATCTGATCTTAGGTTAATTGGTAGACACAAAAGTGTTATTGATTTCCTGAACTATCTTGGATGAGCAAAATACCTATCTGCAAAGGAATTTGGTTTATGGATTTTGTGAACAATTGAACTTGGAATTAATGCTTGTCTAGTTTATTGAATTTGCAAAGGAATTTGGAATTCTAGGATTTAGACATAGATAATCTCCGCAGCGAAAGCTGGTTGATTTTACATTAGTGTTCATGTTCGAGAACGATGCGTAAATAATATCCTGATAGTTTCTACTCTGCAATTCGGAATGAACCTGAGAATTTCCCAAGACCTAACATTTGTCTCTTGAATTTAAACCTCATTAATCGATCACTTGCTGCTTTTATTTACTTGATATTTGCATTACATTTACATTCTTTCTCTTAGCTTGATTTGAATCTGGGAATTTACTATGCAATCGATAGACGTTTGGATTCGATACCATATACCCTATTTTTAGGGAGAACTTTCCACCTATCAATCTCCACCTCCGAAAATCGCCTTTTTCCTTTATCTCCTTCGATTCTTGACCGATTTGCGTGATTTAAGAGCCTAATCTGCTCGGATTTTTACCCTCTATCTCTCTATATCACTCATTCGTTCGATCTGCAAGATATGTGTTCTAAATTTTCACTTTTCGATTTCGGCCATATGGTTTGTAAACTCGTAATTTACCTCTTTCCTCTTGATTTTAAGCTTGAATATTGCCTATTTAGGTTGTTTTAGAGGAATTTAGACATACCCATGTGCTATTCATTGTCCAATTTCGCCACAATTGAGAATTTGGAATTTTGGTGACGAGACTTGCGAAAATTGTTGATTAGAACCGGTTTAGGAGTTTCTTGGGACTGATTGCTGCGGTTTTTGTTGTTTTCAAGCATGATATTGAAGTTCTACTGATACATTTTTGATTTTAGAACTTTTGGTTTTGAACTAATTTTTCCAAAATTTGCTTGTTTGGTCTTCGGTTGATTTTGCTTGCAGATGCCTCCAAAGCAACCACCACGCCGCAGCAAGAAACGCCAACACTCATCATCCTCTTCTCCTCCTGATTCACCACCGACAAACCCAACAGCCCCTTGGCCTCGACCAGAAGGACAGAAAATACGGTCGAAGAAAGTTTGGGACAAGTCTGACAAAGAAGAAGCACTGAGCGACACTTGCAACAACAGGCCCATCTCAGAGACCTGGGATGATTATGACACTCTATTCTACAATGCCTGGCTGAAGGTTGGGATTGCGGCCACTCGTTTCGCTGATCCGATTATTTTGAGGAGGATGGGCATTCTGGATGATGTCCTTCGGATGTTGGAGAGGATTGGATTGGGTACCATGTGTACCAAGCACTACACCGTCTATCCGGATTTGGTTCGTCAGTTCCTTTCCACAGTTAGTGTCTACTACACTTCCCCTGCGAGGCAAGCCAATGAGGGTACCTTGACTTTCATGCTTCAAGGACAGAGGTACAGGCTGAATATCCCTGATCTATGCGACCTCTACGGTTTCGACAAGGCATTGTATAATGTTGCTTGGCCATCTGAGTTCACGGATCAGCAGCGAGTCTGGTCTTCTTTTGGAACTGGGCGCTATGACAGCAAACATTCCACTCAGACAGATGTGCGACACCCAGTTGTGAGGTATGTGGCTAGGCTCATTGCTAACACCATTTTATGCAAGTCTGAGCCAGGGAAGATGAGGCACAGTGAGCTCATGCTTTTGAGCTATGGCGTTGAGGATCTATATGAGCCGGGAGAGCCTGATTTGCGGAGGATTGGGCGGGTTAACTTTGGTGCAATTTTTGCACAACACTTAGTCTCCTTGAAGACTAAACCATTCTCCGGCACTCAGAAGAAGCCTGAAACGGTGGGGAGTCTTCTTACTCCCATTTTTCAGCATTTTGCCATCCCTTTGGACCATCTTCAGCGTATTTCTGCAGCATCTCTTATGGATGAAGAGCACTTGAGGAGTGCTAAATGGCTAAAGGCAGATTTACTTTGGTGCTACCGCGCTGCTTCAGGAGATCACATGGTCCAGCTACCTAACCCCGACCTCACCACCATCACCGAGACACTGAGCTGCCTCCACTTTCTCCCCGATCCTCCTATTCGTCTACCTGCCTTGCCGGCCCGTGCTGCTACAGGATCGACTCGCCGCGCACCTCAGTCTGCTGCCGACTTTGCTTCCTCATCTACTTCTGCACCTCCTACGTATACACATCTTCCTGCCACACTTCCACCAGACTTTGTCCCTGACCCATTTCAGCGATTTATGATCGAGAGTATACATGCCATATGGGATAGGATATCTCGCTGCACTTGCATGCGCCAACCTACCACCGACTCTGCTGCTGCACCAGAGGCTGACGACGACAACGATGAGGACTAGTTCCTTGTCCTGGTTTATCCTTTATTTTCTTTTGCATTTTATCTTATTTTTCTTCTAACTTTGAGTCAGTCCCTCATTTTCTTTGGATTTGGATTTGGAATTTGTGTTGAACTATGCTTTGATGATATCTATGATTGATTCTGAATTGTGTTTGAGTATTTTTACAGATTATATGATGCAAAAACGTGTAGACATCTGTCTACACATTTTTCTGGACTTCATTCACATTCACAGAACTTATAGGCGATCTCTGTTGCTGGTGTCGGTCGACACCAGCCCGCCAGACAGGTACCACGTTCTATTTTTAAGTTTCACTCAATTCCAATTCTTTTTCTTGCTTCCTCCGGCTGAATACCACTGGTGACAGTGTTGTCTAAGTCTGGGGGAGGTAGGTGCTGACATTGTGTTTGTTTTTTAGGGTTCTAAAAAAAAAAAAAAAAAAAAGGGTTTTTTTCAAAGTGTTTTATTGAGTCAAAATCAGTTAGGAAATTATGACCTTCTCTTGGAGCTTACCTTATCAACCAATGTTCTTGCAATCACAAGGGGCAGACATCAGCAGCGGACTTAGCCGAACAGAATGGCTCTAGCGGACCGATTGCCAGATCACAACCGTATCTTTAAGGTACTCAACTCTCTAAAGTTTAACTCCTCGCAATAACCTGCCTTTTAAATTTCTTAGCAATGGGTTTGGTATACATGAGTATGATTTCTCTTTCAGTCCAGTCAAGACAGGCTTATGCATTTACATCATGTTTATTTATGGCTTTACATTTAGTTATATACTCTCTCTTTTCTTAACCCAAAGGGAAGTCTTACGACACCCTCGGGAAAACGAAGTGGATGAAGGTCAGTCCAACTGGTCTTCTGACTCCATGGAAACCCGCCAGATGAAAGTAATAAAAAGGACCAGGAATTGGTGGCTCCAACCATCACTACTCGCGCTCTAAATAAAAACTGATTCCAAATAATAAGGGAAAGAGAGAGAGTTAAAAAAGAAAATAAAAAAAAAACGAAAAACAAAAAAAAAATGCATTCATGTTTTAGTTTTAGAAGTTTGTCTTGATTGTACTTGGAGGGGTCAAAATCAGAATGCTATTTGATCGATAACCCCTTTTTGAGAACTCACACTTTTAATTTCTTAAGGGGTTGGCTTTAGAGTTTTGAGTTATCTAATGAGATTTAGTGTTTGGTTTGGTTTCAATTGCAAGTTAGTGTCCACTATGTGAAACTGGTCTAATCTTGGTTATGTTCTGAGTTAGAGCAGGTGCAAAGGTTGGTACAAGTTCTAAAGAGTAAGTGAGTTTCCGCTTTTCAAACCTCTTTCTCAAATGTCTTAGATTCGATTTACATGAAGACATGCAAAGATCTAAGTCTGGGGGAGTTGATATATTATGGTTTTTATAGGTTTTTGCCATGATATAAGTCTTGTTTATAGAGTCTTTTTAGTGTTTTTGGAGTCTTTTCTAGTATTTACAGGTCTTATGCACATTTGGAGCTGAATTGGAGATAATGGAGCTTATTTGGGAGTTTTTGCTGCAAAACAAAAGTCACTGCCATTGCTGGACATTGGTGTCGACCGACACCACTATGGTGTCGGTCGACACCCCTTGCCAGAAGAGAGACGCGATTTTGAAGACTTTTGAAGATTTGCAGTTTTGGCCCAAAGTTCCACTTATTTACAAGAAGGCCCAGATCGTGCTTTTGAGAGACAAATCAGACTCCTTCAGAGAAGATTTTGAACTCCTTTAATCTCTTATCTTATTTCCTTTATGCAATCTTTCTTATTCATGATGTTTGCCTCAATCACCATGTATGAGTAGTTTGTTTGTTAGCTTAAGGGTTTTCAAGGGTTGAAGAAGAATTGCAATATTGTTAGGATAATCATTAGAGTTCTTCATCTGGATTATGTTTAATGCTTATTCTAGCTTTGCAACCTAGAATCGGATCTTAGGTTAATTGGTAGACACGAAAGTGTTATTGATTTCCTGAACTATCTTAGATGAGCAAAGTACCTATCTGCAAAGGAATTTGGTTTAGGGATTTTGTGAACAATTGAACATGGAATTAATGCTTGTCTAGTTTATTGAATTTGCAAAGAAATTTGGAATTCTAGGATTTAGACATAGATAATCTCCGCAGCAAAAGCTGGTTGATTTTACATTAGTGTTGATGTTCGAGAACGATGCTTAAATAATATCCTGATAGTTTCTACTCTGCAATTCGGAATCAACCTGAGAATTTCCCAAGACCTAACATTTGTCTCTTGAATTTAAACCTCATCAATCGATCACTTGCTGCTTTTATTTACTTGATATTTGCATTACATTTACATTCTTTCTCTTAGCTTGATTTGAATCTGGGAATTTACTGTGCAATCGATAGACTTATTGATTCGATACCCTATACACTACAACTCATTTGCTGTGCACTTGCAGTTATTTTTAGGGAGAACTTTACACCTATCATGCCCCAAAACCCAATCCTGGAGGTTGAGGTGTTTGATGTGTGGGGTATTGACTTCATGGGACATGTCAAACCAACCTCATATGGAAATGAGTATATCCTTGTTTCTGTGGATTACGTTTCTAAGTGGGTAGAAGCAATAGCTTGTCCGACTAACGATGCCAAGGTGGTGATCAAGTTGTTCAAGACCATCATCTTCCCTAGGAATGGTGTACCCAGAGTCGTAATAAGTGACAGAGGCAGTTATTTTATCAACAAAGCATTAGAAAACCTGCTAAAGAAGTATGGAGTCAAGCACAAAGTCGCTACCCCATATCATCCTCAGACCAGTGGTCAGGTTGAGGTTTTGAACAAGCAGATCAATGTGATCCTCAAGACGATAGTGGGAGTGACCAAGAAGGACTAGGGAAGCTAAGCTTGATGACGCACTTTGGGCCTACAAAACAGCTTACAAAACTACGATAGGGAGAACTCCTTTCTCGCCAATGTATGGGAAATCTTGTCACTTGCCAGTTGAGCTTGAGTACAAGGCACTTTGGGCAGTTAAGTTGTTGAACTTTGACATAAGGACGGCTCAAGAAAAGAGAGAGGTGGATCTGCATGAGCTGGACGGATATGAAAGCTCTAAGATTTATAAGGAGAGAACCAAGGTGTTCCATGACAAGAAAATCCTACCAAGGGTCTTCAAGGAAGGAGACAACGCCTTGCTCTTCAACTCTCCGCTCAAGCTGTTTCCAGGAAAACTCAAGTCAAGATGGTCTGGTCCATTTAAGATCAAGGAGTTTCTGATTTATGGAGTTGTCACATTGCTCAATCAGAATGGTGACGAATTCACAGTGAACGGCCAGAGGCTCAAACCGTACTTGGGAAACGAAATCGTAGGAGAAGAAGTTTCAACTCCACTCCAAGACTCTCCCCAAGCCTAAAAGGTCTGAAGAGTCAAGCTATGGGACTTCAAACAAGCTCACTTGGGAGGAATTCCCATGCTTATCATTGTATATATTTCTTTAGAATTTTATTTCTGTTCGTTTTAGCATTTTTGCCTTCAGGTCTAGTAAGAAAAGGAAGGACTTGGTCAGTCTGAAATCCAGCTTGACCATTTTGCTCAAGACATACGAAAGCAACGGTTTTGGGAAACAGTTTGTACTGCCCCTTAACCGTTGCCAGGTAAGCCCATTTATCTCTCCTTTAGCGACCCATTAGGTTCAAGTTTTAATTTAATCCGTTTTTAATAAGAGGAAAGTGGGAGAGAAAAAGAAGGGGGCGGTTTTCAAAACTGATTGGACAATTGCGATTGGACAGTTTATCTTTAATCATGTCCGTCCGATCTCCTTGCCACAACTCTCTCTCATACTTTCCCCTTCTTAAACTCTGAAATCCCTAATCTCTCTCTCTCTCACGCTCTATAACTGTTTCTAGAAAAGCTGTTCTTTTCATTTTTTTTCTCTGTAAGTCGTCTCACCTTGTTCATCACCATTCATCTCGATCTCTTCTTCCGAACATCAAGCGGTATGCATTTTACTTTTGAAAAGAGATTTTGATTTGATTTCCGTTTCTTAGAGATGTTTAGGGTGAGAAATCTTGTTTTCCCAGAGAGAGAGAGATTGGTTTGACCTCCGAATCCTACTTGCATTTTTTTTTCCCCGCTGAATCTAGGAATTTATGAGCTTAATTTGATGATTATAAGTTGAATTGGCGTCGAGTTGCTCTCATTACTCGTTTTTCGACTTAATTTCTAGAAACCCCTCTTTTGCTTGCTTTGCATGTGTCGGATTTTTCCGAAATCCTCATTCTTTTTGTGAGTTTTGATCCGTTTTGCAGAACTTGACAACCACAAGAGGAAAGCGTGCGAAAGCAGTGGCCGAAAAAGCTCAAGGCAAGAAACCGACAGTTGGGGACAAAGGCAAAGGCAAAGGCAAAGCTTCCGGCTCAACCCGCATCCGCGCGAAGGAGTATCGCTCCATTTTCCGGCGGATGGCTTTCGTGGGGACTAGATATCCCGACCAAGACGCTATGGAGATTTTGGGGATTCTTGACGATTGCCAAGAAGTCTTGGACATGATGGAACTCGACAAGTTCATGTCGATGACATATCCGACTTACAAAAGTCAGACGATCGACTTCCTCTCGTCTCTGAAAGTCCACCACTACGAGCCCGACGAAGTGACACCGGCAGGAGAAGGGAGTGACTTCATCACGTTCATGATCAAGAAGGAGAAGCACCGAGTGACCTTTGCCGACCTCGAAGAAGTCTACGGATTCCACCACAAAGACGGGAGGAAATTGACCACGAAGATCACCAAGGAGGAGACTGAGGCTCTCTGGGAGCCAATCGTGAACGGCAAGTTCAGGTCGAGCACGACAAAAAGCGCACACATAAGGAGTCCAGTCTTGCGCTATGTCCATAAGGCGTTAGCCCACACCTTCTTTGCGAGGAGAGACACCGGCAATGTCACCGAGAAGGAGTTGGAGATGATCAATTCTTGTATTTACTATTGTCTTGATCTCCTGAGCAACGAGAAGAAGATGATAGGCAACAACTCCAACTCCAGCCTGGTCGCGCATTTGATCAAGAGCTTCATGGCGTACAAAGACTGGGCGCTCACTCTGAACAAGATGGGAAAAGCAAAGGTTGGACAAGTTAGCGTTGGAGGAGTCATCACGCCGATTTTGGTGCACTGCGGAATTGAGCTAGGAGAGCCTGATTTCCCACCTCAGTTTATGAACCTTCCTTACCTGTGCAAGATCCATTTCGTCAGAGCTGAAGAGGTTGAAGGGAAGTTCATCTACAGCTACGCTCACCACGACTATCCCATAGCTCACACCCTCCTGCCCAACAAAGCCTTGACAGCCATTGAAGTGAAAGGCAACATTGAGTTCGAGCTTCCCTTCGGCGCGCTTTACGACCCGAACCCTGGAGCACAACAGCCAGCATACTCAGATGACGAGCCGGTGCACATGGGAGAAGAAGCTGCTCACACTGACCAAGACGAACTCCCAGACGAGTACTTGACCAGCGAGTACAACTTTGAGCCATACCACGCCACCGGGAAGAACGTCGCCTTGAACGCAGCACACAACCACATCAACTTGCTACAACAGTGGAGCAAGTGGCAGGACAAGACGATCCAGAAGCTGCTCAAGACGGTCAAAAAGCTGTCAACTCAGCTAAGGAACATAGCCACTTACACCCCTCCATCGCAAGAGAGCTACTCTGATTTCGAGGCCAACCGTAACTCTCAGGTTAAACCACAAACCGCTCCTCCAGCCGAAGCAGCTCTGTCAGCCCCGAGGAAGAGAAAGGCGTCACGATCTCCATCTCTTGCACGCTCTTCGGATGAACACATCTCATCCGACTCTGCTGAAATATAGTCGGTACAACTCCAACCTTGTGAATAGCATGCATTTTTTTTTTCTTTTTATTCTCATACTTGCATCTTATTTTGTTTTGTTTGATCGCTTTGAGCTCATTCCCATATTTCTGTCACACAAGGGACCGTGTGATTTAAGTGTGGGGGAGGGGTCCATAGCACTTGAATCTCATATTTGCAGTCATATTGAAAATCATGTAAATTTTCTAAAAATTGCATCATAAAAAAAAAAAGAGCATATAGTTTAGGTTCATTTCATTTCGCATGTGAGAAAATTTGGTTAAACTGAACGGTCTAATTGCGGGATTAGCTCAATGACCTTGTTTTAAGTTCTTTGACGCATGTGCTTGAGCTTGAAGTTAAGGTAGAACCGCATCATTTGAGCGCATCTTGATCATCTTAGCAAAAGCCGAATGCATAGCTGTGATTTGAATCCGCTCCTTGCTTATTAGAACCTAACTGGACATTTAATTATCATTCTCATGCTTGTCAAGTTTGCTCATGGATTATACATACTTGAATCATCTTTGCTTATTGTTTTATCCTCTCTTGTTGATTCAAGTAGATATCCCTTCCCTCAACCAATCCTTTCCTTTGAACCATTTGATATTCTTGTGAGTTTGGTGAGGCCTTTTTATTGTGGAAGCTTGGCATAAAGTGTTAGGTTTAGACTGACAAGGATAGGTGATCATGTAAACTTTAGCCCACGCTTTTTGGACTAAACTAAGCTAGGATGGGACTTGGGGATTCATCTCGGGTTGGGATCTTGAGAAAGAAAAATAATGTCATGAGCAGAAGAGGGAAGTAAGAGTAAAAAAGATGAGAAAGCTTGGTCTTAATGTGTATCAGTTTAGCCCCACCTTGTTAAAAACAAAACACACAATTTTTAGAAAAGATGGGTCAGGGCATAAATGTAAAAAGTAGAGACATAGTCTCATAAATATTGTTGTTGAAAACCTCGGAAAAATTCCTCTTAGCTGCCCAAGCAGAAGACTCTTGATGAAAGCGAGTAATAGAAAGTCAAAAGAAAAAGGTAGAAATAGGAGGGCTTGAGTTGTTCTTCATTTGGGGTTTTAGGATCTGTTTAGATACAAAGGGCAGATAATCATTTGTCCTTTTATGCATCAGTTGGTCTTAGCCTTTAGCATTATGCCGAAGCTCCTTCACGACTTTTTGAGAGAACCCTTTCATGTGTATCTTTGTCTTGAGTGCATCTCTATCACTCTCGCTTTATTTCTTCTTTAGCCATGAAACAACCAACACTTTTTTTTTTTAATCAATAAATAAATACTTAAACAATTCTAGCGGAAGTCTTAAACAATTAAATTAATAACCAATAAACCAATAACCAATATAATCAAAAACCGGAAACATAAATAGTCTAGCAACCTAACACCAGGTGCAATAACATAAACAATAAACCAACACATCCTGCATCCCCCTCTTCAGCCTCGATCCCGCGGTCACACTTAGCCTTTTACCTGCATCACATGGTTATAAGAGATGCATAAGTATTATCATAAATACTTAGTGAGTGGATCACTCCGCCTACAGGCCAATTACGCCAACCACTAGACAATACAATAATCAACAGCAACAACAATAACCAGCAACATACGAAACATAACAGCAATCTAGCAGAACAGTACTTGTGTAGACCGACACCCATCGGCCCACATTGCCCAACACTAGAGATTTTCCACTAATCTCAGAGATTTACATCTAATCCAATGTTATACACACGTTTTCCAGACATTATTACTCCTCAACTCAAAACCACAACTCTAAAAACCAAAACATGAGACCCACCCCTCTCCTCGAGAGATCCACCCGTCCCTCGATACCCCTATTGTGACCCACCCGTCACAATAGTAACCACAAAAACCACTCATACTGAGGTAGCGACCCTCACATATAAGTCCACAAGAGATCCACCCATCTCTGTGGGAGCTGGATTTCACACAATAGAATTTGATAATGAGATTGAGAGGAACTGAAGTTTCTATGGTAAAAAACTAAGACAAAGATCCAAAGATGGTTTTTATTAATACCTGTCTCGATAAGCTACAATATGTGTGGCGTGTGCCTGTTTCCAGGGTTCAAAAGTTGTTCTTCAATAATGAATGTCGATTCCTATTTATAAGAACATAGGAACCGATTTGACAAAGATATGGTGAATATTCTCAAAGATTTCCTTCCATTTCTGTTTCGCCTCTTTCAGCTAGGGCAATCTTGATTATGGGCCGTCTCTGATGGGCCTCGGCTCGAGTCGTTAAGTTAGACGTTGGTTCGGCCCATCAAGAGCTGTGAACAACTGCTGGTGCTCCGGTTCGACCGTTGGTTTGTACGAGCACCTGGCTAGCCGTCGGTTCTGCTCGGTTCGTCGGCAGAGTAAACTGGTATTATGGCATTCCGGCTGGGCTCTCCTTCACAATATAGGAGTCGTCGAGCCGTTTGGCTCGTCCTGCACTAGCTTCTATGTCAACCCGGTTCGTCGGCTCGTCTTAATCACTGAGCCGATTTGGCTCAGTTCTCCTAACATATCTTATGGTTCATTCGGCTCTCCAATCATCTCGGCTAGACTGCTTGTCTACACTTGGCTCTCTTGTCATTAATCTCATTGGGGTGAAAACCGACCCCAACAGTTAAGCCCCCAGCTCTTTAGTCTTAGAGTTAAGAGTAATGAGCTAAAGAGTCCTGACTGAGATCAACACTTTCAGGATACAAATCAGATCCTAAGTCTGCGCTCGTCGCTAGATATGCTGGAGAACCAAACTTTCAGCTCGTTAGCAACTCCGAAAGGGGAGTTATCTTCTTACGATGAGCCGTTTGTCACAGAGAAAATTGTTAACGAGCCATATTTTTTCGTGCCTTCTTTCACTCGTGTCCCGCCAAAAAATATGTAGTGAGATGCATCATCATTACGGCAAGATCTAGATTAGTCCTCTTGATTTTATCCGGTCGAGACTACGATTGGTGTTTTGTAAAGCTGGTTGTTGTTTTGTCGGCTCGTCATCGTTCTTTGTTTCTGTAACTTGCAACAAAGTTGTGACAACAGTTTGACGTCGAGCCGATGAGTTCAATATTTTGCAGAATCGATGTCCAGCTTGCCATGAGTTTGTCTCAGCACTTATTTTGCCCGCCGTTATGCTGGCTCGTCGTCTTCTTCATTCATTTGATAAGCATTTAGAAACCAGCGATAGCAACCCAACCAAGTTAAGTGAAATTTCCATGCCAAATGCATATTGCTGAGCCGGAATTGATTTGGCTTGCGGCCATCGCGTAGTGCGTGGTTATCGAGCTGACTAGCTGGTTTGATGTTTTGTTCGTCGCGGTTCAGCTTGTATTCACTTGGTTCGTCATCGAGCAAACAGTGTGGACACAATGATAATTTTTTCCGAGCCGAACGAGCCGATTTTGATAACCAGAGCCAAGCAGGGTATGTTCTTCCGCTGAGCTGTCTTTCTGCTTCGTTTTGTCTTAACGTTAATTGACTCGTCATTAGCCAAAAGTCGGCTCACCATATAACTTTTAGACCATGCCTTAGTGAAATTTCAGAGCAAATGTTTTTTCTCATGCTAAGTTAAATGGTTCGTAGACACAGGAAACATGCAGTGTTGTCTCGTTAAAGATTATGCTCCCCATATTTAGAAAAGGAGAGTTGCCGAGCTGTTCTTTGGCTCTCCGTCGGATCAGCTTGACTATGATGCGTTTTGGATTTCTCGAATTTTTGTTGAACCACAAGGCGTTAAAGACCAGCGAATATGAGCTGTTGCTGTTAGCCCCAGCTCGTCAGTTTCGAAGACGGAAGTGACGAGCTAAGAATTATGGCAAAGATCAACGGACCATGAAAGATTTCCGACGAGCCAAACTTGCGATGTGGACTGAAAGAGCTTGGCGCATCATGGAATGAGAACATCGACGAGCCATGAATGTGACTTGGCCCGACACTTGGGTCGTCGAGAGACTTGTGTCGTCGAAAATGTTGGTTCATCACACGAACTATAACTTGTTGTGGTGACGAGCTATTATTTTCTGCAGAGTTTTTTGTTGTCTTTTGTTTTATGCTAGACGTGATGCCTGACGGCTTTGTCCATGATGACTTCGTTTTGTTTTCACTTTGACTTGTCAGAATGGCTCTATCCATTACGATTGCTTTGAGTTACAATATGTTTTTGGATATGTTTCTGCCGAGCCAAGAGGCGTTAGAGAACAGCAAAAACGAGCTGTGATATGCTTTACTCCGGTTGTTCCCGCAAACTCGCACTCGGCTATCTTTACGGGTTGAAGTAACTTTGAGTCAAGAGAGGTAAGAGACAAGTGATGCCAAGAGGCGTTTTGTTGTTACTGGGTTTGAAGATGTCTTGTTTCAGTTTTTGCCGCAATCTTATCTATTAGTAAGTCACGGGTCGAAACAATGACTTGCTTACGTAGAAAACCAGTGATGCCGAGAGGTGTTTTGTCGTTACTGGGTTTAAGATATCTTTGTTTCAGTTTTTTCCACGTTCTTACCCTCAGTAAGTCGCAGGTCGAAACAATGATAATCGATCGAATTTGTATAGCGCGCTTAGAAACCGTTGAGGTTTGTAATAGTGAGAACCCATGTAGGATTGTAGTAGTTCGTTTGTTGTGGCCATCAACAAACGAGAAGAATAAAAGTGACAACGTAAGTCGTAAGGAACAATGTGTTGGCGGTGAGCCGCGTTACATAACAAAAGGTGAAGTTGTAAAGACTGTATTATTGAGAGATAAAATTTGCGAAAATTGCAATGCGAAATGTGGGAGTATACGAATATACGCACCTCACTCCCCCTTCTTTTTCTTTTTTTTTTTTTTTTGGGAGGGCAGCTGAACTTACTGGTACGAGACTGGCTCATCTGAATGTGAGACGGCTCGTCTAAATGTGAGACAGCTCGTCTAAATGTGAGACGGCTCGTCTAAATGTAAGACGGCTACGGCTCGTCTAAATATGAGACTGGCTCATCTAGTGTGAGACGGCTAGTCTGAATGTGAGAAGGCTCGTCTAAATGTGAGATGGCTCGTCTAAATGTGAGACTGGCACAGTAAAATGTGAGACTGGCTCATCTAAGTATGAGACGGCTCGTCTGATTGTGAGACGGCTCGTCTAAATGTGAGACGGCTCGTCTAAGTGCTTCGCGTACGAGGCTAGGCTCGGCTTGATGCCTTTTTTTTTTTTTTGGGTGCGAGACTAGGCTCGGCTTGATACTTCTTTTTTTTTTTTGTGCGAGAGTTGGCTCGTCATATTGACTTATGCTCTTGCTTCTCAGATCCACATGTGCAGCATAGTAGTTATGGATGTCTGCTCATCAAATGGTTGCAGTAGTTGGTGTGTTTGACTCGGCTCCATTTGGCTCGTCGAAAGCATTATGGTCGGTTTGACATGCTCGCCAGGTTGTTCGAGGCTCATCGTGTTGATATAAACTCGTCCTTTGTAGCTAGCCGTATTCATCTCTTGGCTCATCGTCGGATAGATATTGGCTCGTCGATGTTTCTTAGCAGTTGTTTTAGAGAACTGTCTTGGTTGGGTTTCTCAGAGAAGAGCCTGGAGAGCCGTTTTCTCAAAGAACTGTTCACCAGATTTTTGCGGGCTCGGCGGGTTTGTGAGGTTCACCAGACTTGAGGCTCGTCACCCGCTATTGCCGTTCGAGCTCGAATTTCTTCTATTTCACTTATGCGTGGTTCGTCTGTTTGGTCTTGACTACGTCTATCTGGACCGTTGGAATGTTGGGCTGTTTAAATCTGCACTTTTGTTTCGCCTTGTTTATTGATTCGCCGAGCCACCGTTTAGGTTTGTCGTAGCCATTTGGCTCGTCGGAGGTTCCCATTTCGCGGCTTGTCAAGTTGATTTAGACTCGTCCTTCGCCGCTTGCCATATTCATTTTGGCTTCTCTTTCGCGGCTCATCATATATATCATGGCTCTTCCTTCGCGGCTCATCATATAGATCTTCGCTCGTCAAATCTTTCCTAGCTTTTTCGGCTCGTCATGTTGATTTAGGCTCGTTCTTCGCGGCTTGCTATATTCCTTTCGACTTCTCTTTTGCAGCTCATCGTATAGATCTTGGCTCGTCAAATATTTCATAGCATTTTATCTGTGAGAAATGCCTTGGCTTGAAGAACGTTCTCTGAGGAGAGCCGTCTAACTTGGGAGAGCCGCCTTCTTAAAGAGAAATTTGGTGAGATATTTTCTCTCTGAGAAATTTGGAGAGCCGTTTTCTCTGAGAGAAAATTGGCGAGGAATTCTCTATGGTAGAAATTTGGAGAGCCGTTTTTCATGGTTAGGCGTTTTCTATGTCAGAAGATTGGCGAGCCGTTTTCTCAAAGAGAAGATTGGAGAGCCGTTTTCTCGGAGAAAAGTTTGGAGAGCCGTTTTCTCAAAGAGAAGATTGGCGAGGAATTCTCTATGGTAAAAATTTGGAGAACCGTTTTTCATGGTTACGCGTTTTCTACGTAAGAAGATTGACGATCCATTTTCTCGGAGGAGTTTGAAGAGCCGTTTTTTCAAAGAGAAGATTGGCGAGGCGTTTGGAGAGCCGTTTTTCTCAATGAGAAGTTTAGAGAGCCGTTTTTCTCAACGAGAAGTTTGGCGAGCCGTTTTCTCGGAGAAAAGTTCGGCTTTGAGTGATGCTTGCGTCATGAAGCGTACTTCAGCTTATTTTTCTCAGTGCTTCGGGAGTTTATGTACGAGCTAGTGTTGGTGTTGTTAACTTGTGAGCTGGTGTTGTTGACTTGCTGTTGCCCAAGGCTTTGTCGAGACAGTCATTCTTGGCGTATGCGGGAACATCGAAGAAAGTGCAAGGGAATCAAACGTTGTGTTTCTTTCATCACAGGTTTGTTACTGTGGTTTTTGCAAGTTCTGGAAACTTTGTTGCTTCTTCTATCTCTTCTTTTGGAGCAGACTTCTTTGATATTTTTTTTTTTGCCTTGAGGTTGCGTGAATGCAAGTTATTCTTTTTTCTTCCTTTGAGATTCCGAACTGAAGTTGAAGCTTTAAAGCTTGCTTTTCCTTGGTGTTGAGAATTTGTTTATGAACTCATGATCGAGCTGAACGTGGATTGGAGAAGTGTTACGTACGAGGCCTCTCACCCTCCGATCCTTTACCAGTACAAGCGAAGAGGCAAGGCCCAACAGGCCCAACAGACGTGAGAGAAACGGTCGACTCTTCTAGAAGGCGAGAAAGAAGGAGCAAAGGAAAGACACACCACGTGGGATGTCACCCGAGGAGTGTAGTACTATTTATGCTGCAATTCTGTTAGTATTTTGCTTTATCGAGAAAGACGATCACAGTTGTAGGAGGTGAGGGACTCCTTTGTTAATTCTCTCTGTATCTGTTCGTACTATTACTTTTTCCGGGAAATAAAGGAGCGATTCTATTATTTCTCGTTTGGTTACAGTTAGATCGATTATAACTCGTAACAACTTGGTATCAGAGCCATAACGAGGTCGGGAAACGATGGGTGTTACAACAAGGAAGAACGAGACGGAGAAGGCAGCGGAGAGCGCACAAGCAGAGGCGGCGAAATCGGGTGGTGATCCCTTGGGAATGGACCACCGTATTACGTCGTTGGAGCGTAACGTCGACATGATCATGGGCCACATGTCGAAACTCAGCGCGATGGATCGATTGGAGCAGCAGATGAGCGAGATCATGGGAGCCTTGAGATCACGCGAGAAGGAACCCATGACGTCGGACGTGATTTCGGGTCAGATCGGCACCGAATCGCAAGGGGATAAAGGTGCGAGAAAAGCGATCGCGGCTGAAACCTCGCTGCAGGGAGAAACAACACCGAGGGGAAGCGGCGTTGAGAAGGCGGAGTCAACACCATGTCGCCACCAGGAGTTGGCAAACCCGACGTTGAAGAACGAACCGATGATGAGAAAGTTGGAGATTCCGCAGTTCGATGGTACCGGCGCAGATAGTTGGGTGTTGCGCGTGGAACAATACTTTGAGCTCGGCGATCTGACAGAGGCGGAGAAGCTGCAGGCGGTCAGGATGTGCTTTAACGATGACGCCCTGCTGTGGTACCGTTGGGAAAGGGACCGAAATCCGTTTTTAAATTGGGAGCAGCTAAAATACCGAGTCCTCGAGCAATATTCCACGACTCCGGACACTAGCGCCGGTGAACGGTTGCTCATGATACGTCAGGAAGGAACGGTGAAGGATTATTGTCGTGATTTTATCTCGTTAGCAACAAACGCCTCTGATGTGCCGGAGCATATTTTGGAGATGGCGTTTAAGAATGGGCTCAAGCATAAGATCCGCGTTGGGTTGAAGATGTTTGGACCGCGTAACCTAGAGAAGATGATGCGTACGGCGAAAATGGTGGAGGAGTGGTCTGAGTCGTCGGAGGAGACGACAACGGATTACGAAGGTGGTGGAAACCGGGGAAACCGTGGGGGCCAGAATAGGTCTGCGGGCCCACCTCATTCCGTCGGGTATGGATCTGCCCACCATAGGCCCAAACAATCCGGGAACGGAGATAAGCCCAATCAGTTTTCTCGGCTCACAGATAACAAAGGCCCAAATGCTCACAATCGGCTGAAACCCCCGTTCCGCAAACTCACAGCGGCGGAAATCGCGAAGTGGAAGGCGGAAGGGCTTTGTTTCCGCTGCGATGAGAAATTTCATGCGCGACATCAGTGCCCGAAGAAGGAGCTAATGATCTTGGTGGTCCATGAGGATGGAACAGAGCGAGAGTGGTGCGGGGATCACGAAGAAGAAGCATGGGAGAACTCCCAAGAGATTACAGAGATGGCGGAGATATCACTCAACTCTCTGGTGGGCATCTCTTCCCCGCGGACTATTAAACTCATGGGCAGCGTGTGGGGAGAGGATGCTGTGGTCCTGATCGACAGTGGGGCGACACATAATTTCCTCTCTGACAAGTTGGTTCGTCGTATGGAGCTGCAGACGACAGAGACGGGTGGTTACGGAATCCTTACGGGAACGGGGATAATGGTCAAAGGCAGGGGGGTGTGCAAGGACGTCAAGCTCGTTATGCAAGGGTTCACGTTGGTCACGACCTTTCTGCCACTGGAGTTAGGAAGCGCCGACGTAATTTTGGGGGCTCAGTGGCTGGAAACGCTGGGAGATACAAAAGTCAACTGGAAGCTCCAAATTTTCAAGTTCAGCGACAACGGCAAGGAGATCACCCTACGCGGGGATCCGAGTCTCTGTTGTGCTGCGATCTCGCTGAAAGCTTTGTGGAAGGTGGTTGAGCAACAGGGAGAAGGAATTCTGATCGAGTTCGGGGGGCTTCAAACCACACCAAGCCGAGAGCCTCCAACTCCACCAGAGGCACTGGTTCCTATCTTGCAGAAGTTTCCACAAGTGTTCGATGAACCGAGTGGATTACCTCCATCGAGAGGACGGGAACACGCCATCGTGTTGACGACTGGGTCGAGCCCTGTAAGTGTGCGTCCTTTCCGATATCCCCAGGTACAGAAGGAGGAGATCGAACGTCAGGTCAAGTCGATGTTGGCAGCAGGGATCATCCGCGAAAGCGGCAGTCCGTTTTCAAGCCCCGTCTTGTTGGTCAAGAAGAAAGACGGCAGCTGGCGTTTCTGCGTTGACTATCGTGCTTTGAACAAGTCAACTGTGGCGGATAGTTATCCGATCCCGATGATCGACCAGCTACTCGACGAACTGCAAGGAGCAGTTTTTTTTTTCGAAACTCGACTTGAGAGCAGGGTATCATCAAATCCGTGTTAAGGCTGAGGACGTGCAGAAGACGGCTTTCCGCACACATGATGGCCACTATGAGTTTCTCGTCATGCCCTTCGGGTTGTCCAACGCCCCAGCCACGTTTCAATCGCTAATGAATGACGTCTTCCGACAGTATCTCCGGAAGTTTGTATTAGTATTTTTTGATGATATTCTCGTCTACAGCAGAACGATGAAGGAACATGAAGGTCATTTGCAGACGGTGTTACATGTTCTCGACCAACATCAATTGTATGCAAATCGCAAGAAATGTCAATTTGGAAGCGAAAAGATAGAGTATCTGGGCCACGTCATCACGGCCCAGGGGGTTGCCGCGGATGATGGAAAGATTCGATCTATGGTTGATTGGCCTGTTCCGAAGAACGTGAAGGAGCTTCGTGGTTTTTTGGGCCTCACCGGTTACTACAGGAAATTCGTGCAAGGATATGGGGATATTGCAAGACCGCTCACCACCTTGCTCAAGAAAGATCAATTTCGCTGGAGTTCAGAGGCAACACAGGCGTTTGAGAAGTTGAAGTTGGCAATGTCTACGGTGCCAGTCTTGGCGTTGCCGGACTTTAACGCTTTATTTGTGATTGAGTCGGATGCATCCGGAGTGGGATTGGGTGCAGTACTTATGCAGCATCAGCGGCCGCTTGCTTATTACAGCCAGGCTCTCACAGACAGGCAGAGGTTGAAGTCGGTCTATGAGCGAGAATTGATGGCGATAGTCTTCGCCATACAGAAATGGAGACACTACTTGCTGGGGAGGAAATTCTTGGTCCGGACCGATCAGAAGAGCCTCAAGTTCCTACTCGAGCAACGTGAGATCAACCTGGAGTATCAGAAGTGGCTCACCAAAATTTTGGGTTTTGATTTTGACATCCATTACAAACCCGGACTGGAAAACAAGGCTGCCGATGCGTTATCCCGGAAGGAAGCCGTTTCCCAATTGTTCGCCTTCTCCATTCCGATGGCGATACAACTCGAGGACATCATTGGGGAGGTGAATGCTGATCCTGAGTTGCAGAAGATCGTGGCACAACTTAAGTGCGATAGCAGAAACTGTCCCGAGTACTCCTTGGTCCTGGGAAGGTTACTGAGACAAGGAAAACTGGTGCTTCCTCAGAAGTCGAAGTTGATTGGGATCATTCTACATGAATTTCACGACGGTAAATTGGGCGGACACGGTGGGGTCCTCAAAACACAAAAACGGATTGGAGATATGTTCTATTGGCAGGGGATGATGATGGACATCCGACAGTATGTAGCAGCGTGTCAGGTGTGTCAGCGTCACAAATATTCTACGTTAGCCCCAGGGGGTTTATTGCAGCCCTTGCCAATACCAACTAAGATCTGGGAGGACATCTCTATGGATTTTGTTGAGGGGCTGCCTAAATCAGGAAGTGTTAATGCGATATTAGTTGTGGTAGATAGACTATCAAAATACGCTCACTTCATCGGCTTGAAGCATCCGTTCACTGCGACAGAGGTCGCTGTATCTTTGTGCAAGAGGTGGTGAAGTTGCACGGATTTCCAACTACTATAGTTTCGGACCGAGACCGGGTGTTCACCAGTCAGTTCTGGCGGGAATTATTTCGTCTGGCCGGTACTCATCTGTGTTTCAGCACCGCTTACCACCCCCAGTCGGACGGTCAGACAGAAGTGACGAACAGGGGTCTCGAGACGTACTTACGATGTTTCTCGAGCGATAAGCCGCGGGTCTGGGCCAAGTTCCTCGCATGGGCAGAGCTGTGCTACAACTCCTCGTTTCACTCTGCTATCCAAATGTCACCATTTAAGGCGGTTTATGGCCGCGACCCCCCAACCCTGTTGAAGTTTGAGAATGGCTCTACTACAAACGCGGACCTCGAAGTGCGTCTAAAGGAGAGGGATGCGACGATTGAATTACTACAGCAGCATATTCACAAGGCACAACAACTGATGAAGCAGCGTGTGGATAGACATCGGCGAGACATTCAGTTCTCGGTCGGAGATATGGTTTTCTTGAAGATGCGTCCATATCGGCAACAGTCCTTAGCTCGTCGTCCAAATGAGAAGCTGGCGGCTCGTTTTTACGGACCGTTTGAGGTTGAGGCACAGGTGGGAGCGGTAGCTTATCGACTCAAATTACCACAGGAGGCTCGCATTCACCCCACTTTCCATGTCTCACAGTTGAAAGCGGCGCAGGGGAGCGCCCTCACACCGGTGTCGCTTCCTCCACAGTTGACGGCGGAGGGAGTGCTGGAAGCTGAGCCTGAGGCAATCAGGGATACCCGTGTGAACCCCAAATCCGGCCAAGAGGAGTTATTGGTCAAGTGGAAGGACTTGCCTGAGCACGACTGTACGTGGGAGTGGAAGTCTACTATTCAGGAGCAATTTCCGCGCTTCGACCTTGAGGACAAGGTCAATTTCAAAGCAGGGGGTAATGTTACGTACGAGGCCTCTCACCCTCCGATCCTTTACCAGTACAAGCGAAGAGGCAAGGCCCAACAGGCCCAACAGACGTGAGAGAAACGGTCGACTCTTCTAGAAGGCGAGAAAGAAGGAGCAAAGGAAAGACACACCACGTGGGATGTCACCCGAGGAGTGTAGTACTATTTATGCTGCAATTCTGTTAGTATTTTGCTTTATCGAGAAAGACGATCACAGTTGTAGGAGGTGAGGGACTCCTTTGTTAATTCTCTCTGTATCTGTTCGTACTATTACTTTTTCCGGGAAATAAAGGAGCGATTCTATTATTTCTCGTTTGGTTACAGTTAGATCGATTATAACTCGTAACAAGAAGTTGTGAAGTCAAACGTCGTGGCACAGTTGGAGCGACGATCGTGGTAGATCACACACGAGCCTCCCATGTTGTTTGAAGAAGATGCACTGAAATTGATTTTTTCCGAGTGATATCATGCCAAATTGCATACTGGATTTTCGGCTCGAATATGCCTCTGAATAGGTAAAGGGAGACAGATCTGAATAGCTGACATCAAGAGCTTTCCAACCGTATATAGATCGTTTTCTGAATCTTTCTGAGTCGTCGGGAAATCGCTCCGAAAATCTCTCAAAATCTCTTCTTTCGGGTTAAAATTGCAGGTTATTATGATTTTTTGCAGACTTGTGAAGCGGTTTGTGGATGGAGTTTAACTCCGATTGATACGTCGTGAGCTCCTACAGATTCTACGCAAATATATCTTTCTATAGCTGCCTCGTAAGCGATCTGAATCTTCTTAGTTGTTCGGGAATTCTCCTCCAAACATCATTACTTGCACTGTTTTTTAGGTTATAGATTGCAGGTTTTGCAGAGATTTCTTGTCCGAGAAGCAAAGTCTCCAAACGAATTTCCTGCCCTAACTAGGGTTTTAGCTCGTTGTCTTTAGACTCTTGGGTTGATGGTGATTACACCAGTACGTTATTTGTACTTAACCAGCGTTTCCTTTGCTGTTGGCGAGTTACCAAAGTAGCATCCTCCATATTCCCCTTTTTCTTCTTCGTTACTCCTTCTAGCATCTTGAAGTTTAACGCAGTGGGATAGACGCAGATCCGCTCGTCCCCATTTCGTTTACCTCCGCCTATGTCCAGCTCATCAAATTGTTGTCCTGCTCCTCGGATTTATTCATCTTTTCAGATCTTGTGGAAGTAGATTTATGAGTAAGAAGACTTCAATTCCCCCTCCTTCTAGCGCCAAATTGTGGGAGCTGGATTTCACACAATAGAATTTGATAATGAGATTGAGAGGAACTGAAGTTT
This sequence comes from Erythrophleum ivorense, assembly GCA_026724425.1. Lineage (NCBI taxonomy): Eukaryota > Viridiplantae > Streptophyta > Magnoliopsida > Fabales > Fabaceae > Erythrophleum > Erythrophleum ivorense. Next base: position 3,210,520 of record JAIUCV010000092.1, read on the forward strand.
CTATGGTAAAAAACTAAGACAAAGATCCAAAGATGGTTTTTATTAATAGCTGTCTCGATAAGCTACAATATGTGTGGCGTGTGCCTGTTTCTAGGTTTCAAAAGTTGTTCTTCAATAATGAATGTCGATTCCTATTTATAAGAACATAGGAACCGATTTGACAAATATATGGTGAATATTCTCAAAGATTTCCTTCCATTTCTGTTTCGCCTCCTTCAGCTAGGGCATCTTGATTATGGGCCGTCTCCGATGGGCCTCGGCTCGAGTCGTTAAGTTAGACGTTGGTTCGGCCCATCAAGAGCTGTGAACAACTCTGGCGCTCCGGTTCGACCGTTGGTTCGTACGAGCACCTGGTTTGCCGTCGGTTCTGCTCTGTTCGTCGGCAGAGTAAACCTGTATTATGGCATTCCGGCTGGGCTCTCCTTCACAATATAGGAGTCGTCGAGCCGTTTGGCTCGTCCTGCACTAGCTTCTATGTCGACCCGGTTCGTCGGCTCGTCTTAATCACTGAGCCGATTTGGCTCAGTTCTCCTAACATATCTTCTGGTTCATTCGGCTCTCCAATCATCTCGGCTAGACTGCTTGTCTACACTTGGCTCTCTTGTCATTGATCTCATTGGGGTGACAACCGACCCCAACAATCTCCTCTAAAGACTCACCCGTCTCTTCTAAAGACCCACCCGTCTCTTCTAAAGACCCACCGTCTCTAGAACTGTATCGAGTAATAATCTGAAACGTGTATAACACATCCGACTAGAAATACCTCACGACCCAAAACCGGTCAACATACTTACAACATCAGAAACACAACCAAAATATGAGGCAATCAAAATGTATATCGTTCCACCAACGAAAATACATATCCACAAAACACCAAACACCCCAAACCAAAACTAGAACCACAAACCAACTGGAGATACCCACGATCTCCCCACCTCCAACTCGAACTCTCGTTTCCGCCTAACAGCATAACCTTCCCGCATACCCCGAGCTTTCTTCTAGTTCAGCCGTCCCTGACTTTTAAGAGGCCACAAGCTATTAAAAAAAATGGGCTGTTTACTTTTACAAAAAAATCCATAAAAAATGACTTTATGCAGCACATGGGAATCGAACTCGTGAAGGATAAGTGAGATAAACGAGCTGTTTGCCACTAGACTAAAGATGTATTTTGGTAATTCAAGGCCGATATTTAATATATAAAATATAGGCCCGCAAGCAGCTGCTTGCTTTGCTTGCTCTCAGGGCCGGCTCTGAACACGGACCTTCTCCGTCGTTTCCTGAACAAAAGTAGCTCCATAAATGCTGCGCTCCCCCACTTGGGTCCAGCATACAGACGTCATACATGGCCTCCCATGCAAAGCCTCATAAAACTCTCTTAGGTAGAACAACTCTCCGTCGACTCAACTCAATGCAACTAACTGCTCTAACACGGCCGTACGCAGTCGAAATTCCTCCACCGGCCACCTTGGTAAAAACACGAAAGCTCAACAATGCTGCTTCGGATACCGATACACTTGGCACGCTCCGGAGTAAGGAAACATTTAATTGTTCCCGAGTCAAACACCTCTGAAACTCCACGCCGCCCGCTAACACCGTTCTTAAACAACTCCACCAATTGTGAAAAAGATTTCTAAACTCTAACACCGAAAAAATAAGGAAACAAACAACAACACTAAAATTCTACCACTAAGATAATGCACCGCTAGCTCAACCCGATACCCCTCTGGACACCTGACTGAACCGAAATTCCGCCCTAGTCTCTGCCGCCACTCATCGACCTGCTCAGGCTCACTCCCGCCCTCAAAGAATGGTGTCCCAATCCTCTGCATCTCCCTCATCATCTCTAGATAAGACGGATGCCCAAACACCGCAGCCCCATGCTGCCCAACGAAACCCGCAGCCCCATGTTGCCCGTCAAAACCGGCACCCACCTGTGCCCTGGCCACTGGAGGTGCACCCGGAGCCTGCTGTGGAACCCCCTGCGGGAGACGTGCCAAAAGCTGCGTCAGTAGCCCCACAATCAAGTCACCCTGAGCTGGAGCCGCGCCCCCACCCTGAGCCGCCCCAACTCCTGCGCCACCACCGGCACCCAAACTGGCCTCACCCGCTACTGACTGTGTCACTGACGCAGTCGCAACACTAGGCACTGCACTCTCCGCTGAAGCCTCTGGTAAACCACGCCCACGGCCCCGACCTCCACGACCCGCAGCTCGGCCACCACGGCCAACTGCTCTGCCCCCACGGGCTCTACCGCGCCCTCTCGCGCCACGACCTCTAGCACCCGCAACCTCTAGTACCTGCATCCATCTCACTGTTCCCCAAAGAACAATAGACAAAAAAACTAGAAACACAAAACAAAACACAAAACAAAACTCACCGCGGAATCTCTCGAAGGCCGAAGGGGATGATACTAGACTACTAAACTGACTAACCACAATAATCAATTTAAACACATAGTCTCAGATCAACCCAATTTAACAATCCTAAAAACGTCTAGGCTCTGATACCAAAATGAAACAACCAACACGTTTTTTTTTTTTTCAATCAATAAATAAATACTTAAACAATTCTAGCGGAAGTCTTAAACAATTAAATTAATAACCAATAAACCAATAACCAATATAGTCAAAAACCGGAAACATAAATAGTCTAGCAACCTAACACCAGGTGCAATAACATAAACAATAAACCAACACATCCTGCATCCCCCTCTTCAGCATCGATCCCGCGGTCACACTTAGCCTTTTACCTGCATCACATGGTTATAAGAGATGCATAAGTATTATCATAAATACTTAGTGAGTGGATCACTCCGCCTACAGGCCAATTACGCCAACCACTAGACAATACAATAATCAACAGCAACAACAATAACCAGCAACATACGAAACATAACAGCAACTCTCGCAGAACAGTACTTGTGTCGACCGACACCCATCGTGTCGCTCGACACAGCCCCGAAACCTCGAAACCAATTAACCATTATTAATAATTATCACAATTATTAAAATACTTTACTTCCAATATTAAGTAATTTCCACAATTAAATAATATTTTTCAACCCATAAAATCATTTCCATAATTATTAAATACTCCAAATAATTATTAAATAATTTCCACCATTAAATAATAATTTTTCACACTTAAATTAATTTTCCATAAATTATTTGAACCATTTAATTAATTAATTCCATCTTTTATTAATTAATTACGAACTGAACCAAATAAAACTACTTAAACTGGATTAAAATTAATTAATTCCAATAACCAGATTAAACCAAACCAAACCGAGATCAGACCGTCGGTGTCGACCGATGCCCAATTCGATTTTTCCAACACAAAAACACCAAAATTCTCAATCCACGACATCAATCAAGATCAAACTCATCAATCATCACATAAACATCACGAAGGACACACAAAACTCAACCATTAATCACAGCAAACACACAACCAATGGGATTCAACCCCCATATACGATCAAATACACAAATAACTCAAGAACAGCTCAAGAACACAACAAAAACCTCATCTACCAACGAATCTCTAGTGATTCACGAGCCTACGGTCACACACTCACCTCGACAACGGATTGAACAAAGAGGAAAGAGAGAAAACGATGAACAGTAATCCCCGATGAACAGTATGCGATGAACAGTATGCGATGAACAGTAATTCCAATGAATATTACGCGATGAACAGTATTTCCGAAATTCTCCCAAAATCACCTATTTTCTCTCTGGAAACTCCAACCTCGAAAAATTGAGCCTCAACTCGTGGCTGCACCTCTTTTAAATCGAGAAATAGGGTTTCCTTCCCTAAACCGACCAAAACCAGCGACTTAAATCAAACCGACTCGATTCACAATAACTAATGTCGACCGACACCAACCCTTGGTGTCGTTCGACACCCTTGTCGAACCAACAAACCGCACACAAATCGATTTAACCCGAAATCGATTTCTCAAACCGGTGTCGATCGACACCCTCCTGGTGTCTCTCGACACCAACTAACCAGAAGTCGGTTTACACATTTTTCTACACAATGCTTGAACCTTTAGACCGACTGCACAACAATCAAACAAGAACATGCATAGCCAACCCGAGATTCACACCGTATAGAGTATATGCAACTACTCCCGATCACTTGGTGTCGTCCGACACCACTTCCAAAACAGCACTTCAGGTTTACGGATGTTACAAGCCAAATGAGCATTTTTGACCTGCAAGAGCTTTGATCCATGTTTCACGCTTTAGTTGAATGTTAAAAGGAGTGGAGGATTTGAATGCATGTTTAGGTTGAGCCGGTTATCTCTGATTGCAATTGAGCGGTGCGGCTAAAAAATTGATAAAGTAGAGAACATCACCTGCGTTTTACACTTAATCTCTCTTCTCGGCTTTCACTTGATCAGTTTTCTCAAGTCGGCACTCTCGCTTTTGGTTTATGTTTGCTTGAGGGCAAGCAAAGACTAAGTGTGGGGGTGTTGATGTATTCAACATTTGCATACATTTAGGACCTTGAACTTCATTGTTTTATGTATAATTGAATCTCATTTCATATCACCTAGGGTAGGTTTCATCCACTTAGGGGCATTTAGTCTTTAGGAAAGCATTTTTCATTTCCGTTGCATTTGGAGTGTGTTTTGCAGATAAAAAGAGCTGTAAGCGGAGAAGACGTGAAGAGGTGATGACCGGAGACAAACGGGAAGCAGATCGGAGCTAAGGCGCATTCAGAGAAGGTCGCAAAATAGAGGACTTGGGCACAAGAAACAGAGTACTTGAGGAGTTTGACCAAGACCCGTGGACAAGCGAAGTCAAAGTGAGTGCGTTGTGATGTGTTCATAGTTTGCATGTCTTTAGCATTCGATTTCGTATGTTTTTGCATTCATAATCATTCATTTGCATTGTTTTCACTCACCTTCACTCATATTTCGCATTTAGTATGTTTAGGACTAGCACTCTTGCATCTTGTACATTTGTGTCAGTTTTAGGTGCTTTCTGGAGCGGAGTGATGGAGTGGAGCGAGATCGAGCTGCTCTGTAACGGGAGTGATCGAGCTAAGGTGATCAAGCTGAAAGTAGAGCGAGATGGAGCTGAAGATCGAGTGACGAGATCAAGCCGGGGTACAACTGAACGCGCTCGAGCGCTCGCTACATGTGGGATCTATCGAGCTCGCTACAAGCAGGATCTATCGAGTTCGCCACATGCGGGATCTATCGAGTTCGCTGCATACGGGTTCGATCGAGCTGGGCCTAATTGAGTGGGCTTGGTCGTGCTGGCGTCGAGCCTGAGAGATCCAGCCCATTACGGAGACCAACCTGTTTCAGCCTATTTTCCTTTTTCTTTTATTTTCTTTTTCTTAGGTTTTTCTTTTGTATTATAAATAGAAAGGTGAACCTCTTTCACAGACACGTTCGTTTTACCATCACTTCATTCGAGAAACCAAGTTGTAATTCAGATTTCTTTTGAGTTTTAAGTATTTTAGCGTTCTCGAATCTATCTCTTTGTTTTCTTTCTATTATGCAATCTATCTCTTTTGATTTTGAATTATGTCTCATGAGTTCTAGCGAGTAGTTTCCTTTAAGTTTCTAGGGATGGGATAGATCTGTAACGAACCCTAACGTGATGGAGTTGCTTAAGATTTGTTTTCCAATAGATCCCTTCTGGATTAGTGATCTTAAAACTGGATTCTGTCTGATCAGCTCTATTTGGATTCTAGACGTCTCCACACTCATGAGGTGTTTGATGAGATGTCTGAACTAGCTGATTCAGAGATTTACTGTTCTAGCCTAAGGGATTAGATGTCTAGAGAGTATTTTGACTCTATCGAACCTGATCTTAATGCTTGCTTGTGTTTTCTTCGCTAATGATGATTAGGTCTTGAGAAATCACTAGGTTGTTGATCTCTTTCATGAAAGTGAATTGATCTTGTTTATTGAGTTCGTTGTTGAGGGATTAGCCCGTGTTTGGGTTTGTTAAGCGATGAGACTACGTTAGGAGTAGTTACAGATCGATTGCCTCATCCTTAGGAGCTTGCTTTTCTCTGATATTCACACCTGCTATTATTTGCTTTAGTTCGATTGCACTCATTATCAACTTGATCGAATTAGTTTACTGTTATTTGCTTCGTTTTATTCTAGATCGATCGAGCTCTCTAGTGACGCGATCGACCTCTTCGTTTCTTTATAGCTCGATCGAGTCGATTGGCGACTCGATCGCGTAGGCTATAAGTCACAACCCCCTATAAGATTTGGCTTGAATTAAGTACTTCTGTGACATCTTGATTGCTAGCATCCCACCTGATTGGATTAATACCTAAAGTACTGCAGCGATAGATACATTGCTTTAGGATAATTGATAGAAAAATCCTAGTATCAATCTGGCGCCGTTGCCGATTGGGTGTTTGATTGTTACATTCAAGATCTCAGAAAGCTTGAGATCAAGTTCGTTTACTTATTTTTGACATTACTGATTCTTCTTTTTCTCTTGCTTGTTTTTGATCTTTTTAGGTACACTCGATCGATTCTTACCTTGCATGCGCAATACACGTTCGTGTAAGGATAAGACTTTGATCCCGCTCAACCCTAACATCAACAAGCTCCAAAGGAGAAAAACGACCGGTCTTCTGCAGAATCGGGTTGAAATGGATCCACAGGCTCAGAATCCGCAGAATCAGGTTCCACAGGGTCAGAATCCGCCGAATCACATCCCGCCACCTGCACCTATCCAGAGGATACCACGATGCTTTGGAGCTGGTGATGCATCGAGCACACACGCTCAGAGACAAGGGATAGTTCCTCCCGCTATGCAGAACAACAACTTCGAGATCAAGTCAAGTCTCATCTCCATGATTCAAAACAACAAGTTTCATGGACTCCCTATGGAAGACCCACTCGACCACTTGGATGAGTTCGATAGACTTTGTGGCCTCACCAAAATCAATGGAGTCAGTGAAGACAGTTTCAAACTGCGTCTGTTCCCATTCTCTCTAGGGGACAAAGCTCATCAGTGGGAGGAAAATCTGCCTCACGAATCTATCACCTCCTGGAACGACTGCAAGAGCCTTTCTAGCAAAGTTCTTTTCTAACTCAAGAACTGCAAGGCTTCGGAATGATATCTCCGGATTCGTTCAAAAGAATGGAGAAACCTTCTCTGAAGCTTGGGAACGCTTCAAGAGCTACACTAATCAGTGCCCTCCCCATGGTTTCAGCATGGAGTCGCTTCTCAGCACCCTCTACAGAGGTGTGCAACCAAGAATCAGACAGATGCTTGATACAGCGAGCAATGGCAACTTCCTCAACAAGGATGTTCAGGAAGGTTGGGAATTGGTTGAGAATCTGGCACAATCGGACGGGAACTATAATGAAGACTACGACCGTACCCAGAGGGGATCGATCGAGTCCGATGAGTAGCACCGCAAGGAGATCAAGGCCCTAAACGAGAAGATCGATAAACTTTTAATGGCTCAGCAGAAGCCAGTTCACTTCGTTACTGAAGAGGGTGACTACCTGATTCATGACGGGGAGAATGATCCCACCACTGAGGAGTTATGCTACATCCAGAACCAAGGAGGTTATACAAAGGGGTTTGTCCCATTCAAACAACACCCCAATCTATCTTACCGAAGCACAAACGTGGCCAACCCCCAGGATCAAACATACCCTCAACAACAGCAAGCACCACCCAAGAACTTCATCCCTTACCCACAGAACCACACGTTCGTCCCAAAGCAGCAATTCCAAGGAGGATTCCAGCAACAGCAAGCACCACCAGGATTTCTACCTCAGCCGCAAGCGCTCGGCCCAGCAGCACCGGAGATCGACATGATGGCTATGCTTCAGCAACTTCTGCAAGGTCAAGCTAATGGAGCAATGGAAGCCAGCAAAAAGTTTGCGGAAATTAACAACAAACTCGACTGCACCTACAATGATCTCAACTCCAAGATCGAAGCATTGACAGTAGGGTACAATTCATCGAGTGCAATCGAGCTTCACCTTCTACGGTTAAACCTACTGGCCAACTCCCTGGAAAATCTGTTCAAAACCCGAAGGAGTATGTGCACTCGATCAGCGCTGTCACACTGAGGAATGGGAAAGAGCTACCTGACCCAAAAGGTCGTTCTAAAGTCACTGAGGACAGCGATGCCCAAGGCGGGGAAGAGTTAGTCTCATATGAGGTTCCGGTTGAAAACGAGGTTTCATCCGAACACAGCACGCCAGTAGATTAGCTCGATCGAGTTTCTGAAAGCAAGACCGCTCAACCCACGCAAGCTGTAAAACCACCTGTTTCGAAAAGAAAGGAGACTGTCTTCGTTCCTCCTCCCTATAAGCCGCCGATGCCTTTTCCTGGTAGATTCAAGAAGCAGTTGACTGAAAAGTACAAGGCTTTGTTTGATAAACAGATGGCAGAGATCGAGGTGAAGATGCCTTTACTTGACGCCTTCATGCTAGTCCCACCATATCAGAAATTCCTCAAGGATGCAATTCTGGAAAGGACCAAGGAAGTACAAGGAATGGTAGTTCTGAGTCACGAATGCAGCGCTATAATTCAAAGGAGATCGATCCCTCAGAAGTTGGGCGACCCAGGATCATTCACGCTGCCTTGCTCGATCAGTCCTCTATCTTTCAATAATTGTCTGTACGATTTAGGAGCATCAGTCAGTTTGATGCCTCTTTCAGCTGCAAAGAAACTGGGGTTTACCAAGTAAAAAGCATGCTGGATCTCTCTTGTCCTCGCAGACAGAAGCGTTAGGATCCCCCACGGTCTTCTTGAAGATCTGCCTGTTCGAATAGGTAACGTTGACGTTCCAACAGACTTTGTAGTTTTAGAAATGGAGGAAGAACCGAAGGATCCTCTCATTCTTGGGAGACCTTTCTTAGCTACAGCTGGAGCAGTCATTGACGTGAGGAAGGGCATGATCAATCAGAATTTGGGAAAAGATTTGAGTATGAAGTTCGATGTTAAGGATTCGATGAGAAAACCGATGATAGATGGGCAGGTTTTCTACATTGAGATGATGGATAAACTAGCAGACGAGTTTTTGGAGGAGCTACTTGTGGAAGATCATCTACAAACCGCGCTGACTAAGAATAGTGGACATGGGTACCTTCGCAAAGAAACTGTCTGCTATGAGAAGTTGCTGGACTCTCACAAAGCAGTAAATGGAGCAGATGTCTTCGAAGATTTGGTTGGATCGAGTGCAGAACTCATGGCAGCAGAAACGACAGATCCGGTTCGCGCTCGACAGACTCAATCGATCTGCACTCAACAGAAACGTAGCTCGACCGCTACAACTCAAAGCTCGATCAAGCTCATACGCGATAGAGCCGACGATTAGTCAGAGCTCAAGGCGCCCAAGTTCGATCATTTCCCTTTCGAGGAGTACACTTCCACTGCTAGGCAAACCGCTGGAATGAAGGCAGCTCACGATCGTATCAGCGTGCTCCAACGATGGAACAAAGCCCAAGACAAAGTCACCGCCAAATTGAGGAAGAAGGTCAAAAAGATGGCTGATCAAATCAGAACACTGCAGGACAAGTTGAGTTGCACCGCAGGAGGAGTACGGAGAAGCACAGCACCAGTCAACGCACCACGGACCGTCATCCCTGACGTCGAGCTCGACCCATCCACCCCCGGTGATCGCCAATCTCCTCATTACCAACCGCGTTACTCTTCTTACGAACCAAGACAGAGGAAAAGACATACCCGAGGGGACCATTCAGAGGCACGCTCTGACACCGATCTACCTTTCCGGCGAAGTTCCTCTGTTCCAAGATCGACCGCACCAACAGAGCATCCAGCACCGCTATCGAGTGCTCCGACTGCTAGCCATGTGCCACCAACTACTGCACCAGCTGGCTCCTCTACCATCCCCACATACACGCAAGACAGCATGAACGAGGCGATTGATTCGCTCTTTCAATTCCACCACTAAAGGTCCACTCATACTCTACCTCTCATTGTACCATCCATTTTAGTTTTGCATTTTCTTTGATTTTTCTTTCTTGAATCTTCTTTTCTAAACTTTTATTACACAAGGGACTGTGTAATTCAAGTTTGTGGGGGAAGATTCAGGACGCATGCATCATCATATATATATATATAAAAAAAAAAAAAAAAAAAAAAAAAAAAAAAAAAAAAAATTCATGTTAGATTGCATTGCATTTTAAGATCGAGTCTAAGCATTCATATAGAACTTTTGCACTTGCATAGGGGGCTAGGATGATTATAACCTTGTAAGCATGTTAATGAAGTGGAAAATTTCAGTGCCCTCGTTATTAGTTCTTTGAGTGCATAACCGATTGAGTCTGAGCGCATAACGTGAATTGAAGTCATTCTCCATTTATCTGAACCTAATTGAGTGACGAGATCAAGCCGGGGTACAACTGAACGCGCTCGAGCGCTCACTACATGCGGTATCTATCGAGCTCGCTACATGCGGGATCTATCGAGTTCGCCACATGCGGGATCTATCGAGTTCGCTGCATACGGGTTCGATCGAGCTGGGCCTAATTGAGTGGGCTTGGTCGCGCTGGCGTCGAGCCTGAGAGATCCAGCCCATTACGGAGACCAACCTGTTTCAGCCTATTTTCCTTTTTCTTTATTTTCTTTTTCTTAGGTTTTTCTTTTGTATTATAAATAGAAAGGTGAACCTCTTTTACAGACACGTTCGTTTTACCATCACTTCATTCGAGAAACCAAGTTGTAATTCAGATTTCTTTTGAGTTTTAAGTATTTTAGCGTTCTCGAATCTATCTCTTTGTTTTCTTTCTATTATGCAATCTATCTCTTTTGATTTTGAATTCTGTCTCATGAGTTCTAGCGAGTAGTTTCCTTTAAGTTTCTAGGGATGGGATAGATCTGTAACGAACCCTAGCGTGATCGAGTTGCTTAAGATTTGTTTTCCAATAGATCCCTTCTGGATTAGTGATGTTAAAACCGGATTCTGTCTGATCAACTCTATTTGGATTCTAGACGTCTCCACACTCATGAGGTGTTTGATGAGATGTCTGAACTAGCTGATTCAGAGATTTACTGTTCTAGCCTAAGGGATTAGATGTCTAGAGAGTATTTTGACTCTATCGAACCTGAACTTAATGCTTGCTTGTGTTTTCTTCGCTAATGATGATTAGGTCTTGAGAAATCACTAGGTTGTTGATCTCTTTCATGAAAGAGAATTGATCTTGTTTATTGAGTTCGTTGTTGAGGGATTAGCCCATGTTTGGGTTTGTTAAGCGACGAGACCACGTTAGGAGTAGTTACATATCGATTGCCTCATCCTTAGGAGCTTGCTTTTCTCTGATATTCACACCTGCTATTATTTGCTTTAGTTCGATTGCACTCATTATCAACTTGATCGAATTAGTTTACTGTTATTTGCTTCGTTTTATTCTAGATCTATCGAGCTCTCTAGTGACTCGATCGACCTCTTCGTTTCTTCATAGCTCGATCGAGTCGATTGGCGACTCGATCGCGTAGGCTCTAAGTCACAACCCCCTATAAGATTTGGCTTGAATTAAGTACTTCTGTCACATCTTGATTGCTAGCATCCCACCTGATTGGATTGATACCTAAAGTACTGCAGCGATAGATACATTGCTTTCGGATAATTGATAGAAAAATCCTAGTATCACGTTGACCAAGGGACCCCCTTCCCACTTACTATATAAACTCTTAAGACCTAGTTTTAGGAAGGTTATCTTTATTATTTTTTATCTTTGTAACCGATATCCCTCTCCAAGAGAAGACATTTTCATTTCTTGGGGAATCTTTGTAAGCCTTTGTTGAATCTTTCAAGTTTAAGAAGTTTTTAAATTGTTAATCTTGTTTAGCATGATTTCAGTCTTTTTTTTCTTATCTTTCTGTGATTTTAACATGAGTAGTGAGTAGTTCCCTTGAGGATGCAAGGGTGAGTTAGGGAAAGGCTTAACCTTTAGCACTTGTAGATCAATCTCTAGCTTGCTCAGTCCGTTTTTTTCTACACTAGGGTTCTTAACTCCTTAGCTCTTCTCTGATCATTTAGAGCTGAGTATCTAGGCACACCTCACCCATAAGGTGTTTGTGAAAATGCCTAAGAGAACTAGTTGTAGAGGTGAGTGTTTCCAACCTCTACAACTAGGTTTTTGTATATTTTTTTCTTATAGAAAATTACATAATCAAAACTTATACTATTTTCAAAACATTTTTTTACTATATACTAACAAATTAACTATATTTTATTTTATTTTACAAAAACACTATAAATGAATGTTATATTAAATGTTGATAAGATTGCAATAGAGTTTATGCATTAGAGAATGTTATTATATGATTTTCCAAAAAAAAAAAATTGAAATTACATACCTTATACCACATTTTAGAGTATGAAATTTGAGAATATCGTAAAATTTTCATAATTTTTCATCAACTCGGACTTACTTTAGGTTTGACTATCGAATTTTAAAGAATATATACGCTCTAATATTTTGTTCTTTTGGAGAGAGAGAGAGAGAGAGAGAGAGAGAGAGAGAGAGAGAGAGAGAGAGAGAGAGAGAGAGAGAGAGAGAGAGAGAGAGAGAGAGAGAGAGAGAAAGGGAGAGAGAGAGAGAGAGAGAGAGACCATACGTGAAGTAATAATCGAAAGGAGAAACATATGAAAAGAGTGATCAACACACATAGAATCCGTGACAAAGTAAGTAGTCATGAGTTTTTCTCCTCCAACTTTTTAAAAACTTTATATCTTTCTTTATTGTATGATATTATTTTCTGAAATTATTTCCTTAGAATTTAATCAGAAGGGATTATTTAAAATAAGAAAAGAGTCTACAATTTGCAGGGTTAATTTATATTTCTCCAAAACTAGGAAAAAAATAAAAAAATCAAGAATGGCTTTGCCTTCTTTTCTGAAGTCATATCTTCTTTTGCTCCTAATGTGTTTGCTTCATAATGTTTTCAACATTAGCTCAACAAAGCCATTGAAAGAAGAGGCCGTGCTTTTTGGCGGGAATTTTCCAGCTTTGTATGTTATTGGAGATTCATTAGTTGATCCAGGAAACAATAATTATATATTGACTATAGTCAGAGCGAATTTTCCTCCTTATGGTTCCAACTTTGACGGAGGCAATGCTACCGGCCGTTTTAGCGATGGAAAAACAATTGCTGATTATATTGGTAAGAATTAAAAAAAATTATGAACGTGTCTAATTCTTAATTCGGAGAACTTACTGTTTCAATTTTTAGAATATGTTATACTACTAAACCTACAAAATACCTAAATAAAATTAATTGATCATGTACAATTTCAAATATTCATAATGTTAACCCTTTTTGTTATGTTTTTTTTATCTCAATTCAGCTATGTATTATGGGCTTCCTCTCGCTCCTGCTTACATGGGATTATCTAGAAAACAAAAGAACAATATCTCAACTGGTATTAGTTATGCTTCTGCTAGTTGTGGGATTTTTCATGAGTCAGGGAAAAAATTGGTTTGTTTCAATATTTTACAAATATATCTTTTGAAATATCGGTTTCCAAATATTTATTAATAAGTTTTAATGATATTTTTTCTTGAACAGGGAAGATGTCTTTCGATGAGTGCCCAAGTCGATCTATTCAATAACACCATAGAGAAGAATTTGAAGAAAAACTTCAAGACGCAGTCAGAACTTAGTAGACACTTGGCTAAATCGTTGTATTTGACCGTGATTGGGGTTAATGATTACGCTTTCTCCTATAACAAAACGGAACATGATGCCAATGAGTTTGCAAACAGGCTTCTTCATGAGTTTTTGATACAAATCGAGGTAAAAAAATAGTGATTTCCTTGGCCATTAAATTATTTAATTTTGGGTAGGAATGTTTAGTTCATATAAACCGAATCAAATCTATTTGAACCAGAAAAATAAACCAATCCAAAACAGATATGTATGAGCCTTGTTCTAAATTTTGTGATGTTTAGGTTTTCAGAAAAACGTAACGGTGAAAAAGAAATAAAAAACGAAAATATAAATTTGTTTGAAATCGAATTTACCGATAAGAAATGAAACCGCATCAAAGTAATATCTATCCTTTTTTCTTTTCTAAAATTGAAGTCTCATAAACAGAAAAATATGAACCCAAATCAAACTGTCGTTGAGTGAACACTTCTAGATCGAAGGATTAGGGATATATATAAGTGGATTTCTTTTCTTTAGTGTTGATAAATATTTGTTTTACTTAAGGTTTTAATTGTTGTTGCAGAGATTACACAAGTTAGGAGCGCGTAAGTTCTTCATCAACAACATTAAACCTTTAGGTTGTTACCCAAATATCATTGTTAAGACAGTACCACGTGGAAGCTGCGACCACGATTTAAACCTTGCGATTACCATCTTTAATGACAAACTTAGAGCAAGCCTGTCTGATATGAATCACAAACTATTCAACACTTCCTTTTTATACTCCGACTACTTCAACTTCATGTTGGAGCTACGTGGACCTTCAACCAATCAAGCTAGTTCGAATCTATTAAACACGACAAGCCCATGTTGTCCTAAGGCTTATGATGGAGGTTTGACCTCGGCTACTTGTTTGCCAATTTCAACCGCGTGTAAGGAACCTGACAGGTATATTTTCTTCGATCCGCGCCATCCAACTCAAATAGCAAATTTCATGTATGCGATTAGGTGTTTCGAGGAGAGAAAAATTTGTCATGTTGTTAAAGCTTCTAATGGATTAGTTTAGCAGATGTATAATGCAATAGTTGAATAATCGAATGGTAGAATAGCAAGGAAAAAAATAAACTGGATAAAAACTAATGCAGAATAATCACAAAAGTCTGAAGCTAGCTTGTTGTTCAGTTGGATTATTCTTTCAAAAACTTATACAAAAACTATCTCTCACTTATTTCGTCTTCTGGAGACCAACCTTCTAAAACTTTATAAAAAAAAAAACAAGGCTTGGCCGGACAAAAACGGGGAAAAGGTTTAAATCGTAACATTAGTTCCGAGAGAGAAGGTTTGCAGCGTGTGTTCTCTAAGCAATTTTAGGGAAAAACAGACCCTTAAAAACCAGACATGACTACGTGTAAAAAATTGGATAGTTTTCAATTTATGAATATTAAAAACCGAAAAGTGAAAAATATGAATTTCAATCACTAAAAAGGAAATATAGGATGTACAACGCCAATAAGAAATCACCACTGTGACATCCCAGTTTGTGGTAAATGAGGAGAGGCTTAAGAGAATTGATTTGGCTACCTATGTCAACATAGTGCACTTACCTTTTCGGTCTAAGGCTCATAAGTAACTCCAGAGTTAAGCGTGCTTGGGCTGGAGTAGTGGAATGATGGGTGACCTTCCGGGAAGTGGTATGCGGAACCGTGTGAGTTAGGAAAAAACACGGAGAAAGGTCGGGTGTTGATTGCAGGGACAGTAAACAAGTCTCGGTAGAGCCTCTAAAAAATAACAAACCGACCGTCGGACAGGGGTGGGGCCCACGGGCCGAGAGAGGGCGTGGGTGACTCACCGAGATGGGCGGTCGGGGCGTTATAACCACAGATTAAAATGCTATCAAAGTAAAAATTATTCATTTATTTTCATTGTTTTATATTTTTATATTATTTGGTTTAAGCTTATTTTTTTCTAATGTATCTAAATATTTATTTTTTTAGATTCCTTTTTGAACTAAGATTATTTTTGATAATTAAGCTATTCATAACTGTTATATTAATTTCTTTGATGAACCAATTCTCATAATTCTATTTATATTTATTTTACTTTTTTAAAAATTCTAATTGACAATTCTAATTTTTTCTTCTGAATTACAACATGAAAAATAATGTTTTTTTCTCATTTTAATCTAAATGGAGAAATAATGCACATTTGTCAAAATTTGATTGATTGACTAACATGTATAATCTAAAAAAACATGTATAGGCAACATCAAAATTGACTAAAACATCATTAAAACCAAAACTTGGATCAACGCTGAAGCGTCGCTTTCTTTCTTTGAAAAATCAATTTGTCTCATACCTCCGTCGAAAAGCGATTTTGCCATCATGTGGCGAAAAATCCTGATAAAGGTTGTTATCGTACAAGATTTGAGCCAAAAGAGTGAAGGGGATATCTTTTATCCTACAATTTCAGGGGTTTAGGACTCCTTCAAACTGCTACTATATATAGGTATTTTTGTCTCCGCAAAAAACTAGGGTTTCGAGCGTTAACTAAATCTGAGAACGGACATGGTGAAAAGGATGGAGAAAAATGTGGTCGCTGTTCAAGCTCAGGAAAAATATGAGGTCTAAAATAGCTGATTATGTTAGTTAATATAATTATCTATTTTGTATGTTGTGAGTGATAGTAGGCTACTATGGTGGAATCTACGGGAACAATGGTCATGTGTATGATGGGTGAATGGGTTCGATTGGAGTGTGTGGTATTCAAAACGAAAAGCGTGTTGTCCAAGTGCCTTTGATTGTCTTCTAGGATGGGATTGGAGGAGCTGGTAAAGAAGGTTAAAGACAAGTTTTAGATCTATGCAACAAAATATGTGGATCTATCTTACAAAATGATACAACTCTCCTAAGATCGACACTCTTGAGGTTGAGACTTGGATAGATTTGGCTTGTTAAGGCCGTGATGATGGAGTGAGGTAAATGGTTGAAAGGTTTGAACAGAGATTTGCGGAAGAATCTCTATACACCGGCTTAAACTCCTTGAGGATATTACGCACCAAAAGAAGAGTAAGGATTTCAATGGATATGACACACCAACGAGATTTAATCTTTGCATAAAAAGGTTTTGACTAAAATGAAAGATGAGTTTCAAGAATGAGAGTACAAGAGAATATAAAGAGAAGGGAAGGAAAGGAAGATGAAGAGACTAGTCTTGGAACAAGCTCGGAAAACACAAAGACAACTAAAACAAGTTTGAATAGAAAATAAGACCCTTGATCTTCATAAGCCACGGTTTTGAACTCTCTTTTAATGGGCTGGGTCGGATTGGTAATGGGATGGTTTGAAAGTGTTAACTTAAGCCTCATTAAAAACCTTATAAGGAAAACCCAATGGGACAAAACCTTATAAGGGAAAAAGTGTGCAAAAGCAACACTTGTCCCATTACCAATTGTCTTGGGCAGATATACAAACCAAAGAGGTTTGGATATTCTCTTCTTGCATCTTGCCCAAGTGTCATAGTATCAAACCAACGGCCTGGTTGAGTAACTTAGTGCAAGATCGATTCATTGGACCCATTGGTCTGGCCAAAGCTTCCTCTGGTTCAAGCTGCTCCTCGGCTACAAGCTGTCCATCCTCTGGTTCAAGCTGTCATTCCTTGTCCTTGTCCTTGTCCATAGCTCTGGCCATAGTCATATCATCCCGTCCCTCTTGAAAAGGATTTGACCTCAAATCTGTTTCATCTCCAAGAAAAGGAGAAAGATCAGACACATTAAAACTTGGACTTATATTATACTTAACTTGGAGATCAGCGTGATAGGCATTGTTGTTGATCGGATTTGTTATCTCAAATGGTCCATCAGTCCGCGGCATCAAGTTGGATTTCCTCTCGGCTGGGAACCTCTTTTTTCTCAAGTGTACCCAAACTTTTTCCCCAACCTCAAACACAACATTACGCCTGCCTCTGTTTGCTTTGTGCACATACTGCCTTGTTTTCTCTTCAATGTTCTTCCGAGCTCTCTCATGAATTTGCTGGACCAATTCTGCCTTCCTTTTCCCATCTAGGCTGGTTCTTTCACTCAAAGGCAAAGGCATTAAGTGCAAAGGAGATGTGGGATTGAACCCATAAACAATTTGAAATGGAGAGAATTTAGAAGCAGAATGCACAGCATGGTTATATGCAAACTCTAGATGCGGCAAACAATCTTCCCATGTTCTAATTTTTTTTTTTAATCAATGTGTGAAAGAAAGTGCCTAAGGTTCTATTAACCACTTCAGTTTGGGTTCGGGTTATGGTTCGGGTTCGGGTATTTCGGGTATTTATAACCCTAGAACCCCAAAAATATACCAAAAACCTAAAAAAATATATACGAAAGTCCAAAAATATAACCAAAATCTCCGAAAATATACACGAAAACCCCAAAAATATCCAAAAATCCAAAAATTAAAATTTAAAAAACCAAAAAAATGAAATATAGCTGAAAAATCATAGAAATATTCAAAAAAAATAAAACAAAATACCTATAATTAGGATCATTCGGGTACCCGATCGGGTATCGTTTTGGTTCGGGTATTATCCAATACCCAGGTGTATTCAAATATTTTATCCACAGGATAAATTGCCTTATATTGGTTCGGGTCCGGGTATCGGGTTTGGGGAAAAAGTCCCAGGCCTAGTCCCACCGGCAAGTTTGCCAACAATAGGCGTGAACATTCCAAGATCGAATACAAGCGAGACAAGAACTCAGCCCACAATGCAGCTCTCGTCCCCACCTCTAAGGTCACCTGGTACTAAACAAGCTCGATCTCGATGGTTAGGTACCTCGGCTTTTGCCTCGAACTTGCAGGCAATGACTAAGTTAAAAAATCAGTCTGGTGCGACTTGTAGTTCACAACCCTCTACGACAGCTCGAGAGAAAGTTAACATAAATCATCAACAATTTCCACAAGCAAACGATCTAGCCGATCGAACTCAATTTCCAACACATAATGATTCACGAAATCGAGCTCCACCTAATCCGATAACCACTACACTATCATTTGTTGTGTTCCCGATTAGAGCGAGACATTGTTAACACCAATTCATCTTTGTGGATCTCCACTGCAATCACCGTAAGTTGAAACTGTCGAAGAAGGTGGCTGAGAGATTTGACAACGAAATTATGGAAAATAAATGGGTAAAGTTATGTCTTTTTACGACGATTTCACGACGTTTTCATACATCATTGTCGGTAAGACACATTGATTTTACAACATAATATTTACATCGTAAATTAGCGTCGTATTTACAACGATTTACAGACTACATTAAATTTCGTCGTAGAAGGGTTGTAAATTAACGACTAACTTACAACAGCACATATTTGTTGGAAATTAAAGAAGTATTAAGGATTTTTAATAAGTTAGTTCAACACATGCATTAACTAGGTATATACCGGGCTACTTCTACGAAAACGATGAACTGAATGATGAAGAATAAAATATATCGGTAGAAAATTACTCTGAAGAATAGGGGCTATATATATATACTAGGTGACGGGCCCACACGACTGTGTGGGCATAAAGGTACATATAAATTAAATATTGAAATTTATGTTTGTTTTGCTTTTCTAACTTTTGATGATTTATTTATTTGATGATAAATAGCTAATAACATATTTGTAGGAATTTTGAAATTTCAGTATCACGTCAACATGTCAATATATATATTATAGATGATGCATTTTGTTGAACACATAATCATGCATAATAATTTGAATAGAAATCAAATAAGTAAATTGTAATATTTACGCGTTGATTAGTTCTCATAATACCTCCCGCAAACGCTATGTTTGTACCTGGTTACAGCTTTGTGCATTTAACAATAATTACGTGAACTGTTTTGTATTGTTTTATACCTCTTGAAAACGCAATCTAGAAGTTAATTCTTACTCAATCGAGAAAGTAAATAGATATATACATTACATATTTTTATCAAAAAACATTTGTGTAGTAAATATGATTTAGAAGATTTCTTTCTTTAAATCAACGTCAGCTAATTTTCTGCCAAAATATAAATCTATAAACAATTCATCAAATAGTTTTAAAATCGAAAGCTTGATTCCAAAATTCATTTGTAATTGTAACTAAATTTTTCTTGAACACTATCAACTTATCCTAAGAGTGACTAGGTGGTTGGCCGACTTATTTCCAGCGGCCTCTATCGATTTGATGACCGATTAATTGTCAACTAAACCGCTTAATTGCGTTTGAAATTTTCACTAATTGTGAGTATTGTGATTTGTGAAGCCCACTCACGTTTCACTGCTGAAAACATGTGCCCTTATTTATAGATAATTGTGTGAATTTTCCATTCCCTTAGTTTTTGATCTGGGATAATAAGATAAATAGTCTTTTGATTTTAATATTTTTCTTTTTTAATGGTTTTCCAATTCGAAATTTCCCCATCACCGCATTTATATAAATATTTTAATGGTTATTATTTTTTTTAGTTGGATTTATTTATAAAATTATTTTGAAAATCTGTAAAATTTGATAGATACAAAATATGTACTGATTTAATGTAATTATGTTAGTTTATGTGTTATATTTATATACATGTAAACTAACATATATGTTTTATGAAAATATTATTTGCATATAAATATTAAGTTTTTAAAATTTTATAATAATTTTACCTAACATCATATATTTACGTTTTTATTCCCTAGAATTCTCCCCGAGAAGTTTTTAAAATAACATGAGAAGTTACTCCCAAGAATTTTAAAAACGCTTACATTTTTAAAATAACATGAGAAATTACTATAGACATAACCTGCTGTGTTCTTAAATCTTTCAAGGTAATCACATATGTCCCTAGTTAATGTCATCTATCCCTCTCTATCCTTCTCCTCTGTCAAATTACCAAAATAACATTCTCGAATTAATAAAAAAGAAAACTGAAAATTAAAATTAAAAACGAGATTTGTGTTTGGCTCTCTCTCTCTCTCTCTCTTTTCCTCCCCGCTTGCGTTTGCGCTCTCTTTCCTCCCTGCTCGCGTTTGCTCTCTTTCTACTCTCTCTCCTCTCTTTTCCTCCGTGTTTGCTAGATCGAGCTTCTTTGCTCGGAATCTCCTTCTCTTTCGTCTCCATTCTGAATCTCGTTGCTTATGTCCCATCATCGACGTAATCCAAGGCTGCAACAACTACAAAATCCACGTCTGTTCAACCATAGACATTTGCTGTAATAGTTGGAATTCATTTTTTCTCCTGAATAAATCAGAGAATTATGCACATTGCTTTATGGGTCGAGTACTAGTCTGCATTGGCAAAGAACGTAATGCAGGTGTTGAATCGAAGTGAACCGTAAGTAGATTAGAAGAGTGTCACAATTGAACTGCAAATGGATCTCAGCCGATAGTACTATAACATCCGTAAACCAAAGAAGTGTGTTTTTCGCTTGGTGTCGGTCGACACCGGTCCGATTGGCGAATTTCCGGTTTGTTTTTAATTGTCGGTTTGGGCAGTTTAAGGGGGGGGAACCCTAAGGCTCGAGATAAAAGAAGGCAGCCGCGTTTTTGAGCTCATATTTCGAGGCAGAGAGTTCTAAGTGGCGATTTTGGGAGTTTGGAGAGATTTTGGAGTTTATGGGCATTGTCGATTGTTGTTCATCTTCCTTCCCTCTTCTCAAATCCGAAATCAAGGTGAGTGCGTGACTGTAGGTACGGAATTTCTAGATATGTGGTTATGGTTGAAAAGTTGATGTGTTCTTGAGATTTATGTAATGATTTCGTGCTTTTGTATGAGTTTAATCGTGTTTGGTGAAGTTGGTTTGCGTTTTCTGTGTTTGTGGTGTTGTTGATTCGCGTTCGGATTCACTCTGTCGAACGGGTGTCGAGCGACACCAAGCTGGTGTCGGTCGACACCAAAGTTGTTAGTGTCGAACGACACCAAGCCGGTGTCGGTCGACACCGATGGCTGGTTCTGGTTTAATTTAATTGAAATTAAAGTTAAATGATTTAATCCGGTTTAATGAATTTAATTGATCTGAACGGTTAATTGTTTCGTTTTAATTATTTATTTTCGGATTAATAAATAATTATTATTATTACTTAATTATGAGAATTATTTAATAATTATTTGGAGATGTTTTAATATGAGAAAAATATTTGTAAATGGTGGAAATTATTTAAAAGACTTATAAATGTCTAGAAATTGCGTAATTGGCCTGTTGGCAGGGTGATCGTCTCACTAAGTATTTGTGATAATACTTACGCATCTCTATTTTAATGTGATGCATGTAATAGAAATGTCTAAGCGCGGAATCAAGGCCGAAGAAGAGGATGATAGGATATATGTGTTATTCGTTTTGCTTAAATTGCTAGACTTGTTTAAGATTTGACTTCATTGATTTTTGGCTTTTATGTTGAACTGAAATTTATTATTTATTGATTTTTGGCTTCCGCTGTGTAATGTTTTAATTATTATAAAAAAGGCTTGGTCGTTTGATTTTGGTATCAGAGACTATACGGTTTTAGGACTGTTAGGAATTGATAGTTTAGTATCATCCTCTTCAGGCTTCAGGAGATTCCGCGGTGAGTTGTTTGTGTTGTTGGTTTTTGTGTTTAGTATCTCACCTCTTGTTCCATACAGTGAGATGGACGGAGTTGCTAGAGGTCGTGGTAGAGGCCGCGGTAGGGGCCGTGGCAGAGGCCGTGAAGGTCAGGGTCGTAGAGTACCAGCGGAGTCGAGCGAGAGTGTAGCGCCGAGTGTGGCCACTGCGTCGGTGACCCAGTCTGTTTCTTTAGCGAGTGAGGCCGGTTTGGGCATCGGTGGTGGCGCAGGGGGCGGGGCGGCCCCAGGTGGGGGTGCGACTCCAGCTGCGGGTCAGCATGACCTGTTTGCTGGCACGTCTTCCGCCAGTGGTTCTACAGCAGGCCCCGGGTGTTCCTCCGATGGCCGGAGCACCGCAGGGTGCGGCGGTGTTTGGGCAGCAGGGTGCTGCAGTGGTTGGTCAGCCGGGAGCGGCTTTTGTTGGGCAGCATGGGGCTGCGGTGATTGGGCATCCGTCTTATTTAAAGATGATGGGACAGATGCAGCGTATCGGGACGCCTTTCTTTGAGGGCGGAGTTGGTCCAGAGGAGGCTGACGAGTGGAGATCGAGACTGGAGCGAAATTTTCAGTCGATCAGATGTCCAGTGGAGTATCATGTGGAGTTACCAGTCCACTATCTGAGTGGTGACGCGCATTTATGGTGGCGGGCCGTTCAGGGAAGGAGAGCTGTCTGGACTTGGGGCGAGTTTGTGGCGGAGTTTGATGCCAAGTACTTTCCTCATGAGGCCTGGGAAGATCAGTAGCTGTTCATTTCGTTGACGCAGGGAGATCGTTCGGTGCGTGAGTACGACGCTGAGTTTGGCAGGCTAGTGGTGCATACTGGTCTCAGTATAGGCGGTGAGCGCGGGGTTCTGCAGAGATTTCTTCAGGGGCTTCGCCCGAGTATCAGGACTCAGTGCAGAGGTCGTACGTATACCACGAGAGCAGACTTAGTGGACCTAGCAGCTTTGATTAAGGAGGACCTTCGTGAGCAGGTTGGTCCGGTGACGGTGCCTTCTGCAATTGCTCCTGCTATCCAGCCTCGGAGTCAGCATCAGCAGTCGCAGCAGCTCCAGGGTTCGAGGGTTGGTTCTGGTTCTGGCAGGGGCGGCAAGCCTGCGCTGGGTCAGAAGAGAAGTCGGGAGGAGGTTTCTTCCGGTAGCCGTTTTCCGCGTGGAGCGTGTTACGGGTGCGGGAGCATGGAGCACCGAGTGTCTAGCTGTCCCAAGAAGGAGGTGCCTCGGGATACTAGAGTGTGTTTCCATTGCGGAGATCCGGGGCATATCGGGACAATGTGTCCCAAGATGCAGGGTTTGTCAGTGGCAGCAGTTCAGCCATTAGCGGCTCGACCAGTGACTCAGTTGGCGGCGGTTCAGCCGGTGGGCCAGTTGGGACCGGGGCTGCGGGGCTATTCTTCGACAGAGGTCGGCCAGACGAGTCAGGCCGGGCAGATCACATGTAGGTTGTTGTTTATTTGCGATATTTTGCCTGTGATGGGATTAGCAGGGTCTCATAGATTTAAATGTGTAGGAACCTTGTTAGTAGGTGGCGTTGAGTCACACGTTTTGTTCGATTCTGGAGCATCTAACTGCTTCATTACTCCGGAGTGGGCCAAGAGTAGTGGCATCCGGAGCAGCGCGGGTGAGCGTTCGGGCATGGTCAAGGTGGCTGATATATCCATATTTTACATGTTTTTACCTTGGTTTTTCTTATGTTTTCTTACTTAATAATAATGATTTTGTATCCAAGAGGTAGTTTTCTTGTATATTGTGGTTTTGGGAAACAAACAGGTCAAAATGGCAAAAAGAAGGCAAAATGGAGCAAAAGAACTTCAAACA
Organism: Erythrophleum ivorense; assembly: GCA_026724425.1. NCBI lineage: Eukaryota > Viridiplantae > Streptophyta > Magnoliopsida > Fabales > Fabaceae > Erythrophleum > Erythrophleum ivorense. Next base: position 3,234,559 of record JAIUCV010000092.1, read on the forward strand.
ATAATCCATGCAAGTTCCCAAGTCAAGGGCTTCAACAAAACCCAAGTTAGCCGATTTCCACATTCGGACAGAATCAAAGCATCCAAAAGATGACCGCGGCAAAGGGGCTTTCTGACGCCCAAATCATGAGATCTTTATATGGAAAGATATATAAATGAGTCATGCGTCGCGGCGAAGTGGAATTGGGCCATTTGGAGCAGATATGCGGCCTAGGATCATTTTCTCCCAAGACATGTCCGTCAGGCGAGTAAGTGGAGCCCATGGAGCTTGGATGAGCAAAATGGACCGGGATCACTGCGGGCCAAGCCTGGACTTCATCAAAACTCAAGCCCACACCATTTCACGCGATCAGAAGGATGCGGCCGCGCCTCACTCAAGACTTGGTGAGCAAGTTCAAGCGAGAAGAAGAAATGGAAAGTTTCCTCTTCTCTTTTGCGTCTTAACTCAGCCGACCTAGCCTCCCCTCACCTATATATACTTGCTTTTAGCCTCTTGTATCGACATCAAAATATCATAGAACACAACTCGAAACTCTCTTCTTCGTTTCAGTCAATAAACCGGAGCCACTTAGGTGGTCTCCTTGTTCTTTCTTTTCCCTTTTGCATCTTGTACATACTCGCATGTTTTAGCTTAAGTCTAGGGTTTTAGAGGTTTCTCTCTATGGAGGAGTCACGGTTTGACCTCTATCACTCCGCCTCCTACCATTAGAACCATGAGACTCTCTCTACTTCTTTAGACTCATCGTTGAATTATGGATCCTTCCAAGAGGATATGATATAATTGCCTTCAATGATCGGTTGTTGAATAAAGGGAAAACCCCATGGTTCTTCATCTTTATTTGCGCCTCATGCTTGTTGCTAGAGTAGCTAACTAGCGACATGATTTAAGGTTGATATACTCTCCAAAAGCTTGTTATATCTCCGGATCTAATATTTGATGAGCAATAAGTCTTAAGCTATGAAAGTAGACTTGAGGATTATTGTAAACAATCATTACTTAAACCTAAGGCATACCTCACTCTTCAATGACCATGTGACAGCTGAGTCCATTGGTTTAAGAGGTATAGGTGGTCGGAGCCACGAAAGTGGGATGATCACATCATAGTGTTTTGAGTTTAGGAATCGGATTTGACAATCTTTTCAATTGATTTGGCATATGTTCTCACGGTTTATCCTTGTTCATTTGATGTTGTTTGTATAGCTTAAATTGTTATTTACTTTTTCTTATAAAAAAAAAATACAAAACCCCTTGCATATTATTGATTTAGCTTAACCAAATCTTTACAAATGTGTAGTGTGCAATTCGCATTCTCTTGTGGATCGACCCCTAAGTACTACAACAACATGTTGTGCACTTGGAACCATGTTTTGCTTATGGTTTTTATTACTTGCATACATCCCACACCCACGCATGCTATCAAGTTTTTGGCGTCGTTGCCGGGGAATGCATTGCACTTACACGTTTATGAGATTAAAAGTTAAGACTAGATCTTTTGTTTCACGTTTACTAACTTTTGAAATTTTGTTTTCTTATGTTTCTTAGGTACTTTAAGGATGAGCCACTACTCGAGCATAAGTAACCACTTTGAAGGGAGAAAACCGCTTCCCCATGAAGTCCAAAGGCGGCCACATGATCCAAATCCGGCCGGAGACTTCATCCCAATGCCGATCCCACCAAATTTCCGCCATCCGCTCTTTGCCGAGACTAGCCGAGAAGAATATCATCACTATCATCAAAACCGATCACCGGTTTATCAAGGCCGACCTCACCAGCCACCTCATCATCATCACCGTCCACGCCCCAACCTTCCCACATACCAAGAGCACGCACTTAATAGGCGGAGAGATGACAATCTCAAAGCCATGATAGAAGACTTCATGGAAATCCAAAGAAAGTCTAGCCAAAGTCTTGAGACAAGTTTAGAGTTTCTAAAGCAGGACCTTGATAGGAAGTTCGGAAACCTCTCTGACCAAGTAGAGAGAGTCGAATCAAGGTGTATTGAAGTGGAAGGGGAGCTAAGGAAACAAGCCGCAACCGTCGGAGACAACACCAAGGCAATCCGAGACTTGAACCTCAATTCAAAGGAGATGGATATCCACCTGGATGAGAAGATCACCGGCCTAGAAGACAACCTCAATGGCACAACCCTGAGCCTCAACTCAATCTCACTTGTGGCTCACCAAGCCTAGAAGAGAGCATCGGAGGTTAACCAAAGAGAGAAAGAGCGTTACTCAACTATGGTGATGTTGGTGGAAGGGCAAGAACAATTCAAGGTATCAATCAATGACTTGAAGCGTCTTGTGGAAGAGAGATACAAAGAGCTACTTGAGAAGACCACACTATGGCAAGATACAACCGGAGGAGTTTCCAAAGGAGTCAAAGACCTCACCAAACGCTTGGAGGATATGGAAGAAAGAGACCGAGCTTCAAAGGACACAAAAGCGGCCGACTCAAAGCCTAACAATGCTTTGGTTTCTTTTGGTGTTAGAGAGACCAATCCAAGAGTGGTTTGGGATGAGGATGAGAGGAGACAAGGCAAACGTACATCAAGGATAAGAGGAAGAAAATTGCCGGAAGGAACACTACTTTCTCCAAGATCTTCACAGCCACCCGTCCCTAAGGAGAAAAGGAAGGCGAGCTCATCAATGGACTAAACCATTGATGACTTCAACTTCGTGGCAAGAAGGTTCCCTAGCAATATGCCCTTTGATATCGCTTGCAACAAGAGCCCTTACCTTCAAGACTTTGTATGGACTCATGATTGGAGTTTAGCCGAGGTGGAGAAAATGTATAATGAAGCACGAGAGGAAATGCCTGCGCCAAGGACACTACACAAGCTTCATGACCCAGGTTACTTTCTTAAACATTGCTCCATCAATGGCAAATTCTTTGATGATGCACTATGCGATTCCGGTTCAAGTGTGAACCTCATGCCGGCTGTGATAGCAAGAAGTTTGGGATTGATTGAGTCCATGGAGCGGACCAACATGGGCATAAAACTTGCCAACAGCTCTTCATTCAAACCACTTGGCAAGGTAAAAGATGTTCAACTTTCCTTTGAAGATTGCATCATTCCAGCCGATTTCTATGTGATTACTATGGAGGATCCAGAAGACCAGGCCCTTCTACTTGGGAGATCCTTCTTAGCAACAGCTGGAGCAATCATGGATTGGCCAAACAGGAGGATCTCACTAGCCAATGTTGACAAGGATACCTATTATGTTGCTGCACCTCCCGGTTTCTCATCTAAAAGATTTCGGTACACAAGTGGAGGAGAAGGCTCACAACAAGGTTACTTGATCAAAGAAGTGTTACAAGACAAGATGCACTTGGAGCCATCCAGTACTAGGAGCTTCCTAAAGCCTCCACACTTGCCTAACACCTAAGGAACACAAGGAGTCGAGCTATAAAGACTTAAAACTAGCGCTTATGGGAGGCAACCCATATTTTTCATTTCTTTTTACCTTTTGCTTTGGCTTTATTATTAACTTGATTTTTTTGGGAATTTTATCACATCCACAAAAACAAAATAAACATGTTTTAGGATTAAGTGCCAAAGAAGACTATCAAAGGAGTTTTGCATGCCTCATGAGCCGGTCCAATCCCACCCAATCATCCCACCCTTGTTCAAGAAACACGAACAATGCGGTCAAGACCTTGGGATGCTAAAGGAGGATTAAGGAGACAAATCGGTCAGAAAAAATCACTCAACGGTCGAGTCAAATCGGAGATATCAAGTCCGGTACCATTTTCCCCGCCTACACGAGTGAGGAAGAGCCCCCAACCGACCATCTCACAAACGGCTCGACCAAAGTCCACCAAACTTCACAGGCGACCAAACAACACCATGTTGGTCGGCAAATCCAAAAGATAGGACGGAGAAATGTTGACGGATCAGGAGATATGTAAAGATGTCTCATCCGGTCGCTAGCGGTGCACCCAAAGGCCGGCAAAACCAAAATCACGGCATGGAGATACCACCAGCTGGAGATGGATCCTTGGAGATTCAACATCATTATTCCAGAAGAAAATCAAAAGACGAACGAGCAAATCACAAAGAAGTCAAGAAAACTCTTCCCGGAGCCGAATTGACCACTTTGTGAAGAAACTCTCAAACCCCTCGTCCGTTTGACCTCAAACTTCTCCAGTGGTCATAAAACATGAGGTTGGTCGACGGAATTTCAAGCTTGGTCGGAGAATTCGTCTTCATTTGAGCTGTGGTCTATTGCACTCTCTCCGGATCGTTCGGATGAAGCACCAGGTGACGGATCTCTCAAACCGCTTGTTCGTTTGGCCTCAAACTTCACCACGGCTCTTAAAATATACGATTGGTCGGTGAAATTCAAGATCGGTCAGCGAAATGTTCACGGTTCACGCTGTGGTCCTCACATCACCTTCCGGCCGACCGAAGGATCCACTCGGTGCAGAATTTTAAAACACCACCAGCGGCTCTAAAACATCATATTGGACGGTAAAATTTCAATCCCGTTCATAAAATTCTTAACGGTTTGTTATGTGGTTCACAGCCCTCAATTTTGGCCGACAAATGGGCCTTACACGACCAAACTGCAAACCGGCTAGAATCATACCTAGAGATTAAAAACTCACCGACCAACTCCATCTAAGGACTGATTTGATGCTGTCATATCACACTTGGAGTCCCTCAACAAAGCAACACCGCTCTTCATGACCTATGGTCACACTTCGGTAACACAATCCAAAACACATTCCCATCAAATTCCCTTTTCTTTTCAACCCCTCTTAATTGGATTTGCTTCCACCGGGACGGTTGATGGGGATTAAACTTTTCCCAATTTCTATCCCTTTTCTGCAAGTGCACAGATCGAGAGTAGCAACGGGTATATCGAACACAAGGAGCAGATAAGTGCACTACGAGCTATGCGAGTCTAATCAAGCTAGGACAAATGAGGGGGTTTCGGGTTTTAAGATACTAATTAACTAAACTAAGTAAAAGCAAGAATAAAAGCGGTGTAAGTTCAAGGTGGAAAGACGCTAGGCAATAGGTAATTCTCAGAGATTCATAGATGATAAGTTTGATGATTGACTTCTATCTATGTAGGGATATGGGATGTAAGATCCGTCTAGAACACAAAACACGAAAATAAGTCTTTCCACTTCCGTGGCTCCGACTCCTATGATAACTTATCTAATCGCTAAACTTTTGGTATGTCCTTAGATAGTTAATCAAGCATTAAATCGATCAAGTTCGGATACAGTTCACTAGGCTTAGTAAATCAACTTCCGCAGTCTAAGAAACCTAGCTTGTCAAAGAATAGGTCCGGCGAATGATACAGCACTTCCGTGGCTCAAATCAACCTAGGATCGGATTGCTAGATGCGCGGTAAAGCAATCAGCATTAATAAGTGAACAAAACGAGACAAAGACTCTAATGATATCCCTAGTTAATTCATCAAATCATAATCAGCATATGAACTCTTTGAAACCCTAAAACCTAACTAGAAATCTACTCAATCATGATGCAAGTAAACAAGCACAAATCTGAGAAAGAAATCATATTATTATAAGGAGAACAGGGTTTAGAAATCTTCTCTATGTTGAGATACAAAGAAGGGATCTTCTCCCTAAGGAAAACAATGAGAAGGAAGTAAAACAATGGAGAATCCCTCTAAGGGGATCTCCCTAGTGCGGCCCTCTCTTGTGGCTCCTCTCCTGTGCGGCTCTGTTGTGTCTCTCTTGTCTCTTCCTCTCTCTTCTTTCTAAAGAGGCTAAAAAGGTGTATTTATAGTGCTAGGTCTTCCAGGGGTCGAGATTAGGTAAACGGGCCGGGTAAATCGTGAAAACGTGCAAAACGGGCCTTAGTCGGCTAAGCCGGGTCGAGCGGGACGGCGGCGGTCGAGCGGGGCGGTCGACCGGTCGGTCGGGCTGGTGCTCGGGTCGAGCTGGGGGTCGACCGGTCGCACGGGATGATGGTCGGGTCGAGCTGGCGCGCACGGGATGGCGAAAAGAGGTCGGGTCGGACGAGAGCCTTGGAGGCCCTGTCTGACCGGTTTGGTCGACCGGATTGTGAAGGAAGGTCGGGTCGGACGGGGGCCTTGGAGGCCCTGTCCGACCGGCTCGGTCGAGCGGCTGGTGTAGACGTCCGGTTTTCGGCTGATTTGACACTCTTCACTAAAATGATAATATCTTCCATTCTACACGTCCAAATTGCATGATTCCAATTGTGTTGGAAAGCTAACTCATGTAGGCATCGCGGCGAACTGGTTTTGGTGAGATCCATTGAGTAGAATGTTTTTGGGGCTCTTTCAAAGTTGATGCTGTGTCGTGGAGCGGCGTAAAGTCCAAATCCTGTGGTTTTGCTCCGAAATGCATCTTTCGACCTGTTTAGACTCTTAGTACTATAAATCCACAAAAACTACCTTTTTAGATCGAAAAGCCTTTAAAAACCTTATAAAAAGCATAGTAAAACCATATAAAAAAGGGTACAAAATAGAGGTATATCAACTCCCCCAGACTTAGATCTTTGCTTGTCCTCAAGCAAATAGAATCCAAATCAGAGAAAGAGGTTTGAAAACGTAGAAACTCCTTATCCTTTTTGAGAAACCTGTGGTGGCTTCCTCTCCTGTATTCCACTAAAAACATAACCAATGTTAGACTAGCTTCACATAATGCTCGGCAAGCTTAGCGAACCATACCAAACTCAACTAGTCTCATCCAGCACTCCAGACTTTCCATTGTTAACTCCTTGCATAAATTTAAAACGTGCGGTCTTTATCAAGGGAGTATCGATCATTAAGCACTTGTTCTTACCCACTTGAGTCTCTCCAGGATAGTCCTTTTTGAAGCTTTTGAGTTCTTTTCCTCTCTCTTTTTCTTTTGAAGGATCGATTTTTCCCTACTTTTCTAGGGTATCATTTTATTTTTTCTATCGATCCTTCTTCCCTTTTTTTTTTCTTTTAGGGAATAACATAGGATAGGCTTTTGCTTTTTCCTTGTTTTTGGTAGGTCTCCATAAGACAAGAAGGTGCAGACGTATGCATTCCTCTTGCTTACACGTTTTCCTTGTGCTTAAAAGCTTTTGATTTTTATTTTTCTGAGAGAGAGGAGAACTGCACTTTGTATTGGACACACCCTTTTGAGATCAAGTGAGGAACGACTCATATGTATGCCAAGCCCCTTAACAAGAAAAACTAGATTGATTAGGGTGGAGTTAACGTTAGATTGTCCGGGTACCTTAGAAATGTTGCCAAGTCAGTAGGTCGATCCACCGTTAGAGGTTCTGTTAGGCTTATGTCTGCAACTGATGTCCGCTCTAGGGTCATAGATTGTTAGCACAACACCGGAGAATCATAGAGATAAATCATAATTTCCAACTAAAGTTTTGACTCAATAAAACATGAAATTTTGAAAAGGTTAATAAGAGAAATAGATATGAGATGAAGACAAGACATGAACAAACGCATTAGTACCGACAATCCCCCCAGACTTAACTTGCACCGTCCCGGTGAAAGCAAATCCGATTAAGGGAGGTAAAAGAAAGAGGTAATAAGGCGTGTGTGAATGAGAGGAAAGATGTAACCTGATTAGACATTAAGTCCATGAAGAAATGACCTATTGGTGGTATGTTGCTGTCCTTGTCCTTTGAGATAAGCATGGCAAACCTTCTCCCACGTTGCGTTTGAATGAACTCCAAATAATGGCTTGTATCCCGGCTAACATGATCAAGTACCATGCGTCCACGGTAAAATCTCTTTAAGTACCGCCTAAGGTGAGGCATAGGTGGGATTAGCCTTGGACTTGAAGCAAACGGATGAGTGATCATGGTGAATTCATGCCACAATCATTGTTGATGTGTTTTAGGGACTTTGGAATGGATGCTGGACAAAGGGTGAAGTGGGATAGGTGGTGGCGAGGTGGGATGGGATAAGTGGGATAGGATGGGATGGTGTGATGGGATTAGTGGGATGGTGGGATGGGATGATGGGACGGAATGGGTGGTATGGGATGTTATGGTGGAATGGTATGATGGGACGGAATGGATGGTAGTTCGGTCGATTGGTTTTGGTCGACCTTGAATGTTTTGGTCGACTGATCGACCGAATCTCTTGGAGCTCCTGCTCGAACGTGTTTGGTCGACCAGGTAGCTTGGCTGGCAGATCGAGCGAGGTCCTTAGATCCCCTGATCGACCGAGTTTGGTCGACCGAGCTTGGCTGTGTTGCTTCTACTCTATTGGTCCGGCCACTCGATTGCTCCTTTCTTCATTTTCTAGGTTTCTTCTCAAATTTTCATGCTAGATTCTCAAATCTCTGTATCCAAAACTTCAAAAACAAAACAAAAACCATTAAACTAAAACAAAAAAGTAAAAAAAGGAGAGAAATGACCTTATGGGTTGCCTCCCATATAGCGCTTGTTTATAGTCTTTTAGCTTGACTCTTTCTCTTTCTAGTTATCCAATGGATCAACTAGAAGAGTTGAGGCTCCTTTAGCTTCTCTACATTCCGGACCCGACGGTTTGAAAATCCTCCTATTGACATCTTGAAGTTCTTGAATGTAGTTGCAAGAAACAATCATATCGGGAAAGAGATTCCTCCTCTTGTGTAGCTTATCTTTGTTGGGTTCTTCGTTTTCCTTATTTGAGGAACTGATTCTGAACTTAGAGAAGCATCTTGAAGACCTTGTAGGCTGTGATGTGGCATCAATCACGTCCTCCTTATACTCCCTTGGTGTCAAAATTTGGCTTGGACTTGAAACCTCAATGCACTTGGCCTTTGCTGGTATAACAACTCCCTTAGGTATGATGAGAGGGGTTGCTGATATGACGTCTATGAACTCCTCTTGGTCATTATTAGGCTCTGATATTGGCTCCTTTCTAGCACATACATCTGCAGAATGAGTGCTTTTGATAGGAACCACCGGATAGTTGTCGTTTTTGGGTTTGGGGGGATAAACTCTTTGATTCAAATGCTCCACGAAAGCTCTATTGGCATGAAGAAATGATGAACCAAATATCAGTGGCTTGTGAGGGTCATCTTTCATCTCTAAGATGTGGAAATCAGCCTTGAAGACATGATCTCCGATGGATAGTGGAAGATCCGAGATGAAACCATGTGAGATAATAGATGTATCCTCTCCAAACGGCATGGGTGTCGTAGAGGGTTTCATTTCTTCAATCCCAACCTTCTTTGCTATTCCTTTAGACATGATGTTAATGTGAGATTCTGTGTCACATAAGGAATCCTTGAACAAAACTCCATTAATGATGCAAGGTAATCCAAGCTTCCGCTTGAGTGGCTTCGGCTTGTAACCTCCGGGTGAGTCCAAGGAGTAATGCTCTTGTTCTGGTATTCTAGCCAAGTTAACAGTAGTTTGGGGTGGTGTATGGGTGGGCACAAACTCAGCTTCTCTTGTAGAGATGACTTTACAAAAAGCCTTCTTTTCCTCCATCTCTTGTCTTTTCAATTCTTCTTCGGTTTGAGCTAATTGGGTGTGAAGTTTCTTGATTCGACCAGCGAGAGACTCGTTCTTGACAATGAAACTGTTGACCAATATTTCCATCCTCTCATTCAAGTCCTTAGTGCTCTGTATTAGATCATCCACGATATGCTGAAGCATTGCTTGAATCTTGCTATTTTGTTCTTTCATCTCTTGTCTTTTCAATTCTTCATTAATTTGATCAATGTGGACCTCCATCTTCTTGAGTTGAGTAATTACAGACTCGTACTTTGTAGTAAGGTCATTGTAAATGAAGTCTATCTGCTCATTCAACACCTTGTTAACCCTCTCTTGGCTGTTTAAGATTTGTTGAAGAGATCCTTCAAACATGTTGTCTTGCTGACCCGGGTGAGGTCCGGTTGGATGAAAGTTGTAAGGTTGATCCATGGGGTACATGCCTTGTTGATTGTACTGCTGCATAGTCTGGAATTGATTCCCTTGCTGTTGAAAACGTGGTGCTTGCTGCTGGAAGTCAGGAGGGTAAATGAAATCATCAAGATAATTAACTTCTTGTGACTGCTCCTTTTCAAAATCTCCAATGGTTTCTTGGTAGTGAGGGGCACGCCTTAGGAGGACATAATCTTGGGTCTGGCCATAGATCATAGCTTTCATCTTTTACTCAAGTTCGCACCTGAAACACACAAAGATAAAGGCTTAAAGAAAAATTTAAACAAAAACTAAAACAAGTGATTAATGCAAAAACTAGGATGATTATGATGATGCAAAACTATAATGATGATGATGATAATAAAACTATGATGCAAAACTATATATGATGATGATGCAAAACTAAGATGATAATGCAAAAACTATAATGATACTGATGATGCAAAAACTACTAAAATTGAAAATCCTAGACTAGGCTATTCTCGGGAACTCGTAGGCAGCTGTATTGCTCCCCGGCAACGGCGCCAAAAAGCTTGATGGGGATTAAACTTTTCCCAATTTCTATCCCTTTTCTGCAAGTGCACAGATCGAGAGTAGCAACGGGTATATCGAACACAAGGAGCAGATAAGTGCACTACGAGCTATGCGAGTCTAATCAAGCTAGGACAAATGAGGGGGTTTCGGGTTTTAAGATACTAATTAACTAAACTAAGTAAAAGCAAGAATAAAAGCGGTGTAAGTTCAAGGTGGAAAGACGCTAGGCAATAGGTAATTCTCAGAGATTCATAGATGATAAGTTTGATGATTGACTTCTATCTATGTAGGGATATGGGATGTAAGATCCGTCTAGAACACAAAACACGAAAATAAGTCTTTCCACTTCCGTGGCTCCGACTCCTATGATAACTTATCTAATCGCTAAACTTTTGGTATGTCCTTAGATAGTTAATCAAGCATTAAATCGATCAAGTTCGGATACAGTTCACTAGGCTTAGTAAATCAACTTCCGCAGTCTAAGAAACCTAGCTTGTCAAAGAATAGGTCCGGCGAATGATACAGCACTTCCGTGGCTCAAATCAACCTAGGATCGGATTGCTAGATGCGCGGTAAAGCAATCAGCATTAATAAGTGAACAAAACGAGACAAAGACTCTAATGATATCCCTAGTTAATTCATCAAATCATAATCAGCATATGAACTCTTTGAAACCCTAAAACCTAACTAGAAATCTACTCAATCATGATGCAAGTAAACAAGCACAAATCTGAGAAAGAAATCATATTATTATAAGGAGAACAGGGTTTAGAAATCTTCTCTATGTTGAGATACAAAGAAGGGATCTTCTCCCTAAGGAAAACAATGAGAAGGAAGTAAAACAATGGATAATCCCTCTAAGGGGATCTCCCTAGTGCGGCCCTCTCTTGTGGCTCCTCTCCTGTGCGGCTCTGTTGTGTCTCTCTTGTCTCTTCCTCTCTCTTCTTTCTAAAGAGGCTAAAAAGGTGTATTTATAGTGCTAGGTCTTCCAGGGGTCGAGATTAGGTAAACGGGCCGGGTAAATCGTGAAAACGTGCAAAACGGGCCTTAGTCGGCTAAGCCGGGTCGAGCGGGACGGCGGCGGTCGAGCGGGGCGGTCGACCGGTCGGTCGGGCTGGTGCTCGGGTCGAGCTGGGGGTCGACCGGTCGCACGGGATGATGGTCGGGTCGAGCTGGCGCGCACGGGATGGCGAAAAGAGGTCGGGTCGGACGAGAGCCTTGGAGGCCCTGTCCGACCGGTTCGGTCGACCGGATTGTGAAGGAAGGTCGGGTCGGACGGGGGCCTTGGAGGCCCTGTCCGACCGGCTCGGTCGAGCGGCTGGTGTAGACGTCCGGTTTTCGGCTGATTTGACACTCTTCACTAAAATGATAATATCTTCCATTCTACACGTCAAAATTGCATGATTCCAATTGTGTTGGAAAGCTAACTCATGTAGGCATCGCAGCGAACTGGTTTTGGTGAGATCCATTGAGTAGAATGTTTTTGGGGCTCTTTCAAAGTTGATGCTGTGTCGTGGAGCGGCGTAAAGTCCAAATCCTGTGGTTTTGCTCCGAAATGCATCTTTCGACCTGTTTAGACTCTTAGTACTATAAATCCACAAAAACTACCTTTTTAGATCGAAAAGCCTTTAAAAACCTTATAAAAAGCATAGTAAAACCATATAAAAAAGGGTACAAAATAGAGGTATATCAACGGTGCAAGTTAAGTCTGGGGGGATTACTAACAAGTTTGTTCCTTTTGACTCTTTATTTTTCATTTTTCTTTGAGTCGTTTTATTGAGTCAAAATTTTGTCCGAGAATTATGACCTTTTCTTTGAAACTAACCATGTTACACTAATGTTTAAGTGACCATTGAAACAGTATTTGGCAACACATCCACTCAATGTACACTTTGAGCAGATCGGTCTACAAAAAATGGCCACATTTCCAAAAAGCCGATGGAGGATCCATCGTTGACTCCGCACCTAAATGAACTTAACCTTCTCAGCTAGGGGCTTGGTTTTACAAAGGGCACGACTCCTCATCCTCACCAAATAGTGAAAGTCTATGTGAGTTCGGTCTCCCCTCTCTCTCCCCTCCAATTTTAAGAAAAAGCATCAAGGTCCAAGTAACCGGGGATTAGGTGGCTACAACCATCAATAATCGCGTCTATGGAAGATCCATCAAAAACCTCCACAAAGAGGAGAAGAAGTCGAATAAAAAAAATACCTTGCTACCCTAAAAAAAGGGATCAATCGACTTAAGGAGTGAGAAGAGAGAGAGGTGAAACAAGGGCCAAGACAAGTGTTTAAACACAAGAGGATGAGAAAGAGATCATAAACCCTTTGATCGATATCCCCTAGTTGAGACCACACCTTTAAAAACTAAAGGAGTCAAATGAGGTGAGCCCGGATGGTCATATGGAGTGTGGGTTACTTTGGAATGACTGCTAAACTCAATGTAAGTACTTACGTTCCTCATCATAAAGCCAAAACCGTTTTTCATGTGGATTACTAAAACATAAGCTAACATGGATTTTCAAAATGCATTGAGAGTTCTCATGTTTTCAAACCTCTTTTCCTTTCTTAGTTTGCTTGAGGACAAGCAAAAGGCTAAGTCTAAAGGAGTTGATATATCCATATTTTACATGTTTTTACCTTGGTTTTTCTTATGTTTTCTTACTTAATAATAATGATTTTGTATCCAAGAGGTAGTTTTCTTGTATATTGTGGTTTTGGGAAGCAAACAGGTCAAACTGGCAAAAAGAAGGCAAAATGGAGCAAAATAACTTCAAACAATGATCCATGCAAGTTCCCAAGTCAAGAGCTTCAATAAAACCCAAGTTAGCCGATTTCCACATTCGGACAGAATCAAAGCATCCGAAAGATGACCGCGGCAAAGGGGCTTTCTGACGCCCAAATCATTAGATCATTATATGGAAAGATAGATAAATGAGTCATGCATCGAGGCGAAGTGGAATTGGGCTATTTGGAGCAGATATGCGGCCTAGGATCTTTTTCTCCTAAGGCATGTCCGTCTGGCGAGTAAGTGAAGCCCATTGAGCTTGGATGAGCAAAATGGACCGGGATCACTGCGGGCCAAGCCTGGAATTCATCAAAACTCAAGCCCACACCATTTCACGTGATCAGAAGGATGCGGCCGCGCCTCACTCAAGACTTGGTGAGCAAGTTCAAGCGAGAAGAAGAAATGGAAAGCTTCCTCTTCTCTTTTGCGTCTTAACTCAGCCGACCTAAGCTCCCCTCACCTATATATACTTGCTTTTAGCCTCTTGTATCGACATCACAATATCATATTGCAGCTCCTGGTCTGGTGAATGAGCGGCCGGATCGATGTGTAGAATTTTTACTCTTCGATCGAGCGGACTTACTATTGCAGCTCCTGGTCTGGTGATCAGGATCCATCCAATATGCAACGAAGCCACTCCACACAGTCGGGTCAAACCAAATAGGCATAGCGTCATTTCCCTTAACGAGCCACAACTTCTTCCACCGTGATACCATATCAGGCAACCGCTGGTGGACTTTGGCTCTAAACTCCTCGTAAACCTTCCCGGTAATACCAGATTCCCAGTGATACTTACGCTTCAACAAAAAATCAAAAAACAATAATATATTATTAGTTATCAGCAATAAAAAATTATTTTTGAAAAGTAAATAAAAATCATAGTAAAACTTACCGCAAAAGTAGTGAACCAACGTTCGAGGACGGGGTCCGTTACATCCTTCCACCTGGCATGAGGATCTTTGAAATCTTTTTCAAAGATTTCCGTAACTGCGGAAGCGACGGATGAATCATCAGTGAACATGAAAAGGAAACCATTAGAATTTAGATTTATAAAATGTAAAATATAAAATAAAACAAAAACTAATAAAAATTAAAAAATTATATACCATAAAGTTCTCGGTGGACGGTTTGGATGAAGATGAGGGAGCAAATGATGACCAGGCTCATCTAAAATCTCCCTAATGGACGCATAAAATGCGACTCTAGTGGCCTCCACATCTACGTTCGGACCATGTGGAGATAACTGACGAGCAGGTGGGGATTGAGACAGAGACCGTGTCCGCTCCCCCTGCCCCGTAGAACCATGGAAACTAAAAGTGCCCCTATGACCAGGAGTCAGGGAAACGGAAAGCGATGCCGAACCACCACGGGAAATATCACGAGAACCACCACCACGGGAACCACCGGATCCTCCTTGACTCATATACTGCATATAAGTGTTTGGGTCACCCCTCTGCCATATATTAAAAATCATATTAAAAATAGTAATATAGGACTTTGGAGATAAAAATTATTTTACTAAAAAAAAAAAAATTGTAAACATTCATTTCAAAAATATTCTAAAAAAACTTATGTCTTTATTATTTCATTTTTAAAAATATTTATGTCACTCTTAACTCTATATATCATTACTAAACAATTTTGATTTAATTAGCTATTATTTCATTTCTAAAAAAATCTTTACTAAAACGTTTTTAAACACTCTTGTAAATCAACAATAATAAAATCTAAACTTTTGAATCTAAAATCTAATTTTTTTTATTTAATTAGCTAAATTATTCAAATGAACTTAGAAGATTATATACAACCTAACAAATCCGAAATATGCTAAGGGAAGAACCTAACAAATCAAATTATAAAACTAAAACATCTAAAACTAATTCGATAAAACTCCTTAATCTAAAATTCCTTAATCTAAAACATATACAAATATCTTAGAATTAAAATTCCTTAATCTAAAACTAATCCGATAACCTAACAAATCAAAATATGCTAAGGGAAGAACACACCTCCCTTAATGGCCTTACGGTGGCTGAGGATGGAACCGTGGAGTCGGCGGCGCGGCGGACCGGATCTGCCGGAAGGAGGGACCTGCGGAGAGGTGGAGAGGAAGAGAGGAGGCGCGGCAGATAGGAAGAGAGGCGGCGCGTTGGAGAAAAAGAGGCGTCGGGGCGGCCGGATCTGTGGGGAGGATCAACCAGCGGAGAGGCGGAGAGGAAGAGAGGAGCCGCGGCAGAGAGGAAGAGAGGCGGCGCGTTGGAGAAGAAGAGGCGTCGCGGCGGCCGGATCTGCGGGGAGGAGGGACCGGCGGAGAGGCGGAGAGGAAGAGAGGAAGAGAAACGGAGTCCGGGGCGGAGAGGCTGAGAAGATTGGAGAGAGAGAGGAGAGGAGTGAGCGCAGGTGAGCAAGAGTGGAGAGGAGAAAAGAAGAAAACGGCGTGAAACCCGTCTCGATATATATATATAGTTTATATGTCGTCGCGACGGAATTGCGACGATAAGAGAACCCAAATCCGTCGAAAGGAGGCCCTAATATTTCGTCGCAAATTAGTCGCAATTCCCTCGCAAATTTGCGACGACTTTGCGAGGAACAGTTATCTTCAGGGGTTAAGGTTGCGGTCCGGATTAGGGTTTTCATATTTTCATCGTAATTCCGTCGCAAATTTGCGACGGAATTGCGATGGAAATCACACTTTTCTCGCAAAACCGTCGCAATATTGCGACGGAATTGCGAGGGAAACTTAAGTTTATGGTTTAGGGTTTAGGGCATTGTGTGCGGACTAATTAGGGGACTATATATTGAATGTATATGCTTATTAATGGTTGAATATGAATATAATTAAGATATACAATAGAATGGCCTTACATTTGTATATAAATATATATATATATATATATATATATATATATATGCTCTCGGTCTTTGAACAAAACATTTCGTAATGTTTAATACATCGTAAGCTTCAATGAGCTTGATACAGTAAGGAGTTAAAGAAAAATATATGCTTTTAGTGTCAATCATTTACAGTTGAATTATAGATTAGAAATATATGATTTTATTATCCTAAACACTTTATATTCGAAAATCGGATATCCTAAACCCTAAAAATAAAAGTCCATCGCAATTTCATCGCAATCTTGCGACGGAATTGCGATGGAATTACAATTATTCTCGCAAAGTTGTAGCAAATCCGTCTCAAATGCTGCAAAATAATAAAACAAAAATATTTTGAAAAATTAGATAATAATTCATCGCAATGCTGTCGTAAGGTTGCAACGGAATTATGATGGAGTCACAGAATTCCATCGCAAAACTGTAGCAAATCCCTCGCAAGTGCAGCAAGTGCAGAAAATAAGAAAAAAAAAATATTCTCCTTGCAATTCCTTACTGTATGTAAAAAAAAAAAAAATTAAAATACAAAAGCAAAACCTAACAATTAATCAAAGTCGTTTTCATCTTTATTTTCAGATACATAAGAGTTTTCACTATGCTCCTGTTTGTCTTCATCAGTAGCAGACTCCTCGAACTCATCAGATTCTCCATTTTCACTTGAATCGTCAACGACGTCTTCAACTTCTTTGCTTTCGGGGTCTACGTGTGTGATATTTTCAGTGGATTCGATCGGGTTTGAAACCTCTGCAACTCTGTCATGCTACATAGCCACATCATCGTCTAAACCAACTACACATCCTCTTGGATTGACCTTTATGACCGATAACCATGTCTCGCGTGTTTGCCTAATTCGAGGATAAGGAATGACACATACTTGCTCTGCTTGCGATGCAAGGATGAAGGGTTCAAATTTCGAAAATCTTCTGTTTGCGTTTACGTCGGTGATGCCTAACGTCTTGTTTCTTCGAACCCCTCGACCAAGTATCGGATCATACCAATCACATTTGAACATAATATATTTCAAGTTAATAATTTCTGGGTATGTGACCTCGATAATCTCTTGCAAAACTCCATAGAATTCTGTTTCGCCCGGGACATGAATACCATAATTTGCGGTCGATTTCCGCATGCCATGCTTGTACGTATGGAATACGTACCCGTGAGTACAGTACATAGATGCTGTAGTGATCTTTCATATTGGTTCGTTCACAATCTCATGCAACCATAGCGGTATTTGTTCCGGATGACATCCATTTGTCACCTATAAAAAATGGTACAATCAAACACATTAATTATATATATAGTGTTACATATTAGTTTATATATCATTAATTTGAAGAGCGCTTACATAGTATTTTAACCATCCGGCAAAGTCACGTTCTTTGTACCACTCATACTCGTGTTCTTGTAAATCAGGTAATGCCTGGCGGATCTGATTATCAAATATGCTGCACAAAAATCCTCAAGTTATATATATATATATATATATATATATATAAAACGTAGGAATACGTAATTGACAAATTATCAAAGTTACCTCTCAAATTGGTGCACTTCCTCCAGATTACGCAATATGTAATTGTAAGCCGCACTTCAATGTTTATGGTCCCACGATTTTTCCTTCAACTTTCCAGCAAGTCTGCCTATTTCTTTGAAGATGTTGGGGACAACATGCCTATATACAGGTGCAACGCCTCCATCATCGTATCGTTTCGTAGCGGTTCTTCTCGCACTGACATTTGGGCTAAAATAGTAAGACGCGAAGTTAGATGTTTCCTCTGTCAAACTTCCTTGTACAATAGATCCCTCAATTTTTGCAAGGTTTTTAACATTTCCCTTCAAGTGTCCCATAAAACGCTCGAACGGATACATCCACCTGAATTGCACAGGCCCCCTTAGATCCGCCTCATATGGCAAATGTACCGCTAGGTGTTCCACCACGTCGAAGAATGAAGGAGGGAAGATTTTCTCCATGTTACATAACAAGATAGAAATGTTTTTTTGTCCATGTTACATAACAAGATAGAAATGTTTTTTTGTAACTTCTCTACCCCGTCTTCTGTCAATGTTCGCGTGCAAAGATCTCGGAAAAATGCCCCAATACCTATAATATAACGTACACAATATATAAAATGATTAATAAAAATACATTTAATTAATTATATGTACTTAAACTCAATTAAAAAATGTAATTAAATACATTTGTACCTGGAATTGCCTCGTGGACATGAGACGGCAACAGTTCTTGTAATGCAAATGGTAGTAACCGCTGCATGAAAACATGGCAATCGTGGCTTTTCATACCAGAAAATTTTTGCCCTTGCTCGATACATCGTGAGAATTTTGAAACGTATCCATCCGGAAATTTGACATCTGAGGCCACCCAATCAAACAGAGCTCTCTTCGCATCCGCAGACAATCGAAAGATTGGAATTGGCTGTTTGCCGTCTCTAGAAATATGCAACTCGCTTCTTTTGCATATTTCTGCTAAGTCCAGCCTCGATTTCATATTGTCTTTATTTTTTCCTTGGACATTCAAAATGGTATGCATCATGTTATCAAAAAAAATCTTCTCGATATGCATAACGTCAAGATTATTTCGCAAAATGTGGTCCTTCCAATACGGGAGTTCCCAGAAGATACTCTTTTTGTGCCAATTGTGTTCTTGAGAATATCCGTCAAGCATGTTTGCAGTACAATGCCAATTTCCCCCACGTTTGCATGTTTCCTCACCACCATAATAATCGATCTACTCAAGCAAATCCTGTCCCGAAAGATAATCCGGAGGTGGACCACGGACAACCTTATTCTTCGTAAATAAGTCCTTGTTCTTTCGGTACTTATGATTGATAGGAAGAAAACTGTAACATCCGCGAACCAGAAAGTTGTTCTAGAAGTGGTATCGGACGACATTAGGGATTTGGGAGTAGATTACATACGCTCTTTGAGGTGCGAATTGAGGATTGATTGTACATGTTCTTGTCTGATTGTTGTACAATTGGTTTACGGTTCAATCATCTCGAAGAAAATGTGTGAAAAGCTTATAAATACTTAGTGTCGATCGACACCAAAGGGGTGTGTCGATCGACACCGGTTATCATGAGCGATTCCGGGTTTAGTCGATCGAATTGAGGTTGGTTTGGTTTTGGTCGAGGGGTGTCGACCGACACCAAGGAAGGGTGTCGATCGACACCGATTATTGTGAAATCGACCGGTTTGATTCAAGTCAGCTGGTTTTGTCCGGTTTAGGCGATGGAAACCCTATTTCGCGAATAAAACACTGTAGCCGCGTGAGAAAGCTCACTTTTCGAGGCAGAGAGTTTTTAGAGAGGAAGAGGTGATTTCCAGAGAGTTTGTGGAGTTTCTGAGGCTTTGGGTTGTTGTTCATCTTCCTTTCCTTCCTTTCAATCCTTTTCAAGGTGAGTGCGTGACTGTAGGTCCGTTAATCGTTAGAGATTGTTTGATTTCGAGTTTGTTGATGAGTTTTCGAGTTGTTCTTGAGTTGTAGTTGAGTTATATTGTTGTTTGATCGATGTGGGGGTTGAATCCCACGATTTTGTGTGTTTATGCGATTTTTCGTAGCTTCTGGTGTCTGGGCGTCGAGCTGGTGTCGACCGACATTCGATGAGTGTCGATCGACACTCAGGAGGCTGGCGTCGATCGACACCATAGAGGTGTCGGTCGACACCGACCTGGGTGGTCAGGAAACGTGGGTTTTTCCTGACAGGGAAGTTTCAGTTGTTGTTTATTGCTTTTGTTGTTGATTATTGTGATGTATTGTCTAGTGTTTGACGTACTTGGCCTGTAGGCAGGATGATCCACTCACTAAGTATTTATGATAATACTTACGCATCTCTATTCCAATGTGATGCAGGTAACAGCAATGTTCTTCCGCGGAAAGAGACCGAGAGAAGAGGATGATGAGATTAGGAATTTGATATTGGCTATTTTGTTGTGGTTGACGAGGAATTCATCATTTTAGGGTGTTAGTTCTATTTTTAATAATGTAGCAAACCTGGTGTTTAGGTTGCTTATTCTTTATTGGTTATTGGTTATTGGTTTATTTGTTGAATGATTTACTTATGATTAATATTATTGATTTCTTTTGAGAATTTCCGCATTGATAATTTATTATAATCGTTTATTAAAAAAAAAAAAAGCTTGGTTGTTTCATTTTGGTATTAGAGCGAATACGGTTTTAGGACTGTTAGTATTGGATGAATTGGACTATGTGGTTAATTGATTATGTGAGTTAGTCAGTTAGTGGTCTAGTCTCATCCTCTCGGTCTTCCAGTTTTCCGCGGTAAGTGAGTTGGATATTTGGTGTGTTGTGTTTTGTGTTGCGTGTTGACTTTGCTCTTTTTCTGTACTTGGTGGTAGTGCAGAGAGATGGATGCAGGTCGTGGTCGTGGTAGCGGTGGAGCCCGTGGGGGCAGAGGAGCTGGTCGCGGTGGGCGAGCAGCGGGTCGTGGAGGTCGGGGTGCTGGTCGTGGTTTGCCAGAGGCTGAGGTTTCAGTAGAGAGTGCAGCGCCGAGTGTGGCGGCAGCGTCAGTGACTCAGTCAGTTTCGTTGGCCGGTGGGGCTAACTCTGGTGCCGGTGGTGGCGCGGGAGCTGGAGCAGTTCTCGGTGGGGGAGCAGCTTTAGCTCAGGGAGATTTGATTGTGGGGCTACTGACGTAGTTGTTGGCACGTCTTCCTCAGGCAGTTCCACAGCAGGCTCCAGTTGCACCTCCAGCGGCTGGGGCACAGGTTGGCGCCGGGGCACAGGTTGGCGCCGGGGCACAGGTTGGTGCCGGTTTTGTTGAGCAGCAGGAGGCTGCGGTGCAGCAGGGTGTTGCGGTTGGGTATTCACCTTATCGTGAGATGATGAGGGAGATGCAGAGGATTGGCACGCCTATGTTTGAGGGTGGTGTTACTCCAGAGCAGGCTGACGAGTGGCGTCAGAGGTTGGAGCAGAACTTCGATTCAGTTCGTTGTCCAGAGCAGTTTCAGGTCGAGTTGGCAGTGCACTACCTTGGAGGTGATGCACATTTGTGGTGTAGGTCTGTTAGGACCCGGAGAGAGGCTTGGACTTGGGTTGATTTCGTCGAGGAGTTCAACCACAAGTTTTTCCCTCAGGAGGCTCGTGACAGACTGCAGTGGAGGTTTTTGGACTTGACTCAGGGTGAGAGGTATGTTTGAGAGTATGATGCAGAGTTCTGCAGATTGGTGGTTCACACTGGTGGTGAGCTGGTGAGTGAGCAGGCGTTGATGTCGAGGTTTCTTCAGGGGCTTTGGAGGAACATCATGACTCAGTGCAGAGGTGGTATGTACCACACTAGAGCCGGTTTAGTGGAGTTGGCAGCATCCATTGAGGAGGATTTGCGTGAGCCGGTTAGTTCGGCAGTTGTTCCAGCTGTAGTTGCTTCTGCTACCCATCCTCGGGGCCAGCAGCAGCATCAGCAGCGTAGAGGTTACAGTTCTGGTTATGGCAGGGGCGGTAGGCCTGCGCAGGGCCAGAAGAGGAGAGCAGAGGAGATATCTACTAGTAGCCCGAGTACGGGTGGTTGCTTTGGGTGTGGGAGTCTGGATCACAGAGTTGCTACTTGCCCCAAGAGGGCGGGATCCAGAGAGACTTCGGTGTGCTTCTATTGCAGGGAGCCAGGGCATATCAAGCCCATGTGCCCCAAGTTGCAGCAGAGGGCAGTGGCAGCAGCGATTCAGCCGTTGGCTATTCAGTCAGCAGATCAGGTTGCAGCGTTGCAGTCAGGTGGAGCGCCGCGTGTTTATACTCCGGCAGAGGTGGGCCAGACCAGTCAGTCAGGCCAGATCACAGGTAAAATCTTGACTTAGATTTGTAAATTCTTAAAGGTAGAATTGTTGGTGTTGTCTGTTTATGTTATTTTACTGTGATAGAGTTTAGAGGTTCTCAACACTTGTGGTGTGTGTAGGGACCTTGTTAGTTGGTGGATTTGAGTCGCACGTGTTGTTTGACTCGGGAGTATCTAATTGCTTCATTACTCCGGAGAGAGCTGAGGGTTGTGGTATTCGGAGTAGCGAGGGCGAGGCTTCAGGCTTTGTCAAGGTGGCCGGTGGTGGTTATCTGGTTACTTCGGGCAAAGCTACAGCAGTGGATGTGCAGATTGCGGGGCAGTCTATGCCAGCAGATTTGCTCATCAGTCCAGTGGAGCTGTATGACGTGATTTTGGGGATAAACTGGTTATCGTCTTACCGAGTTCATCTGGATTGCTACAGAGGTAGAGTTGTGTTTGAGCAGGATTCAGGGAAGTTGGTTTATCAGGGAGTTAGACCGACTTCGGGGAGTATAGTGATCTCAGCTATTCAGGCAGAGCAGTTGTTAGAGCGGGGCTGCGAAGCCTATTTGGCGACGATTACTATGACGGAGTCCAGTGGTGAGGTGGTTTTGCAGGATATTCAGGTTGTCCATGATTTTGAGGATGTATTTCGCTGAAGGGATTGCCACCATCTCGGTCAGATCCTTTCACGATTGAATTAGAGCCCGGGACAGCTCCGATATCGAAGACATCTTACAGGATGGCTCCAACAGAGATGGCAGAGCTGAAGAAGCATCTAAAGGACCTTTTGAGTAAAGGTTTCATCAGACCTAGTGTTTTGCCGTGGGGAGCGCCAGTTTTGTTTGTTAAGAAGAAGGATGGCAGTTTTTGGTTGTGCATTGATTACCGGGGACTTAACCGAGTCACAGTGAAGAACAGGTACCCACTTCCGAGGATTGATGAGTTGTTGGATCAGTTGAGAGGTGCTACTTGGTTCTCCAAGATTGACTTGGCATCGGGATATCACCAGATTCCGATAGATGAGGCAGATGTTCGGAAGACAGCTTTTCGGACGAGGTATGGGCATTTTGAGTTTGTGGTCATGCCTTTTGGTTTGACTAATGCGCCGGCAGCTTTCATGACATTGATGAACGACGTGTTCAGGGAGTTTCTGGATGTGTTCGTCATTATTTTCATAGATGATATTTTGGTGTACTCGAGGAGTCCAGAAGAGCATGCGACGCATTTGAGGCTCGTTTTGGAGAAGCTTCGGGAGCAGAAGCTTTTTGCTATGTTGAGCAAGTGCAGCTTTTGGCAGAGAGAGATGGGTTTTCTTGGCCACATTTTTTCTGCAGAGGGAGTTTCTGTGGATTCGGCTAAGATTGAGGCTATCAGAGATTGGCCTAGACCGAGTCGGGCTACCGAGATCAGGAGTTTTCTGGGTTTAGCAGGCTACTACAGGAGGTTCGTCAAGGGGTTTGCGAGTATGTCTCAGCCGATGACGAGGTTGACTGGCAAGGATGTGCCGTTTGTGTGGTCGCAGGAGTGCGAGGAGAGCTTTGTGAAGCTCAAGGAGATGTTGACTAGTACACCAGTGTTGGGATTACCCGATCCAGGGAAGCCAGATGTAGTGTACACAGATGCTTCAGGTGTTGGACTTGGTTGTGTTTTGATGCAGGAGGACAGAGTGATTGCCTATGCTTCGAGGCAGTTGCAGGGCAGTGAGCGCAACCGTCCTACACATGATCTTGAGTTGGGAGCAGTGGTTTTTGCACTCAAGATTTGGAGGTCTTATTTGTATGGTGGTAGAGTGCAGATCTTTACAGATCACAAGAGTCTACAGCATATCTTTACTCAACCTTTGCTGAATGCGAGGCAGACGCGTTGGGTGGAGTTTCTGGCAGACTATGACCTGGATATTGTCTATCATCTGGGCAAGGCCAATTTGGTGGCAGATGCTTTGAGTCGACGGAGGGTTGATTCAGATAGAGAGCGTGGTGTTGAGGCTTTGGTCAGCGAGATTAGTACATTGCGTCTTTGTGCTATTTCAGAGGAGCCATTGGGTTTGGAGGCAGCTGATCAGGCAGATTTACTCAGTAGGATCAGAGTGGCTCAACAGAGTGATCAGAGTTTGATTGATGCTTCGCAGGCGTCTGGTTCTGAGTATCAGGTCTCATCGAATGGGACTATCTTGGTTCGTGGGCGAGTTTGTGTGTCCAAAGATGTGGAATTGAGGCAGGAGGTTTTGAGAGAGGCTCATTCGAGCAAGTTTTCGATTCATCCGGGTGCGACCAAGATGTACCGTGACCTCAAACGGTATTATCATTGGGTTGGGATGAAGAGAGATGTGGCAGATTGGGTTGCGAGGTGCAACACTTGTTCTTTGGTCAAGGCAGAGCATCATGTACCTAGTGGTCTTTTTCAGAGTTTGCCCATTCCAGAGTGGAAGTGGGATATGATCACTATGGATTTTGTTGTGGGATTGCCTATCTCACGGACTTTCGATGCTATTTGGGTCATTGTGGATCGGTTGACCAAGTCAGCACATTTCTTGGCCATCAAGAAGACAGATGGAGCGGCTGTCTTGGCTAGGAAGTTTGTACGAGATATTGTGAGGCTGCATGGAGTGCCAGCCAGTATTGTGTCGGATAGAGATCCGAGGTTTGCTTCAGAGTTTTGGAGGGCATTTCAGACTGAGATGGGCACTAAGGTGCATATGAGTACAGCGTATCATCCGCAGACAGATGGGCAGTCAGAGAGGACTATTCCGACTTTGGAGGATCTGCTTAGGATGTGTGTACTGGATTGGGGTGGTCATTGGGCTGATCATCTGTATTTGGCAGAGTTTGCTTATAACAACAGTTTTCAGTCGAGTATTGGCATGGCTCCATTTGAGGCTTTGTATGGGAGGCCATGCAGGACACCGTTATGCTGGACCCAAGTGGGGGAGCGCAGCATGTTTGGAGCTACTTTTGTTCAGGAGACGACGGAGAAGATCCGTGTCTTGAGGTTGAACATGAAGGAGGCTCTATTTTTAATAATGTAGCAAACCTGGTGTTTAGATTGCTTATTCTTTATTGGTTATTGGTTTATTTGTTGAACGATTTACTTATGATTAATATTATTGATTTCTTTTGAGAATTTCCGCATTGATAATTTATTATAATCGTTTATAAAAAAAAAAAAAAAACTTGGTTGTTTCAAAAACGACGGTGACAATCAAACCAACAAGGTTTTCTTCCATGCCTCAGCTGAAATGCTTCTGCCCTATTCAAACAGTGTGGACACGATAGTCTTCCGTGCGTAGTCCACCCGGACAACATTCCATACGCTGGAAAGTCACTAATCGTCCACAATAATACTCCGCGCATGTTGAAGTTTTGTTGCTGCGAGTAATCAAAGGTGCAGACTCCTGAATACCACAGCTGTTTCAACTCATCAATCAAAGGTTGCAGAAATACATCAAGGGATCGTTTCGGATGCTTAGGACCTGGCACTAAAATAGTTAAAAACAAAAATTATCGCTGCATGCATTGCCGGCGGAAGATTATATGGCGTTAATATGACGGGCCATAGCGAATATTGTGTCCCTGACATACCAAATGGACTAAATCCGTCTGTGCATAATCCTAGATAAACATTCCTGGACTCATTAGCAAAGTTTGAATGTACCGTCTGAAAGTGTTTCCACGCCTTTGCATCTGAGGGATGTGTTATCTCTCCATGATGTGTGCAATGTTCTGCATGCCATCTCATTAACGCTGACGTCATTTCCGATTGGTATAACCGTTTCAATCTTTCAGTAATTGGCAAATACCACATACGTTGGTAAGGGACCCGTCTCCTTCCAGTAGTGGGTTTGTATCTCGGCTTCCCACAAAATCGACATTCCTGCAGCTTATCATCTTCTTTCCAGAAAATCATGCAATTGTCAATGCATACATCAATCATTTCATAAGGTAACCCAAGACCCATAACCAACTTCTGTATTTCATAGTAATTACCAGCAGAAAGATTATCTTCCGGTAAATACTCATGAAATAGTCCCAGCCCACTTATCCAGGTTACTTTCGCTGCTGTTATCTTCACTTTTAATTTTCATCATCTTAGCTGCTAGTGACAATCTAGAAAGTCCCTCTCTACACCCATCGTAGAGTGGTTGATTTGCAGCGTCTAACATATCATAAAACTTTTTTGCTTCAATGCTGGGTTCTTCCAACATTTCTTCCATATGATTATCAGCAAAAACAGTTGTAGTTTCATGAAATGCATCTGTAACCATATCATGAAATCTATTCCCTTGCTGATAACCTATATCATTTCCCAATATATCAGGATGACCATAATCATAGCTAGCGTTATAATTATGTTCCTCAACCCTATGACTCGAACCACTATTTCTCCCGCTTCATAATGAGTAGTGTTATAATGATCATCCCCATGAAAATACCACACATAATAGTTTGATAGAAATCCTCTATTAAATACATGTCTTTTCGCAGTTTCAGTATAGACATATTTTTTATTCCCACACTTTTTACAGGGACAAAATATTTTACCCGTTTCCATTGCCCATGGTTGGTTTGTTGCTTGGTTAAAAAATCCTTGTAATATGTCAAGAAACTCTTTTGTCACTTCACCGGTCTCTGGATTTCTTTGATTGTACATCCAACTTCGTAACCCGTATATTCCAAAACTCATTTTTTTGGTGTTTTTTTTTTTTTTTCTTCTCTTTTTTTCTCTCCTTTTTTTCTGTTGTGAAAATAACAGATTTCACGTTAGCTATTTATAGAAGTGGAAAAAATTTTGCTACGGAATTGCGAGAGATTTGCAAGGGATTTGCTACAAAAGTTGCGACGGATCTCCGACATATTCAAATTTGCAATGGAATTGCGACTAACTTACGACGTATTTGCGACGGAAATAATGCATTGCAAATGGTTAGGTGAACTTCATTTAACACGTGTTCTACCTAACCGACCGGATGTCGGAAATAATTTGCGACGGATTTGCGAGGAAAATAGTTTGCGACGGATTGACATTTCCGCAAATCCGTCGCAAAATAATATTCCTCGCAAATCTGTCGCAAGTCTCTCGCAAATTTGCGACGGAAAGTTTTCCATCGCAAACTTGCGACGGAATTGCGATGACTTCTTACTTGAGTCGCAATTTAGTCGCAACTGTCTCGCAAATTTACGACGGAATATTTTCCCTCGCAAAATTGCGACGGATTTGCGATGGCTGCTCATTACGTCGTAATTTGGTCGCAAAATCCTCGCAAATAGCCTGTTTTCTTGTAGTGTAGGATTGAGCCATACTTGTGTTAACATTCGTAAAACAGCTTCTGGTTAGTTGGTGTCGAGCGACACCAGGAGAGTGTCGATCGACACCGGTTTGTGAAATTGATATCGGTTTAAATCAATTTTGTTTGGTTCAGGCGGTTCGGCAGGAGGTGCGAGCGACACCAAGGGTTGGTGTCGGTCGACACCGGTTATTGAGGAATCGATTGGTTCGATTCAAGTCAGCTGGTTTAGTCCAGTTTAGGCGAAGGAAACCCTATTCTCACGATAAAACACTGTGCAGCCGGGTTTTTGGCACAATTTTCGAGGCAGAGCTTTTCCAGAGAGAAAGACGGCATTTTTATGGAGTTTTTGGAGTTTGGAGGATCGATCTGAGGCTTTGGGATTGCTGTTCATCTTCCTCTCCCCTTTCTAATCCTTTCAAGGTGAGTGCGTGACCGTAGGTCCGTGAATCACTGGAGATTTCATAGTATTTGGTTTTATTGTTGTGTTCTTGAGCTGTTCTTGAGTTATTAGCGTGTTTGATCTTATACAGGGGTTGAATCCCATTGATTAGATGTTTTTATGCTTGTTTCGCATTGTTTTGTGGCTGTTGGTTTCTGGGTTTCGGGTGTGTGTCGAGCGACACCTTTTCGTGTCGGTAGACACCGAGGAGCTAGTGTCGATCGACACCTAGCTGGGAGTGTCGAACGACACGGTGGGTGTGTCGAGCGACACGGTGGGTGTGTTGTGCGACACGGTGGGTGTGTCGGTCGACACGAGTGCTGTTGCGCGAGTTTTGTTGTTGTTGTTTATTGTTGAAGGTTATTGTTGCTGGTTAGTGTTGACATTGTTGTTTATTGTTGTTGTGGATTGATGTATTGTCTAGTGGTTGGCACAATTGGCTTGTAGACGGAATGACTGTCTCAATGAGTATTTCTTAAATACTCATGCATCTCTTTCGTAATGTGATGCAGGTAACAGGAGTGTGTAACCGCGGGATCGAGGCTGAAGAGGGGGATGTTAGGAATATTGGTTTATTGTTTTATTCTTTAAGTTGTTAGCAAACCTGGTGTTTAGGTTGCTGAGTTTATTGATGTTTCTGGACATCTGTTGAACTGGTTATTCATTTGGTTATTGGTATTGAGTTAATTGTTGTTGAACAGAATTGAATATTTATTTTAAGACTTCCGCTGAGTATTGATTTAATTATAAAAAATAAAAGAAAGAACTGGTTGTTTTATTTTGGTATCATAGCCTAGACGTTTTTAGGAATGCTAAATTGGGTTGAACTGAGACTACGTGTTAATTGATTAATTGTGGTTTAGTCATTTATTAGTCTTAGTATCATCCCCTTCGGCATTCGAGAGATTCCGCGGTAAGTGTGTTTGTGGTTTTGTTTTGTGTTAGTCTAGTTGCTCATATTATGTGCTTTGGTAGTGCAGCAAGATGGATGCAGGTGCTAGAGGTCGTGGCGCGAGAGGGCGCGGTAGAGCCCGTGGGGGCAGAGCAGTTGGCCGTGGTAGCCGAGCTGCGGGTCGTGGAGGTTGGGGTCGTGGGCGTGGTTTACCAGAAGCTTCAGCGGAGAGTGCAGTGCCTAGTGTGGCGGCGGCGTCAGTGACACAGTCAGTGGCGGGTGAGGCCAGTTTGGGTGTCGGTGGTGGCGCAGGAGTTGGGATGGCTCAGGGTGGGGGCGCGGCTCCAGCTCAGGGTGACTCGATAGTGGGGCTACTGCGCAGCTGTTGACACGTCTTCCGCAGGTAGCAGGCTCCGGGTGCACCTCCAGTGGCCAGAGCACAGGTGGGTGCTGGTTTGTTGGGCAGCATGAGGCTGCGGGTTTCGTTGGGCAGCATGGGGCTGCGGTGTTTGGTCATCCGCCTTATCTAGATATGATGCAGAGGATTAGGACACCATTCTTTGAGGGCAGAAGTGAGCCTGAGCAGGCCGATGAGTGGCGGCAGAGACTGGAGCGGAACTTTGGTTCAGTCAGGTGTCTAGAGGAGTATCGGGTTGAGCTAGCGGAGCATTACCTTAGTGGAGACGCGCATTTGTGGTGGAGATCTGTTGTGACTCGGAGGGCAGTGTGGACTTGGGGCGAATTCATAGCAGAGTTCAACACCAAGTATTTTCCTCAGGAGGGCCGAGACAGATTTCAGATGAGGTTCATGGCATTGACTCAGGGTGAGAGGTCAGTGCGGGAGTATGATGCGGAGTTCGGCAGACTCGTGGTGCATACGGGTTTTGGTTTTGAGGGCGAGCGGGCCCTGACGATGAGGTTTTTACAGGGTCTTCGGTCGAGTATTAGGACTCAGTGCAGAGGTGGTATGTACACCACGAGAGCAGTGCTAGTGGAGCTGGCAGCTTCCATTGTGGAGGACCTTCGTGAGCAGGTTGGTCCAGTAGCGGTACCAGCTGCAGTTACTCCTGCTACCCAGCAAAGGGGCAAGCAGCAGCAGCAGCAGCGCAGGAGTGTTGAGTCTGGTTCTGGCAGGGTTGACAAGCATGCGCAGGGTCAGAAGAGGAGAGCATACGAGATATCTGTTAGTAGCCTGAGTAGCAAGGGCGGTTGCTACGGCTGCGGTAGCATGGAGCATAGAGTTGCTAGTTGTCCCAAGAGGGAGGCATCCAGGGATGCCACAGTGTGTTTCTACTGTAGGGAGCCAGGGCTTATCAGGCCGATGTGTCCCAAGTTGCGGCAGATGTCGGTGGCGTCGGTTCAGCCATTGGCGATTCAGCCAGTATCTCAGATCGCAGCGGTGCAGCCGTTGGGTCAGTTTGCACCGAGGGTGTATTCTTCTTCGATAGAGGTGGGCCAGACGAGTCAGGGCGGCCAGATCATAGGTAAAATTTCTGATTCAGACTTTGTAAATTCTTAGTGGTAGAATTTTGGTGTTGTCTGTTTCTTTCATTTTACTGTGATAGAATTTAGGGAGTTTTGCACATTGGTGGAATTGTGTAAGAACGTTGTTAGTGGGTGGTGTTGAGTCTCAGAGTTGTTTGACTCGGGAGCATTTAAAAGTTTCGTTAGTCCGTAGCATGCCAAGTGTAGCGGCATCTGGAGCAGCGTTGGTGAGCCTTCGGGTTTAGTTGAGGTGGCTGGTGAAGGATTTCTGGCGACTTGCGACCGTGTTAGAGCAGTTGATGTTCAGAGTGCGGGCAGGCGATGCCAATAGTTTTGGTCATCCGTTCGGTGGAGCTGTAAGACGTCTGCTGGAGTTGGACTAGTTAGCGTGTTAGAGTGAGGTTGCGAGACTTTTGGCGACGATGGTTATGTCGGAGTCCAATGGAGAGGTTATTAACAAAGATATCCAAGTGACCGGGATATCCTGGAGTCTAGAGGTGCATATGAGTACGGTTTATCATCTGCAGGCAGAGGGGTAGTCAGAGGGGATTATCCAGACTTGGAAGTTTTGATTGAGGATGTGCGTGTGGGATTGAGATGGCCATGGGACTTGTCATCTCGTCTGGCAGAGTTGCCACAACAATAGTTATTGTGTGAGTTTTAGCATGGCTCCGTATGCTGGACCCAAGTGGGGGAGCGCAGCATTTATGGAGCTACTTTGTTCAGGGAACGATGGAGAAGGTCCGTGTTTGAGGCTCAACAAGAAGCAAGCTCAGGATATGCAGGAAAGTTACGCTGTTAGGCGGTGATAACAGGTTTTTATGCTACCGATTAAGATAAACCCTAGTTATGCATGTCGTTATAGGATTTAAGATGTCAATCCGAAATGGGAACATATGATTACTAATGTAGAATTATGCAGAAGCGATGCAAGTCAAGACAACAGGGGTAGTTTAGATAATCACAGAACTAAACTAACAATCTATTGAAATGGAAAGTAATTGCGGAAAGTAAAAGCAGAAATACACTTGGCTCGATCGAGTTGAGCAAAGAACATAACAAAGGTAGCTCGATCGAGTTGCAACAGAAGAAAAACCAAGGTAGCTCGATCGAGTAAAGCTAAAACAGAACGAAGGTAGCTCGATCGAGTTAAGGTAAAGACAGAGTCAGACTCAGGGACAGGATTAACAATCAGAGAAAGAGTATAACTAATCAATGGTGCTTTCTAATCAACATGTAAAAATGCTTATCCCTTGGCCATGGAATCTCTTGGTCGGTTAACCCACTCCCGTGGCGTTACAAAACCGCCAATCCGGTTTAGTCTCGCTAGCTAACTGTCGTTAGAGCATGAGACACGAACCAGAGAGCATTATTTCCCGATCCATGAAATGCCTTAGAAGCTCCTTGTGCAACCACTTCCGTGGGACAAGAGAATACTAATCCTCTGTTGGTCTTAATCCGATACTCAACCAAGCGGGATAGGCTGGGAGTATCTAGGATCGAATCCACCATGGTCAGTGGCTGATCGCATAGAGCATGACTCAACATAGAGGGATAATCGATTAAGACATTAAGCAACAAAGATTAGGCATAATGGTTATCTAATCTAATCCATCCCTAAGCCTAAATGGTGATTTAGTCACTAATCATTTCCAAAATCGAAATCATATCAGAATAAGCTAAAACATACATAATATGAAAGAACAGGAAGAGATTAACAACTATTATTAAAGAAGCAAGTGCAAATTGTTAATACAATTGCTTAAATCTACAAATCAAAAGACATAAAACTTAAGGAAATAAAGCAGAGTTTTTGTGGCTGAAAAGCAAAAAAGGAAGAAGAGATTTGTGGATTAGGTCAGCAGGCCTTTTATAGGCAAAACCACTAGGGCTTCAGTCAAAGGGAAGGCTGAAATCCCAGAACAGTAGCCGCCTTAGTCCACTCGATCGAGTCGCTTGGTTGAGGCGCCTTTTTGGCCTAGCTCGGTCGAGTCGCTTGGTCGAGTAGTCTTTTGGCCTAGCTTGGTCGAGTAGTCTTTTGGACTAGCTCGGTCGAGGCGCTTGGTCAAGGTTCGTATCCTTCATAGCTTGATCGAGTTACTTGGTCGAGTAGTCTTTTGGCCTAGCTCGATCGAGCTGATTGGTGAAGGCAGACTCCCTTTTCTTCCACTGCATTGACTTCGCTCCAAAGTGCTCCAAAGCACCTGATAAGGACACTAAGCATGCAAATGCATGCAATGCACTTCCTAGAACAACTAAGTATGCAAACTAATTAGAAAGTGCAAAGAAGTGCTACTAAAGATGGATGAAAGCATGCAAAAGTGGTCTAAACATGATGTTAAATGAGTATGAAATATGAATGCATCAACACCCCCAAACTTATACTTTGCTTGCCCTCAAGCAAACAAACAAAACAAGAAGGTGATGAAGGTTGAAAATAGTTGATATAGCCAAAACATGCCAGCAAAAATGGTTTGATCAATGTCCAGGTTCAAGATTCTAGAGTGCATCAAGATGAGAGTTACTTTTAAAAATCTTAGCCATGCTTAACAAGATCAATCAAACTTCACAGTCAATCAAACCATTCAATCATATCAGCACATCCCTTTAACATTCTTTAAACAGAGCAGTGAACCATGCTTATACAAATCTAAACAACTCATTTGGCTAAGGGTGATGGTTAAGAGACAAAGATGGTCCCTTTCAAATGCAACAAATCGGTTTATAAACAGGGATCTCTCAAAGAAAATAAACAAGCTTCCGCAAAAGGATAAGAACCCTTTTCTTTTTCTTTAAACACTTCCCAAACCTTAACTAGACTTTCTTGAGACACAAACCAACTCCCTAGTCTTAATCACAACTCTTTTTCTTTTCTTTTCCCATTTCCCAGAATGATAAACAGACTCGCCCAAGCCCAGATGAACACCCCCAAACTTAGCCTAAGCTGATCCTAAGGATGGACCAGAATCTACACAGAAACCCGGCTCTTGTCGGTTTATACTCAACACCATTTGCCAAGCATATTCGAAATAAGGCCTCATAAACACACAAGAACATCAAAGGGTTTGAAAGAAAGGCTAAGGTAAGGGTGGGGTCAGCTACTTGGACAAACAAGAGTGGTTATTTGCGACGGAATTGCGAGAGCAGAATTTCCGTCGCAAATCGTTCGTCGCAATGACTGTTTCGTCGCAAATTGCGACGGAATATATTCCATCGCAAATTTGCGACGGAATTTAGTCTGTCGCAAACTTGCGACGGATTTGCGACCACATATAATCTGTCACAAATTTGCGATCGATTTGCGACGGAATTAATTGCGTCGCAAACTTGCAATGGCGAAACTCCGTCGCAATTCATCGCAATTTTGCGACGGAATTTATGCTGTCGCAATCCATCGCAAGTTTGCGACAGACTAAATTCCGTCGCAAATCGATCGCAAATTTGCGACGGAATTTAGTCGGTCGCAATCCCTCGCAAGTTTACGACAGAGTAAAGGCCGTCGCAAATCGATCGCAAATTTGCGACGGAATGTAGTCCGTAGCAATTAAAAAAAAAATATTTGTTTTTTTTTTAATTTTTAAATAAATAAAATTATAAAAACGAAAATAAAATAAATAAACAAATATTGAATTAAATAAAATTTTAATTCAAATATCATAAAAATATTCATAAATAACATAAAAAACAATAAAACGAAAACTAAAATTCTTCGGATGGTCCGCTGGTTCTGCCCAGATCCGATCTGCCGGTCCCGCCCTGATCCGGTCCGCTGGTTCCGCCCTCGACTTGCTGCTGGTTTGAACGCAAACGGCTCATAATCTCCTTGAGCTTCGGATCCGACGCGCCCAAGTAGTCGAACATCTCTTCGAACACCGCAACCTTCGTCTTTGTTGCACTCAATTCTGTCTTGGTTGCAGTCAATTCCTCCTTCAACTCAGCAACCTCGTTGGGATCCTAGAACCGACTAGAAGCGGAACCGTGAACAGAACCGCTCCCAGTATCGATTTGGGATTGAAGAGAACCAACCCCCCAAATCTTCCATTTTCTACGGGGAGCGGACTGAAAAACCAAAAAAACAGTGAAAATAATAAACCAACAATATACATAAGAATAAAAATAAATTAAATTAAAAATATGATACAAATTTACCTGAACAAAAATTTTGTTCTTCACGGCCACAGAAGAACCAGAAGTGATGCTCTCGGGATCATCATTCTGAGTCAAATCTTGTAGTTTCGAATTAACGTCGTTGTAGAGCTCCTCAGAATCGTCATCCATGAAAGTGACATCCGGATTCCGTTTTGTATACGCGAGAACTTCCAACAAATCCGTCTCTGATTCCCCTCGTTTCTCGGCCTATAAAACAATTTTGATTTGATAAAAATGATAAAAAAATAAATGAACTAAAATTATTTTTTAAAAAAATTAGAAAAAATCTTACAAGCATTCGGCCGCGGGCTACGAATGAAGTTCGGCTGGATCGATGTGTAGAATTTTTGCTCTTCGCTCGAGCGGACTTACTGTTGCTACTCCTTCTCTGATGATCAAGATCCAAGCACTTACACGTTTATGAGATTAAAAGTTAAGACTAGATCTTTTGTTTCATGTTTACTAACTTTTGCAATTTTGTTTCTCTTATGTTCCTTAGGTACTTTAAGGATGAGCCACTACTCGAGCATGAGTAACCACTTTGAAGGGAGAAAACCTCTTCCCCATGAAGTCCAAAGGCGGCCACATGATTCAAATCCGGCCGGAGACTTCATCCCAATGCCAATCCTACCGAATTTCCGCCATCCGCTCTTTGCCGAGACTAGCCGAGAAGAACATCATCATTATCATCAAAACCGATCACCGGTTTATCAAGGCCAACCTCACCAGCCACCTCATCATCATCACCGTCCACGCCCCAAACTTCCCACATACCAAGAGCACGCGCTTAATAGGCGGAGAGATGACAATCTCAAAGCCATGATAGAAGACTTCATGGAAATCCAAAGAAAGTCTAGCCAAAGTCTTGAGACAAGGTTAGAGTTTCTAAAGCATGACCTTGATAGGAAGTTCGGAAACCTCTCTGACCAAGTGGAGAGAGTCGAATCAAGGTGTATTGAAGTGGAAGGGGAGCTAAGGGAACAAGCCGCAACAATCGGAGACAACACCAAGGCGATCCGAGACTTGAACCTCAATTCAAAGGAGATGGATAGCCACTTAGATGAGAAGATCGCCGGCCTAGAAGAAAACCTCAATGGCACAACCCTGAGCCTCAACTCAATCTCACTTGTGGCTCACAGAACGAAG
Organism: Erythrophleum ivorense; assembly: GCA_026724425.1. Lineage (NCBI taxonomy): Eukaryota > Viridiplantae > Streptophyta > Magnoliopsida > Fabales > Fabaceae > Erythrophleum > Erythrophleum ivorense. Next base: position 3,269,819 of record JAIUCV010000092.1, read on the forward strand.
AACTAAACTAACAATCTATTGAAATGGAAAGTAATTGCGGAAAGTAAAAGCAGAAATACACTTGGCTCGATCGAGTTGAGCAAAGAACATAACAAAGGTAGCTCGATCGAGTTGCAACAGAAGAAAAACCAAGGTAGCTCGATCGAGTAGAGCTAAAACAGAACGAAGGTAGCTCGATCGAGTTAAGGTAAAGACAGAGTCAGACTCAGGGACAGGATTAACAATCAGAGAAAGAGTATAACTAATCAATGGTGCTTTCTAATCAACATGTAAAAATGCTTATCCCTTGGCCATGGAATCTCTTGGTCGGTTAACCCACTCCCGTGGCGTTACAAAACCGCCAATCCGGTTTAGTCTCACTAGCTAACTGTCGTTAGAGCATGAGACACGAACCAGAGAGCATTATTTCCCGATCCATGAAATGCCTTAGAAGCTCCTTGTGCAACCACTTCCGTGGGACAAGAGAATACTAATCCTCTGTTGGTCTTAATCCGATACTCAACCAAGCGGGATAGGCTGGGAGTATCTAGGATCGAATCCACCATGGTCAGTGGCTGATCGCATAGAGCATGACTCAACATAGAGGGATAATCGATTAAGACATTAAGCAACAAAGATTAGGCATAATGGTTATCTAATCTAATCCATCCCTAAGCCTAAATGGTGATTTAGTCACTAATCATTTCCAAAATCGAAATCATATCAGAATAAGCTAAAACATACATAATATGAAAGAACAGGAAGAGATTAACAACTATTATTAAAGAAGCAAGTGCAAATTGTTAATACAATTGCTTAAATCTACAAATCAAAAGACATAAAACTTAAGGAAATAAAGCAGAGTTTTTGTGGCTGAAAAGCAAAAAAGGAAGAAGAGATTTGTGGATTAGGTCAGCAGGCCTTTTATAGGCAAAACCACTAGGGCTTCAGTCAAAGGGAAGGCTGAAATCCCAGAACAGTAGCCGCCTTAGTCCACTCGATCGAGTCGCTTGGTTGAGGCGCCTTTTTGGCCTAGCTCGGTCGAGTCGCTTGGTCGAGTAGTCTTTTGGCCTAGCTTGGTCGAGTAGTCTTTTGGACTAGCTCGGTCGAGGCGCTTGGTCAAGGTTCGTATCCTTCATAGCTTGATCGAGTTACTTGGTCGAGTAGTCTTTTGGCCTAGCTCGATCGAGCTGATTGGTGAAGGCAGACTCCCTTTTCTTCCACTGCATTGACTTCGCTCCAAAGTGCTCCAAAGCACCTGATAAGGACACTAAGCATGCAAATGCATGCAATGCACTTCCTAGAACAACTAAGTATGCAAACTAATTAGAAAGTGCAAAGAAGTGCTACTAAAGATGGATGAAAGCATGCAAAAGTGGTCTAAACATGATGTTAAATGAGTATGAAATATGCATGCATCAACACCCCCAAACTTATACTTTGCTTGCCCTCAAGCAAACAAACAAAACAAGAAGGTGATGAAGGTTGAAAATAGTTGATATAGCCAAAACATGCCAGCAAAAATGGTTTGATCAATGTCCAGGTTCAAGATTCTAGAGTGCATCAAGATGAGAGTTACTTTTAAAAATCTTAGCCATGCTTAACAAGATCAATCAAACTTCACAGTCAATCAAACCATTCAATCATATCAGCACATCCCTTTAACATTCTTTAAACAGAGCAGTGAACCATGCTTATACAAATCTAAACAACTCATTTGGCTAAGGGTGATGGTTAAGAGACAAAGATGGTCCCTTTCAAATGCAACAAATCGGTTTATAAACAGGGATCTCTCAAAGAAAATAAACAAGCTTCAGCAAAAGGATAAGAACCCTTTTCTTTTTCTTTAAACACTTCCCAAACCTTAACTAGACTTTCTTGAGACACAAACCAACTCCCTGGTCTTAATCACAACTCTTTTTCTTTTCTTTTCCCATTTCCCAGAATGATAAACAGACTCGCCCAAGCCCAGATGAACACCCCCAAACTTAGCCTAAGCTGATCCTAAGGATGGACCAGAATCTACACAGAAACCCGGCTCTTGTCGGTTTATACTCAACACCATTTGCCAAGCATATTCGAAATAAGGCCTCATAAACACACAAGAACATCAAAGGGTTTGAAAGAAAGGCTAAGGTAAGGGTGGGGTCAGCTACTTGGACAAACAAGAGTGGTTATTTGCGACGGAATTGCGAGAGCAGAATTTCCGTCGCAAATCGTTCGTCGCAATGACTGTTTCGTCGCAAATTGCGACGGAATATATTCCATCGCAAATTTGCGACGGAATTTAGTCTGTCGCAAACTTGCGATGGATTTGCGACCACATATAATCCGTCGCAAATTTACGATCGATTTGCGACGGAATTAATTGCGTCGCAAACTTGCAATGGCGAAACTCCGTCGAAATTCATCGCAATTTTGCGACGGAATTTATGCTGTCGCAATCCATCGCAAGTTTGCGACAGACTAAATTCCGTCGCAAATCGATCGCAAATTTGCGACGGAATTTAGTCGGTCGCAATCCCTCGCAAGTTTACGACAGAGTAAAGGCCGTCGCAATACGTCGCAAATTTGCGACGGAATGTAGTCCGTAGCAATTAAAAAAAAAATATTTGTTTTTTTTTTAATTTTTAAATAAATAAAATTATAAAAACGAAAATAAAATAAATAAACAAATATTGAATTAAATAAAATTTTAATTCAAATATCATAAAAATATTCATAAATAACATAAAAAACAATAAAACGAAAACTAAAATTCTTCGGATGGTCCGCTGGTTCTGCCCTGATCCGATCTGCCGGTCCCGCCCTGATCCGGTCCGCTGGTTCCGCCCTCGACTTGCTGCTGGTTTGAACGCAAACGGCTCATAATCTCCTTGAGCTTCGGATCCGACGCGCCCAAGTAGTCGAACATCTCTTCGAACACCGCAACCTTCGTCTTTGTTGCACTCAATTCTGTCTTGGTTGCAGTCAATTCCTCCTTCAACTCAGCAACCTCGTTGGGATCCTAGAACCGACTAGAAGCGGAACCGTGAACAGAACCGCTCCCAGTATCGATTTGGGATTGAAGAGAACCAACCCCCCAAATCTTCCCTTTTCTACGGGGAGCGGACTGAAAAACCAAAAAAACAGTGAAAATAAGAAACCAACAATATACATAAGAATATAAATAAATTAAATTAAAAATATGATACAAATTTACCTGAACAAAAATTTTGTTCTTCACGGCCACAGAAGAACCAGAAGTGATGCTCTCGGGATCATCATTCTGAGTCAAATCTTGTAGTTTCGAATTAACGTCGTTGTAGAGCTCCTCAGAATCGTCATCCATGAAAGTGACATCCGGATTCCGTTTTGTATACGCGAGAACTTCCAGCAAATCCGTCTCTGATTCCCCTCGTTTCTCGGCCTATAAAACAATTTTGATTTGATAAAAATGATAAAAAAATAAATGAACTAAAATTATTTTTTAAAAAAATTAGAAAAAATCTTACAAGCATTCGGCCGCGGGCTACGAATGAAGTTCGGCTGGATCGATGTGTAGAATTTTTGCTCTTCGCTCGAGCGGACTTACTGTTGCTACTCCTTCTCTGATGATCAAGATCCAAGCACTTACACGTTTATGAGATTAAAAGTTAAGACTAGATCTTTTGTTTCATGTTTACTAACTTTTGCAATTTTGTTTCTCTTATGTTCCTTAGGTACTTTAAGGATGAGCCACTACTCGAGCATGAGTAACCACTTTGAAGGGAGAAAACCTCTTCCCCATGAAGTCCAAAGGCGGCCACATGATTCAAATCCGGCCGGAGACTTCATCCCAATGCCAATCCTACCGAATTTCCGCCATCCGCTCTTTGCCGAGACTAGCCGAGAAGAACATCATCATTATCATCAAAACCGATCACCGGTTTATCAAGGCCAACCTCACCAGCCACCTCATCATCATCACCGTCCACGCCCCAAACTTCCCACATACCAAGAGCACGCGCTTAATAGGCGGAGAGATGACAATCTCAAAGCCATGATAGAAGACTTCATGGAAATCCAAAGAAAGTCTAGCCAAAGTCTTGAGACAAGGTTAGAGTTTCTAAAGCATGACCTTGATAGGAAGTTCGGAAACCTCTCTGACCAAGTGGAGAGAGTCGAATCAAGGTGTATTGAAGTGGAAGGGGAGCTAAGGGAACAAGCCGCAACAATCGGAGACAACACCAAGGCGATCCGAGACTTGAACCTCAATTCAAAGGAGATGGATAGCCACTTAGATGAGAAGATCGCCGGCCTAGAAGAAAACCTCAATGGCACAACCCTGAGCCTCAACTCAATCTCACTTGTGGCTCACCAAGCCAAGAAGAGAGCATCGGAGGTTAACCAAAGAGAGAAGGAGCTTTACTCAAATATGGTGATGTTGGTGGAAGGGCAAGAACAATTCAAGGTATCAATCAATGACTTGAAGCATCTTGTGGAAGAGAGATACAAAGAGCTACTTGAGAAGACCACGCTATGGCAAGATACAACCGGAGAAGCCTCCAAAGGAGTCAAAGACCTCACCAAACACTTGGAGGATATGGAAGAAAGAGACCGAGCTTCAAAAGACACAAGAGCGGCCAACTCAAAGCCTAACAATGCTTTGGTTGCTTTTGGTGCTAGAGAGACCAATCCAAGAGTGGTTTGGGATGAGGATGAAAGGAGACAAGGCAAACGTACATCAAGGATAAGAGGAAGAAAATTGCCGGAAGGGACACTACTTTCTCCAAGATCTTCACAACCACCCATCCCTAAGGAGAAAAGGAAGGCGAGCTCATCAATGGATTACACCATTGATGACTTCAACTTCATGGCAAAAAGGTTCCCCAGCAATATGCCCTTTGATGTCGCTTGCAACAAGAGCCCTTACCTTCAAGACTTTGTATGGACTCATGATTGGAGCTTAGCCGAGGTGGAGAAGATGTATAATGAAGCAAGAGAGGAAATGCCTGCGCCAAGGACACTACACAAGCTTTATGACCCAGGTTACTTTCTTATACATTGCTCCATCAATGGCAAATTCTTTGATGATGCACTATGCGATTCCGGTTCAAGTGTGAACCTCATGCCGGCTGTGATAGCAAGAAGTTTGGGATTGATTGAGTCCATGGAGCGGACCAACATGGGCATAAAGCTTGCCAACAACTCTTCATTCAAACCGCTTGGCAAGGTAAGAGATGTTCAACTTTCCTTTGAAGATTGCATCATTCCGGCCGATTTCTATGTCGTTACTATGGAGGATCCGGAAGACCAAGCCCTTCTACTTGGGAGATCCTTCATAGCAACAGCTGGAGAAATCATGGATTGGCCAAACAAGGACACCTATTATGTTGCTGCACCTCCCGGTTTCTCATCCAAAAGATTTCGGTACACAAGTGGAGGAGAAATCTCACAACAAGGTTACTTGATCAAAGAAGTGTTACAAGACAAGATGCACTTGGAGCCATCCAGTACTAGGAGCTTTCTACAGCCTCCACACTTGCCTAACACCTACGGAACACAAGGAGTCGAGCTATAAAGACTTAAAACTAGCGCTTATGGGAGGCAACCCATTTTTTTTTTTTTTTCTTTTCTTTTTAACTTTTGTTTTGATTTTATTATTAACTTGAATTTTTGGAAATTTTATAAAATTCACAAAAACAAAATAAACATGTTTTAGGATCAAGTGCCAAAGAAGACCATCAAAGGAGTTTTGCATTCTTCATGAGCCGATTAAATCCCACCCACTCATCCTACCCTTGTTCAGGACGAGAACATTGCGGTCAACAACTTGGGATGCTAAAGGAGGATTCAGGAGGCTAAGTGGTCGAAGAAAATCACTCAACGGTCGAGTCAAATGGAAGATATCACGTCTGGTAACATCTTCCCGGCCAAACGGGTAACACGGAAGACCCACTTGACCCATCTCACAAACGGCTCAATCAAAGTCCACCTAACTTCATAGGTGACCAGACAACACCATGTTGGTCGGCAAATCCAAAAGATAGGACGGAGAAATGTTGACGGATACAAAGTTATGCCAAGATGCCCCATCCGGTCGAACGCGGTGCAACCGAAGGCCGGCAAAAACCAACATCACGGCATGGAGACACAACCACCTGTAAAATGGATTCTTGGAGCTTCAATATCAACTTCCAAACGAAAATCAACGGACGGACGAGCCAAATTCAAGGATGGTCAAGAATCTCTTCCCGGAGCCGATTATACCACGTTGTGAAGGAACTCTCAAACCGCTCGTCCATTTGACCTCAAACTTCTCCAGTGGTCACAAAATATAAGGTTGGTCGACGGAATTTCAAGCTTGGTCGGAGAATTCATCATCGTTTGAGCTGTGGTCTATTGCATTCTCTCCGGATCGTTCAGATGAGGCACCAAGTGACGGATCTCTCAAACCACCCGTTCGTTTGCCCTCAAACTTCACCACGGCTCCTAAAATATATGATTGGTCGGTGGAATTTCAAGATCGGTCAGGGAATTGTCCATGGTTCACGCTGTGGTCACTCACATCACCTTACGGCCGACCGAAGGATCCACCCGATGCAGCCTTTTCCAAACCGCTCGACCAAATCACCTGAAACTTCACCAGCGGCTCTAAAACATCATATTGGACGGTAAAGTTTCAATCCCGTTCATAAAATTCTTAACGGTTTGTTCTGTGGTTCACAGCACTCATTTTTGGTCGACAAAATGGGCCTTACACGACCAAAACTGCAAACCGGCCGGAATCAAACCTTAAGATTGAAAACTCACCGACAAATCCATCTAAGGAATGATTAGATGCCGTGATATCACACTTGGAGTCCCTCAACAAAGCAAAACCGCTCTTCATGACCTATGGTCACACTTTGGTAACAAAATCCAAAACACATTCCCATCAAATTCACTTTTCTTTTTAACCCCTCTTAATTGGATTTGCTTCCACCGGGATGGTGCAAGTTATGTCTGGGGGGATTACTAACAAGTTTGTTCTTTTTGATTTTTCATTTTTCATTTTTTTTTTTGAGTCGTTTTATTTAGTCGAAATTTTGTCCGAGAATTATGACCTTTTCTTTGAAACTAACCATGTTACACTAATGTTTAAGTGACCATTGAAACAATATTTGGCAACACATTCACTCAATGTACACTTTGAGCAGATCGGTCTACCAAAAATGGCCACATTTCCAAAAAGCGGATGGAGGATCCATCTTTGACTCCGCACCTAAATGAACTTAACCTTCTCAGCTAGGGGCTTGGTTTTACAAAGGGCACGACTCCTCATCCTCATTTATTTGGTTTTTTTTTTCCTCTCTCCTCTTTTTCTTCCCTCTCTTCTTCTCTTTCTTGTTTTTGGTTTGGTGTGAAATGTTTTGAACGTAAGTTCGTTATTTATAGATGGAGAAAATTTTTTTGCTACGGAATTGCGACGGATTTGCGATGGATTTGCTTAATTTTTTGCGATGGATTTGCGTCAAATTCAAATTTGCGACGGAATTGCGACTGACTTGCGACGCCCTTGCGACGGCTTTGCGACAAAACAGGTCCATCGCAATTGGTAGGTGAGCTTCATTTAACACGTGCGTACCTAACCGGTCCGGATGTCGGCCAACAACTTTTCATCGCAAATCCGTCGCAAATATGCGACGGCTGGTTTCCATCGCAATTCCGTCGCAAAACAAATCTGTCGCAAATTTGCGACGGAATTGCGATGACTTCCTATTTTGTCGCAAATCCGTCGCAAGGCCATCGCAAATTTGTGACTGAATTGCGATGACTACCTATTGTGTCGCAAACCCGTCGCAAGGGCATAGCAAATTTGCGACGGAGATTATTCCATCGCAAATTTGCGACGGGTTTTTGGCACAATTTTCGAGGCAGAGCTTTTCCAGAGAGAAAGACGGCATTTTTATGGAGTTTTTGGAGTTTGGAGAATCGATCTGAGGCTTTGTGGTTGCTGTTCATCTTCCTCTCCCCTTTCTAATCCTTTCAAGGTGAGTGCGTGACCGTATGTCCGTGAATCACTAGAGATTTCATAGTATTTGGTTTTATTGTTGTCTTCTTGAGCTGTTCTTGAGTTATTAGTGTGTTTGATCTTATATGGGGGTTGAATCCCATTGATTGGATGTTTTTATGCTTGTTTCACATTGTTTTGTCGCTGTTGGTTTCTGGGTTTCGGGTGGGTGTCGAGCGACACCTTTTGGTGTCGGTAGACACCGAGGAGCTAGTGTCGATCGACACCTAGCTGGGAGTGTCGAGCGACACGGTGGGTGTGTCGAGCGACACGGTGGGTGTGTCGAGCGACATGGTGGGTGTGTCGGTCGACACGAGTGCTGTTGCGCGAGTTTTGTTGTTGTTGTTTATTGTTGAAGGTTATTGTTGCTGGTTATGGTTGACATTGTTGTTTATTGTTGTTGTTGATTGCTGTATTGTCTAGTGGTTGGCGTAATTGGCCTGTAGACGGAATGACCGTCTCACTGAGAATTTCTTAAATACTCATGCATCTCTTTCGTAATGTGATGCAGGTAACAGGAGTGTGTGACCGCGGCATCGAGGCTGAAGAGGGGGATGTTAGGAATATTGGTTTATTGTTTTATTGTTTAAGTTGTTAGCAAACCTGGTGTTTAGGTTGCTAGAGTTTATTGATGTTTCTGGAATCATCTGTTGAACTAGTTATTCATTTGGTTATTGGTATTGAGTTAATTGTTGTTGAACATTGAATATTTATTTTAAGACTTCCGCTGAGTATTGATTTAATTATATAAAAAAAAAAGAACTGGTTGTTTCATTTTGGTATCAGAGCCTAGACGTTTTTAGGACTGCTAAATTGGGTTGAACTGAGACTATGTGTTAATTGATTAATTGTCGTTTAGTCATTTATTAGTCTTAGTATCATCCCCTTTGGCCTTCGAGAGATTCCGCGGTAAGTGTGTTTGTGGTTTTGTTTTGTGTTAGTCTAGTTGCTCATATTCTGTGTTTTGGTAGTGCAGCAAGATGGATGCAGGTGCTAGAGGTCGTGGCGCGAGAGGGCGCGGTAGAGCCCGTGGGGGCAGAGCAGTTGGCCGTGGTAGCCGAGCTGCGGGTCGTGAAGGTCGGGGTCGTGGGCGTGGTTTACCAGAAGCTTCAGCGGAGAGTGCAGTGCCTAGTGTGGCGGCGGCGTCAGTGACACAGTCAGTGGCGGGTGAGGCCAGTTTAAGTGTCGGTGGTGGCGCAGGAGTTGGGATGGCTCAGGGTGGTGGCGCGGCTCCAGCTCAGGGTGACTCGATACTGGTGCTATTGACGCAGCTGTTGGCACGTCTTCCGCAGGCGGTTCCACATCAGGCTCCGGGTGCACCTCCAGTGGCCGGAGCACAGGTGGGTGCTGGTTTGTTGGGCAGCATGAGGCTGCGGGTTTCGTTGGGCAGCATGGGGCTGCGGTGTTTGGGCATCCGCCTTATCTAGAGATGATGCAGAGGATTAGGACACCATTCTTTGAGGGCAGAAGTGAGCCTGAGCAGGCCGATGAGTGGCGGCAGAGACTGGAGCAGAACTTTGGTTCAGTCAAGTGTCCAGAGGAGTATCGGGTTGAGCTAGCGGTGCATTACCTTAGTGGAGACGCGCATTTGTGGTGGAGATCTGTTGTGACTCGGAGGGCAGTGTGGACTTGGGGCGAATTCATAGCAGAGTTCAACACCAAGTATTTTCCTCAGGAGGGTCGAGACTGATTTCAGATGAGGTTCATGGCATTGACTCAGGGTGAGAGGTCAGTGCGGGAGTATGATGCGGAGTTCGGCAGACTCGTGGTGCATACGGGTTTTGGTTTTGAGGGCGAGCGGGCCCTGACGATGAGGTTTTTACAGGGTCTTCGGTCGAGTATTAGGACTCAGTGCAGAGGTGGTATGTACACCACGAGAGCAGAGCTAGTGGAGCTGGCAGCTTCCATTGTGGAGGACCTTCGTGAGCAGGTTGGTCCAGTAGCGGTACTAGCTGCAGTTGCTCCTGCTACCCAGCAAAGGGGCCAGCAGCAGCAGCAGCAGCGCAGGAGTGTTGAGTCTGGTTCTGGCAGGGGTGACAAGCACGCGCAAGGTCAGAAGAGGAGAGCAGACGAGATATCTGTTAGTAGCCTGAGCAGCAAGGGCGGTTGCTACGGCTGCGGGAGCATGGAGCATAGAGTTGCTAGTTGTCCCAAGAGGGAGGCATCCAGGGATGCCACGGTGTGTTTCTACTGTAGGGAGCCAGGGCATATCAAGCCGATGTGTCCCAAGTTGCAGCAGATGTCGGTGGCGTCGATTCAGCCATTGGAGATTGATATACCTCAATTTTACACCCTTTTTACATCGTTTTTATATACTTTATGCATGGTTTTACCGTGGCTTTTTGTTTTAAAAGGTATTTTTTATGCATATATAGTGCCAAGAGTCATTTCAGGTCAAACGATGCAATTTGTAGCAAAATAAAGGAAAAGGTCCTCAAAGCAGCCTCATGCACTACCAGTTCGCCGCGATGCCTACGTGAGTTAGTTTTCCAACGCAACTGGAATCATGCAATTTGGCCATGTAGAATGGGAGATATGATCGTTTTAGTGAAGAGTGTCAAAGGAGCCGAAAACCGGACATTATCAAATCCAGTCGACCGAAGCCGGTCGGACAGGGACTCCATGGCCCTCGTTCGACCCGACCTTCCTTCATGACGACGACCATCCGGTCGACCGAAGCCGGTCGGACAGGGACTCCAAGGCTCCCGTCCGACCCGACTTCTTTTCACCATCCCGTGCGCGCTCGACCGCCCAGCTCGACCCGGCCACCATCCCGACCCACCGTTCGACCGCCCAGCTCGACCCGACCGACCGGTCGACCGCCCCGCTCGACCACGACATGTCCCGATCGACCCGGCTCATTTTCGAAGCACGTTTTGCGCGTTTTCAAGCCCAAATTCACGCCGACTTCTATTCTTCAACCAAGACCTAGGTCAAGCCGCCCTTTAAGTTCTGAAGCATTATAAATACATCTTTTTAGCCTTGTAAAGGAGAGAGCCACACATAGAGATACAAAACATATTATTTTCAATACAAGTTCTTATAGTTTTTGCTTTCTTTCATTGTCTCTTTCAAGAGAGGATCTCGGATCTCTGTTCTTATGAATATGAATTCGATTTCCTTCTCTATGTCTGAGTAGTTACCTTGTTAAGTTATAGGAAATCAAAGGATAGTGTTCATGCTTGCTTGATAATCGATATATAGAATTAGGGTTTACATAAACTCTTCACCTTTGCTTGTGTTCATTGCTTGGTGTTGATCTGGCTGATATATCCATATATTGCATGATTTTACTTAGTATTTATCTATGTTTTTAAGTGTTTTCAATAAGGTTTTATGCCTTTGGAGGTAGTTTTCTTGTATTTGTTGGTTTTGGAGTCTTAACAGGTTAAAACATCAAAAAGGATTAAAAAAGGAGCAATTGAGCCTCAAACCATGATCCATGCAAGTTTCCAAGTCAAGAGCATCAATATAACTCCATTTGCCCGATTCTCGTATTCGGACTGAACCGGAGCACCCGAAAGATGACCGCGGCAAGGGGTCTTACCGACGTCCAAAAATCATGATCTTGGTCTTGATGGATAGAAATTTGAGTCATGCATCACGGCAAAGTGGATTAAAGCCATTTGGATCAACCATCAGGGAGAAACTCATTTTCTACCGAGACATGTCCGGTTAGCGACAAGATGAAGCCCATGGAGGATCTCGCGTGTCTAATAGCCCAGAACACTGCGGTATAGGCCTTTGCTCGATTAAGAAGAGGCTAAGCTATTATTTGGAGGCTTCCTTGGCGCAATCCCGGCCCATTCACGTCGCAAAACTTCATGTTCAACTCATCGGAAAGTTTCCTTTTCCGGCACCTCATTACCCTAGGCAACTCCAGCCTATAAATACAAGTTTTTAGCCTCACGAAAAAGGAGTGTCTCGTGCAAGAGGAGAGTGGCCGTCAGAGAGAGAGAGAAGCCCTAGAAGCTCGCCATCTAGGAGGAGGAGAAGGAGGCGCCACTCAAGTCTTGCTCTTGCACAAAAACCTTGTTCTTGTTCTTTTCATCTTTTCCTTTTCTATTGTACTCGAGATTTCAAGTTATCAAGGGAGATTTCGACTTGTTCTTCAACAGAGAAGCTTCTTCTATCCCTTATCTCTTACTTATACTTGTGATTATGCTTTCAATCATTGCTTGCTAGTTTGATGGCACCATGTCCGAGTAGATTCATTTGTTAGGCGAGGTAAATCAATGAAACTTGTGTGATGTGATTGGTGGTTGCAATTGGGACTTTTATTCATGAACTAATCTTCACCTTTATTTGAACTTAATGCATGATTGCTTTACCGTACATCTAGCAATCTGATCTAGGGTTGATACACTCTCCAAAAGCTTGTTGTATTGCTTGATCTAATATTTGGTGAGCTAGGCGTCTTAGGCAACGAAAGCTGACCTAAGGAGTCTAGTGAACTCTATCATTACTTGAACCGTTAATCCATGATTACAGCTTGTAATAACCATCGAAAGTTGAGTCTATTAGGCTGATTAATCATAGTGGTTGGAGCCACGAAAGTGGAAAGACCATACCTTAGTGTTTTGTGTTCAAGATAGTTCATAATGAAATACCAATGCAATCATCACTTCATTACATGTTTTCAAAGATTATCCTTTGCCTAACTCTTTCTCTTAATTGTTAGCAACCTCTTTTACTTACTTGTCTTTGTTTTCCTTTCATTTTAGGTTCACCACAATAACATACTTTCTGTTCTAGCTACTCATCAATCACCACAAGTTTGAAGCGAGATCACACCCTCCTTGTGTTCGACCCCGAATACAACACAGCTGTGCACTTGCAGCTCATTTTGGTTGGGTTATAAATATTAAAACTTGAAGCTAAACCCAGCCCCCATCAAGTCTTTGGCGCCGTTGCCGGGGAGGCTGTTGCATTTCCTTCAAACTTTTTGATTGATTTTTAGACTAGTTCTTACTTTCTTGCACTTTACTTTCTGTTTTTCATAAAACCTTAAAAACTCATAAAAATTTTACTTGAATCTCTTCCTTTGTGTGTTTTAGGTGGAAGACAAGAAGACCTAACTCCAACAACACACTAGAAGAGAAAGAATGGGCTTGATGAGCTTTTATGCATTTCCCCCGCCGGTTATTCCGCACAAAGTGGAAGTGAACTACGTTGGTGGAAACTTTGTGTATCCTGGCCAGCACGTCTATCAAGGAGGTCAATACCAGCCTAAACAACATGTCTACCCTCAAGGGATCTGTCAAGTGAAGCTGCCTTTCACTTTCCCTCAAGCTGTTGCACCGGCTCAACAAGAAGAGAAGATAGATGTAGTCTTGGAAAGATACATGGAGGAGCAAAGGCAAATCAACAAGAACCTCAATGAGAAGCTAAGTCATGGGTTTACTGATCTTTGCAGCAAGTTTGAGTCTCTCTCCACTCGTGTCCAGAAGTTGGGGGTTTACACCGTCCTAACCGCGGAAGCCGTAAGGAAGCAAAATGAGGTAAACCCTCAAACATTTTGTAGTGCTGTCCTATCTAAGGAGAACCAGCTCGCCCTTGTCCCTACACCATCTCAAGAAGGAGAAAAAGAAGCTGATCCTAAGGAGAGCCAGAAACCGGAGCTGTTTCCAGAGAAGAGCTTACACCGGTGCGATCATAGACTTCATGAGAAGCCGCATGTCACTAGGAAAACTCCGACAAGATGTTTTCTATCAAAGCATCGACTTCAAGACAGCACCAAGAGAGATCAAACTACCACCAGATAAGACTTCTAACATGCCAAAGAAAGGAGCCATAATGCCTAAAGACGCCAAGGAGAGTGACCCCTATCCAAAACCGAAGGTGGCCATGAAACCGTCAACGCTGAAACATAAAGATGTCTTCAAGGATATCTACTCGGTTTTGCTCCATACCTTGGACGAAAATGAAGCTGATGAGGAGCCTGATGGCGTACTTAAGTCCTTTACCAAGATGATAATCCTTACCCCTAAGGATCCGGACCCAAAAGAAGCTCATACCGCAAAGGAGAAGCTCATGAACACCTTAAAGCTCTTCCCGAGGGCATTTGTCTTCAAAGATGGCATAGGAGATGATCTTGGCGTGCCCAGACCACCAAGAAAGCCCCCTGAACCGGAGAATGGAGAATCTAAAGGGACCCCAAACCCTTTAGTTGAGCTCATCCACACCTAAAAACAAAAAGGAGTCAAGCTAAATGACTTAAAACAAAGCGCTTTGTGGGAGGCAACCCACATGGTTTTTATTTTCATTTTAAATTTTCATATCATTATTGCATGCATAACTACTTAGTTTTATTTTTCAGGAATTTTTAAAATTGCATAAAAATACCAAAAAAAAAAATGTTTTTAGGATGAAGAACCAAAAGGAGACCAAAACAAGAAAGTGACCCACCCTTTGTTCCCACCCTACCCTTGTAGAAGTCGAAATCTCCAATCAAGGTAAGTAACTTCTCCTCATGCATTCATTAAAAACCATCTTGATCCTCACTTGATAAGCATTTGAACCTTGAACTTCATTAGTTACATTTAATGGTTTAAATTGCTTAATATTGATGGTTAATGAATGAGAATGAATCTTGACTTGTCAAACTGAATTATACATTGATTTCACTGATGATAAAACTATTTTAGAACTTTGGGATCCCTAACCAAGACCCAACATGTTTTTATAGTTTATACCATATTCTCTTAGATTGTGAACTTCAAGTTGGTTACTTGGAGATCTCAATCTAAGACCGGACTTAATAGTGGTTTCAAGTATTTTGCAAGGAATTCAATCTTTGACAGGAAGGACACAACGGAGAGATGCTGTAACCGACCAAAACTACAATCCATATGGCGGTTTAAAGGCGGTTTCAATGGAGGATCACAACAAGGCACAAGAAACAAGGTGGGCACGACCTGGAAATGATAATGGAGCATACAAGAATCACTTCGGTCGAAGAAAATCACAAAACGGTCGAGTATATTTCAAGATATCCGATCCGGCGAGATTCTCTCGGCCAAACGGGTGCAAAGGAGGACAAACATCAACCATCTCCCAAACCACGTGACCGATGTCCACCAAACTTCACAGGCGGCTACACAAGACCATGTTGGTCGGCAAATACAAAAGATAGGACGAAGGAATGTTGGCGAATCAGGAGATATGAAAAGATGCCTCATCCGGTCGATAGCGGTGCACCCAAAGGCCGGCAAAACCGAAATCACGGCACGGAGACACCACCAGCTGGAGATGGATCCTTGGAGCTTCTAAATCAGTATTCCAGAAGAAAATCAAGGAACGAACGAGCCAATCACAAAGAAGTCAAGAAAACTCTTCCCGGAGCCTAATTGACCACTTTGTGAAGGAACTCACAATCAACTCGTTCGTTTGACCCCCAACTTCACCAGTGGTCATAAAATATGGGGTTGGTCGATGGAATTTCAAGATAGGTCGAAGAATTCTTCATCATTTGTGCTGTGGTCTATTGCACTATCATCTGGTCGACCGAATGGACCACCAAATGACGAATCTCCCAAACCGCTCGTTCGTTTGACCCCAAATGTCACCAGTGTTCCTAAAACATGAGGTTGGTCGATGAAATTTCAATATGGGTCAGTAAAATCTTCACGGTTTGAGCCGTGGTTCATGGCACTCTTCTCGGGTCGACCAAATGAGCCCAACTCGACCAAAACGCCAACCGGCGAGAATCAGGCCTGAAAATTAGGGTTTACATAAACTCTTCACCTTTGCTTGTGTTCATTGCTTGGTGTTGATCTGGCCAATCAACATATGATCCTAGGTAGATTTGAGCCACGGAATTGATGAATCATTCGCCTGAACTAGTATTTGGTGGGCAAACTCTCTTAGACTGCAGAAGTTGATTTACTAGAGGTTGTGAACAATTGAGACTTGATCGAATTAAGGCTTGTTTGATTATCTAAGGACATACCGAAAGTTTAGCGATTAGATAGATCAACATAGGGGTCAGAGCCACGGAAGTGGAAAGATCTAAATTAGTGTCTTGAGTTCTAGGTGGTACACATTCTTAAAACCCTAACAAGTCGAACTTGCTTGCTTGAATCACTCATCCCGCGATTATCCTATTGCTTAGCGCCTTCTATCCATTGATTTACAACTTTATTTTCTTTGTTGACTTGCCTACTTTACTTGCTTTAATCGTGACAACAACCAAACTCATTGCTTTCCTAGCTAAATCTCAATCTCATACCTTGTAGTGCACTAACTGGTCCTTGTGTTCGATAAACCCGTTACTACTCTCGATCTGTGCACTTGCACAAACAAGAGTGGATAGAATGGGAAAAGAATGTCCAAGTATGTATGAATATCCATGAGTTGCTTATCAAATATATAGGGAAATGCATCAATTCACAGCAACGTACTCGTCCATGACGCTCAGGACCAAAGATTTGAGCATATTCATCATCCAAGCTAGCTGAAACATTGGTTGTGAGTCGTGGAGTTTGACTCATTAACACCGTAAGTGCTTCCTAAAAAAACCATTAAAATTATAAGTATCCAGCATAATTCAACATAATAATCAACCAATTGTGATTACAAATAAAACTGACCGCTCGTGTTTTGGCCTCCTCACAGAAAAAACTTCCATCAGGTTTCGTACGAGTCTCGATGAAAAACTCTGCTCGACATGGTGTTTTTCCGGTTTTGATTTTCTTCATTAAAAAACATGCATAAACAATATACAGTATCAGTATAATAGAGTAGTTTTATATCACAATTAAAGTACTCACAATCTCATTTCTTCTCCTTGAAAAACTCTTTCTTCCACATAAGTGAGGCATGGAATTGTTTTTTTGGTTCATATTCCGCTCGTGCAGTTTCTGAAAACTCACATATTAAAAAAAAAAGATATTGGCATTTGATACAGAGACATACAGCTATATATTATTACCCAACGAGTAAACTATACCTTCCACTTTTCAGTGAACCTCATGTGAACCAAAGGATTGATTTCCCAGGGAGTTGTCCATATTGGTTTGATGAAGAAGGTGCACCGTGGTGTTCAACAGTAAGCAATCTGGAGTTCAGTGACTCAATCTTTGTGTTAATCTCTGGAAGTTTCTTGCTAAGATTCATTGCTCCAGTTGCTTGTCCTTGTAACAGCTGCTGTAATAGAGATTTCATATTTGGTTCCTGAACCGGTGGTGCTTGGTTCTGCTATGGAACAAACCCAGGTGGTCCTCCCAACTGCTGTTTCTGCTGATAACCGCCCTGATGGCCTTGCACAAACTGACTCTTTGGAACAAATACCTGTTGCTGAGGCTGATTCTGCTGCTGTTGAGGGGGGTACACCTGATCCTGAGGGTTGGCTACATTTTTACTCCTGTAAGAGAGGTTAGGGTTGGCTTTGTAGGTGTAATAGCCCTTTTGGTATCCTCCTTGGGTATTCTGCACATAGCTGACCTCTTCAACCTGCTCATTCTCCCCTTCTTGGACCTGAACAAACTCCTCCTCAGAAACGAAATGAACCTGCTTCATGCTGGATTGGGCAAGAAGCAATTTATCAAGCTTCTCATTCAGATATTTCACTTCCTTCTTCAGCTTGTCGTCTGACTCGATCGAGCCCCTGTTGGTTCGATCGTATTCCTCATGGTAATTTCCATCCGATCGAGCTATGTTCTCAACCAGCTCCCAGCCGTCTTCAACATCCTAGTTCAAGAAATCACCATTGCTGGCTGTGTCTAGCATCGGTCTCTACATGGGCAAGACTCCTCTGTACTGGCGTCTTCTGAAACGCCATTCACCTTGGTGAGGTTGCACAGACGGTCGAACTCATCCAGATGATCGATCGGATCCTCACAAGGCAAACCGTGGAACATCTTGTTATGGACAAGGTTGATCATACCAAGCTTGATCTCAAAATTGTTGTTCTGGACAGGTGGTGGTATGATCCCCTGCCTCTGCGTGTGAGTATTTGGAGCATCTCCTGCTCCAATTTGTCTGACTGGCCTTGCTCGAGCCTGACCATTACCCTGAGGGTCTGCCATGGTTTCGGCGAACTGCTCAGTCTCAGCCTGTTGCCTCTGCTCTCTCAGTACTCTCAGAATTCTGTCGATGTTGTCCAAATAATCAGAGTACAAATATGTGAGAATTGAAGATTTCAATCCGAAATGCCTCTTGATCTGGTTTGCATACACCTGAGAATTCAATGACAAAAACCCAGATAGCAGAGTACAAATATGTGAAAAATAAATAAAGAACTTGATCTAGCTAGCAACGGGAATCTTAAATGCAATCAAAATAAATCCCAAATCGGCAACGGCGCCAAATTGATAACAGGTTTTTATGCTACCGATTAAGATAAACCCTAGTTATGCAAGTCGTTATAGGAATTAAGATGTCAATCCGAAATGGGAACAAATGATTGCTAATGTAGAATTATGCAGAAGCGATGCAAGTCAAGACAACGGGGGTAGTTTAGATGATCACGCAACTAAACTAACAATCTATTGAAACGGAAAGTAATTGCGGAAAGTAAAAGTAGAAATACACTTGCCTCGATCGAGTTGAGCAAAGAACATAACAAAGGTAGCTCGATCGAGTTGCAACAGAAGAAAAACAAAGGTAGCTCGATCGAGTAGAGCTAAAACAGAACGAAGGTAGCTCGATCGAGTTAAGGTAAAGACATAACGAAAACAAAGTAAAAACGCAAATAAGATTCAAATGGAAAACATAGACTCAGAGACATGATCTAACAATCAGAGAAAGAGTATAACTAATCAATGGTGCTTTCTAATCAACATGTAAAAATGCTTATCCCTTGGCCATGGAATCTCTTGGTCGGTTAACCCACTCCCGTGGCGTTACAAAACCGCCAATCCGGTTCAGTCTCGCTAGCTAACTGTTGTTAGAGCATGAGACACGAACCAGAGAGCATTATTTCCCGATCCATGAAATGCCCTAGAAGATACAATTTCTTAAATCTACAAATCAAAAGACATAAAACTTGAGGAAATAAAGCAGAGTTTTTGTGGCTGAAAAGCAAAAAAGGAAGAAGAGATTCGTGGATTAGGTCAGCAAGCCTTTTATAGGCAACCCACTAGGGCTTCAGTCAAAGGGAAGGCTGAAATCTCGGAACCGTAGCCGCCTTAGTCCACTCAATCGAGTCGCTTGGTCGAGGCGCCTTTTGGGCCTAGCTCAGTCGAGTCGCTTGGTCGAGTAGTCTTTTGGCCTAGCTCGGTCGAGGCGCTTGGTCAAGGTTCGTATCCTTCATAGCTCAATCGAGTTGCTTGGTCGAGTAGTCTTTTGGCCTAGCTCGATCGAGCCGACTCCCATTTCTTCCACTGCATTGACTTCGCTCCAAAGTGCTCCAAAGCACCTGCTAAGAACACCAAACATGCAAATGCATGCAATGCACTTCCTAGAACAACTAAGTATGCAAACTAATAAGAAAGTGTAAAGAAGTGCTACTAAAGATGGATGAAAGCATGCAAAAGTGGTCTAAACATAATGCTAAATGAGTATGAAATATGAATGCATCAGGCGGAGACGACAGTTCGAGTTTGAGGTGGGGAGGTCGTGGGTATCTCCAGTTGGTTTGTGGTTCTAGTTTCAGTTTGAGGTGTT
Source organism: Erythrophleum ivorense (assembly GCA_026724425.1). Taxonomy (NCBI): domain Eukaryota; kingdom Viridiplantae; phylum Streptophyta; class Magnoliopsida; order Fabales; family Fabaceae; genus Erythrophleum; species Erythrophleum ivorense. Next base: position 3,289,419 of record JAIUCV010000092.1, read on the forward strand.
TGGTGTTTGGTGGATATGTATTTTCGGTGGTGGTGCGCTATACATTATTGAGTTATATGAGATGGAGTTGCCTCATATTTTGGTTGTGTTTCGGAGGTTACAAGTATGTTGACCAGTTTTGGGTCGTGAGGTATTTCTAGTCGGATGTGTTATACGCGTTTTAGATTATTACACGGCACAAATCTAGAGACGGGTGGGTCTTTAGAAGAGACGGGTGGGTCTTTAGAGGAGATGGGTGGATCTATTGCGAGGGTCGCTACCTCAGTATAAGTGGATATTGTTGTTACTATTGTGACGGATGGATCACAATAGGGATATCGAGGGACGGGTGGATCTCTCGAGGAGACGGGTGGATCTCTTGTGTTGTTTTAGAGTTGTGGTGTTGAGTTGAGGAGTACTAATATCTGGAAACGTGTGTAACATAGGATTAGACGTGAACCTCTGAGATCGGTGGGGGATCCCTTACGTTGGCCAGTTGGGGCCGAGATTTGTGGTCGTTGGGAGACGCATTGTGTTGGGATTCGAGGACGAATCCAGTTTAGTGGAGGAGAATTGTAACATCCGTAAACCTGAAGTGCTGTTTTGGGAGTGGTGTCGGACGACAACAAGTGATCAGGTGTTGTTTGCTTGTGTTATACAAGTTATCGATTCCGGATTGGCGGTGCATGTTCATGTTTGATTGTTGTGCAGTCGATCTAGAGATTGAGTCATACTTGTGTTAACATTCGTAAAACAACTTCTGGTTAGTTGGTGTCGAGCGACACCAGGAGGGTGTCGACGACACCGATTTGTGAAATTGATTTCGGTTTAAATCAATTTTGTTCGGTTCAGGCGGCTCGGCAAGAGGTGTCGGTCGACACCGGTTATTGAGGAATTGATCGGTTCGATTCAAGTCGGCTGGTTTAGTCCAGTTTAGGCGAAGGAAACCCTATTCTCACGATAAAACACTGTGCAGCCGTGTTTTGGCACAGTTTTCGAGGCAGAACTTTTCCATAGAGAAAGAGGGCGTTTTTGTGGAGTTTTTAGAGTTTGGAGGCTCGATCTGAGGCTTTGTGGTTGCTGTTCATCTTCCTCTCCCCTTTCTAATCCTTTCAAGGTGAGTGTGTGACCGTAGGACCGTGAATCACTAGAGATTTCGTAGTATTCGGGTTTATTGTTGTGTTCTTGAGCTGTTCTTGAGTTATTAGCGTGTTTGATCTTATATGGGGGTTGAATCCCATTGATTGGATGTTTTTATGCTTGTTTCGCATTGTTTTGTCGCTGTTGGTTTCTGGGTTTCGGATGGGTGTAGAGCGACACCTTTTGGTGTCGGTCGACACCGAGGAGCTAGTGTCGAGCGATACCCTCTGGGTGTGTCGATCGACACCTAGCTGGAGGTGTCGATCGACACCTAGCTGGAGGTGTCGAGGTGTGTCGGTCGACACGAGTGCTGTTGCGCGAGTTTTGTTGTTGTTGTTTATTGTTGAAGGTTATTGTTGCTGGTTCTTGTTAATATTGTTTTTTATTGTTGCTGTTGATTGATGTATTGTCTAGTGGTTGGCGTAATTGGACTGTAGACGGAATGACCGTCTCACTGAGTATTTCTTAAATACTCATGCATCTCTTTCGTAATGTGATGCAGGTAACAGGAGTGTGTGACCGCGGAAACGAGGCTGATGTTTAGGTTGCTAACCTGGTGTTTAGGTTGCTAGAGTTTATTGATGTTTCTGAAATTATCTGTTGAACTGGTTATTCATTTGGTTATTGGTATTGAGTTAATTGTTGTTGAACAGAATTGAATATTTATTTTAAGACTTCCGCTGAGTATTGATTTAATTATAAAAAAAAAAAAAAGAACTGGTTGTTTAATAGACACTCCACAAACAAATGTAGTAATTTGTGTCTATAGCAAAAAATTACTAAATTATAGGAAAATAGTTGTTTAGAAAGATAGCACACAATATCATCCATATACTTCTAAGGTCACTTTGCTAAGAATAACCAATTTCTGAGGATATAATTGCAAAAATCAAGTTTTGCAACATATTAATGGATAAAATACTCAAAATCATATGTTAATCAGTTAAAATCAACTGTAAAACTAGAAAAATATCTTTAAGATTAGGTAATACTAACTAAAATTGAAAACATACGAAGTATAACTATTTGCAAGTTGTACGTAAAACAAACAACATCTCATAGTACTATGGCTTCACATTCTTTTCCTTCTCAGCCTTTTCTGCCTTCTCCTTCTTTTCCTTCTCAGCCATTTCGGCCCTCTGCTTCTCTACCCTTGTAGACATCCATGTTGGCTCTATTGGCTTCTTAGCCTCCTCTAGCTTCTGCTTCTTAGCCTCCTTTAGCTTCTTGTTTATTGCATCTCTCTCCCGTTCTTCAGGTGTCCTCTTCTTTGATTTTTGCTTATAGCGAGTACGCCTTGGTGGGTCAGGAAAAGCGACGCTTGATGCTTCTTCCACAATCTCCTACAAACGAATACAAATATTTGTTAAGGCCCGAAAATATGATTTTCTCATCTTCGGAAGAATAATAGTTTACCTTCTCTTTCACGGGTTCTTCCTCTATTCGAACACTATCACCACCTTTTCCTTCTTCTTTCGACACATTACCTTCAACATTGGTACCTAAACCCTATAATCCAAGAAATTGCAAATATTACAAATAATACGTCCAAGAAATTGCAAATCCAAGAAACTGCTATTACATTTTTGGTAAGAATGGGTTCGCCTTCTTTCTCTCTATTATCTTCACCATTGATGCCATCACCTTCTTCACCATTGATGGCATCACCTTCCTTTTCCTTTGATCCTTATCACCCATGTTTACTCAGTTTCAAAAAGTGTGACTTTTTCGTTCTAGAATATAAGAACAATTTGTTTGTTACCTATGATTTATCATGACAGATGTTCTCCTCATACGTCCTCATATAAGTTGATTGCCCATTCACATAAGCTTCCAACGGGACAATCCTTTCCACCAACCCATCAACCATGTCCACCAACCCTTGAACCTTGTCCTCAATTTTTGTTATACACTCATCAATCTCTTTCTTCATGCGGTCAAAGAGATCTACCAATCCAGTAGATGTAGCGTCCGCCGGGGCGTTCACCGTTGGTTCAATGGGGTTTACATCCTCGTTCGCCGCATTCGCAGGTCCTTCTCCAAACCTGGAATGCACATCTTCTTTGAACATATTTTCAAAGAATACGGTAAATTCTTGACCAAGACGATCCATCCAACTTTGTACAATGACGCAATGCTTATCATTTCTTTCTTTTCAGTGATTTCGCGCACGGGAGCTTTTTCGGCAGCGGATGGAATCAGTAAACTATAAATATCCTGCGAATAAAAACAAGGAATAAAAATTAAAAATGTTTGAACCCGTTTTACTAGTTATCCAGTTTTACCAGGTTTACATAGTTGCACTAACCTTAGTTGCACCAAGTTCGACATTTATTTGTTTAAACGGATATCATTTCATCTCGCTTGATTTGAACTTTGATCTGCACATCCTAGGACAACCTTCGTCTGCACCGGGAACAGGTTATCAAAACTTCATTTGCAATGCTGCAATTGCCCAAAAAGGTAAGTGCTACACAAGAAACATATTATTAAAGTTAGCATCATTTCAGTTATAATAAGTAGAAACAATGACTAAAACTTCAAATAAATTTTACCTACAAAGAAATATAGAAACCACCTATCGGCCATAATATTGGAGTCTTCAAACTCTCCTTAACAAACCCTCCAAAATGATTTATTGTGTGAGCGATCTGTTCAAGCATATGATCATACGAAAATCTCCCCCGAGGATATGTCATGTATAACTCAAGATCATTGACCGCTCTCAGTAAGAATGGGTCCACATAAGGAGCTTCTCTACCAGTCTTGACCAGGCCTTTAATAATGCTTGATAAAAAAAATAGGACCGCCATGTTCAACCTATCTCTACCAGCTCCCTTATCAAGTAGCTTCGCTTTCACATCTTGACATCTTATTTTTGATCCCCTTTTAAAATACTTCTTCACAAAATCCATTGTTCCCGTTGACCCTCTTGCCATAAACTCGACTGGATAGTTATGGCAGTCTAATACCAATATCAACGCATGTTCTTTTATGCTATAGCGAATGGGAACACCATTCCACAAACCAAGCTTCTTTTTCCTTTTCAGTACATGCCGTTCGGAGAACTAGCATCCACATGTCCTGAACCTTATGGTTTTTGTCCCTATCTTTATTTTCTTCTTATACTCAGTCGGTGGAAGGTACATCTTCAAAGGTTGCATTGATTCGATTTCCTCAGAGGAATCCTCCAAAACTTGATCAGTTATACCAAGTTCTACGAAGTTATACTTCTTTGTTTTCATGTAGTTTTACTAAGTTGTACCAGTACTACGAATCAAATAACAACACACACAAAATTAAGTGTAAACACTAACCCAAAGTTCACAAATATTACAAGAAATCTATAACAAGGACATCACAAAACAATTAATTGCATCAAATAATTCCCAAAGTTTATTCTTATCAAAATGAAGTGAAGATTTCACCTAATATATTTAATTGTTCGGGATACATACGCTTTTGTCTTCGTCTTCACGGTTACTGAGGGTTTGACTGCTACTTCCGTCGGAATTCTCCTCTCCTTCGTTGGAATTCTCCTCTCCTTCGTCGTTATCTTCTTCTCCTTCAGTCGGAGGGTTTTCTTCCTCCACGATTTCCGGTGGACTCACTTCTCCCTACCCGTAATTAGGGATTTTAGATCGAAGACCCATCTTCTTTAGTTTTACTAGTTTTTATGTTAAACATGAAGAACTATAACGCCCCGACCGCCCATCCTGATGAGTCACCAACGCCTTCTCTCGGCCCGTGGGCCCCACCCTTGTCTGACGGTCGGTTTGTTATTTTTGAGAGGCTCTACCGACTTGTTTACTGTCCCTGCAATTAACACCCGACCTTTTCCTTTGTTTTTTCCTCACTTACACGGTTCCGTAGACCACTTCCCGGACGGTAACCCATACTTCCACTACTCCAGCCCAAGCACGCTTAACTCTGGAATTACTTATGGGCCTTTGACCGAAAAGGTAAGTGCACTTTGTTGACATAGGTAGCTAAATCAATTCTCTTAAGCCTCTCAACAAACCGGGATGTTACAATTCACCCCCACTCACTGAGCGCAACGTCCTCGTTGCGCACCTGGATCGTCACCCCCTGACGGTGTGAGTCAAGGCCACTCCACTTGACTCCACACTCACCTCTGGGTTTGGCTCTGAGCCCAAATTATAACGCCCCGACCGCCCATCCCGGTGAATCACCCACACCCTCTCTTGGCCCGTGGGCCCCACCCTTGTCCGACGGTCGGTTTGTTATTTTTGAGAGGCTCTACCGACTTGTTTACTATCCCTACAATCAACACCCGACCTTTCTCCTTGTTTTGGCCTCACTTACACGGTTCCGCTGACCACTTCCCGAAAGGTCACCTATCCTTCCACCTATCCTTCCACTACTCCAGCCCAAGCACGCTTAACTCTGAAGTTACTTATGGGCCTTTGACCGAAAAGGTAAGTGCACTTTGTTGACATAGGTAGCCAAATCAATTATCTTAAGCCTCTCCACAAACCGGGATGTTACAATTCACCCCCACTCACTGAGCGCAACGTCCTCGTTGCGCACCTAGATCGTCACCCCCTGACGGTGTGAGTCAAGGCCACTCCACTTGACTCGACACTCACGTATGGGTTCGGCTCTGATACCAAAATGAAACAACCAAGCTTATTTATTTTTTTTTTTTAAACAATTCTAGCGGAAGTCTTAAAACATTAAATAAATAGTAAAGCAATTCAACAATGTTCAGCAGAAGCAAACAAATTGATTAAATAAATCTAACAACTTAAGCAATTCAATAAACATAAAAGTCCTATCATCCCCTTCTTTGGCCTTGATTCCGCGATCACACTTTACTTTTACCTGCATCACAGGAAAGGAGATGCGTAAGTATTATCATAAATACTTAGTGAGAACGATCACTCTGCCCACGGACCAATTACGCAATTTCTGGACAATCAAAGTCTTTTAAATAATTTCCACCATTATTAAATATTTTTCACACTTTAAATATTTCCAATTAATTAATAAATAATTCTCATAATTAAATAATAATCTTAATTAATTATCAAACTGACAATAATTAATTAAATCAAGCCAATTAACCATTTAAATGAATTAAATCCATTAAACCGGATTAAACCATTTAATTTTAATTTCCATTCAATTAAACCGGTACACGCCGTATGAACCAATCTCTGGTGTCGACCGACACCCGCTTGGTGTCGTTCGACACCCTTGACCTTGGTGTTGCTCGACACCCGGTTCTCTGGGTGAAACCGAACGCGATGAAACAACCTCACCAACACAGAATCATCACAGTTAACAATCCACACACGATTAAACTCAACAATCATCACATAAACATCACGAAAAACAACAGAAACTCATCAATACATCCATCTAACAACCAAGATCCAGAAATCCCAAGCCCACAGTCACGCACTCACCTTGATTTTGGATTGAAAGGGAGAACAAGGAGATGAACAACAAGAATCAGCAAGGAGATGAACAACAAGAATCAGCAACAACCGCCACAGAAACTCCAGAAACTCTCCAAAAACGCTCAAGAGATTCACTTTTCTTCTCTGCCTCGAAATCCTCGAAAAACGAGCCACCCATCTGTTTATTTCCCATTTAAACGCGACACTAGGGTTTTCCGACCCGAACCGACCCAAATCCAGCGACTTAAATCAAACCGGAAATTTGATTTCGGACCGGTGTCGATCGACACCCACCCTGGTGTCGCTCGACACCCCAGGAAAAACACACTTCTTTGGTTTACGGATGTTACAACTCTCCCCCACTAAACTGGATTCGACCTCGAATCCCAACACAATACACGTCTCGCAAGACCAAAACCCGACCTCGCAAGGCCACAACACCGGAGGTCCTCACCTGATCCCCGAGACTCACACTCAATCTTATGTATACGCACGTTCCAAGACATTTTTCTCTTAACTCATTATCCACAACACTTATATTGGGGCCACGGATTCCAAATAAGTCTCACCAAACCACTTGTATTTGGGCCACGGCCTCCCAACCAAGTCTGCAACTACCCAAACTGGGGCCACGGCCTCCCAGATGGGCCTGCCATCGCCTATACCGAAGCCACGACACTCGGATAAGCTACTCACACTGAAGCCACGACACTCAGGTAAGTCTACCAGAGAACTAACGTCTCCAAAAATGTAATGAGTTATTCAGGACCGCAGCCCTTAGAGAAACATTCTTAAACGCCTATAACAAAAAGATTGAAACCGTCTCACGACCCAACTGGTCAACATGTGTAACATACAAGACAACATTTAATAACAAAGATAATGAGGAAAACTCCATCTCATAAATCTCAAAAATGTATGTCTTTACAACGTAAACCTAAACAGCAACAACAACAAAGCTCGAAAGCTAAACCAAAACAAAGCCACAAAGACAAAAGAAGCTCACTCCACGACCTGCTTGTCGAACCACTTCCTGAACTTCAAATTCATCTTTGCCTCTGGCTCCGAAGTCTCCTCCTCTATACCGCCACAAGTCCACAAAACTCTCAGCAACGGTATCCTCTTGTTCCGCAGAACCTTGACTCTCCTCTCAAGAATCCTCACAGGCACTGCCAGAGATTCTGCAGGTGATGAACCCCGAGCGGAATGCCAATCTCATAGCTCAAGACGATCAACCCAACCAGATGCCGCATGCCTCGCGGCAGAAGTTGACCAAGTGCGAGCCCGTATTTCCCTAGGAAATGAAGAATCAGGCTCGGGATGGGAAACCACAGGAAAGTCTGGTAAAAATAGCTCTCGTATAACGTCAAGCATCCAGGCGGTGGATCATCAGCTCTCTGATGGTTCGCTGGTAGGAAAAACTCAACTTCTTCAGATATATTGAAGCAACGACGGAGTGATTCCAAAGATGTCTCGGTACAAAGCGTTGCACCAGGAGGGTTCCGAACTGACTTTTTCGAAGAACCCCTAGGGGCTCGCATCAATTTAGCTCGCCTCTTTGTTCCCCGGGACGAACCGGCTCCAAATTGTGGCCGACTCGATACCTGAGCGAAAGGAGGTGCAAACGGTCTGAGAATATCGCCGATCGCCCCATCATCAAACGCCTGCTCGATTTTGATCGCCTCCGCATCGTATATCGGATCTAGCGAAAGTAGGGCGCGACCCGATCGATCATGTGAGAGTCGACGCTCTCCCATAGCCCCTTCATCAACATCGGTTGGCTCGCGTGCCTCGTTTGAACCATCACGCTGAGCAACCGGGGGCTCGCTCGACAGTCGATCGATCTCAGCATCCCCCGTAGACCGAACCGACTGACTTTTGACTCTTGGTTGCGAGCCGCTAGAAGTATCTGATGTATCGGAAAACCAACACCGACCCGAAGTCCCGGAATCGTTGGAATTGTATGAACGATCCTCGGAGTGATCTGGCCCAATGGAAGAGATACGACTGCCTGAAGACATTTGGCTCGGAAGGAGATGGATCGGAAAGTTTGAAGATACGCCGGAGGTATGTCTTATCACGGTGGCGCGAACGAAGAACACGAAGAACTTTTAAAAAAAGGGAGGAGAGAAAGAAAGAACTACCTTTTGCTCGGTCGAGGAGAGAGAGGCAGAATGAGAAAAATGAGCCCCGGGCCTCGTATTTATAGAAGTTTTGGCGCGTGGGCGCGTCGGTTCGGGGAGATGAAACGGCGCGATCTAATCCACGCGCTGGCTCGGGAAGACGAAACGGCATGACCTAATTCCCGCCTAAACTTTAGGGCTTCCATTGAGAATTAGTGGGCCCGGAAACATTTCGGATTCTAAGCCCATATATCGATAAAGCAACTCGACATCGTTTTATCAGAAGCAAAGAGCGAGGCGATTCTCAGCGAGCCAAATATCTCGCGTCAAATATCGAGCGAGGCAACATTTGGCGAGCCGTCTCCATAGAAGAATCAAATGACAATGCCTTCTCACTTTCAACTTTTAGCTCGTCACTCTTACCCCTAAGACTAACGAGCTGGGGGCTAACTGTTGGGGTCGGATTCCACCCCGAGACATCGTCATTTGGATTGGGCAAATGAAGGAAAACCGAGCCGAACCGCACCGAACACGACCGAACCGGGCCAAACCGGGTGCCGACCCGAAGGTCAGCCGAAAACCTCTCGATGGGCCGAACCAACGTCCGACTAAGCGATTCGAGCCGAGGCCCATCAAAGACTTTCCTTAAACTGAAGTCGGCGCGAGCCAAAAAGGAAAGTTTACATTTATTCTGAAGTCGGCGCGAGCCAAAAAGGAAAGTTTACATTTTCGGGTAAAGTCAGTTGTAAAAGTCGGTTCCTATTCTCTTATAAATAGGAGCCGATAGTCATTATTGGGGACATCGATACACACATAGAAAAAGGCATACGCCACATATATTGTAGCTCGCATAACAGCTAATCAAAGTAACCATCATTTGGATCGACTCTTGTGTTTACTTACGAAATTCTCGGCTCTCCCTAAAAACATTAAGAATACCGTAGTGCAGTTTCGGCTCGCACAGTGATCTTCTCATCCAGGTGGCTATCCATCTCCTTTGTATTGAGGTTCAAGTCTTGGATCGCCTTGGTGTTGTCTCCGACGGTTGCGGCTTGTTTCTTTAGCTCATCCTCCACTTCAATACACCTTGATTCGACTCTCTCTACTTGGTCAGAGAGGTTTCCGAACCTCCTATCAAGGTCATACCTTAGAAATTCTAACCTTGTCTCTAGACTTTGGTTAGACTTTCTTTGGATTTCCATGAAGTCTTCTATCATGGCTTTGAGATTGTCATCTCTCCGCCTATTAAGCGCGTGCTCTTGGTATGTGGGAGGGTTGGGGCGTGGACGGTAATGATGATGAGGTGGTTGGTGAGGTCGGCCTTGATAAACCGGTGATCGGTTTTGATGATAGTGATGATGTTCTTCTCGGCTAGTCTCGGCAAAGAGTGGATGGCGAAAATTTGGTGGGATCGGCATTGGGATGAAGTCTCCGGCCGGATTTGGATCATGTGGCTGCCTTTGGACTTCATGGGGAAGCGGTTTTCTTCCTTTAAAGTGGTTACTCATGCTCGAGTAGTGGCTCATCCTTAAAGTACCTAAGAAACACAAGAAAACAAAAGTTAGAAGGTTAGTAAACATGAAACAAAAGATCTAGTCTTAACTTTTAATCTCATAAACGTGTAAGTGCAATGCATTCCCCGGTAACGGCGCCAAAAACTTGATGCATGCATGGGTGTGGGATGTATGCAAGTAATAAAAACCCTAAGCAAAACATGGTTGCAAGTGCACAACATGTTGTTGTAGTACTTAGGGGTCGATCCACAAGAGAATGCGAATTGCACACTACACATTTGTAAAGATTTGGTTAAGCTAAATCATCAATATGCAAGGTTTTGTGTTTTTTTTTTGTAAAGGAAAAAATTAAATAACAATGCAAACTATACAAACAACATTATTGAACAAAAGACAATCCGCAAAAGACATAAGACAAGTCGATTGAAAAGTTTGTTAAATCCGATTTCTATGAACTCAAAACACTAAGATGTGGTCATCCCACTTTCGTGGCTCCGACCACCTATGTCTCTTAAACAAATGGGCTCAGTGATATATCCATATTTTGCATGATTTTACTTAGTATTTATTTATGTTTTCAAGTGTTTTCAATAAGGTTTTATGCCTTTAGAGGTAGTTTTCTTGTATTTGTTGGTTTTGGAGTCTTAACAGGTTAAAACATCAAAAAGGATTCAAAAGGGAGCAAAAGAGCCTCAAACCATGATCCATGCAATTTTCCAAGTCAAGAACATCAATATAACTCCATTTGTCCGATTCTCGTATTCGGACTGAACCGGAGCATCCGAAAGATGGCCGGGGTGGAAGGTCTTTCCGCCGTCCAAAAATCATGATCTTGGTCTTGATGGATAGATATTGGAGTTAGGCATCACGGCGAAGTGGATTCAAGCCATTTGGATCAACCATCAGGGAGAAAATCGTTTTCTCCCAAGACGTGCCGCCAGGCGAGGAAATGAAGCCCATGGAGACTTGGTGCCACAAACAGCCCGGGATTCCGCGGCATGGACCCTGTCTCGACTTAACACAAGCCCAGCTTGCTTTTGTTGGTTAACCGGAAATTTTCCTTTTTTCAGCCCTTCACAAACCTAGCGACTTCCCAACCTATATATACACGTTTTTAGCCTCAGAAAAGGGGGGAGCTGCGTGTGCGCCGTCAGAGACAGAGAGAGAGTCATCCTGGAGAGCTGAAGGGAGCAGAGAGAAGAGGCGCTTCTCAGGATCTAAGGCACACACACACACACACACAAATCCTTAAACTCTTTTCATCTTTTCCTTTTCTTTTCTTTTGTATTGAACCCGAAAGTTTCAAGGGAGAGATTCAACTTTGTTCTTCAATAGAGAAGATTTGTTCATCCCTTATCTCTTTTAATACTCACATAATGCTTTCATACATCTCTTGCTTGTTTGTTTGCATCATGGCTGAGTAGTTTTATTGTTGGGTTTAAGAGTTTTTCAAGGGAATTCATGGATTGGTCATCTCTAGGTTGTTAGACTCGGTTTTATCATTAGTTGTTCTTCATCCAAGTTTGTGCTTACTGCTTATAGCTGGATTGACCATCTATGCTACTGCTCTTAGGTTGATTTACATTCTGACCGTTTGTTATATCTCTTGAACCATCTTGGGTGAGCAAGGCATAGTAAGCTACGGGAGTAGAATTACAAAGCCTTGTGAACAATTTCGAATTTGGACTTTATATGCTTGTTTAATCACTTGATTACCTATGGGAGTAGAGTAATCTTAGGTTGTCTAGATATATTAATTGACATTGCGGGAGTAAGTTGATTATACATTCATAATTCGAGTTCTAGAACATATCTATTGATCATCTTGTTTAACTATCCAAATAAACCAATCCATGATGACCCACGAATTCTCTTATGCCCAATGCTTTTCCTTATTGTTTGCATTTATATTTCAATCATTGCTTTTGTTTTCTTTTGTTTTGAAGTTCACAACATCTACAACAAACTCATATTCTTGTTCTAGCTTTTATTTCAATGTCTACAAGTTTGAAGTGAACTAACATCTCCTTGTGGTTCGACCCCGAACTATACTACTCTCTTGTTGTGCACTTGCAATTGTGTAGGTTGGGTTAATTATTACTTGAAGCAAACCCAGCCGCATCAAGTTTTTGGCGCCGTTGCCGGGGAGATCGTTCCATTTCCTTCAAGTTTTTTGATTGAATTCTAGTCTAGTTCTTATTTTTTGCAATTTGCTTTTCTGTTTTTCAAAAAAAATTCAAAAAAAATCATAAACATTTACTGATATCTCTATATTTGTGTGTTTCAAGGTACCTTGAGTAAGAGATAGGAGATCTTGAAGAAGAATTCACAAGACATAGAAGATGGATCCTCAAAACCGCCCAGTCGGAGAGTTTGATTCACTAGACATCTTCTTCACAAAACGCCAACCTATATGCCCTTTACCACCTACAGGAGAGTTTAAGATAAGCTTTAAACTCATTGCTTTGGTGAAGCAGCATCAGTTTCGTGGCCTAGATGAAGAGCAGCCCATAGACCATGTCGAAAGGTTTGAAGAAATTTGTAGTACAAGGAGATCCGATGGAGCTTCCGAGAACTATTTTAAGTGTACTCTATTCTCATTCTCTTTGGTTGAGAAAGCCTACAAATGGATGAAGTCTCTTCCAGCAGGATCAATCACTACTTGGGATGAGTATAAGGGAGCTTTCTTGAAGCACTTTTATCCAAAAGAGAGATTGGAGCGGATGAGAAGAAGAATTTCAGAATTTCGTCATGAGGCACATTAATCATTCTTTGATGTTGTTTCACGGTTCAAGGAGTACAAGAGAGAGTGCCCTCACCATGGTTTTACAGAGATTGCTTTGCTAAACTTCTTCTATCAAGGAGTTGATGAGAAATTCAAGATGGCGCTTAACATAGCAAGTCAAGGAGACTTCATGACGAATACTATTTCTCAAGCCAGCATTCTCATTGATAACTTGGCGGCAAGCAGCAAAAATTCACGCCAAGACTATGTGCAAAACATGGAAGAGATCAAACAAAAATCTGATTCTTCGGAAATTCTCGAGCATAAGTCAATGGTTGCTCAACTTCTCAAAAACCAATCAAGAGAAGTTGATCTTTGTGAGAACGTGGGAGCTTCTAAGAGTAAGGAAGATAAAGAGTTTATTGATGATAGCTCTCTTAAGAGGCAAGAAGAAATCAGCTACATTGGCGAGTTTGGAAGCAACCATCAAAACCGAAACAACAATGGTTTTAGGCTTGGAAACTCTCAGCCAAGTACTGAAGATCCTCTTCTAGACCAAGATGATGTGGCCTTGACACCTAAAGAGAGAAAATTTGAAGCTATGATCCATCAGCTCATGGAGAATCAACAGCAATTCATTGAAGGAATGAAGCAAAACGCCAAAGATAACAAAAATCTTGCCTTCAAGATGGATATCATGTATGATCATCTTAGCAGGGGTGACCAGGAGCTGTATGGGAAGTTTATCAACCTCTCTAATCATGTTAAGAAGGTAGAAGTGCAAGTCTCTCAAATTGCGGAAGGATCCAAGAGAGAAGCCAATGTTCTTCCGGGAAAAGTGGAGGAAAATCCTAGGTTTTGCAAAGTGATAACAACTGAGAACAAGGCCGTGGTTTCACCAACCCCCACTGATCAATCAACCTTCAAGTACCATGTGACAAGGCGTGAAGATGATGAGCCTATTTCAAAAGCACCACATCAAAGGAAGCTTAAAAAGATAGAAGATCAAGTGAAGTTCATCTTCCCTTGCACAATTAATGGTATTGATTTTATAGACTCTTTGTGTGATACAGGATCTACAGTGAATCTCATGTCTAAAACCATATCAAAGAAGCTGGGGATTGTAGAGATGGAGCCTCCAGGAAAGATGCTCAAGTTCGCAGATGCTTCTAGCACAACTCCATATGGGTTTGTGCGTAATTTGGAGATGCAAGTGGGAGGATGTCTTGTCCCCCTTGACTTTCACATTATAGAGATGCAAGATGAGCACTCAATGCCACTGGTTCTTGGGACTCCTTTTCTCAAAACCGTGGGAGCAATATTTGATTTTCGCAAGGGACAAGTCTCTTTCTCCGAAATCAAGAAGAAAGTCTTCTATCATGCAGTTTCTACTGAAGCCTCTTGCTGCACAACCGTCTACAATGAAGAGAGAGCAAGTTTAGACCTTGTAGATGACATTAAAAGGTCCCAAGACGTCCCTCAAGAAGCTCTCTACATTAGATCTTATGATGTTTCCAAGCTGACACAAGATGAGTGTCAAATCATTTCAAGTGACAGTAGTTCAAGTTTGACTACTCACTATCATCATGGAATTCATACATGGGATGTTTTCAAGCTTGAGGCACGACCTAGTGCACCACCAATACGAGCACCATCTGAATCTCCTTGGTATAGACACATTGCCAACTACCTTGCTGCTGAGATTCCACCACCTCAATTCTTTGGCTACAAGAAAAAGAAGTTCTTGCGCGATGTTAAAAGGTACTTCTGGGATGATCCTTATCTTTTTAAACATTTTTCTGATGGTGTGCTTAGAAGATGCATTCCAGAAGACGAGATTCCAGGAGTTCTCTTTGCTTGTCATGGTTCCGACTATGCAGGACACTTTGCTACTAACAAGACCATTGCTAAGATATGGCAAGCTGGGTTTTGGTGGCCTACCATGTTTAAGGACACCCATACCTTCATATCTAAGTGTGATGCATGCCAAAGACAAGGGAACATCAGCAAAAGGAATGAGATGCCACAAAACTTCATCCAAGGAGTCAAAGTTTTTGATGTTTGGGGAATCGACTTCATGGGTCCTTTTCCTTCTTCTTATGGAAACAAGTACATCCTTGTTGCTGTGGATTATGTTTCTAAGTGGGTAGAAGCCATAGCCAGCCCTACAAACGACTCCAAGGTGGTGATAAAGCTATTCAAGTCAATCATTTTTCCAAGATTTGGTATCCCGCGAGTTGTGATTAGTGATGGAGGATCTCATTTCATCAACAAGATCTTTGAAAATCTTCTGAAGAAAAATGGAGTGAGGCACAAGGTTGCTACCCCTTATCATCCTCAAACAAGTGGACAAGTAGAGATTTCAAACAGAGAAATCAAGAGGATCCTAGAGAAGACAGTGGGAATGACAAAAAAGGATTGGTCTGTAAAGCTTGATGATGCTCTTTGGGCATATAGAACCGCATTCAAGACCCCACTTGGAACAACTCCTTTTCACCTTGTCTATGGAAAAGCTTGTTATCTTCCTGTTGAGATTGAGTATAAGGCAGAATGGGCAGTAAGGAAGCTGAACTACGACATCAAGACAGCAAAGGAGAGGCGCTTGATTCAGTTGAATGAGTTGGATGAAATTCGCCATAATGCCTATGAGAAT
Source organism: Erythrophleum ivorense (assembly GCA_026724425.1). Classification (NCBI taxonomy): domain Eukaryota; kingdom Viridiplantae; phylum Streptophyta; class Magnoliopsida; order Fabales; family Fabaceae; genus Erythrophleum; species Erythrophleum ivorense. The sequence goes on from JAIUCV010000092.1 coordinate 3,304,979, forward strand.
TATAGGATCTACAAGGAGCGAACAAAAGCATATCATGACAAGAAGATAGTCCCCAAGACGTTCTCTCCCAATGACCAGGTTCTCCTTTTCAACTCACACCTGAAACTCTTTCCCGGAAAGCTTAGGTCGCGATGGTCTGGACCATTTAGGATCAAAGAAGTTAAACCATATGGTTCTGTTGTGCTATGGAACCGGAATGGTGGTGATTTCACTGTCAATGGACAAAGACTTAAGCCATATCTTGCAGACATTGAGAAAGATGAGAGAGAAACCATTCTTTTAGTCGATGCACCTCAAGCCTAAGGAAGAAAGGAGTCAAGCTAAATGACTTAAAACAAAGAGCTTTGTGGGAGGCAACCCACACGGTATTTCTTTTTCATTTTCAGTTTTCACATCATTTTTGCATGCATAACAATTTTTTTTTTAGGATGAAGACCAAACAAAGACCAAACAAGAACATGTCCCACCCATTCATCCCACCCTTGTCAAAAACGACACCAAGAGGGCGGGTACGACCTGGGAATACTAAAGGAGAGAACAAGAATCACATCGGTCAAAGAAAATCACAAAACGGTCGAATAAATTTCAAGATATCCCATCCGGCGTGATTCTCTCGGCCAAACGGGTGCAACAGAGGACCAACATCAACCATCTCCCAAACCACGTGACCGATGTCCACCAAACTTCACAGGCGGCTAAACAACACCATGTTGGTTGGAAAATCCAAAAGATAGGACGGAGGAATGTGAACGGATCACGAGGTAAGCAAAGATGCCACATCCGGACGATGGCGGGCAACCAAAGGCCGACAAAAACCAAATCATGGCATAGGTACGGCCACCAGCTGGAAATGGATTCTTGGAGCTTCAATATCATTATTCCACAAAGAACATCAAGGAACGAACGAGCCAAACACAAAGAAGTCAAGAAACTCTTCCCGGAGCCGAATTGACCACTTTGTGAAGGAACTCACAATCCGCCCGTTCGTTTGGCGCCAAACTTCACCAGTGCCCATAAAATATGAGGTTGGTCGATGGAATTTCAAGATAGGTCAGAGAATTCTTCATCATTCGAGCTGTGGTCCATTGCACTATCATCCGGTCGACCGAATGGACCACCAAATGACGAATCTCCCAAACCGCTCGTTCGTTTGACCTCAAACTTCTTCAGGAGCTCTAAAACATCAACTTGGACGGTAAAATTTCAATATGGTACATGCAATTCTTAACGGTTTGTTCTGTGGTTCATAGCACTCATTTCGGGTCGACCAAATGAGCCATACTCGACCAAAATGCAAACCGAGGAGAATCAGGCCTGGAAATTCAAAATTCACCGACCAATCATGCCTATAGAGGAGCCCCAGTCAGTTATCTGACCCTGATCTTCATCACAACTGGTCAACACTTGGTAACATCATCCTAACTTTTCCCTTTTCCATTTTATTCCATCTTTACCTCTCTTAATCTGATTTTTCTTACACCGTGACGGTGCAAGTTAAGTCTGGGGGTATTATACTAATAAGTTTGTTCATTTTGGCATTTCATCTTCCATCATTTTTCTTTTCATCGAGTCGTTTTTATTGAGTCAAAACTTTTGTCGAGAATTATGACTTTATCTTGGACCTAACCATTGTTGTGCCCGTGTTTTAAGTGACTATTGATCAGTTATTGGCAGTTTACTTCATCACATGTGCACCATGAGTGGATTGATCTACCAAAAATGTCCACATCTCCAAGGGCTTCAGAAGGATACATCTTTGACTCCGCACCTTAATGAACTTAACCTTCTCGGCTAGGGGCTTGATTTTACAAAGGGCACGACTCCTCATCCTCACCAAATAGTGAAAGTCTATGTGAGTTTGGTTTCCCCTCTCTCTCCCCTTCAAATTTAAGAAAAAGCACCAAGTTCGAAGTAACCGGGGATTAGGTGGCAACCACCATCAATACTCGCGTCTATGGAAGACCTTTTGATCCAAGTAACCAGGGATTAGGTGGCTACAACCATCAGTACTCGCGTCTATGGAAGATGATATCATCATATTTTGCATGTTTTCACTAAGTATTTATTGGTGTTTTCAAATGTTTTCAATAAGGTTCTATGCCTTTAGAGGTAGTTTTCTTGTATTTGTTGGTTTTGGAGTCTTAACAGGTTAAACCATCAAAAAGGATTCAAAAAGGAGCAAAAGAGCCTCAAACCATGATCCATGCAAGTTTCCAAGTCAAGAGCATCAATATAACTCCATTTGTCCGATTCTCGCATTTGGACAGAACCGGAGCATCCTAACGATAACCGCGGCAAGGGGTCTTCCCGACGTCCAAAAATCATGATCTTGGTCGTGCTGGATAGATATTTGAGTCATGCATCACGACGAAGTGGATTCAAGTCATTTAGATCAACCATCACGAAGATACTCTTTTTCTCCCAAGACGTGTCCGCCAGGCGAGGAAACGAAGCCCATGGAGACTTGGCGCCACCAAATGGCCCGGGATGCAGCGGCATGGACCTTGTCTCGACTTAGCACAAGCCCAGCTTTCTTTTGGTGGTTTACTTGTCCTAAACCCGGTCTGATCACGTCGCAAATCATCAATGCCGGTTAACCGGAAAGTTTCCATTTTCGACACTTAACAAACCTAGCGACTTCTACCCTATAAATACGAGTTTTTAGCCTCAGAAAAAAGGAAAGAGCAGCTGCGCCGTCAAGAGAAGGAGAGAAAGCCATCCTGGAAGCAGAGAGAAGAGGTTCCTCTCAAGATCGAAGGCGTACACACTCTTGCACTCAAGACATCCTTACACTTGTTCTTTTCTCTTTTCTCTTGTATTGAATCCGAGAGATTATTGTGGAGAGGCCGACTTATTCTTAAATATAGAGAAGTTTTCTTCACCCTTTACCTCTTTTTCATTACTTATAATGTCCATACTCATCGTGTTTTGTGTTAACCGCGCCATGATTGAGTAGTCTACCCGCTAGGTTAAGGGCTAAGCCGAAAGGCTCATGAATTTGTTAACTTAATCTTTTGAGTTGGGATAATTTATTTGGTTTCATCACCTTTACTTGAGCATAATGCCGCTTGCTTTTCTGATCTACTAGCATCGGATCTTGGGTTAATATACTCTCCAAAAGCTTGCTATATTACCGGACTTAGTATTTGGTGAGCGATGAATCACAACCACCGAAAGATGAGTTGTGAATCATTGTGAACAATCATAACTTGAACACCTTTAATGCATGTTTTCAACTTGTAATAACCATCGAAAGTTGAGTCTATTAGGTTGATTTAACATAGTAGTTTGATCCACGAAAGTGGGATAACTATACCTTTGTGTTATGAGTTCATGAACGGTTTCTATCATATCCCTTCCATTCGATTAACTTGTTAATGATTCATGATGCCTTGAGGTTAGCCCAATGCCTAGTATCTCCACTTATTGATTTCCATTCTCTCTACTTGTTTGCTATTTTCATTCTAGTTAAAATCCGAACCAAACACCATTTTGTTTTAGCTTGATTCAACCTCCTTACAATTTGTAGTACAACCGATAGGTCCTTGTGGATTCGATACCATCTATACTTACCTCGTTGCTGTGCACTTGCAGGTAGCTCTAGTGGGTAAAACATGAAGCAATCCCACGCTCACATCAAGTTTTTGGCGCCGTTACCGGGGACCTTCTTGTCTACAAGTTTGGACTAGAATCTAGACTAAAACGTTTTTCCTTTGTTTTGTCACTTAACATTTTTCTTTAGTTTGTTTTCAAGCTCTTGTAGGTACGACTTGAGCTGAGCTATGGATCAGGAAGCACATGATCAAGGGCCGCCGCTTGGTGTTTTTCTTGGAGCAAATCGCATTGATGACCGCCCTTTGATTGGAGTTCAAAACCGTTTACCGCAAAACGGCAATGAACCAGAGCTCGACATTTACGGGCCGGCGCATCAACCACCCCAAGACGACCACCGAGAGGGGCCAAATCAAGAGTACATTGGAGATAGTGACTCCAGACCAGAGCTTCTACAAAGCCGTAGCCCCATCCGGATGCAAGACGGCCAACGTTATGAGATTAAGCCGCGGGTTATCGCATTGGCGAAGCAAAGTCAATACCATGGACTTCTTGAGGAGGATCCTTTGGATCATGTTGATTCTTTTGAGGAGTTGTGCAGCACTACAAGCGCCAATGGAGTTCCAGTAGACTACCTGAGGTGCTGGCTCTTTGCTTTCACTTTGGCGGGCAAAGCGCTTAGATGGCTAAAATCTTTGCCGTCTCGCTCAATCAACACATGGATGGAGTTCAAGAAGGCTTTTCTAGGGCAATTCTACACCAAACAAAGGGCAACCTTGATGAGGAGCAAAATCTCAGGCTTCCAGCAAGGTCCTATAGAGCCATACCATGAAGCTCTAGAGCGTTTCAAAGAATACATAAGAGATTGCCCACAACACGGCTTTTCGGATGTCAATCTATGGAACACCTTCTATGATGGGATTAGGCGAGAGTACAAGCTATGCCTTGACATAGCTAGCAATGGGGACTTCATGAGCAAGACCATTGAAGAGGCTAAGATATTAATAGACAACTTGGCGGCCAGTGATAGCAAGAACCAGCCGAGCTATGAGGAAACCATTAAGGCGATCAACACAAGACCGGAGCAAACCGAGTTCAAGGAGATCAAATCCATGATCTCTAAACTTTTGGAGAGGCAACCGAGGCAATGCCAAGTCTTTGAAGACAACCAAACCTTGGATGAGGAGATGGACCGGGAGATCTTTGGCAATCTTCAAAGAGACGTGAACTTCATCAGCAAACATGAACCCGGAGAAAGAAGTCTTATGCCGTTTCTCAACACTGAAGACCGTTACTATGGTGAAAAGAATTCTTCTAGCTACCCTCTTCAGCACTCCAATCATCAGCTCATGCACATCCCTAAGGTGACCTTACCTAACCCGAGGCACCAGCCGATGCATAGAGACGATCAAGAAGGTGATCTTAAATCTTATATCTACGAGTTCATGCATGAGCAAAGGCAAGCCAACAAAGAGATTCATGAGAAGATACACCACATGTACTATGACCTGAATAGTAAGTTTGATTCTCTTGAATCCCACATGAAGCGGCTTGATCTCCAAATAGCCCACATCGCCGATTCAATCAAAAGGCCAATCGGAGTCCTTCCCGGCCAACCCGAGGTAAATCCAAGAAAGGAGCACATTGCCGCCATCACTTTTAGGAGTGGGACGCAACTAGATGAGGTGCAAATGCCGGAGGGAGCTGAGAAGGAGTCGACCCAGCATACAATCGTGATAGATGAGAATGAACCGGAAGTTAACAATGCGGCCAATGGAGAATTAGAAGAAGAAATCATCCCACCGTTGATATCTCGAGTGTACAAGCCCAAAGCACCCTTCCCTAGGGTTGTGAAGAAGCCTAAGAAGGAAAAGGAGCAAGCAAAGCTAAGAGATCTTGTGAGCCAGCTAAGTGTTAGGCTACCATTTGTTGACGCTTGCATGATCATACCGTCTTTGAAAAAGTACATGAAGAGTATCTTGACAAGCAACCTAAGCTTGGAAGAAGGTGTGATGCTGATAACTCAAGAATGCAGTGATGTGCTTCAAAACCAAACAACGGAGAAGCTTGATGATCCGGGCAGCTTTGTGCTATCTTGTCAAATCGGAGGTACAACTTTCAAGCGATGCCTTTGTGACTTGGGCTCTAGCGTGAATTTAATGCCTTACACGGTGGCCAGACGTCTTGGGATAACTAATTTCAGGCCAACAAAGATTCAACTAGTCTTTGCGGATCGATCGGTTAGAAGACCGGTTGGAATTGTAACCGATGTTCAAGTCATGATCGGTAAATGTTCCATACCGGCTGATTTTGTGGTGTTAGAGCTTGATCAAGAGCCTAAGGACCCCTTGATCCTTGGGCGACCATTCTTAGCCACCGCCGGTGCCATAATTGACGTCAAGGAGGAAAGATCGACTTGCATTTGGGAGACCTCATGATGAAATTTCAAGTGGACAAGTCACTCGGCAAGCCGACAATAGACGGGCATTCGTTTTTGGTGGATAACATGAGCGAGGTTTCTGAAGGTATCTATCAAGAGCTCATTATGAATGACCCATTAGAGATGGCGTTAACCGGGGGTGAAAGAGATGACGACCATTTGAATGAAGAAGCACACCGGCTGACCAGGATTCTAAATGGCGCTGCCACTTATGACAAACTAGTAGCATACATCGGCTTGGGGGAGGATGTAAAGAAGCCGGGAGCAACTAAGAACCTCACCAAAGCTTCGAATGATCCTTGGAGCGAGCATAGAGCACCCAAGGTCGAGCTTAAAGAGCTTCCAGTTGGACTAAGGTATGCGTTTGTTGGACCTAATAATACATATCCGGTCATTATCAATTCAAACCTAACCAATGTGGAGACGGCTCTATTGCTTTGTGAGTTGAGAAAACACCATAAAGCCCTTGGGTATACCCTTGAGGATATCACGGGCATCTCTCCGGACCTATGTATGCACAGGATACACCTTGAGGACGAGTCAACATCGTCCATTGAGCACCAAAGGAGGTTAAACCCGAACTTAAAAGATGTTGTGAAAAAAGAGATAATGAAACTTTTGGAAGCGGGGATCATATATCCAATCTCGGATAGTACTTGGGTAAGTCCGGTGCATGTGGTCCCTAAAAAGGGAGGAGTCACGGTGGTGAAGAACGAGAATGAGGAGCTGATCCCCACTAGAACAATCACCGGCCACCGAATGTGCATCGACTACCGCAAGCTCAATACCGCGACCCAGAAGGATCATTTCCCTTTACCATTTATAGACCAAATGCTAGAAAGGCTTGCTAACCACCCTTACTATTGTTTTCTAGATGGCTATTCAGGTTTCTTCCAAATACCAATCCATCCGGATGACCAAGAGAAAACAACATTTACATGTCCTTATGGCACATTCGCTTACCGGCGAATGCCTTTTGGGTTTTGCAATGCCCCGGCCACATTCCAAAGATGCATGATGTCTATCTTCACCGACTATATAGAGGACATAATGGAGGTATTCATGGATGACTTTTCAGTTTATGGCTCATCCTTTGATGCTTGTTTATCAAATCTTAGCAAGGTTCTCAAAAGATGCGAGGAGCAACATCTTGTCCTCAATTGGGAGAAATGTCATTTCATGGTGCGAGATGGGATAGTGCTTGGCCACCGGATATCAGAGAGAGGGATTGAAGTGGATAAAGCAAAGATAGAAGTCATGGTGACCTTAGAACCGCCAAAGAATGTAAAGGGAGTAAGGAGCTTCCTCGGACACGCCGGTTTCTATAGGAGATTCATCCAAGACTTCTCCAAGATCGCACGACCATTGACTCAGCTCTTGTGCAAAGACGTCCCATTTGAATTCGACGATGATTGCCTCACGGCTTTCAAGAAGATCAAGGCAGCACTAATAAGCGCACCGGTTGTACAATCACCGGATTGGGAGCTCCCGTTTGAGATCATGTGCGATGCAAGTGACTATGTTGTAGGTGCCGTGCTAGGACAAAGGAAGGAGAAAAAGCTTCATGTCATATACTATGCAAGCCGAACCCTGGATGAAGCACAATGCAACTACGCCACCACTGAGAAGGAGCTGCTCGCTATTGTCTTTGCGTTTGAGAAGTTCCGATCTTACCTTGTCGGATCTAAAGTGATCGTTCACACCGACCATGCTGCCCTCAAATACCTCCTATCCAAGAAAGATGCAAAACCACGTCTCATCAGGTGGATTCTCTTACTACAAGAGTTTGACTTAAAGATCGTCGATAGAAAAGGTGCGGAGAATAGTGTAGCCGACCACCTCTCCCGGATGAGGATAGAAGAGCAGCTCCCCATAAACGACTCATTGCCAGAAGAAACAGTCTATTCCGTCAGCGCCATACCAATCACAAGGATCACCAGCACACCACCACCCGTTCCGGCCAAGAAAATAGCCCTCGGTACACCTTGGTATAGCCACATAGCCAACTACCTTGCAGCCGACATTGAACCTCCGCAATTTTATGGCTACAAGAAGAAGAAGTTCTTAAAAGACATACGGTTTTACTTTTGGGACGAGCCGTACCTCTACAAGAAATGCCAAGATGGGATGTTCAGAAAATGTGTCCCGGAGGAAGAAATCCCGGGAATACTTCATGGTTGCCATGGATCAGCTTATGCCGGCCATTTTGCCACATTCAAGACGGTTTCAAAGGTTTTACAGGCCGGTTTATGGTGGCCAACAATGTTCAAAGATGCCCAGGTATTCATTTCAAAATGTGATGCTTGTCAAAGGATGGGTAACATTAGCAAACGAAATGAGATGCCCCAAAACTTTATCCTGGAGGTAGAAGTCTTTGACGTGTGGGGAATTGATTTCATGGGACCCTTTCCCACGTCTTTTGGAGACCAATACATCCTAGTGGCTGTTGACTATGTGTCCAAGTGGTTGGAAGCTATTGCCGCCCCAACAAACGACTCTAGTGTCGTTATTGTTGGGGTCATATTTCCCTCCATCGCATTGATGTTCGAACCGGCCTGGTCGAAGCGAGCCGGGCTGAACCGTCAACCGAACCGAAAAACCAGGAAGAAATCTATCGATGGGCCGAGCCAACATCCAGCAAGGCGATTCGAGCCAAGGCCCATCAAGGGAAGCCCATGTTCGAAGTTTTCCATAAACATAAGTCGGCGCGAGCAGAAATGGAAAGTTTCATAATGGAAAATTTACTTAAATCTTGTAAAGTCGGTTCCTATTCTCTTATAAATAGGAATCGACGCCAATCGTTTTACGGATGACTTTTGACACATAGCAAAGGCACACGCCACAAATTTCATAGCTCGCATAACAGCTAACAATAAAACCAACTTTGGCTCGTCATTTTCGTGTTCAATCAATAGAATTCCTCGGCTCTCCCTAAAAACGAACTAAATATTATTGCGCAAGTTTCGGCTCGCACAGTTATCAAGCTGTTCAAATCGGTAATCTTCCCGAGGTTTGGAGTGCCGCGAGTTGTGATTAGTGATGGCGGTTCCCACTTCATAAACCTAGTGTTTGCCAAACTATTGAGAAAATATGGGGTTAGACACAAGGTTGAAAGCCCGTATCACCCACAAACAAGCGGACAAGTGGAGATTTCCAACAGAGAGCTAAAGAGCATCCTCCAAAAGACAACCGGGAAAATAGGAAAGAATGGTCAGCCAAGTTAGATGACGCTCTTTGGGCTTACCGGACAGCCTTCAAGACACCACTAGGAACAACACCTTTCCATCTTGTTTACGGGAAAGCGTGCCACTTACCAGTAGAGCTGGAGTATAAGGTGGCTTGGGCGGTCAAGGAGCTTAATTTCAATCTCAAAACCGCAGCTGAGAGGCGCTTGATTCAACTGAATGAATTGGAAGGGATAAGAAATCTGGCATATGAGAACACAAAGATTTACAAAGAGAGAACTAAGGCGTTTCATGACCGGAAGATAGTACCAAAGTCCTTTGCTCCAAACGACCAGGTTTTGCTCTTTAATTCATGGCTCAAGCTCTTTCCCGGTAAACTCCGCTCAAGATGGTCCGGTCCGTTCAAAATTAAAGAGGTGAAACCATATGGAGCAGTGGTTCTTTGGGACCCTAGTGGAGGAGACTTCACTGTCAACGGACAGAGGCTAAAGCCGTACTTAGCAAACACGGACAAAGGAGAAGAAGAGGTCATCCCCTTAGCCGATCCACCTCAAGCCTAAAACCGTCAAGAGTCAACCTAGATGACTTTAAAACAAGCGCTTTGTGGGAGGCAACCCACACGGTATTTTCCTTTTCCTTTTTCATTTTTAGTTTTCACATCATTATTGTATGCATTTTGTTAGGATGAGAAACCAAGAGGAGACCAAACAAGAAAATGTCCAACCCATTCATCCCACCCTTGTCCAAACCGACACCAAGGAGCGGCACCAACTGGGACTAATAAAGGAAGGAAGCAGAATCATTTCGGTCAAAGAAAATCACCAAACGGTCGAGTAAAATCCAAGATATTCAGTCCGGCGTAATTCTCTCGACTAAACGGGTGCAACGGAGGACCATCTTGCCCTATCTCACAATCCGTTTGACCGAAGTCCACCAAACTTCACAGGCGACCAGACAATACCATATTGGTTGGCAAATCCAAAAGATAGGACGGAGAAATGTGAACGGATGAGAAGATACGCACGAATGCCACATCCGGTCGGTGGCGGGTAACCGAAGGCCGACAAAAACCAAAATCACGGCATGGCGACACCACCAGCTGGAAATGGATTCTTGAAGCTTCACAATCTCCATTCAAAAAGAAAATCAAGGAACGAACGAGCCAAATTCAAGGACGGTCAAGAATCTCATCCCGGGGCCGATTGGACCACGTTGTGAAGAAAGTCTCACACCGCTCATCCATTTGACCCCAAACTTCACCAGTGCTCATAAAATATGAAGTTGGTCGGTGGAATTTCAAGCTCGGTCAGGAAATTCATCATCGTTTGAGCTGTGGCCTATTGCACCATCATCCGGTCGACCGCATGGACCACCAAATGATCCAACTCCCAAACCGCTCGTTTGTTTGACCTCAAACTTCACCACTGCTCCTAAAATATATGATTGGTCGGTGGAATTTCAAGATAGGTCGGCGAAATATTGACGGTTCGAGCTTTGGTCCATCACATCACCTTACGGCCGTCCGAAGGATCTACCCGATACCGGATTTTCAAATTTGCTCGACCAAACGACCTGCAACATCACCAGCGGCTCTAAAACATCATATTGGACGGTAAATTTTCAATCCCGTTCATAAAATTCTTAACAGTTTGTCATGTGGTTCATAGCACTCATTCCGGGTCGACCGAATGAGACGTACACGACCGAAATGCAAACCAAAGGAATTCGGGCCTTGACCTTCAACATTTACTGCCCACTCATGCCTCCAGAAGAGCCCAATTCAGCTTTCTGACTATGATCTTCATTCCACTTGGTCATCACTTGGTAACATCATTCTAACCTTTCCCTTTTTCAAATTTATTATGTCTTTCACCTCTCTTAATCTGATTTTTCTTACACCGGGACGGTGCAAGTTAAGTCTGGGGGGATTATACTAATAAGTTTGTTCATTTTGACATTTTTGTTTGCATTGTTTTCATTTCATCGAGTCGTTTTTATTGAGTCAAAACTTTTGTCGAGAATTATGACTTTATCTTGGACCTAACCATTGTTTTGCATGCGTTTAAGTGACCATTGATCAGTATTTGGCAGTCTACTTCATCACATGTGCACCATGAGTGGATCGATCTACCAAAAACGTCCACATCTCCAAGGGTTTAAGAAGGATACATCTTTGACTCCGCACCTTAATGAACTTAACCTTCTCGGCTAGGGGCTTGGTTTTACAAAGGGTACGACTCCTCATCCTCACCGAATAGTGAAAGTCTACGTGAGTTCGGTTTCCCCTCTCTCTCCCCTTCAATTTAAGAAAAAGCATCAAGGTCCAAATAACCGGAGATTAGGTGGCAACCACCATCAATACTCGCGTCTATGGAAGACCTTTTGATCCAAATAACCGGGGATTAGGTGGCTACAACCATCAATACTCGCGTCTATGGAAGATCCATCAAAAACCTCCACAAAGAGGAGAAGAAGTCGAAAAAAAAATACTATGCTACCCTAAAAAAGGGATGAATCGACTTAAGAAGTGAGAAGAGAGAGAGGTGAAACAAGAGCCAAGACACGTGCCTTATAAAAGAGGATGAGTAAGAGTCTATAACCCCTTTGATCGATACTCCCTAGTTGAGACCACACCTTTAGAAACTAAAGGAGTCAAGGGTGGAGAATTTGGATGGCCTAAAGAGAAGTGGATTGCTTTGGGATGATTGCAAAACTCATGGTATGTACTTTCTTGTTCTTAATTCTCAATACCGCTGCTGATTTGAGTGGATTACTAAAACAAAGGGCGACATGGATGTCCAAAAATATTTAAGAGTTCTCACGTTTTCAAACCTCTTTTCCTTTCTTAGTTTGCTTGAGGACAAGCAAAGGCTAAGTCTGGGGGAGTTGATATCATCATATTTTGCATGTTTTCACTAAGTATTTATTGGTGTTTTCAAATGTTTTCAATAAGGTTCTATGCCTTTAGAGGTAGTTTTCTTGTATTTGTTGGTTTTGGAGTCTTAACAGGTTAAAACATCAAAAAGGATTCAAAAAGGAGCAAAAGAGCCTCAAACCATGATCCATGCAAGTTTCCAAGTCAAGAGCATCAATATAACTCCATTTGTCCGACTCTTGCATTTGGACAGAACCGGAGCATCCGAAAGATAACCGCGGCAAGGGGTCTTCCCGACGTCAAGAAATCATGATCTTGGTATTTCTGGATAGATATTTGAGTCATGCATCACGACGAAGTGGATTCAAGTCATTTGGATCAACCATTACGAAGATAATCATTTTCTCCCAAGACGTGTCCGCCAGGCGAGGAAACGAAGCCCATGGAGACTTGGCGCCACCAAATGGCCCGGGATGCAGCGGCATGGACCTTGTCTCGACTTAGCACAATCCCAGCTTTCTTTTGGTGGTTTACTTGTCCTAAACCCGGTCTGATCACGTCGCAAATCATCAATGCCGGTTAACCGGAAAGTTTCCTTTTTCGACACTTAACAAACCTAGCGACTTCTACCCTATAAATACGAGTTTTTAGCCTCATAAAAAAGGAGAGAGCAGCTGCGCCATCTAGAGAAGGAGAGAAAGCCATCCTGGAAGCAGAGAGAAGAGGTTCCTCTCAAGATCGAAGGCGCACACACTCTTGCACTCAAGACATCCTTACACTTGTTCTTTTCTCTTTTCTCTTGTATTGAATCCGAGAGATTATTGTGGAGAGGCCGACTTATTCTTAAATATAGAGAAGTTTTCTTCACCCTTTACCTCTTTTTCATTACTTATAATGTCCATACTCATCGTGTTTTGTGTTAACCGCGCCATGATTGAGTAGTCTACCCGCTAGGTTAAGGCCTAAGCCGAAAGGCTCATGAATTTGTTAACTTGATCTTTTGAGTTGGGATAATTTATTTGGTTTCATCACCTTTACTTGAGCATAATGCCGCTTGCTTTTCTGATCTACTAGCATCGGATCTTGGGTTAATATACTCTCCAAAAGCTTGCTATATTACCGGACTTAGTATTTGGTGAGCGATGAATCACAACCACCGAAAGATGAGTTGTGAATCATTGTGAACAATCATAACTTGAACACCTTTAATGCATGTTTTCAACTTGTAATAACCATCGAAAGTTGAGTCTATTAGGTTGATTTAACATAGTAGTTTGATCCACGAAAGTGGGATAACTATACCTTTGTGTTATGAGTTCATGAACGGTTTCTATCATATCCCTTCCATTCGATTAACTTGTTAATGATTCATGATGCCTCGAGGTTAGCCCAATGCCTAGTATCTCCACTTATTGATTTCCATTCTCTCTACTTGTTTGCTATTTTCATTCTAGTTAAAATCCGAACCAAACACCATTTTGTTTTAGCTTGATTCAACCTCCTTACAATTTGTAGTACAACCGATAGGTCCTTGTGGATCAGATCCCATCTATACTTACCTCGTTGCTGTACACTTGCAGGTAGCTCTAGTGGGTAAAACTTGAAGCAATCCCACGCTCACATCAGAAGATCCATCAAAAACCTCCACAAAGAGGAGAAGAAGTCGAATAAAAAAATACCTTGCTACCCTAAAAAAGGGATGAATCGACTTAAGAAGTGAGAAGAAAGAGAGGTGAAACAAGAGCCAAGACATGTGTTTTATCAAAAGAGGATGGGTAAGAGTCTATAACCCCATTTGATCGATATTCCCTAGTTGAGACCACACCTTTAGAAACTAAAGGAGTCAAAGGTGGCGAATTTGGATGGCCTAATGAGAAGTGGATTGCTTTGGGATGATTGCAAAACTCATGGTATGTACTTTCTTGTTCTTAATTCTAAATGCCGTTGCTGTTTTATGTGGATCACTAAAATAAAGGTCAATATGGATTTCCAAAAGGATTTAAGAGTTCTGATGTTTCAAACCTCTTTTCCATGCTTAGTTTGCTTGGGGACAAGCAAAAGATAAGTCTGGGGGAGTTGATATATCCATATTTTGCATGATTTTACTTAGTATTTATTTATGTTTTCAAGTGTTTTCAATAAGGTTTTATGCCTTTAGAGGTAGTTTTCTTGTATTTGTTGGTTTTGGAGTCTTAACAGGTTAAAACATCAAAAAGGATTCAAAAAGGAGCAAAAGAGCCTCAAACCATGATCCATGCAAGTTTCCAAGTCAAGAACATCAATATAACTCCATTTGTCCGATTCTCGTATTCGGACTGAACCGGAGCATCCGAAGGATGGCCGCGGTTGAAGGTCTTTCCGCCGTCAAAAAATCATGATATTGGTATTGATGGATAGATATTGGAGTTAGGCATCACGGCGAAGTGGATTCAAGCCATTTGGATCAACCATCAGGGAGAAACTCTTTTTCTCCCAAGACGTGTCCGCCAGGCGAGGAAATGAAGCCCATGGAGACTTGGTGCCACAAACAGCCCGGGATTCCGCGGCATGGACCCTGTCTCGACTTAACACAAGCCCAGCTTGCTTTTGGTGGTTTACTTGTCCTGAACCAGGTCCAATCACGTCGCAAATCATCAAGGCCGGTTAATCGGAAAGTTTCCTTTTTTCAACCCTTCACAAACCTAGCGACTTCCCAACCTATATATACACGTTTTTAGCCTCAGAAAACGGGGGAGCTGCGTGTGCGCCGTCAGAGACAGAGAGAGAGCCATCCTGGAGAGCTGAAGGGAGCAGAGAGAAGAGGCGCTTCTCAGGATCTAAGGCACACACACACACACACACACACAAATCCTTAAACTCTTTTCATCTTTTCCTTTTCTTTTCTTTTGTATTGAACCCGAAAGTTTCAAGGGAGAGATTCAAATTTGTTCTTCAATAGAGAAGATTTCTTCATCCCTTATCTCTTTTAATACTCACATAATGCTTTCATACATCTCTTGCTTGTTTGTTTGCATTATGGCTGAGTAGTTTTATTGTTGGGTTTAAGAGTTTTTCAAGGGAATTCATGGATTGGTCATCTCTAGGTTGTTAGACTCGGTTTTATCATTAGATGTTCTTCATCCAAGTTTGTGCTTACTGCTTATAGCTGGATTGACCATCTATGCTACTGCTCTTAGGTTGATTACATTCTGACCGTTTGTTATATCTTTTGAACCATCTTGGGTGAGCAAGGCATAGTAAGCTACGGGAGTAGAATTAGAAAGCCTTGTGAACAATTTCGAATTTGGACTTTATATGCTTGTTTAATCACTTGATTACCTATGGGAGTAGAGTAATCTTAGGTTGTCTAGATATATTAATTGACATTGCGGGAGTAAGTTGATTACACATTCATAATTCGAGTTCTAGAACATATCTATTGATCATCTTGTTTAACTATCCAAATAAACCAATCCATGATGACCCACAAATTCTCTTATGCCCAATGCTTTTCCTTATTGTTTGCATTTATATTTCAATCATTGCTTTTGTTTTCTTTTGTTTTGAAGTTCACAAAATCTACAACAAACTCATATTCTTGTTCTAGCTTTTATTTCAATCTCTACAAGTTTGAAGTGAAATAACATCTCCTTGTGGTTCGACCCCGAACTATACTACTCTCTTGATGTGCACTTGCAGTTGTGTAGGTTGGGTTACTTATTACTTGAAGCAAACCCAGCCGCATTACTCAGCTTTCGCATGGTCATTGTAGAGTGAAACATGCATTACTATTAGGTAATGATTGTTCACAAAACTCCTTAGGTCTACTTTCATAGCCTAAGACGAATTGCCCATCAAATATTAGGACCGGAGATATAACAAGCTTTTGGAGAGTATAGCAACCTTAGATCAGGCCGCTAGTTAGCTACTCTAGCAACAAGCTTTAGGTAGGAATAAAGATGGTGAACCACAAGGTTTCCCTTTCTTTAACAACCGATTCTCGAAGGCTTATCATGTCATGTCTTCTTTGAAAGATCCATGATTCAATAACGAGTCTAAAGGAGTAGAGAGGATCTCATGGTTCAAGTGGAAGGAGGCGGAGTGATAGCGATCAAACCGTGGCTCCCCCATAGAGAGAAACCTCTAGACCTAGACTTAAACTAAAACATGCGAGTATGTACAATGCAAAAAAAGAAAAGAAAGAAAGCTTAGGAGACCACCTAAGTGGCTCCGGTTTATTGTCTGAAAGATGAAGAAAGGTTTATTGATTCTCTCTGTGTGTGTTTGTTTTTATACAAGAGGCTAAAAGCAAGTATATATAGGTGAGGGGAGGTTAGGTCGGCTGAGTTAAGGCGCAAAAGAGAAGAGGAAACTTTCCATTTCTTCTCCTCGCTTGAACTTGCTCACCAAGTCTTGAGTGAGGCGAGGCCGCCACCTTCTGATCGCGTGAAATGGTGTGGGCTTGAGTCTTGATGAACTCCAGGCTTGGCCCGCAGTGACCCCGGTCCATTTCGCTTATCCAAGCTCCATGGGCTTCACTTACTCGCCAGACGGACATGTCTTGGGAGAAAAAGATCCTAGGCCGCATACCTACTCCAAATGGCCCAATTCCACTTCGCCGCGACGCATGACTCATTTCCTAGTCTTCTTTCGGATGCTTTGATTCTATCCGAATGCGGAAATCGGCTAACTTGAGTTTTGTTGAAGCTCTTGACTTGGGAACTTGCATGGATCATTGTTTGAAGTTCTTTTGCTCCATTTTGCCTTCGTTTTGCGATTTTGACCTGTTTGCTTCCCAAAACCCCAATATACAAGAAAACTACCTCTTGGATACAAAATCATTATTATTAAGTAAGAAAACATAAGAAAAACCAAAGTAAAAACATGCAAAATATGGATATATCACAACCCTAATTGCCGATGAAGATGACTGGTTTTCGTGAAGATTTCCACAACTTGGAGGTCGAAATCGTCTTTTAACCAAACTCACTTATTAAGTCTACCAGCAGGTACAATTAATAAATTAAATCTACCATCACGTAATGTTAGAAAATGTAAACCGGTTTAAAACAAAACCGGTGTAAACCGCCGCCTTCTTTAAGTACTCTTAACCCTAATTCAGTCTTCACCTCAATCGATCCTCTGCTTTCTTTGACGGCACCGACCGACAGTAGAGCATTCACCTCAATCGATCCTCTTCAATTCGCACTTCTTTCTAAGGTAAGATCGACTGGTAGAGCATTCACCTGATTTAGGCCGGTTTCGTAGATTCTGTGTTTAGTGAGTTCATCTTCTCTGACCTAGGAAAACTTTTCAGATTACAAATGGTTTCATTGTTGTCTCCAAAATCTAGTAAACCCTAATTTTACATTGTGAAATACTTCATTTCGTCAATATAGAAGAGATCTCTGGTGAATTCCGGCGACTGAAACACGATGTTGATTATGTTTCGGTAACGTTGTAGAGATGAAGATGGTAGATTTGTTGATTTGTTTGTGGGATCTCTTTATTTTAAGTGGGTTTGATGTTATTTATTGGTGGTAGAGTTGTTTGCAGTGTCAGTAGATTTGGTTATATGTGGTGATAGATTTATGTACGGTAGATTTGTTTCAATTTGCAGATACCATGGACCCCAACGATCCTAACGGTTATGAGGAGAAGAAAATGAGGAAGCACATCCGGATGCTTGAACTGTGGGACGATGGTGACTATGGCATAATGCCATGGTGTCCTTGTGGTGAACCACTGACCGAAGAAGTCATCGATGGGACAAGATACTACACATGCGGGCAGTACAAGGTATGTTTGGAATTTTTTTTCAAGTTATGTTAAATACTTTTGGATTTGGAATTGATGTGATCATGTGGTGTATATGCAGTACGACAGCTTCTTTCACGTTCGAAAGAGGTGAGATAAGGCTATTGGACAGGAGGTTGTTAAGCTAAAAGAGGAGAATGCAGAGCAGGCGAAGAAGATTTGTGATCTCGGTTTTCAACTTGAAGACACTAAAAAGGAGATTGCACAGCTCTGGGACACGGTCAGGTTCCAAAGTTGCGGCTGTGAATCCTGTAAGGACGAAGTTGCAAAAACGTTTGCTGTCTAAGTAGAGAACTTTGTGGCTTTTATGTTTGAAGTGCTGAGTTAAAAAACTTTTATTTCTTTGATGAACTAGATGAGTTATGTCTTCATGTTAAACCATTTCATATTCTAATGTGTTGTACTTTTGCACTACTCGTTTTTCGTATTTTTGTACAATAAAGTCTTAAACCCTAAACCCTAAGAGTATTCAAAAGTGTAAACCCTAACCAACTTATTGAATCATTGGCAAACATTTGCCACATAAGAGTATTCAAACGCATACAGTATTCAAACCCTAAACCGTAAACCCTCAAGTGAAAATAGTTGATCTATTGCATGTGTCGTTTGGACTTTCTCACATATAGTTTTCAAACACTAAAGTGAAAAAGTTGATACTCTCTATTTCATGTGTCGTTTGGATTTGTTTAACATAGAGTTTTCAAACCATAAACCCTAAAAGTATTTAAAAGTTTAGACCCTAACCAACATATTGAATCCTTGGCAAAAATATGCCACATAAGAGTACTCAAACGCATACAGTATTCAAACCCTGAACCGTAAACCCTAAAGTGAAAATAGTTGTTCTATTGCATGTGTCGTTTGGACTTTCTCACATATAGTTTTCAAACACCAAAGTGAAAAAGTTGATACTCTCTATTTCATGTGTCGTCTGGATTTGTTTAACATAGAGTTTTCAAACCATAAACCCTAAAAGTATTCAAAAGTTTAGACCCTAACCAACATATTGAATCATTGGCAAAGATATGCCACATAAGAATACTCAAACGCATACAGTATTCAAACCCTAAACCGTAAACCCCAAAGTGAAAATTGATGGTTTGACAAAAAAAACCGCATTAAAATGTAACACAGTCAAAGAGTTCATCCCTATACCCTAAAACCTAAACTTTAAACAAAATCGGTTAACAAAAATCTACCGCAATACAATCTTGACCAAGTTTATAGAATAACTCTACCAATCGAACATTAATCTACCATCATTAATCATAGAACAACCATGTGAAGTTCAGTTTTTTTTGTTTTTCATGCTGCCAAATCTACTACCATTGACAATAAATCTACCAGAAAATATGATAATCTACCAGCAAAGAAATTATATCTACCGCACTAACATTTATCTACCATCATTAACCCAAAATCTACCATAACTAAATGTCTACCATCATTCATAATAACTTTACCATCTTTTAATAAATCTATTGTCAAACATAATAAATCTACCAACCTCTACCCATTACTCTACCAGAAGATTATTAAGTCTACCAAAAATATGTAACTCTACCACAACATAAATTTAACTCTACTGTTCGGTTTGTAACTCTATGATACTAGGATTTTTCTATCAATTATCCTAAAGCAATGTATCTATCGCAGCAGTACTTTAGGTATCAATCCAATCAGGTGTGATGCTAGCAATCAAGATATGACATAACTACTTAATTCAAGCCAAATCTATCAGTTAGTGGTGAAGAGATCGAGTCGCTACTCGACTCGATCGAGCTAGAAAGAAATGAAACGCAAACGAATTCGATTAAGTCGGTATTAAGTGCAATCAAACGGAAGCGATAAAAAATAGCAGGTGCAACTATCAGAGAAAAACAAGCTCCTAAGGATGAGGCAATCGATCTGTAACTACTCCTAACGTGGTCTCGTCGCTTAACAAACCCAAACACGGGCTAATCCCTCAACAACGAACTCAATAAACAAGATCAATTCACTTTCATAAAAGAGGTCAACAACCTAGTGATTTCTCAAGACCTAATCATCGTTAGCGAAGAAAACACAAGCAAGCATTAAGTTCAGGTTCGATAAAGTCGAAATACTCTCTAGACATCTAATCCTTTAGGCTAGAACAGTAAATCTCTTAATCAGCTGGTTCGGACATCTCATCGAACACCTCATGAGTGTGGAGACGTCTAAGATCCATATCCAGTTGATCAGACAAAATCCGGGTTTAAGGTCACTAATCCAGAAGGGATCGATTGGAAAATAATTCTTAAGTAACTTGATCACGCTAGGGTTCGTTACAGATCTACCCCATCCCTAGAAACTTAAAGGAAACTACTCGCTAGAACTCATGAGACAGAATTCAAAATCGAAAGAGATAAATTGCATAATAGAAATCAAACAAAGAGATAGATTCGAGAACGCTAAAATACTTAAAACTCAAAGAAATCTGAATTACAACTTGGTTTCTCGAATGAAGTCCTGGTAAAACGTACGTGTCTGGTGAAAAGGTTCACCTCTCTATTTATAATACAAAAGAAAAACCTAAGAAAAAGAAAATAAAAGAAAAAGGAAAATAGGTTGAAACAGGTTGGTCTCCGTAATGGGCTGGATCTATCAGGCATGTTACTCGATCGACCCCGCGTGTAGCCAACTCGATCGATCCCGCATGTATCCAACTCGATCGCGTCCATATGTGGCGAGCTCGATCGCGTTCAGTTGTACCCCGGCTTGATCTCGTCACTCGATCTTCAGCTCGATCTTGCTCTTCTTTCAGCTTGATCACCTTAGCTCGATCACTCCTACTACAGAGCAGCTCCATCCCTCCACTCCATCACTCCACTCCAGAAAACACCTAAAACTGACACAAATGTACAAGATGCTAGAGTGCTAGTCCTAAACATACTAAATGCGAAATATGAGTGAAGGTGAGTGAAAACAATGCAAATGAATGATTATGAATGCAAAAACATATGAAATCGAATGCTAAAAACATGCAAACTATGAACACATCACTCTACCGTTTCGAAATAACTCTACCACCACAGATAATACGTCATCAAACCACAACTCTACCGGGCGATGTAAAACTCTACCGTTCGAAAAATAAATCTACCGTTCCACACTAAATCTACGGTGTCATAAAATATATCTATCGTTGATGACTAAATCTACCATCATTACTTCGGTAGATTTATTTTTTGGCGAAAGCTGACGTGGCAAACTTTCATTATTGGCAGTTTCGTAAATACCGTTTTTTGGATACAAAGAATTGGGGGTAAATTAGGTAAAAAAGTTTTTTCAGCTGAAAAAATGAAAAGAGGTTATTCTAGTCATTAAGGCATAATAAAAGGTTATTATAGTTATTTCCCCTTAAAATTATAGAGATGCGCAAAGAAAAGAAAAGAAAAGAAAAGAAATTACATTAAAACTTTATATAACAAATCCACTCCACAAATCATTTGTAAGAAAAACAAATAGTAAAAAAGTATTTCATGATTGAAATATGGTTCTGATTACATTTTTGTTTGTAAAAAATTTCATTTAATTATTTTTAGTCAGAGTTTCAACTATATTTGTTTTTCTTGAAAAATGCTTACAAATATTCTTTAAAAACCTTATAAATATCATTATATTATTGAAAGGCCTATAAGTATTTGTTCATATATGTTGGAGTAGGGGTGATAGACTTGTTTTAGATAAAAGATGGGGCTAAGACTTTCGTATTAAAAGGTAAGATGATCGGCAAATTACACAAATGAGCTCGGCTTAAGACGATCTCGAATGACT
Organism: Erythrophleum ivorense; assembly: GCA_026724425.1. Taxonomy (NCBI): domain Eukaryota; kingdom Viridiplantae; phylum Streptophyta; class Magnoliopsida; order Fabales; family Fabaceae; genus Erythrophleum; species Erythrophleum ivorense. The sequence goes on from JAIUCV010000092.1 coordinate 3,326,625, forward strand.
AAATGGGGGGGTTCGGCAGAATGGCGAAATAATGTGCAAAGAGCTCGGCGATCGGTTGATTGACGAACTCGACGTGGATCGTGAGTTCGGCGGTCAATCTATTGACTGATTTTCGTCTTGCGAGCAGGGAGGTCGGCAGGGTATTTTGGTAAGTACTGTTCTCCTTGATTTTCCAACTAACTTTTCGAGGAGGAGTTATTGCGCTATTTATAATGAAAGGTGGTTTCGTTCGGCGGGCCTGAAAAAGGCTCGTTGGGTTTCGTCTTTTGTGGGCTTCCTTAGACATGGGCCTGCCCAGTTGGAGGGGTGTCCCCCCCCCCCCTCCTCTTCTCGTAGTCGAGTCCTGTTGCGAAGACTCCCTCGAAGCGTCGTGGAGAAAAGACTGGGTCGGCGTTTGGAGGAGGAAGGCCACGTGTCAAACATGCAATCGGCGTCTTTTGATGAAGGATCACGCGTGCCGGCGACTTGTCTTCCCGTCTCTTCGTCTTCCGAGCATCCTCTCTATAAAAGGCCTTCCTTGCTCTTCTTTTATCCAGTTTTCGTCTGCTGTGAAGGTACAATTTCTCTCTCTAGCTTTCTCTGCCTTCTCTCTAGATTCGGGCTTTCTTGCCGATCTTCCTTAGTTGATCTGTTTAGTTGCCGATCAATTTAGTTACCGATCTTTGATAATGAGGATCGATTCCGACCAATCTTCCACTTCTCTACACGATTCCTACAATACGGGATCGGATGAATCCCTTCCGGAGATGAGTTCCAGCTCTTCGGCGGGTTCTGGCGGTCGATCTGGCGTTGCGTCTTCTTCTGGTGGCGATTTGTCAACCACGCCTGCTCAATCGCCAATTGCCAATATAATAGTGCCGAGCCTAATGGATTCGCCGGGCTCGGTAGACCATGTGCCGATTTTCGTTCGGCGCGCGTCGCTCGTTTCGGAGCAAACGGCTCTTCCAGAAGGGTTTGCAGGTCTCTATCCGACGGAGGTCGGCCCCTCGGTGCCGAACGTGCCCTCGAAGTGAAAAGAGATGGCCGATGCCCGTAAGAAAGGAAAAGCTGTGGGGCCGAAAAGGGCCAAGGCAGTGAATGTGCCGAGAGCTTTGATCGGCAAAAAGGGCAGAAAGGGTATAGTTCCGGGATCGTCACCTGAAAAGAAAAGCACTCAGCCGCCGCCTCGAGATTTACGGAAGCTCGGCAGGACGTTGTGCACGGAGGGAAATCCGTCAGTACAACAGCCGAACTCCGGGCTTGGCCATTCGTCTTCCTGAGGAAGATGAACGTCCGAGGAAGGCGCCGCCGGGCTGGTTCACTGCGTACAAGTTTTGGTTCTCAGAGAGTCAAATGTCCTTTCCGCTGCCGAAGCTGCTCGTTGCCTACTGCGAGGAGGTCGGCGTTGCTATGTCACAACTTTGTCCAGCGGCGATCCGTAACATTGTCGGCCCGTTGGTCTTGGCGGCCGAGCTCGACATCGACATTGACCTGCGCTTTTTTTAGGCCATGTCGTCGATTACGGTGAACAAAAGGACCTCGAGGACTCTTTACGTCAGTATCGATCGAAGTACGGGGTGATTACCGGACACCCGAGTAAGACGAGAAACAGGATCGAAGAATATTTCTTCGTTCGTGTCAACGAGGCCTCGGTTCCAGATGCGCGTCGGCCGTACAGGAACGAGTGGAGCCCGACTTTTGGTAGAAGACCTAGCAGGGCTGTTGTCATCTTGTTTTCCTGGTGTCTTTTTGTTATCAGATCGTCCTCCTATTTGGCGAGTTCCTCCTCCGAATTTTTCCCGAGACGTTAGGCGGCTTTCTGAGCTCGGAAAGAGGCGGTGGGAAGATATCGATCGGCAAAAGGATCAAGAGGCAGTGGGCTCGTATCGAAGCAGGTAAGGATTCTGATTCTCCCTTGTTTATTTTCGCACTTGCCGACCTGTATCGTGACTCGGCGGCCTTTGGGTCGATATTTCTAGCTTCGTGGCAGTTAGGAAAACCGAAGGCTATCGCGAAGATGGGAAAGATCAGTTTGAACCTGCCGCAATACGGGAAGGAGGTGGTGAGCGCCGTGGTTGCGCAAAAAAGACGATTACTTCGACAGTTATGGTGCCTTCGTCTGTTATGATCGGTGACCGGGTGAGTGCCGCCGAGGACGTTGATCGTTTTATAGACGATTACTTCGACAGTTACGAGCCACAGGCGTATACTCGCGTTAATCCGGAGACAGGAAGAGTAGAGCCGATCACTCCGACCCTTCCGGATATGTCGGATGAAGAAGAGGAAGACGCCCCTGCTTCGGGCGAGCAGGCGATCATTCCCTATGTTGCGTCGGCGGCTCACGAGGTAGCTGCCGAGGCGGTGTCGCCGGGTGGTGACAGAAAGAGGAGGAGGGTGACGCCCTCGGAGGAGGCTTCTGTGAAGGAGCTGGCCGCTGATGCTGCTGCGGCGGTGGAAGATGTTACGGTAGTTGAGGTGCGGGTTGCCGAAGGGGGGAGCGACGGGCTGGCTCGGCAGGAGAAATTTGAATACTCGTTTAAGTACGAGTATGAAGGAAGGATTCCTCTCTTGGAGAGCAACCGGGCCTTCGGTCAGCTATATCACGAGATTCAGCCGACCACAGTTGCGGACCCGATCAGCATCGTTTCTCCAGAGGAGAAACGTCTTTTCAAGGAGATGGCTCATCACTCTTTTCAGGTTTGCGGAACAGTTTTCCTATTGATTTGGTTTGTGTGTCGCGTTTTTATCCTCATTTTGTTTTTTTCTCTTTCAGGCCATTGCTTCGACGAACGCTTTGCTTGACCATCATCGTCGGCAGTTAAAAAAGGCCGTTACTGAAGGGGGTGACGATCTGTCATTGGAGAGGAGTCGGGCTGACGGTCTGGAGAAAAAGGTCGCCGTACTTACTGAGAAGCTTTCTCTGTTGGAGAATGAGGATGCGGGCCGCGTCACCGAGCTCGCCGATGCTCGTACGGAGATCGAGGCTCTCAAGGCCCAGTGTGGTCGTTTGAAGAAGAAGAATGCCGATCTTGAACGGGAGCAGCGGGAAAGGAGTCTGAGGGTCCGTGACCTCTGGTCCAGGAAAATTCGGGAGACCAAGTCGACGCTGCTGACGATGTTTCAGGATCGGCTGGACAAGATGAGGAAGTATGTCGAGGACGAAGCGAGAGTGCAGCCGGACATAATGGTTCTTAATCAAGCCACGGCCTTACTCGATTCGTATTCTTCTTTGGCAGAGATTGGCATTGTTGTTCCTCCAGAGTTGGTGGAGAAGTGCCGATCCGATGTCGAGCTTTATACGAAGCAGATCGAGGGTGAGAACGTGGTAACGAGGGATGAGCTCGATCTCGACTTCGAATCGCTCTGGGGATTGGTTGCCGCTATGGATCGCGGTACCCCGGCGCAGTTTCCCCCTAGTGCTTCGTCTTAAATCACTTTTTGTTTTAAGTTGTGTTCGGCCGACCGGCCTTGTATTTGTTTCTATTTGAACTATTAATAAATTTGGTTTCGGCAAGTTTGAATGTTCAATGTGTCGTTTGGCCGAGCTTTGATGTTTGTGCGAAATGTGGATTTTGCGAGGTTGAGCTCGGCTTTTATTTCTTCTCTGACTTGGGTTTTTACATTAAGTGTCGAGGAAGCATGGCTCGCGTGGCCGAGCCGTTACGTTCGTGCGGAACGTGTCGTTTTGCGAGGTCGGGCTCGGCTTTTATTTCTTCTTTGAGAGTTAGGTTTTTACGCTAAGTGTCAAAGAAGCATGGCTCGCGTGGCCGAGCCGTTACGTTCGTGCGGAACGTGTCATTTTGCGAGGTCGGGCTCGGCTTTTATTTCTTCTTTGAGACTTAGGTTTTTAAGCTGAGTGTCAAAGAAGCATGGCTCGCGTGGCCGAGCCATGACGTCCGTTGCGGAACGTGTTATTTTGCGAGGTCGGGCTCGTTTTTTTTTTTTTTTTTTTTTTTTTTTTTTTTTTTTTTGGCGAATGGCGATTGTTTTATTGAGAACGTTTTTTTGTTGTAGTATTTAGCCGCTAACTGTTGGTAATTTTGGATGCGGAGGAGCGCTTGGTCGCGCGATCCTTCTGCAAAGTCTAGCGAGTCTTTGATCATGCTGTTGTTGAGTTCGGGATTGTTCGGCAGATGGGATCGGCGGAGGCTAGGTATCGTTGCTTCGGCTGGTGACATTGCTTCGATGCCGTGCGATAGTGAGAAAGGAGTTTGATTTGTCGATCGGCGGGGTGTTGTTCGATGCGACCATAGTACCCCATCGACTTCGTCGGCCCAAGCTCCTTTTTTGTCTTCTACCCATTTTTTGAGTCCGGCCAAGATGGTTTTGTTTGTCACCTCGGCCTGTCCGTTCCCTTGCGGATATCGTGGTGTTGATTTACTGAGCCTGATGTTCCATTTTGCGCAGAAACTTTCAACGCTTGCCTAGGTGAATTGAGTGCCGTTGTCCGTGACGATCTCATAAGGGAGTCCGTGTCGGCACATGATGTTCTTCCAGATAAATTTTTTAACGTCTTCGGCGTGGACGTTGGCGTATGATTTGGCTTCCACCCATTTGGTGAAGTAATCGGTGACGATGAGAAAGAATCGCTTTTGACGGGATCGAGGTAGCGGTCCGACTATGTCCATTGCCCATCGCATGAACGGATACGGCGCTGTAGACGTGGTGAGCTCCTCTGTTGGCCTGTGGATGATCGGCGCGTGTCTCTGGAAAGGCTCGCACTTGTTTGCAAAATTTTCAGTCTGCTATCATGGTCGGCCAGAAGTGTCTGTTCTTTTTTATCTTCAGGGCGAGAGATCGGCCTCCTGTGTGGTTGCCGCCTGCGCCGGAGTGCGTCTCCTCCATTATTGACCGTGTTTCGGCTCCGGCTATGCATCGTAGAAGGGAGCCGAACGCGCTTCTTCGGTAGAGGCTGTCGTCGAGCATGCTGTAATGGGCGCATCGGGCTTTAAGGCGACGGGCCGCCCATCGGTCGGTCGGCACAGTTCCGTCGCTTATATAGAGTTTGATCTCGTCTCTCCAATCCACTGGCCAAAGTATCTGTTCGGCTTCCATGGGCTCGTTTACGTCCTCGGCGTCATCGATGCCTGGCTCGAGAGCGACGATCGCCATTGTTGAGTCGTTGAGGTCGATCTCGATGCTGGGTCGGTTGATGCTTTCTACGGGTATTACTCGTCTTAAGTCGGGATCGGATGTGGAGGCGAGGGCAGCAAGCGCGTCGGCGGACGAATTATCACTGCGGGGAATTTTGGTAAGGGCGAACGTTTCAAACTCGTTGGCGAGCTGCCGGACCAAAGTCAGGTAAGCGTCCATGTGGTCGTTCTTGGCTGTGTATTCGCCGCTGTACTGATTGGCGACGAGCTGTGAATCGCAATATGCCTGGATATTTTTCGCGCCCATTTCCTTTGCCAGACGTAGGCCGGCGAGCAGCGCTTCGTATTCAGCCTCGTTGTTGGATGCCGAGAAAACGACGCGGAATGATTGCTCGAGAATTTCGCCTGTCGGAGATTCCAAGCGGATGCTGATTCCGGAACCGTTGCGAGATGATGAGCCATCCGCGTGTAAGCTCCAACTCTTCGGTATGTTGGGGTCGGCGGAGAGCATTTCTGGTGGGAGCTCGATGAGAAAATCAGCGAGGACCTGGGATTTGGCGCATGTTCGGTTCCGATACTCGATATCATACTCGCTTAGTTCGACCGCCCATTTCGCTATTCGGCCGGATTGCGTCGGGCTGTGCAAGATCGTTCGGAGGGGTAGGTTTGTCAGGACAATGACTGAGTGAGACTGAAAATACGGCCGAAGCTTACGGGCCGATGTGACGACGGAGAGGGCGAGCTTTTCTAGCGTCGGGTATCGCGTCTCGGTGTCGTCGAGGGTTTTGCTGATATAGAAGATCGGCTTTTGCTCGCCTCTATCTTCTCGGACGAGTACGCTGCTGACCGCTAGAGATGTCAATTTGGGCCGCAGCCCGCGGATTTGGCCCGTTTAGGTCCGCTACGGGGCGGGTTCGGGTTTAATATTTGAGACCCGAAAATTAGCGGGCCTTGCGGTACAGCCTGATTTGGGCTTGCAGTTTAGGCGGATATATCCGCGGCGGGCGGGCGGGTTTGCGGAGTATCCGCCAAAGAGCTTTCTTCTCCCAAGTCGCAATCTATTCGCAGGTTGTCGGTGATTTTTCTGGCGATCGACGTCTTCTTCGCCATTTTCTGTATCGTTCTGGCCCTTGTTGGAATTGCTCTCTGCTGTTGCCTCCCCTGCATAATCGCTCTTCTTTATGCCGTTGCAGGAACGGCGTGTGCTTAGCAGCTGAAAGAAACTGAGATATTGTTCCTCTTCCGATCAATGGCGTGTGCTTAGCAGCTGAAAGAAACTGAGATATTGTTCCTCTTCCGATCAATGGCGTGTACAGATATTGTTCCTCTTCCGATCAATGGCGTGTGAAAATTAGCCCGAGTTTGGGTATTGAAATTTTGTTCACTGAAGGCGATTGACGAATCAGGGCCAATCGATGTGTTGTTTGTCAATCAAGGTGTTTTTACCGCGAAGGAGCTGGAGAAGCAGAGTCCAGAAGGTCACGATTGACGTCAATCTCGTGGGGAGCTTCAACGTGTTTGTTTAAGGCCGCAAATGAAAACAAGGAAAGTTCGTGGACCTGCCTCCATCACTCTCGTATCCTCTCAAGCCGGAGCTATGAAGGTATTGAATGAGATGGAGCTTAGTGGATTTACTCCGAGTATTGTGACTTATAACTCGTTGATATCTGCGTATGCGAGAGATGGAATGCTTGATGAAGCAATGGAGCTTAAGAAACAGATGACAGAGAAGGCGATGAAGCCGGATGTTTTCACTTAGACGACGCTCTTATCGGGGTTCGAGAGAGCCGGGAAGGTTGAATCGGCTATGAGTGTTTTCGAGGAGATGAGAAACGCTGGTTGCAAACCGAATTTCTGTACTTTCAATGCGTTTATAAAGATGTATGGAAACAGAGGGAAGTTTGCTGAGATGATGAAGATCTTTGATGAGATCAATGTGTGCGGTCTCTCCCCTGATATTGTCACTTGGAATACGCTATTAGCAGTGTTTGGCCAAAACGGAATGGATTCGGAAGTTTCGGGAGTGTTCAAGGAGATGAAGAGAGCGGGTTTCGTACCGGAAAGAGAGACTTTCAACACGCTGATCAGTGCTTATAGCCGATGTGGTTCGTTCGAGCAAGCGATGACTGTTTACAGGAGAATGCTTGAAGCTGGAGTCACTCCTGATATTTCCACTTACAACACTGTGTTGGCAGCTTTGGCTCGCGGAGGAATGTGGGAACAGTCTGAGAAAGTTCTTGCGGAGATGGAAGACGGTCGTTGCAAACCGAACGAGCTAACTTACTGCTCTCTGCTTCCCGCGTATGCGAATGGGAAGGAGATAGGTCGGATGCATTTCTTAGCGGAAGAAGTGTACTCTGGAGTTATCGAGCCTCGAGCTGTGCTGTTGAGGACTCTAGTCTTCGTTTGTAGTAAGTGTGATCTCTTGCCAGAGGCGGAACGTGCGTTCTCCGAGCTTAAAGAGAGAGGCTTTTCGCCGGATATAACCACGTTGAACTCCTTGGTTTCGATATACGGAAGAAGGCAGATGGTGGCGAAGGCGAACGAGGTTTTGGACTACATGAAAGAGATGGGTTTCACACCGAGCATGGCGACTTACAACAGCCTCATGTACGTGTTTCTCTTCTCTTACATAAGTTATAAGTATTTTTCTAAGTTAGCAAATAGGTTAAGCTACGGTCTATATGATCGATAGGTCCTGGTAATAAGAGATATTTCTCTCATCTTAATTTTTATTTTCAGAAACTGAGAATTTGAAATATTGAAATATTGTTTATTTGAAATTTGGAAATATTGTTTAGATTTTATTTTGTAAACCTTTTGCACCAATTATATGCTCTCAAACGTTAACCCTACTTACAAACAAAAACCCTATTTTGTAAACCTTTTGCAAATCAAACGCATCTCCCATTCTCTCTCTCTTGTGAACGGCTGACAAATCTCAAAAGCATAAAGATGAGCTTCGACCCGGTATTGATTATTCCTCTTTATTGTTGAACGTTTGATGCCTAAATTAGATACTCTGTTTAGTAGAAAACGTTTGGTCTTATAACAGGGTTTGGTAGTTGCTGAGCATCTGCGTAGTAAACTGAAGGTGCTTTTTGAAGCATATGAAAACAAGCCAAAGTCTAACTCACCATCTACTCAGTCACGAGAATCTGATCCAAATGAAGAATTTGGTGGAGCAAAAAAGAGTGGATTTAATAACTACGATGTAAGTTCAGATTTGTATACTTCAAACATTTAGTTACTTATGTTATATGTTATGGTTATTAGTTATGTTTTTCATTACGATATGTTTTTCTTGTTTTATGTCTTTGCTTTCAGGATTTCTTCGCTTTTAGAAAGTCAAATATTGCTGTTAATGGAAAGTCTTCACTGGAAATTTATCTCGATGAACCGCCTCTCGATCCAGCCAATTTTAAGAGTATTGACCTCCTAGATTGGTGGAAAGACAACTCAAAACGATTTGGTGAGCTATCTTCAGTGGCATGTGATGTGCTTAACATACCTATCACAACAGTAGCTTCAGAATCCTCATTCAGCATTGGAGGTCGAGTTTTGAACAAATACCGAAGCCGCTTACTTCCTAAAAACGTTCAAGCTTTGATATGCAGTCGCAATTGGCTTAAGGGTTTTGAAGCTTATGAGAACGGTAAACAACAAAGCCTACAGACGACACTTTCTTATGCCATGTTAATATTCCATTTAACTTGCTGTTTGACACAAATGCAGAGGAGGCTGAAACCTTGGTTGAAGAAGATGAGACATTACGACCTTCTCAATCCCCTGTCAATGACCGAAATGCAGGTTGATGATCAAATGATTGGTGTGTTCGAATCAGGTTTGTTTTGTGTCTTTCTTTAGTTTCTTATGTTTGATCTTGAGAAATGCAGTGATAGCTTTCTTCTCCACAAATATTGTGTAATGTTTTTTTTCATTCGTAAGTTAATGAAATAGGAAAATTAGACATGTTTGAGTATTATGCTTTGTCGTACGTTTCTTGACCAGTTAGATTGAGAAGTCAAACTTGACTACATTGTTGATTTGGTTTGGTTTCATCATTGCTTGCGTGATTGGTGATATCCCTTTGGCTGTTAAAAATACTTCTCGTGGCTTTTAAGAATACATGTCAATGTTTTCAGATTTTTAATTATTGATAATTAAGTACTTATATGCATATTGCATATGTTTTTAGGTTTGTTTCATCTATCAAATGGTTGTATGTTCTTCTTGCTCCGGATCAGCTGGTTTCAGTTTCAGTTTGGACGTATGATGGTGAAGAGGAAATGAACGTTGGGGAAGAGACATGTTTGGTGTTCTATTTGGTTCTCAAATTACAACCTTTCCGGTTTAGAGTTTTGGTTTGAATAAAATTTCATATTACTTTTGTTGCTTCTCCGATTTAAGTTTTGAATTTCTTTACTTTGCTATCGGACCTCTGTTTTTCCTTTCATGGTTGGTTTCAAACTTTGAATAATGCTGTGTTACACAATGAATTATAATGTCATGACTCATGAGTTAGTTTTCGCATCTATAAGGGAATAAGGTACAAGTTTTGTCAACACTTGTTTGGTTCTGTTTTATACACACATCAAGAGAAACAATTGCAGAGCCTCGATTGCAGTCTCAAAGAGGATAACAAGTTACAGAGAATAGCAAGTTACAAGTTTATGTTGACCCGCGGGCTGACCCGCATAACTGCCAATATAACGCGGTGCGGGTTTGGGTCGAGCTATTGGAAACCGCAGCCCGCCGCAGTCCAACCCGCATGATCCGCCGGAGAAGTGAAACCGCGGCGGTCCAGCCCGTTTTGGTGCGGTCCAGCCCGTTTGACATCTCTACTGACCGCCGACCTTGATACCGAGATGTAGAGGTAGAGTGTTTCGCCTGGTTCAGGTTTGGAGAGGACCGGAGGGGTCGAGAGATAGCGTTTCAGCTCCTTGAAAGCGTCTTCGCACTGGGCGTCCCACTCGAAACGCTTGTTTCCTCTCAGCAGTTGGTAGAAGGGTAGGAATTTGTCCGTCGATCTGGAGATAAAGCGATTGAGAGCCGCGATTTGGCCGGTAAGACGTTGGACTTCTCGCGTGTTCTTCGGCGACGGGAGGTCGAGGACCGCTTTTATTTTCTGAGGTTTGGCCTCGATGCCGCTATTGGTGACGATGTAACCCAGGAACTCGCCCGACGTGACTGCGAAAGTGCACTTGGTGGGGTTGAGTTTCATGCCGTGCTCGTTCAGACTGTGGAAACAGGTTCGGAGATGTTCGATATGCTCTTCGGCGCGTCGCGACTTGACAAGCATGTCGTCGATGTACACCTCCATCGTTTTTCCCAGTTAATCGGCGAACATCTTGTTTACGAGGCGTTGGTAGGTCGCCCCGGCATTTTTTAAGCCGAACGGCATTACTCTGTAGCAATAGGTTCCTCGGTCGGTTATGAACGCCGTTTTCTCGCGATCGTCCGGGTGCATTTGAATTTGATTGTATCCTGAGAAAGCGTCCATGAATGATAGCAGTTCGTTGCCGGCTGTCGCTTCGATGAGCCGATCTATATGCGGTAGGGGGTAGCTGTCTTTCGGGCATGCTTTATTGAGATCGGTAAAATCGACGCAAACGCGCCACTTACCGCTCTTCTTCTTGACCACCACTGGGTTCGCCAGCCACTCGGGATAGCACACTTCCACTATTGATCCTGCCTTCGATAGCCGTTCGACCTCCTCGTTGACGGCTTTCGCTCTGTCTTGGCCCAACTTTCTTCTTTTTTGTTTGATCGGTTTGTACGTTGGGTCGACGTTTAGCTCGTGGCTGGTTATGTCGGGATTGATGCCGACCATATCCTCGGTGCTCCAGGCGAAGGTCGACGCGTTTTGATGTAGGAAAGTTAATAGTTTGCCGCGCAGGTCAGTACCGATCTCCGTTCCTATACCGACGCATCGGGTTGGGTCGCTTGGATCGATGTTTTCTTGGACGACGAGCTCGCGCGGCGGCTCGCTTTGCGATGGTAGTTCGGTGCTGATGGTTGCGGCTGATTGCGTCATGACATAGGTGTGGGATGAGTGTCGCAGCTTGTGTTCGGCAACGAAACAGATTCGGGACATCTCTTGGCTCCCTCGCACTGTGACCGGTCCGTCCGGAGTTGGGAACTTCAGGCATTGGTAGTATGTGGACGGGGTCGCCTTCATCGCGTGCAGCCAAGGCGTTCCCATGATTGCGTTGTAGATGGCCGGTTTGTCAACGACCACGAATTTGACGATTTTGGTCACTCGGCCTACACGGACGGGCAGTTTGATCGTCCCGACCGTCATTGTTGTCTCTCCTGAGAAGCCAGTCAGAGGTTTTCTGTTCGGCTTTACCCTGTAGCCTTGCAACTCCATTTTGCGCAATCTTTCCTCAAAAATTAAGTCGACGGTGCTCCCGGTGTCGATTAATATTCGGCTCACGTCGCAGTCGCTAATCATGAGTTCGATTACCAGTGGGTCGTTGTGAGGCGTATGTAGGCCCTACGTGTCTGACTCTCGGAAGACGATGCTGCTAGCTTCGTCCAGTTCGCTTTCGATGTTTTGTGTCCACTGTTGTGCTGTTATGGTTTTGCGGCCGTAGTCTTTAATTGATCGGAATTGCGAAAAAACAAATTCTGTCGCAAATTGTTCCTCGCAATGACTTTTCCGTCGCAAATTTGCGACGGATTTACGGACATATTTATTCAGTCGCAATTTGGCGATCGATTTGCGAGAGAGTACATTCCGTCGCAAACTTGCGATGGATATATCTCCGTCGCAAGTTTGCGAGGGAATGCAGTCCATCGCAATTCATCGCAAACATGCGACGGATTCAATTTTTTTACTTATTAACTTGTTTTTTTTAATTTTTTTTTATTTAATAAATAAATAAATTAAAAAAATTTGAAAATCATAATTAAATTTAATTTAATTTTAATTCAAATATCATTAAACAAAAATATTCAACAAAATCACAAAAAAACAATAAAACGAAAAACTAAAAATCGACGGATGGGTTACTGGGTCCGTCGTCACCCGATCCGCCGGTTCCGCTGTTTCCGCCCTCGGTTTGCTGCTGGTTTTGACGCAAACGGCTCATAATCTCCTTGAGCTTCGGATCCGAGTTGCCCAAGTAGTCGAACATCTCTTCGAACGCCGCAACCTTCGTCTTCGTTGTAGTCAATTCCGTCTTTGTTGCAGTCAATTCCTCCTTCAACACAGCAACCTCGTTCGGATCCGGGAACTGACTCGAAGCGGAACCGCAAACATAACCGCTCCCAAGATCGATTTGGGATTGAAGAGAACCAACCCCCCAAATCTTCCCCTTTCTACGGGGAGCGGACTGAAAAACAAAAAAAAAACATTGAAATGAAGAAGCCACCAATATACATAAGAATAAAGATAATTTAAACTAAAAAAATGATACAAATTTACCTGAAGAAAAACCTTGTTCTTCACGGCCACGGAAGAACCAGAAGCGACGCTGTCGGGATCATCATTCTGAGTCAACTCTTGTAGTTTTGAGTTAACGTCGTTGTAGAGCTCCTCAGAATCGTCATCCAGGAAAGTGCCATCCGGATTCCGTTTGGCATACGCGAGAACTGCCAGCAAATCCGTCTCTGATTCCCCATGTTCCTCGGCCTATAAAATAATTTTTGATTTCATAAAAACGATAAGAATTATAAATGGTACAAAAAATATTGTTAAAAAATAAATAGAAAAAAACTTACAAGCATTCGGCCGCGGGCTACGTAAGAAGTTCGGCCGGATCGATGTTTAGAATTTTTACTCTTCCCTCGAGCGGACTTACTGTTGTCACTCCATTTCTGGTGATCGGGATCCAACCAGTAAGCAACCAAGGCATCCCACACATTCTGATGAAAGTGAAGTGGCCTGGCAGCATCACCCTTCGCCAACCACGACTTTTTCCATCGATGTACCATATCGGGTAACCGATCGTGGACTTTGGCGCATAATTCTTGGTAAACCCTTTCGGTAATGCCAGACTCCCAGTGATACTTGCGCTTTAAAAAATAAATCAGAAAACAATAATATAATGTTAGTGATCATGAATAAGAAAATATTTTTAAAAATTAATAAAAAAAATACCACAAAAACTTACAGCAAAAGTAGAGAACCAACGTTGAAGAACGGGTTCCTTCACATCCTTCCACCGGGCAAAAGGATCTTGGTAATCTTTTTCAAATATTTCCGTAACCGCTGAAGCTACGGACGAATCATGAGAGAACCTTAAAAAGAAAACAATAAACTTTAACATTTTAAATTGTACAATATAAAATTAAACCAACACTAATAAAAATTAAAAATTACATACCATAAAGTTCTCGGTGGGCGGTGTGGATGAAGATGCGGCAGGAGATCATGACCGGGCTCCTCTAAAATCTGCCTCATGGCCGCATAAAATGGGGCTCTAGCGGCCTCAACCGAGGCCTCAACTGCGGCTGGCTGACGTGGTGGGGAAGGAGACCGAGACCGTACCCGCTGCTGCTGCTCCCGTCCCGTAGAACCATGGGAACTACTAGCAGGGTGGCCGTGACTCCTCACGTGAACGGAACGACCACCACGGGAACCCCCGGAACCTGACTCAGGAAGTCCTCGTAAGTGTTTTGTTGCTCCATCTGCAATAAATTAAAAAAGTAAAATTAAAAGGAACAATAATAATTGTACAAATAAAAATAAAAATTATACTAATAATAAAAATTATTCTAATAATCACACAATTATATAAAAAGTACGGGTTGATTGCTTGTGAGCCCCCCCCCTCTAATGCTGCTTCCACCTTTTCCCCCCTAAACTTTGAACTTCTTTACAAATCTCCCTAAACCCATATATTTAATTGCGTGACCCCCTGAATTTTATTTCGCTGCCCAATTCCACATATGCGATTAAAAAGTCTAACTGTGATTTCATCGTGTAAAATTGTGTTTGAGAAAAACAGCGATTGCCCATCATTCGTAACAGCTGTTGCAAAGAAGGCCACAATTACACTAGTTGTAAGGTACATCCTAAGGTACAAAGTTGAAACTGCAGAAAAACATGAAGAAATACCTACAGCAAATCGTGAAGAAAAAACTGCAGCAAAACCTCTAATAAAAACCTGCAGTAACCAAAAATCTATAATCGAGTGTTTAGTCGTGTAAAACCTGCAGCTTGAAGAATCTCACTTTTTGTTTCTCTGTTTGTAGCGAAGAAGAAGAAGAAGCTACCCAAAATCCCCAGAAATAATTGTGGCTTGATAAAAAAAAATTAACTGTGTGGGGTCAGGTTTTTTTATCAAAACCCATAGCTGGGCTCTCGGACTATAGAATTTGGTAGGCAATCGCTGTTTATTTAAACGCGATTAGTTAGACTTGATCACAATTTGGGATTTTTAATCTCAAAGGTGGAATTGTGTATAGGAAAAAAGTTTAGGGGGTTTTGTAAGTGAATATATCAGTTGGGGGGGACTCGTAAAGAGGTTAAGAGTTGGGAGAGGAATAGGCAGAACGACCATAGTAGGGGGGGTCACAAGCAGGCAGCCCTAAAAAGTACTATAATATTAAAATAAAACAATACTAAAACTAATCTAATGTTACATCAACAAATTAAATTCTAGAAACTTAAATAGTTGGGAAAATTCTAAATTCTAAACTAATATAATCACATTTCCAAACACTCTATCAAATATAATCACATTTCTAAATTCTAAACACTAATCTAATTTAATTATCTAACAATCAAAGAAACTAATCAACAATATAACCTAAACTAATTATCTAACTAATCCATGTAGCTAATTTTATCTAACAATACGAACATTGAAAATTGTCATTCAAAATTCTAAAAATAATATAATCACAAATTATCAAACAATCTAACTAATATACTCACACTACTAATATAATCACATTCTAAAATTATAAATACTAAAACTAATCTAATTTAATTATCTAACAATCTAACAAACTAATTATAACAATCTAACAAATTCTAAATCAGTAAAAAAAAAAAAAAAAATTCAGGTGAAGAGATAACCAGAGAGCGGCGGAGGCGGCGGTCGGGAAGGAGGCGCCGGTGACGGAGAAGAAGAAGTTGTCGGCGGCGGCGGATCTGCGGTCCGGCAGCGGATGACCGGATCTGCTGGCCGCGGGTTGGGAAGAAGGAGGCGGCCGGGAAGAAGGCGCCGGTGGGAGGCGGAGAAGAAGAAGGCAGTGCCGGGCGGAGAGGAAGAAGACAGCGCCGGCGGAGAAGAAGAAGACAGCGCCGGGCGGAGAAGTAGAAGACAGCGCCGGCGGAGAGGAAGAAGGTGGCGGCGGCGGTCGGAGGCGAAGAAGGTGGCGGCGGCGGTCGGAGGCGAAGAACTGACGGCCGATAGGAGAAGAAGACAGAGCGGCGAGAAATTTTCGGGAAGGGGGTCGGTCTAAGCTTCGCTCAAACCCGACGCTTTGAATATATAGGAAATTTCAGTCCCTCGCAAATCCATCGCAATGTTGCGATGGATTTACGACGGAAATACAGCATTCCATCGAAAATCCGTCGCGATCTTGCAATGGATTTGCGAGGGAAATGATGGAAACCCTAAACTTTGCGACAGATTTACAATGGAAAGGGACATTTCCATCGCAAATCCTTCACAAACATGCGATGGATTGATTGGAAAACCTAATAGTGTTCGCAATATTGCGACGGATTTGCGATGAATTCCGGAAAAATTAATCAATACATCGCAAATCCGTCGCAATATTGCGATGGAATTGCGATGGATACCAAATTTTTTATGTTTCCATCGCAATTCCATCGCAATTCTCCAGTAGATTTGACGTCCCCCGGGTGCCTTTTTGTTCGAACCACGGCCACTGTTGTTTCCGATATCCCCCTGATCGTTCCCGGAACCCCAAGCTGCTTTGTTATCATTTCCCAGTTTCCGGCAGAGGATGAACTGGTGGAAGGCTTTCTAGTGTTTGATTATAGTATTTGAATCCACCGTCATCCTTCTTACCCCAAGAAGATCCACCGTCATCTTTCTTACCTCAAGAAGATTCACCGTCATCGTACTTACCCCATGTTGATAATCCGTCATCTTTTTTACCCCTAGAATGAAGATCCATGATCAACATGGGGTACTACAACGGATGACGGAGGATCAACATGGGGTAAGAAGGATGACGGTGAATCTTCTTGATCAGGTAAGAAAGATGACGGTGGATCTTCTTGGGGTAAGAAGGATGACGGTGGATTCAAATACTATATTCAAACACTAGAAAGCCTTCCACCAGTTCATCCTCTGCCGAAAACTGGGAAATGATAACAAAGCAGCTTGGGGTTCCGGGAACGATCAGGGGGATATCAAAAACAACAGTGACGGCGGCTGGAACAAAAAGCCACCCGGTGACGTCAAATCTAGAACAAGACAAGACACCTGCATGGTTAAAAATGTTATCCTGCAATGACTTTTGTGTAGTCTTGTAAGTAAAAAGTTTGCGATGGAGTGACAACAAATGTAAACTACAAACAACTGAAAATACAAATTAAGAAAAACCTTAAAATTAATCAAAGTCAAGATTATCATCATCTTCATCGTCATTTTCAGATACGTAAGAGTTTTCACTGTGCTCCCGTTCTTCTTCATCAGTCGCAGACTCTTCGAATTCATCGGCTTCTTCATCTTCACTTGAATCGTCAACGACGTCTTCAAATTCTCTGTTCTCGAGGTTAACGTGTATGATATTTTCTGTGGATTCGCTCGGGTTTGAAACTTCTGCAACTCTATCATGCTGCATGGCCACTTCATCGTCTAAACCAACTACATAACCTCTTGGATTGACCTTTATGACCGATAACCAAGTCTCCCGTCTTTGCCTAACTCGAGGATAAGGAATGAAACACACTTGCTCTGCCTGCGATGCAAGGATGAAGGGTTCGAACTTGGAAAACTTTCGGTTTGCATTTACATCGGTGACACCATGATAGTAGGATTTTTACTATCTATTAATCCTAAAGCACTATCCAGTCGATGCAGTACTTAAGGGAGTCAATCCAAATGGGTGAGATGCTAAACAGACAAGATGCAATCAAAGCAGATTAAGTCAAGCCAATTGCAATGGTGATTTATAATCTTTCAAATTAAATAACTGAAATTAAATGCAATACAGAAACTAAATGGTGTAATGAACAAGTGAAAGCAGACTAAAGACCAGAAAGTTTGATGAACAAAACTCAAAATGAAATCAGATAAAGCAAAGGATCCTAAGGATGGGGTAATTGACTAATGACTCTCCTTGATCATCTATAGTTTTTAATTTAACAAAACTCAAACAGAGCTAATCCCTAGGCTGTGAACTCCGATGCTAACGCTATCACTCTCGTGACGAACGCTATCGAGTTAGGGTGTTTCCAGACCTAACTCTCATTAGCGAAATACACCCTAACAAGCAGTGGAAACCAGTTCATAAAGCCAAAATGCACTCAAGGCAACTAATATCTTAGGTAAGAAATGCAAATCTCTTGGAAAAGTTGGTTCAGGCATTTCATCAAACACCTTCTGGGTGTGAAATGCTCTAAGATCAGATTCCAATTAATCATAGAGGAAAAAGCATTAAACACACTAATCAAGAAGGGAAATTCGAAATCTAAACTTAAACACCTAAAATGACCAAGGATTATCACTAATCTAACCCATCCTTAAAAACCCTAATCACTACTCAAGATCCAAGTGTAGAACAAACCCAGAAATGAACAAAACTTGAATCATTAGATAGAGATTAAGAAGATGAACAACTTTTATTAAATGTACAAGTGCAAAATGTAAATAACAAAGCTTAAATCTACAAATTAAAAGACATAAAGACAAAGAAAATAAAGTTTGGTTTTCTGGTGGCTGAAAAGCCAAAAAGAAGAACATTTTCGTGGCTAGGGGTCTCAGGCCTTTTATAGGCAACAAAAATAGGTTAAAAGTCAAAGGAAGTCAAAGGGAAGGCTGAAATCCCGGAACTGGTCGAGTGGCTTGGTCGAGTGCAATCAAAATCGCTGTAGATTCCGAACCGCTGGTCCGAATGACTTGAAACCGACACCATCCGAAAGCTAACTCTTTTATCTACAACTTCTATGAAGACCTCAAAGGCTGAATCGGAGTATAAAGCCTTCGTTTGGTACGATCTTTAAGACGCATTGCACGAGCTCGACGACCAACTCGACTTGCCATGTCGAGCTTGCTCAAAGGTGGCTCCTTTGCTCCGACTCGATCAGGAGTGGTCGAGTCCATACGTCGAGTCTATCCAAAATCGTCGTATCTCCCTAACCACTGATCAGAATGACTTGAAACCACCGCCAAACGAACGATCACTCAATTATCTATAACTTTCATGAAGAACTCAGATGCTGAATCAGAGTGTAAACCCTTCGTTTGGTACGATCTTTCAGATGCATTGCACTAGCTCGATCGAGCTCACCACCCCTGCCTACTCGATCTAGTCAAGCAAGAACTCTTCTGTTCCTTCCATTCTTGATCCATATTGGCTCCTTTGTTGCCCAGATCTTGCTCCACCATCACCACCAAGCCTCCTTAGCTCCAGATGCTTCAAAAGTACCTGATTTTAACTCCATATGCACTCATGTATGCAATGCACATCCTTAAACTTCTAAGTATGCAAATGGAGAAGAAAGTGTCAAGAAGTGACACCTAAGATGGTTGAAACAATGCAAAGATGGTCTAAATGAGATGCTAAAAAGGTAAAAAATAAGGATGCATCAACACCCCCAAACTTATCATTTGCTTGCCCTCAAGCAAACAATAGAATATGAAAGAGAGTGAGGGTTGAAAATAGTTGATATAATTAAAACATGCCAGCAAAAACGGTTTGATCAATGTCCAAGTTCGAGACTCTAGAATGCATCAAGGTGAGAGTTACTTCTAAAAATCTTAGCCATGCTTAACAAGATCAATCCAACTTCACAGTCAATCAAACCATTCATTCATATCAGCATATCCCTTTAACATTCATTAAAATAGAACAGTGAACCATGCTCATGCAAATCTAAACAATTCATTTGGCTAAGGGTTATGGTCAAGAGACAGAGATGGTCCCTTCAATGCAATAGCGGTTTATAAACAGGGATCTCTCAAGAAAATGAACAAGCTTCAGCAAAAGGCTAAAAGTTAGAACCAAGGATGATACAAGAGAAGAATTCCCATCTACCCCGAACACACTCGATCGAGTCTAAACCCAGAGCCCAGAAATAAAGAACCCGCTCCTAGCTACCCTTTAGGCAATTGCCTTTAGACACAGAGGAGCACTTGCTCGAATTTCTTTTCTTTTCTTTGTACTAACCAAGAGAGAGGCTTCATACTCTAGCGGTTTGGGATTCTTAGACTTTAGGGAACTTTTCTTTTTCTTTTAAAACACTTGAGGCTTAAGCCTTCTTTTCCTAAACACTTAGAACCCTTTTCTTTTTCTTTAAACACTTCCCAAACCTTTACTAGACTTACTTGAAACACACGCTAACTCCCTGATCTTAACCACAACTCTTTTCTTTTCTTTTCCCAATCCCTGAAACACAAAACACACTCGCCCAAGCCCAGATGAACACCCCCAAACTTAGCCTAAGCTGATCCTAAGGATGGACCAGAATCTACACAGAAACCCTGCTCTTGTCGGTTTAAACTCAACACCATTTGCCAAGCATATTCGAAAATAAGGCCTCACAATCACACACGAACATCGTAGGGTTTGAAAGAAAGGCTTAGGTAAGGGCGGGGAACAGCTACTTGGACAAACAAGAGTGGATAAAATGGGAAAAGAATGTCCAAATATGTATGAAATCCTTTAGTTGCTTATCAATGCATGCTATGGTAATTAAGAGTCATGATTATGGTTCAAATATATAGGGAAATGCATCAATTCACAAGAATGGGTTGAATGAGATGTGCATGTTATGATATGATCAAGGTAAACATGGTTCTATCTTAACTCTTCATTCTCACCCTAATGCACAAAAGATTCAAGAACCAGGGCACAGAACAAAACACATGAGATGGCATATTTACAATGTCATATCAACAATGCAATGTGAATGCAAACCTATATGATGCATATTAGACTCAATCTTAAAAATGTGAATGCAACTATATGAATATTTTTGTGATTTTTTGAAATTTTTCAATTTTTATGGGTTTTCTATGCCTTAGATGCATGCAGAGTCAAGTATGAAAAATTGAAAATAAGAAAACAGAACACAATGTCAAATGGCTCTCAGACCCTCCCCCAAACTTAAATTACACAGTCTCTTGTGTGACAGAAGCTTAAGAGAAGAAATGAGAGCGAAACAAAGGCAAATAAAACCAAATGCAGGAAGTGAAACGAGGGGAGACAAAAGCAAATAAATCTCTTACCAAACCGGGTTAACTCGATCGAGTTAGATTGTGCTCGGCCGAGCTGATCTTTCTATGGCTTCTCACTCGATCGAGTCTAAGCGCCTTGTTGTGAATCGGATTCCTTTTAGCTCAAACCCTTATCCTGAGAAACTTAAACACACAAAACACTACAAGGAGCAATAGATAAGCAAAAACATAAAGAAATATAAAAAGGATAAGCATGGGACTTCCTCCCAAGTGAGCTTGTTTTAGGTCTCTGAGCTTGACCTTTCCTTAGCCAGTCTCTTGAAACAGGCTTGGATCTCCTAGAAGGCTAAGACTGATGATGGACTTGGCACTTGTGAATGGTTTAGACTTGACCTTGTACTCAATTTTCCCATCCTTAAAACTTAAAGGGATCAACCTTAATGTGTTGGGAGATTGATCAAGGGGGATAGTCTGGGGTCTTTCCATCTTCCTTGTGGTTCCAAGATTAGCCCTTGTGGCTCTAACCACCTCCTTCTTCTTAGCACTTCCAATGTGCTCATGGTTCTCTTGGTAGGTTGGTTGGAGTCCTTGAACTTCATGGTTGGAACATTGATTGAGAAGCATACTCTCTTGGTTGGGGTTCCCATTGTTGACCACGAAATTGACATCATCCTTATGCTGCTCATGATCCAAACAAACGACACTTTGTTGCACACTTAGGAGCTTTTCAATCTGATCCAGCTTAGCTTGCAAGGCTGTCCACGTGAAGTCTTCACTTGATCCTTCATTGGGGGCTGTCTCGTGGCTTTCATTGTAGCTTTCACTACTCTTAGCCACGTTCTCAACAAGTAGCTCTCCTTGCTCTATGGTGAGATTCAGAAAACTCCCTTTGCTAGCTACATCCAATGTCCATTTGTGCTCTTTAGCAATACCCCAATACAAAGAGCTAAGTATAGCTTCTTGTGTGAGCCCATGATGTGGGCAATCACTGGTGTATCCTCTCAACCGCTCCCATGCATCATGAAAGGTCTCATGGCTGCCTTGTTTGAAGCTCAAGATGCTACTCCTCATTTGGTGTGTTCTTTGTCTTGGATAGAACCTTGAAAGGAAAACTCTCTTGCAATCATCCCAAGAATTGACCAAATGAGATGGTAAAGCTCTCTCCCATTTCCTTGCCTTTTCTCCAAGTGAAAATGGAAACAAGATGAGCTTGATACTATCCTCAGGCACACCACCAATCCTAAATGTGCTACACAACCTCTCAAAGTAATCCAAGTGATCATAAGGATTCTCCAATCCAATTCCCAAGAACATAGAGCTCTGAATTAACCTCACCAAGCTTGCCTTGATCTCATAGTCGTGGGCTTCAATGTGAGGAGGATGAATTCCATAACTAAGCCCATCATAATGAGGAACATCCCAATCCCCAATTGTTGGCGTGATCACTTGAGCGTGGTTAGGAGTTTCTACCAATTCTTGAGGGTGTGGAGCTTGAGGAATGTTGGCGTGGCTGTCAATCTCCAACACCTCGCATGAACTTGTCTTCCCATTTCTCTTCTTCTTAGTTTGGTACCTTGGAAAGCACAAGAGAATAAGAGAACACAAGTTAGTAAAAACAAAAACGAAAAAGTTCATCATCTCCATGAGAGATGAACAAACAAGAACTTGATCTTAAGCTACTTGAAATCTTAAATGTAACAAACGAACACCCAATCGGCAACGGCGCCAAATTGATAGTAGGATTTTTACTATCTATTAATCCTAAAGCACTATCCAGTCGATGCAGTACTTAAGGGAGTCAATCCAAATGGGTGAGATGCTAAACAGACAAGATGCAATCAAAGCAGATTAAGTCAAGCCAATTGCAATGGTGATTTATAATCTTTCAAATTAAATAACTGAAATTAAATGCAATACAGAAACTAAATGGTGTAATGAACAAGTGAAAGCAGACTAAAGACCAGAAAGTTTGATGAACAAAACTCAAAATGAAATCAGATAAAGCAAAGGATCCTAAGGATGGGGTAATTGACTAATGACTCTCCTTGATCATCTATAGTTTTTAATTTAACAAAACTCAAACAGAGCTAATCCTTAGGCTGTGAACTCCGATGCTAACGCTATCACTCTCGTGACGAACGCTATCGAGTTAGGGTGTTTCCAGACCTAACTCTCATTAGCGAAATACACCCTAACAAGCAGTGGAAACCAGTTCATAAAGCCAAAATGCACTCAAGGCAACTAATATCTTAGGTAAGAAATGCAAATCTCTTGGAAAAGTTGGTTCAGGCATTTCATCAAACACCTTCTGGGTGTGAAATGCTCTAAGATCAGATTCCAATTAATCATAGAGGAAAAAGCATTAAACACACTAATCAAGAAGGGAAATTCGAAATCTAAACTTAAACACCTAAAATGACCAAGGATTATCACTAATCTAACCCATCCTTAAAAACCCTAATCACTACTCAAGATCCAAGTGTAGAACAAACCCAGAAATGAACAAAACTTGAATCATTAGATAGAGATTAAGAAGATGAACAACTTTTATTAAATGTACAAGTGCAAAATGTAAATAACAAAGCTTAAATCTACAAATTAAAAGACATAAAGACAAAGAAAATAAAGTTTGGTTTTCTGGTGGCTGAAAAGCCAAAAAGAAGAACATTTTCGTGGCTAGGGGTCTCAGGCCTTTTATAGGCAACAAAAATAGGTTAAAAGTCAAAGGAAGTCAAAGGGAAGGCTGAAATCCCGGAACTGGTCGAGTGGCTTGGTCGAGTGCAATCAAAATCGCTGTAGATTCCGAACCGCTGGTCCGAATGACTTGAAACCGACACCATCCGAAAGCTAACTCTTTTATCTACAACTTCTATGAAGACCTCAAAGGCTGAATCGGAGTATAAAGCCTTCGTTTGGTACGATCTTTAAGACGCATTGCACGAGCTCGACGACCAACTCGACTTGCCATGTCGAGCTTGCTCAAAGGTGGCTCCTTTGCTCCGACTCGATCAGGAGTGGTCGAGTCCATACGTCGAGTCTATCCAAAATCGTCGTATCTCCCTAACCACTGATCAGAATGACTTGAAACCACCGCCAAACGAACGATCACTCAATTATCTATAACTTTCATGAAGAACTCAGATGCTGAATCAGAGTGTAAACCCTTCGTTTGGTACGATCTTTCAGATGCATTGCACTAGCTCGATCGAGCTCACCACCCCTGCCTACTCGATCTAGTCAAGCAAGAACTCTTCTGTTCCTTCCATTCTTGATCCATATTGGCTCCTTTGTTGCCCAGATCTTGCTCCACCATCACCACCAAGCCTCCTTAGCTCCAGATGCTTCAAAAGTACCTGATTTTAACTCCATATGCACTCATGTATGCAATGCACATCCTTAAACTTCTAAGTATGCAAATGGAGAAGAAAGTGTCAAGAAGTGACACCTAAGATGGTTGAAACAATGCAAAGATGGTCTAAATGAGATGCTAAAAAGGTAAAAAATAAGGATGCATCACACCAACCGTCTCGTTTCTCCGAACCCCTCGACCTGGTGTCGGATCATACCAATCACATTTGAATATAATACATTTCAAGTTGATAATTCATGGGTATGTGACCTCGATGATCTCTTGCAAAACTCCATAGAATTCTATTTCCCCCAGGACATGAATACCATAATTTGCGGTCGACTTCCGCATGCCATGCTTGTACGTATGGAAAATGTACCCGCGAGTACAGTACATTGGTGCTGTAGTGATCTTTCATATTGGAGAGTTCACAATCTCATGCAGCCACAGCGGTATTTGTTCCGGATGACAGCCCTCTCTCACCTATATACAAACAAATGGTACATTAATTATATAACCTATAGTGTTAGGTTTTAGTTTATATATCACTCATTTGAAGAAAACTTACGTAGTATTTTAACCATCCAGCAAAGTCACGTTCTTTGTAAAACTCATACTCATGCTCTTGTAAACGATGGTATGTTTGGCGGATCAGATTATCAAATATGCTGCACAAACATCTCGAGTTATATATATATGTATATATATATATATATATATATATATGTAAACGTATATATAATCAAAGTTACCTCTCAAATTGGTGCACTTCATCCAGATTACGCAATATGTAATTGTGAGCCGCTCTCAAATCTTCATGGTCCCACGATTTTTCCTTCAACTTTCCAGCAAGTCTGCCTATTTCTCTAAAGATGCTGGGGACAACATGCCTATAAACAGGTGCAACGCCTCCATCATCGTATCGTTTCGTAGCGGTTCTTCTCGTTCTCACATTTGGACTAAAATAGTAAGACGCGAAGTTAGATGTTTCCTCTGTCAATGAACCTTGTACTATGGATCCCTCAACTTTTGCAAGGTTTTTAGCCTTTCCCTTCAAGTATCCCATAAAACGCTCAAACGGATACATCCACCTGAATTGCACAGGCCCCCCGAGATCCGCCTCATATGGCAAATGTACCGTTAGGTGTTCCATCACGTCGAAGAATGAAGGAGGGAAGATTTTCTCCATGTTACACAACAAGAGAGTAATGTTTTTTTTTAACTTCTCTACCCCGTCTTCTGTCAGTGTTCGCGTGCAAAGATCTCGGAAAAATGCCCCAATACCTATAATATAATATACACCATACATAATCTCCTTAAGCAAACATATATATTTAATTATGTACATAAACTCAATTAAAAGAAATGTAAATACTTGTTTAATTATTACCAGCAATTGCTTCGTGGACATGAGACGACAATAGCTCTTGTAACGCAAACGGTAGTAGTCGCTGCATGAAAACATGGCAATCGTGGCTCTTCATACCAGAAAATTTTTGTCCTCGCTCTATACATCGTGAGAATTTGGAAACATATCCATCCAGAAATTTGACATCTGAGGCCACCCAATCAAATAGAGCTCTCTTCCCATCTGCAGACAATCGAAAACTCGGAATTGGCTGTTTGCCGTCTCTAGTAATCTCCAACTCGCTTCTTTTGCATATTTCTGCTAAGTCCAGCCTCGATTTCATATTGTCTTTACTTTTCCCTTGGACGTTCAAAATGGTATGCATGATGTTATCAAAAAAATTCTTCTCGATATGCATAACGTCAAGATTATGTCGCAAAAGGTGATCCTTCCAATATGGGAGTTCCCATAATATACTTTTTTGTGCCAGTTGTGTGCTTGTCCATATCCGTCAGGCATGTTTGCAGTACAATGCCAATTGCCCCCACGTTTGCATGTTTCCTCACCACCATAATAATCGATCTGATCAAGCAAATCCTGTCCCGAAAGATAATCCAGAGGGGGACCGCGGACAGCTTTATTCTTCGTAAATAAAACCTTGTTCTTTCAGTACTTGTGATTGATAGGAAGAAAACGACGGTGACAATCAAACCAACAAGGTTTTCTTCCATGCCTCAGCTGAAATGCTTCTGCCCTATTCAAACAGTGTGGACACGATAGTCTTCCGTGCGTAGTCCACCCCGACAACATTCCATACGCTGGAAAGTCACTAATCGTCCACAATAATACTGCGCGCATGTTGAAGTTTTGTTGCTGCGAGTAATAAAATGTGCAGACTCCTGAATACCACAGTTGTTTCAACTCATCGATCAAAGGTTGCAGAAATACATCTAGGGATCGCTTCGGATGCTTTGGACCTGGCACTAAAACAGTTAAGAACAAAAATTCTCGCTGCATGCACATTGTCGGCGGAAGATTATATGGAGTCAATATGACGGGCCATAGCTAATATTGTCTCCCTGACATACCAAATGGACTAAATCCGTCTGTGCATAATCCAAGATAAACATTCCTGGACTCATTAGCAAAGTTTGAATGTACCGTCTGAAAGTGTTTCCACGCATTTGCATCTGAGGGATGTGTTATCTCTCCATGATGTGTGGAATGTTCTGTATGCCATCTCATTGACGCTGACGTCATTTCCGATTGGTATAACCGTTTCAATCTTTCGGTGATTGGCAAGTACCACATACATTGGTAAGGGACCCGCCTCCTTCCCATAGTGGGTTTGTATCTCGGCTTCCCACAAAATCGACATTCCTGCAGCTTATCATCATCTTTCCAGAAAATCATGCAATTGTCAATGCATACATCAATCATTTCATAAGGTAACCCAAGACCCGCAACCAACTTCTGTATTTCATAATAATTACCAGCAGAAAGATTATCTTCCGGTAAATACTCTTGAAATAGTACAGCCCACTTATCCATGTTACTCTCGCTACTTTTTTCCTCACTTTTAATTGTCATCATCCTAGCTGCTAGTGACAATCTAGAAAGTCCCTCTCTACACCCATCGTAAAGTGGTTGATTTGCAGCATCTAACATATCATAAAACTTTTGTGCTTCAATGTTGGGTTCTTCCAGAATTGCTTCCGTAGGATTATCAGCAAGAGCAGGTGTAGTTTCATGAAATGCATCTGTAACCATATCATGAAATCTATTCCCTTGCTGATACCCAATATCATTTCCCAATATATCATGATGACCATAATCATAGCTACCGCTATAATTATGTTCTTCAACCCCTTGACTCGAACCACTATTTCCCGCTTCATAGTGAGTCGTATTATAATGATTTTCCCCATGAAAATACCATACATAATAGTTTGGTACAAATCCTCTATTAAATACATGTTTTTTAGCAGTATCAACAGCGATATATTTTTTGTTCCAACATTTCTCACAGGGACAAAATATTTTACCAGTTTGCATTGCCTGTGGTTGGTTTTGTGCTTGGTTAAAGAATCCATGTAATCCTTCAACAAACTCTCTCCTCACTTCGCCGGTCCCTGGATCTCTTTGATTGTACATCCAGCTTCGTAACTCATATATTCTGTAACTCATTTTTTTAGTGTTTTATTTTTTTTTTCCTTTTTTTTTTTTTTTTCCTTCTCCTCTTCCCTCTCTTTCCCTCTCTTTCCCTCTCTTCCCTTTTTTTTTTTTTCATTTCTGATTTCCCTCTCTTCAAGTTTCGCTATTTATAGATTTCTGAAAAATTTTCCCTACGGATTTGCGAGGGATTTGCGATGGAACGTTTGCGACGGATTTACGACGGATTCTACTTTGCGACGGAATTATAACTGATTTGCGACGAACTTGCGACGCCCTTGCGACGGAAATATTCCATCGCACTAAGTTAGGTACACTCAATTAACACGTGCGTACCTAACCAATACGCATGTCAGCCACCAACTTTTCCTCGCAAATCCGTCGCAACTTGCGACGGAATGGCGAGTGATTTGCGACGGTCTCTTTTTCCTTCGCAAGTCCTTGGCAAATCGATCGCAAGATTGCGAAGGAATTGCGAGGGATACAAAAATTTTGGTTTTTCCATCGCAATTCCATCGCAAACTTGCGACGGAATTGCGATGGAAACCTATAAATTTAAGGTTTACGGTTTCCTCTTTTGGAATAAAAAGTGTTTACGATAACAAAATCCTATATTTGTAACTGATAATTGAATTCTAAACGATCTACACTAATAAAATATATTTCTCTTAAACTCCTTACGGTATCAAACTCATTTAAGCTTATGATATATTAAACATTACGGAAGATGTTCGTTAAACACGAATTATATGTATACCTATACGTACAATTGTATTATCAATATATAACATTTATCATATTCACATTCACCCTTTAATAAACATACACATTAATCTATAAAACCCTAATTAGTCCGCATTTAGAACTTTATATGCCCTAAACCCTAAACCAAAAATTCCATCGCAAATCCATCGCAATTTGCGACGGAATTGCGACCGATATGCCCATTCCATCGCAATTCCGTCGCAAAATTGCGATGGAATCCTGCAATTCCGTCGCAATTTGCGATGGATTTGCGATGGAAATTGGTTGGCCCACATGCGACCAGTTAGGTGCGAACGTGTTAAACGAAGTTCACCTAACTCATTGCGATGGAATGCGATGGAATCCTGCGTTTCCGTCGCAATTTGCGATGTATTTGCGAGGGAAAGTGGTTGGCCGACATGCGACAAGTTAGGTGAGAACGTGTTAAACGAAGTTCACCTAACTCATTGCGATGGAATTGTTCCGTCGCAAGTCCGTCGCAAAATCGTCGCAAGTCAGTCACTATTCCATCGCAAATTGCTTTCCGTCGCAAATCCGTCGCATAATTCCATCGCAAATCCATCGCAAATACATCGCAACAAAATATCTGATTCTATAAATAGTCAGCGACCTCACGTCACAATTCACACCAATACAAAGAGAAGAGAAAAAGAAGAAAAGAAGAGAGAGGAAAAAAAAAAAAACACCAAAAAAATGAGTTACGGAATTTAGGAGTTACGAAGCTGGATGTACAATCATCTTTTTTACCCCACGGTGGATTTTCTTTTTTACCCTAAGAAAATACACCATCATCTTTTTTACCCCATGTTGATTCTCTGTGGACATGAGATAATTAAGAATGATGACGGTACGTTGATCTCTTCCTAATTATCCAATTTCCATGGAGGATCAACAGGGGATAAAAAGGATGATGGTGAATCGTCTTGGGGTATATATATAATTAAATCTATTGGAGGATATATTGCGATGGATAATGCTGAGCGCGCAAACTGATATTCTCTCCAACATGTAACCGATTTCTTGTGCTACTAATGGTAATGATGGTTGGGATTCCAAAATGGATCGTCGCTATATGATGTTGTTGGATAGTTGTAGAGAAGATGGGGATTTATATCCGAGAGTGAGAGATAACCCACTGAGGTGTATTAGGTATGAAGTTGATAACGGAGGATACGGTATATAAGCGCTTACCGCATCCTCCGTTATCAACGTTATACCTAATACAACTCAGTGGATTATCTCTCACTCTCGGATATAAATCCCCATCTTCTCTACTACTATCCAACAACATCATATTTTGCGACGGAATTGCGATGGAATGTTTTATTTTTAGGTTTCCATCGCAATTCCGTAGCAGTTTTGCGACGGAATTGCGATGGATTGTTTAATTTTTAGGTTTCCATCGCAAAATCGTCGCAAACTTGCGATGGAATTGCGATGATCTCAGTTTGCATCTCAATTCCATCGCAAGACCGTCGCAATGGAAAAATGTCCAACGCAAACTTGCGACGGATTTGCGATGGCTTATCTTTCCGTCGCAAAACCGTCGCAAATCCGTCGCAAATGCGTCGCAAATTTGCGACGGATATTTTCCATCGCAAATTTCCGTCGCAATGAGCCTGTTTTCTTGTAGTGGTTGTCCTAATCATGATTTCTCTAAATTATGTTATGGACCGATTGTTTTATGCATGTTTTGTAGCATACACTCAACTAAACTCAATTATACATGTTACGCTGAAAGTAGCTTTACGCCCTCACGAGAACCTACGTAAGTAGTACAGTAACTGAGCCACGCTCAAATGGACAAGCCCGTGTATAAAATGAAAAATAATTCTAGAAAAACTGTCACATATAACCGTTGGCCGGGTGGAGCATGACTATAGTCACATCATTGAATCTATAAGCAAAGAACATTGATTGTGTAAGCCTACAATATGAGTCGCATTTAGAGCCGTTTGGGTGCTACATTGATCTTGCTAACTCTCAAAGTCTTAGAAAAAAAGTACTGTCTAATTTTAGGTGTTTGAACCGTTTCCATTTTTTCTCATATAATCTTTAGGGTTATACAAAATGTTCAGTCGGATATTCATGTTCATATCCGTTGTAATCATAATACAACCTCTCCCCTTTAGATATGTTTCTATTAGCTACGAGAAGAACCCTAGCTTCTCCGTTGATGTTAAACCTCACACACTTCAAGTTCTGCTTCTTTCTCCCTTCTCTGCATTTCACAAAATATCAACAAACACAAATGAGGTCAAGCAAATACTATATAAGGGACCTAAATAGGAGGGAAGAGAAACTCACGGGGTGTGATTGTTGATGCCGCTGATGAAGCGAGCAATATTACTGCGTTTGTCAGGGCAGATAACAAGGCATTGCAAAGGATCAGAGGCATGGAGGAGAGTCATCATGCTGTCTCCATCATAGTTATCTTCTCTGTTGCTCAGATAGTCAACATCTCCAACGTACTCTGTGATTATGGTCAAGTCTTTTATGCACCTGTCCGCTTCTACTGTGAACCTGTTCAGGTTTAAAACATCTTATTCAATATAACTCAAGACTGTGAACTGCATTTTTTGTTTCTCCTGTCCTACTCTCTTTGTGAATTTTAAAGGTAAAAGAAGAAGTTAAGGCTAAGTACCCTTCAAAAGGATCGAAAACGACCATAAGAGGCGGGCATTCACCACGAATCATCATGTTCTTGCACAAGGCTAAGGTTTCTACGCCTTCTTTAGGTAGAACCTGTATGAAATTGAATCCAAAGTCAGTTTTTTTTGTTCAGTTGATGCTAATGCATATACTATTAGAAAGACAAATAATCAGTGATTGCTACTAATCCTCGAACCTATCAAATGGTCTTTTTTCTTTGCACAGAATGTAACTGAAGAAAGAGAGCGATTCATATCAACTTAAAATTTTAGTTACCTGCATGCCTCCTTTCTCAAGTACAGCCTGGTTTGCAGATCTCGGAGCCTTGCCATATACATAAGTGAGCTTGTTGCTGAACTCGGTGTTGGAGGCTTTCAACGCAGTGGCGAGAGATGCCATTTGCTCAAGTCTCCTTTGAGGATCATCGGTTGGGTTGTAAGGAAGAAGCTTCCTCTTCTTCTTTGACATCACCAAGCTGGTCCTTTTCCTTTTCTTCCCAGTGTTATCTGTAAAAAAAATTACTCTTTGGATAAGATTTCCCAACACAACACAGGAAATTATTGTGAATTTTGACTTCCAAATCTGTATAGTATACCTGACGAGCATGAGATGTGAGATGAGTCTGGAGACCGCTTAATCCGGAAGAAGTCTATGATTTTAGTCTGAACAAGAGGGAAAGCTGCAATTTTTACTAACTTTGGTTAGCTAATTAGAGAATGAAATTTCCACTGATATTAGATATAGTCTCAGCAAAAGACGTCATTTTTATCAAATGGGTATCACATAACAATTTTTTCTTCAGTTTCACCGATAACTGATTTCAAGTATTTAAATTTACCCAACAACACAATAATCCGAACCCAATTAGCCAATCTCTAGCAGTCTTTAAGTAAGATTCGCTCACAAAGCATATACTGAAATCTGAGTCAAGTTCGCAATAGCATTCAATAATCAAAGGAAGAGATCATGAAACCCAGAATAATAATACCTACAGCTCAACAGTTGGGCATAGCCCAACTAAAAGAAGGAAGATTTTCAATTAGAGAAATGTGAGATTTTTTTTATAAAACTTACATTTGGGGATCTGGTGTTTGGAGCATAAAGGGCAGAACCAAGAGCCTTTGGGAACTGAAACGAGGATTGGCCTGAGACAGAAGAGATGAAACCCTTTATCGCATTTGTCGCAAAGTAGCAGCTTCGCCGGTTGTTTCCCGGAGCTGCATTCTTCGCATACCGTCTCCAGATCCGAATCGGAATCATCCGCCATGGATTCCGGATGCTCGGATCTAGGGTTTGACGCCTGGGTTCTTCTTCGCCGCAAAACCACCATAGTCGAGCTTTTCGCTTAGCAGAGAGAGTATAAATGTGGGAGGATGTAGCCGAGGCAACTATAAAGCATTCGCGCTCTGATTCTGAGAATTTTCGCGGGGAAAAGAAACATAAATTAATTACGTTTTCAGATTTACATTCCGGTTAAGACCGGTTTTGAGGATAATTCAAAATCAGGAAGATCCAAAACCGACATAACCTTAAAAGGCTAAATCCAACCGGAGACTCTGGAATCAATTGCCAATTTGCCACAAATAAACGAGCGAACCGCTGCTCAGATGCCACATTTTGGAAATCAATTTCTTTTCTAATTTTTTTAAATAAAAAAACAGGGAAAAGACATTAGAACCAAATGAAACTTGAGGTATTTACGAATCCAACCAGGGTTATATCCGAAAATCGTAAACCCGACCCGACCACACTGGATAATAACCTAACAAATCCCTAAATTCACCGTCTTTTTTTTTTTCCTTAAGTGAAAATTTGAAATCAGAAAAGAGTGGAAGAAAGAAGAAAGAAGAAAGCGAGATTGAAGAGAATCTCTTAACGGAAACTGAAATTGGCCGGTGGAGTTTCGAATCGATTAATGATGAAGTTGAGAAACAGCAAAGAAACGACAAAATTATCGGAGCAGATAGAACCCGCTCAACCGACCAAACAGTCGGAGCCAACAGAAGCGGCGGAAGCGATCTCGAAGTCGATAAAATCTACGGAAGCCCCGAAACCGACATAATCGACGGAAATCCAGTCTCCGACAGAAGCGACGGAAGCGAGAGAAACGATGGAGGCGACAAAAGCGACAGAAGCGGTGGAAACCGAAGTTCTTCCGAGTCCTTCAAACGAAGAAGCAAATCCCGAACCCAAAAAATTGCAAACTGAGGAGAAGATGAACTCAGAGGAAGAAGAAAAAGATGATGAATCGGAAAAAGAGGAAGAGGAAGAAGAAAAAGAAAAAGATGATGAATCAGAAAAAAGGAAGAGGAAGAAGAAGAAAAAGAGGAAGAGGACGAGGAAAAGGCGTCGGTTGAGGATTTGTCTGGTGACGAAGTGGAGAATAAGGTATTGTATCTTGCTTATTTATTATATAAACTTTGAGATTGATAATGGAGAGGAGAATGAAGATTGAGCATGGATAAATTTGAGTAGGTAGTATATTAGGTAATAATATATTCGAGTAGGTTCAACTACGTTCAAATATGTTACATTGAACAGTTATTGCTAAGTTCAACTGGATAGGTTGGGTACAACTACGTATATTAAGATTCATATAAGGTTGAATCGGTTAATTAAATTTATTTGTTTGAACCTGCAGGATGAGGAGGATGATGATGAGGATGATGGTGAGGATGATGGTGAGGAACCTCCGCAGGAAGAAGCTCCTCAAACAGAACAAACCCCGCAGGAAGAAGCTTCTCAAGCTATGCCTTCAGAAGCACATGTCCATTGTTCTGCACCGTACCTGGTAATGTACACTGAGTTTCAGAATTTTAATTCAGCAAATGGTTTGAATGTAGGTTCAATTAGGTTGGAGTAGGTTCAACTACATGTGAACTTTAAATACCACATTGTAGCAAATGGTTTGAATGTAGGTTCAATTAGGTTCGAGTAGGTTCAACTACATGTTAACTTTAAATACCACATTGTTTGACTTGGCTGCAGGTTGATGATGAATATATACCACTGCAACGAGAGAAGTTTTACTTTTGTCCAGAGCAATATAGAAAGACTTGCAAGATATCAACGAGGTGTTACGTGAAACAAACAGTGCAAGACATCAAGAAAATTCCTGAGGCGTTGGAATGGTTCTCGAGTCATCCTCAGTTTAAGCATATCTTCCATATGCCTGTGGAGAATAACCGTAAATCACAAGGAGTTTGGATGCTTCTTTTGCACCTAGCTTGTACTGATAATGAGAGAGAGTTATGGTTTGCGGTTAATGGAGTACCTATTAGGTACTCCATGAAGGAGCATGCGCTGTTGAGTTGATTGGATTGCCATGACTACCCTAGCAACTACGGGGAGTTGAAGGATAAGGATGTAGGCGATTTCAAGTTTGTGGAAAAGTGGTTCAAGAGAAAGAACAATATTACGATAGCCGATGTGAAGAAGAAACTATCGGGAACGAAGGGAGCTGTTAACAAGAAAAAGATGGTTGCACTCTATTTCTTAACCAATGTCTTGAAAGCGAAGTCCAAAGTTCAAGAAAACATAGAGCCCTTCTTTCTTAAA
Source organism: Erythrophleum ivorense (assembly GCA_026724425.1). Classification (NCBI taxonomy): domain Eukaryota; kingdom Viridiplantae; phylum Streptophyta; class Magnoliopsida; order Fabales; family Fabaceae; genus Erythrophleum; species Erythrophleum ivorense. Next base: position 3,360,876 of record JAIUCV010000092.1, read on the forward strand.
GTTGTGGATGATTTGGACTTGTGTGAAAAATTTCCTTGGGGCCGTTACACATATGATGATTGTCTCGATGAAGTAAAGAAAATAACAAAGAAGTTCAAGAGAGGCATTGTGAAGGAGAACGATTCATGGACCTTTTCTGGTTTCATTCTTCCTATTGGGGTAATTATTTTCCTTAGATGTCGTATTAAAGTAATAATTTTATGGGTTTAGGGTGGTGATATTGTAATACTTTCTCTATATAGGCTTTTGCGTATTAGAGTATTCCTGTGCTTGGGCGAACCTTTCGTATAGCTGTTGATGCAGAGAATGACTGTCCAAGGTTGTGCAAGCACATGTTCAAAGAGACTTACATGAAAGGTTATCCATTGAATGACATAAACGAAGCGATTGGGAGCACTAGGGTGAGTTTTTGTCATCATTTATTGTACTGTCCTATATATCTTAATTGAGTGAGCATGATATTTGAATGTATTTTATGTTTTCATAATCTCAGGATATCATTAGCATCTTGGAACCAACCTCATATGAGGAAGCTCTAATGGAGCGCATCATAGACCATCATTGTGATGATGGGATAGGCTTTCTGGATCCTCTAGTTGAACTTTGGAGAGACCATTTAATCGTGCAGAAGAAAAAGATATTGTGGGAGTCTTTGTACGAGATGGACTTGGCCGGTAGAGGTATCACTAAGGTAATAAATGAAGTACCGAGAGAGGCATCTGAAACTGGTGGATCACAACACGAGCTGATGGAAGCGATGAAGGGATTGATCAAGGAAGCAATCGAGAAGATGGAAAATAAGATGGATGATATTGCATCGGAGATTAAGGCAATGGTTTGTGATTTGGATGAGAGGCTTGACGTGGTTGAGTGTTATGTCAACGAGCAACGAAGAAAGAAAGCTCATGATATAGGAGGAGCGAGTACTTCAACTCTAAGTCCTAGTCCTGCCACTGAGAAATATGATTCCGATGCGGATGAGGAGAAGGATGAGTCTGAGGCGGCTGAAGAGATAGAGGAAGAGAATGATGATTCTGAGGCTGATGAGGAGAAGGATGATTCTGAGGCGGCTGAAGAGATGGAGGAAGAGAATGAGCCAGAGGTTCGTAATGAGCCTCAAAAAAAAAAAAAACGGAAAAGAATTGTAGTTGAGATGAATGAGCGGCCTAAGAGGACGCTTAGACCTGCATCTTACAAGTGTAGTCCTTTTTTGGTTTTGGAGAAAAAAGAAAAGAATAAGGCTGCAGAGAATGGAGTGAAAAAGACAAATGCTGCAGGAAAAGGAGGGAAACAGAGGAAGAGGAAGAAGAGGTGAATAACCTACGTTGGTGGTGTTTCTTGGCATTGTATATTGGTACAACTATGTTTCTTATGGTACAACTATGTTTCTCATCGTGTTGAGAACTTATGGTATTTTGGTTACAACTATTTTTCGAGTAATTCAACTACGTATTGGTTAATTTACCACATTTGTAAGTTCAACTCGATATTACAGACACCATGAACTGGAATAACATTGTAAGTTCATCCGCATCAATAACATTAATTTAACAGAGGTCTTTAAATGAAAGTTGTTACTTAAACCAACTTAAAAACCAAACAAGAAGAAGAAAAAGTGCAGCAATCACAAACGTGCCCTCCACAGCTTTGTACTTCTTGTTGACATCACCAATCAACAATTCCAGCCTTTTAATCTCCGCTTTGCTCTCTTCGTGTTCTTCCTTCAGGTCCGAAATCCGTTTCTCCGCAATACGAAAGTCCATGATGATGAAAGTTAATTCGCCGTCCTTCAGCTCTGCAATTAACTCCTCCATTCCGACACGGTGGTGAGTTTGAAGACTCTGAACTTCCCCAAATACCCGCTTAATGTCAGAGTGAAGGATTTCAAGCTCATCTTCAATCACATGATCCCACCACTTCCGAATATGATAACCCGGATTCTACAATCGTAAACAAAGTGACAACATTAGACTAAACCCTAAATACCAAGAATTCGCAAGATTTTCAACTAACCGCTTGGAATTCGCAGGTGAAGTATCTTCTCCCAGGGTCTTCTTCGGTGCAAGACGTTTCCCTAACGACCTTGCCACCGCAGTAACAGTTGGTGGGCATACCATACTCACCATCTCAAATAAGACCTTCCTCGAGGGAGTATGAAGAGGAAGACGAGGTTGCAACCCAATTGTGAGATCCCATCTCTGAAAATTGAAGAGAGGAATTGCAGAGAGAAATTGAAGAGAGGAATCGAAGAGAGGAAGCGAAGAGAGGAATTGCAGAGAGGAATTGCAGAGAGAAATTGAAGAGAGGAATCGAAGAGAGGAAGCGAAGAGAGGAATTGAAGAGAGGAATCGAAGAGAGGAAGCGAAGAGAGGAATTGCAGAGAGAAATTGAAGAGAGAAATTGAGAGTGGTATGAACCCTAGAAACCTAGAAATGGTAAAGGAACAAATTTGTTGACTTTTTCGTTCTTCTTAAGTATTACGAAATAATGAAAAGAGCGGCGGAAATAAATAATAAAACAATTAAAAAAGGAAAAAAAAGTTCCCGCCTATCTTTCCCGCTGGCGGAAAAGTTAACAATTTCCAATTTTCGGAAAAATTGTGCATAGTTGTACTCATGCCAAAGGTAGAACCAAAATTAGTCATAGTTGTACATCTGCGAGTTTCGTGTTTTTGTAGTTGAACCATACCATAAACTGTAGTGGTACAGTTGAACAATTGATAGTTCATCTTCTTTAGCATTATAAACATGTTTATGTCCACGTTTAAAACATATCTCGTATTGTTATTCATTTGCTTCATATCATTCACACATTACCTATATTTTCCATATATTGTAAAGGGTGCTTGAACACAAAACCATTATCTACAACTATAATTTTGTAATTTCATTTTTTTGTTGTTTATATCTATTAATAAGACATAAGAATGTGTTTCTCTTAATTAATTCTCTACATTCCATATCATAAATATATTTATTATGTATTTGTTGGTAATTCGTATTTATCACCGAGTAGTCGAACCAATTAGAGCCAGTTGTACTAAATGAATGAGAAACCAAAAACGTCCACATTCAGACGTCTACATTCATAGCCGAATTGAACATGTGTATAACAATTGACAGTCGATGATTGAACCCATCGACATTTGTACGTTGTTGAACCTGGTAGAACCTACTTCTGGACTTTCAATAATACGAACCTATCACCTTTAACATTTGAGAATACAAACCCATGACACTCCACATTTGTACGTACTTGAACCTAGTAGAACCTAGTTCTGGACTTTTGACAATACAAACCATGAATATCAGTACATACTCGAACCTGGTAGAACCCATCAATAAAACTTCAAACAAAATGTTCAAACATAGTTCAAACAAACTTCAAACAGAATAATTCAAACATAGTTCTAACACAAATTACACAACAAAACTCAAACATCACCGGCTCATAGGTTCGAACCAATCACCCAAATTCTTGTAACGATTATACTTGTTACTCGTTTTCTTCTTCTTTTTTCGACTTTCTCCTTCTGATGGATGCTGTTCTTCTTTGTTTCTTCCCCTTTTTGCCGTGTAATCAGGAGGGTATGCGAACAATTTCATTACATCCTCAGGAATACTCCAAACAGATTCATGCGGCACTGTATTAATTGTTTTCACATATGCTTGTGACCACGTCTCAACCAAGTAGTATTTGGAGCACATATCATATATAGAAAGAGTCGACGTTCTTCCATCCTTCTTTATTTTTGCCATGACTGTGGCAATTGCATGAACACAAGGATACTTGTCTATGTCAAACATTCTGCACATGCAAGTTCTGCTTGCTAAATCCACAAGGTAGGTCACACCATCTGTTCCAACTACGTCGTACTGAAATTCCAGTCCATTTACCTCCCTTACAGTTAAACACTTGGCTACTGGATATCTCTCGTGAAGCAAATTCTCCACATAAGGCACAACGACCTTTGTACTTGGCATTGAAGCGCACTCGTTCCTATACTTGTTGGACCAAAAAGCGAATTTCTCTACTATGTTATCAACCATAGGTAAGTGTGACAACTTTCTATCTTTCCTAAACACACTGTTCATAGATTCGCAAGAATTTCTGGTGTCTAAGTTATACTTATCTCCTTCAAAGCAGTACCTTGCCCATCTATCACCATCTATCTTATCAACCAAAAACTTAGCACACGCATGATACATCTTCGTGAATTCATCAAACTCACTTCTAAACTCAGACGCAGTATAAGCAAGAGCGCATTTGATAAACTTATCCACAACAAAATCTCTCTTTACCCCATGCTGAGCATGTCCTTTTACGTTCTGAGCCAGATGCCAAATCCAGTGTACATGGCGAGCCAATGGATATACCTTCGACACTCCGTATATGATGCTTTTATGTCTGTCACCAATTCAGGATCATCTCGTATAACAGCTTTCAGGTTTTCCAGAAACCACAGCCAACTAAGATTATTTTCGCTATCAATTATCCCAAAGGCAATAGGGTAATGGTGATGATTAGGATCTTGAGCAGTGGCAAACACAAGCTGTCCACCATATATAGTCTTCAGAAACGTTGCATCCACAACTATCACTTTCCTCATCCATTGAAACCCTTCAATGCTGGCGCCCAAAGCAATAAATAGATACTCGAACCTGTTATCAGCATCTACTTGCACGTTTGTTTTTGTTCCAGGGTTTTCTTGCTCCATCATATACATATAAGAAAACAACATCCTATAGCCTTCTTCAGGAGTGCCCCGCACATCACTAACATGTAGTTTTTTCCCTCTCAAGGCAGTAGAGTATGACACGGCGACACCAGCTCTCCGGTGAACAACATCTACAATAGTTTTAGGAACTGGTGTGTCGAATTGACCTGGATAGTCTTCATGCAAAACCGCTGCCACTAATCGTGGGTTGCCTCTCCTTCTACAATTGCTACTACTTTGAACAGCCCGAGAGCATGTATGCTTGCTTATTCATGTATCTTCTGACGCTGAAAAAATCTGATCCAGCTATCTTCGCAGCTCGTATATACCAACTACAGCCTTTGCTCTCCTGAGTGCACTTGAGAATAAGTCGCACTGTATCTGACTTATAAGTGCGGACACCAAAACAGTGCTTATGTGAAGCTCTGTCAACTAAATCTTGCAATGCCTCCTTGGAGGGAAATTGTTGTCTTAACTCAAGACCAATACCATCTTCCCATGCTTCAGCAAACTGAGATTCTTCTGTAGGACGTGAAAGCTCAATATCCTCATCAAACCCATTTAACCTGTCTTCTTTACTATCAGGTTCTGGACGCTCACCATTGCCATCATGTTCTTTGCCATCAGACTCCACATCTTCCATATGTGGCTCTTCCATATGTGGCTCCCTCTGTTTTTCTCTTGTTCCTTCCTCCATGAAAATAGTAACGATACCATCATTCGGTACATCACCTATACCATTTGGAACCGGCTCCTCCTCATAATTCAAACCAAATGAACTTTCTGCCTCCGTTCTAGACAGGTGCTCGCTCCTATGATTTATTCCCAAATCTTTGATTACCTCCACATGCAAAACCCTCCTAAATCCCAGTTTGTCAATTGTCGTTAGATAAGGAAATAGGTCCTCATCATCGAAAATGTACATCTCTCTGGCAGGATTATTCGACATTGGAATGTAACTCAATTTCAGCTGAGGCTTAGCTCCATCTCTCACAATCTTCCTGCATATCTTATCTACTACCGCCGAGTACGTAATATCCTCCAAATATGAGATCTTGAATGTTATAGCGCAAGTGGGATTTTTTGAAACCCATTTCAGTTCCTCTTCTGCATAATGACCTCCGTGTTCGAAAAATATGTTTGTGATATTCATACTCATTGTCCCCTGCAAATATAATGCAAATAATCAATTGCCAATTACAAAGCATCTCACAGTTGTACTACGTGTACCAGTTGAACTTTTAGTACCATTACTGTTTAACATGCAGTTGTACCTATCTGAACCATTAGAACTACTTAATCAACTAGCTCTCATTTGTACTACTCGTACCAGTTGTACCATCTCTGCAGGTTCCGATCTAGTTCAAATACAGTTCACTGGCTGCGATTCACAAGCTACATTTGTCAAAATTCTTAATCTAACGCCTGTTATATCAATGCATGTATACCATTCCAATGTTTATACCCAATGAACTGATTTACAAATCCATAAATCCATACACCAAACAAAATAAATAAAAGCTTAAACTCACCTCCAATGGAATTGAAGCTTCAGCAATGGTCAAACAAAGGGAAAGGAGACATCGACTATCTAGGGAGGAGAAAGAGGAGGCGGAACAGGTGTAGATGAGCTCAGGTCGAAGAAGATTTTGATTTCAATGGCTGGGAGCTCGACTGAAAAGAGAAGAGAGATTCTGATCCGACCAAATATCGCGATTTCCGATTTGCTCCAAATTCGATTTGGATTTAATTATTTTCGATTTTATTTTATTTTAATTAAATGAGAAAGGTAAAATAAAGTTTCGAAAGTAAAAGGTGAAAAGAGAAGGAAGGAGAAAAACGTAATTGCACAATCCTTGTTAATGAAGAAGTGGCATTAGATCAGGTTGTGGCACAACAGATTAAGTTTTTCTGATTTGTGGCAAATTGGCCTCGCGCTCGAGACTCTGAGAAATGTAATTTCAATTGAAATCTTTAGAAGATGGAAAGCAATCTGAAGATCAATCTGGTTTGTCGAGTTCACTCGCCTAAAATGGTCAGTCACTCGTTCGACGGTCATTGCCTTGGACGCCGAATGGAAGCCACAACGCTCAAACCCGTCGTCGTTCCTGTGAGGATTTAATATCGAAATTAACCTCAAACTTAGCTTAGCTAACCACGATCAAATTGCTTGACACGTTTGTTTGTTGTTGATATTAATAAGACACAAGACTTTTTAACCCAGTTCCCTTTCGGTACGTCTGGGGAGAGGACGATACTCTCAATCCACTAGAATCGATCCAATCAAGTGATTACAAGATACAAGCTTTCTTCTCTTACGTTTGTCTCTTTTGCTTAGGTACCACAAAGAGAAAGAACAAGAACTATGAACCTAGTTCTAAACCGTAACGTGAAGAAGAAGCACCGAAGATGAGAACCCCCGAACCTCTTGACCGTAGCTCTATGTTTCTCCATCTCACCTCTCTTAATCTCTCTTACTAGGTTTATGAAACCTTAGAGCAATATATATGTTTCTGTTATGGGCCACGACAAAGTACAGCCCAAAAAACATATTCTCTTTAACTCTTGTAATCTTCACGTGGGCTTGAGCCCAAGCTTTGACATGGTGATTGTCGACATCTTCTTCTCAAAATCTCCACCTTGCCGACATATCTCAACATCATCTCCTGAGACGAAATCCTCCGTCGCCTCTCCGTTTCTGTTCTAGTGGATCTTCCCCGCGCTCCATCTCCGACTTCACCATCAACCTTGGAGCTCGCCGCCGTTCAGCTTCGCCGTAAAAAATGAGACAAATCGGCCGTCTCTTTCTCTCGCTATCTCCGCCTCAACCAGCGAGAACGCGATCAACTCCAGCTTTACCGCAGGCCATTTCCGCCACCGCCATCACCGACGAGAGCTTCCGTGATTACCGATTAAATCACCGTCAACCTGAATAATTGAGTTTTACCATCGATCGATCGGATTCGGAGAAGATATATGTATCGTCGACTAATTCCTCCACCTCCAGTGACGATAAGCTCTTCCACCAGCTTCACCGCCGGCGTCTATGCTGCTCTCACCTCCACCGGCGATAGCTTTTCTTCAATCACAGGTAAGCTCGAAACCTCCACATCTCTTCACCGTAATGATGCTTCAGTTTCTGATTTTCCTGTAATTTGCAATTTACTTCCAAAAGAAAACTTTTCTCCTCTGCAGCAGAACAGCACTAATGTCTCTTCACCGTGACATAACTTTAGTTTCTCTTTCTTTGTAAATTGCCTTAATCGTTTTTTCTCTTGAGAATAACAACCTGTTTTTAACCAAACCTATGTCTTCTCTTGTGTCTTGAAATGATAACTCGATAAACCCATCTCAACTTTCTGTTTTCCAGACTTGACCACCTAGAAACTGTGTTGATTTCTTCTTGATACTGACTTTCTTCAATATCTTCTGTCTTTGCGAGATTTCCCCAATCAACCAAGAGAAATCTAGACACAAGCTAGAAGTGCTTATGGAATAAAATTGAGAAGCGAAAGACACTTCTCAAAACTGTTTCCAGGTAAGCATTTCGTAAGCATATCGGCTGGATTATTAGTAGTATGAACCTTTAGAATCTTGACTGAACCTTCATCGACTATATCTCTGATAAAGTGATATCTCCTGTCAATATGTTTTGTTCTGTCATGGTGCACATTGTTCTTTGCTAGACATATAGCGCTTTGTGAATCACAATGGAGTTTAAAATGATTTTCTTTAAACCCCAATTCACTGCATATTCCTTTTAGCCATATCCCTTCTTTCGTAGCTTCTGATAGTGCCATATATTCTGCCTCTGTAGTTGATAGTGCAACAACTTGCTGTAGACATGATCTCCAAGTAACTGTATTGCCTCCAACCTTAAACACATAGCCAGATACCGACCTTCTTCTGTCCAGGTCTGCGGCGTAATCTGAATCAGAAAACCCCTCAATTTTAAACTTATCTGATTTTGTGAATGTGAGACAAGTTCCTGTAGCTCCTTTTAAGTACCTCAGAACCCACTTAACTGCAGCCCAATGATTTCTCCCTGGATTTGCCATGAACCTGCTAACTAAGCAAATGGCAAACGTTAAATCAGGCCTGGAGCCTATCATAGCATACATAAAGCTCCCTACTGCACTAGCATAGGGAACTGTATCCATCAGTCCTGATTATGTTATCAATTCCTGCTGCGTTAGACTCTTAAGCTTGAACTGTGAGTTACATGGACTTACAACAGCCTTGCAGTCTTCCATGTTAAATGTTCTCAGAACCTTCTTAAGATACCTTTCCTGTGACAGCTTTAGAATATCCTTCTTTCTATCCCTGATGATATCCATACCAAAGTGGCTTGTCCCAGATCCTTCATCTTAAACGTAATGCTTAAGCTTGCTTTCAAGATTTTTATCTTCTTCATATCCTTTGCTGCAACAAGCATATCATCAACATATAGTAAGAGATATATCATATCATCAATGCAGGATCCTTTAGTGTAAACACAAGGATCACTAGTACTCCTTTGAAACCCCTCTGATTTCATGAACTCGTCAAATCTCTGGTTCCATTGCCTAGGAGACTGCTTTAAACCATATAGAGACTTCTTAAGTAGACAAACTTTGTCTTCATTTCCCTTCTCTATAAACCCTTCTGGCTGACTCATATAAATTACTTCATCAAGTGTACCGTGTAAGAATGCAGTCTTCACATCTAGTTGCTCCAATTCCAGATCGAAATTAACCACAACTGATAACATGATTCTGATCGACACATGTTTGACCACCGGAGCAAATCCATTGTAATCCACTCCTTCAACCTGTGTAAAACCTTTAGCTACAAGTCTGGCCTTGTATCTAGGATCTTGAACCCCTGGAATTCCTTCCTTGAGTGTGAAGATCCATTTACACCCAACTATCTTCTGATTCTTAGGCCTGGGAACAATCTCAAGAGTATTGTTCTTATCAAGAGATTGTTTTTCCTCTACCATGGCCTGGTTCCACTTCTTCCAGTCTTTACTTCTCCTAGCTTATGCAACTGTCTTAGGTTCATCTCGCTCTATGCTTTCTGCAGCAGATAAAGCATAAGCTATAAAGTCTGAACTTTCAAACCTGGATGGCGGTTTGATAGTTCTTCTTACTCTGTCTCTTGCCAGCAAATAATCATCAAGAGACTCATCCTGATTTTCCAATTCTTCCTCAGATTTTGATTCCTCTTCTGATTCTGAACTCTCTAAATTTTCTCCACCTTGACCAGCAGAACCTGAATTCCTAGAAATTACTCTACCTTGACCAGCAGATCCCTGAATCGAATTACTAGGAGTTGGTCCCTGAATTAGCTCGGTGCTGAAAGTAACTTTCTTCTTCTTTTTAGATGTAGTCACTTCCCTTTTATCATGTTCCTTGTACAGCTTTTCCTCATCAAAGACAACGTTCCTGCTAATAGTGCATTTTTCATCTTCCGGTATCCAAACCCTGTAACCTTTGGTACGCACTGGATAACCCATGAAAATTCCTTTAACAGCTCCAAGACTCATCTTGTCTTGCATAATATGAACATATGCAACACATCCAAACCGTCTAAGATGACTGTAATCAACCTTTGATCCTGACCAAACCTCTTCTGGAATCTTGAATTTCAGTGATGCATTCAGTGACCTGTTTATCAGATAAACTGCAGTAGAAGCTGCCTCAGCCCAGAATTTCTTCTCCATTCCTGTTTCTGCCAACATACATCTGATCATATCTGCTATTGTCCTATTCATCCTCTCAGATACTCCATTCTGCTGCGGAGTGTATGTACATGTTCTGTGCCTTTTAATCCCTGAGTCTTTACATAGCTTATCCATCTGATTGTTGCAGAACTCTAAACCATTATCTGTCCTTAGACACTTAATCCTCTTACTTGTCTGATTTTCCACAAGTACTTTCCACTCTAAAAAATTCGCATACACCTCATCTTTATTCTTCAGAAATCTGATCCATACCTTTCTTGAGTAATCGTCGATGAATGTAAGAAAGTATCTACATCCTGACATACTTGGCTCATTTGCTGGAGAGCCCCATAGATCACTGTGAATGTATTCTAGAATACCTTTTGTAGTATGTTTACCTTTTGGAAAACTCAGCTTATGAGCTTTCCCGAGTACACACTCTTCACAGAAATCCAACGTGTGAACTTTCTTAGAGTCAAGATAACCTTCTTTGACTAGAAGATTCATGTTCTTAAGACTCATATGTCCTAACCTTGAATGCCATTTGTTTGTCAAATTAACTTCAGCCCTAACCACATATGCTTCTCCTTTCACAACCGTTCCCTGCAAATAGTACAACCCATCTTGATATTTCCCTGAAATCACTTTCTGACCTCCTTTGTAGAATGTAACTATGAAACCCTTACCTTCATATTTGCACCCATTCTTCTCCAATTGGCCATAAGAGATGAGATTTTTGCCCATTGATGGCATGTATCTCACATCAGTCAAAATCATTGTACCTCCTTCTGAATTTATGATCTTGAGCTTTCCCATTCCCTTGACTTCGCTGTAAGTATTGTTGCCCATCAATACTTTTCCACCATCAACTTCCTTGAAGTCAAACAAAACATTCTCTGTCTGGTGTTATGTGGAAAGTACAACCAGAATCCATGACCCATTTCTTCACGGTGCCTTGTATGCTTGTTGTTAAGACCATAGGCTGCTCCTCCTCATGAGCAACATTTGCAGAATTCGATTGCTTCCCATTCTTTCTCTCAGGACAATCTTTCTTGTAATGACCTTCTTTACCACAAATCCAACACTCTATAGGCTTTGTCCCATTTCTTGGTCTGGATTTTGACCTTGTGTCTTTGCTCTTAGATCTACCTCTGTTCTGCCAAGAACTCTTCTTCTCAGACCTTCCTCTACTCACAACCAACGCTTCTGCACTTGACTTTGCCTTTCCTAGAAGTCCAGATTCCGTGAGCTTAACTTCTTTGGCATATGCAGAAGTTGTAACCTCATGCAAGGTAAGCGTCTCTTTCCCATTACCGTATTTGAGAGTATGAACTAGTGAGTCATATTGCTGAGGTAAGCTTGATAAAACTGATCGTAGGGTTTTACTAAGCAATTATCCTATCTACACTATCATGTCGTTGCAGTGTAAAGAAGGAGTCAAATCCGAATTGGGTGTGATGCTATGCAATCAGGAAGCAATCAAGGAAAGCTAAGTCAAGCCAATTTTAAAGATGGAACTGTAATATATCAACTTAAAAACAGAACTTAAAATGCAAATAACAGAATGAAAGGCAATGGTATATCAAGGCGTCCAGGCGCAACGTGATGGTGATAACAAGGCGTCCAGGCGCATAAGTTATGAAATGAACAAAGGTGAAATGCAAGATGATAAACTATGAACCAGAAGCTAGAATGAAAAAATGCAACAAGATAAAAAGATAAAAGCTTAAAGAACAAAACTCAAGATCAAAATCAAATAAAGCAAAGGATCCTAAGAATGGGTGTTATTGACTAATGAATTTCCATGATTAACACTAGGGTGTTCAACAAAACTCAAACAGAGCTAGTCCCTTGGCTGCGAACTCGACAGCAAGCTAATCCACTCTCGTGACAGAAGCTATCGAGTTTGTGTGTGTTCCAGACCCACTCTCATGGCGAAATCCACACTAACAAGCACTAGGAATCAGTTCGCAAATGCTAAAGTGCAATAAAAAACGCTAGTATCCTAGGTATGATATGCAAATCTCTTGGAAAAGCTGGTTCAGGCATTTCATCAAACACCTTCTGGGTGCTGAAATGCCTAGCTTCAGATTCCAAATGATCAGGAAGGAATCAGCATTAAGAATACTAATCAAGAAGGGAAACTATAAAATCAAGGCTTAAACACTCTAGGTAACCATGGTTCTTCACTTATCTAACCCATCCTTAAGATTCTAAGAACACTACTCAGAATCCGACTTCATGAAATCCGACCCAGAAAACTGTGAAACTTGCATCAAAAGATAGAGACTAAGAAGATAATCAAGTTCAAAGAAGGAAACAAGTGCAAATTAATTAGAACTAAGAAGGAAATCTGGATTACAAGCCAAGAACAAACAAGGGCGATTTTGTGTCTCTCAAAGCTAAAAAGTCGATCCTTGCAAAAAGTGACATCACAAGGTATTTATACTTAGGTTACAGAAAAGTAAAAGTTGTCACGCGCGTGCGGACTCGACCACCAACTCGACGTGCATGTCTAGCTCACGTCGAGTGTGCGTAAAGGTTGCGTCTTTGGCTCCGACTCGACCACCAACTCGACGTGTATGTCTGGTTCACGTCGAGTTCGCGTAAAGGTTGCTCCTTTATTTATGACTCGATGTGCCACTCGACGTGCATGTCTGGACTACGTCGAGTTCGCTTTTCCTTGTTCTCCAAGCTATCGTTTCCGGTCTCCTCTTCATCACTCTTTGATCAGGCAATCATCCTCCATCTTCAAGGCATCCTCCAAAGCCCCAAATATACCTGATAACAACTCCAAATGCGACGAAACGTGCAATGCTAATGCAAATGCTACGAAGTGTGGAAAGTGAATGCAAATGGAGGTGAAACGTGATGATGTGGTGTGATATGAATGCAAAAGTGATGAATAAAGGATGCTAAAACAAGGCTAAATATGTGTACATCAACACCCCCAAACGTATCTTTTGCTTGCCCTCAAGCAAACAAACAAGAATAGTGAAAAGGATGAGGTTTGAAAACGAGTTGATACATCCAAAAATAACAAGCAAAAACGATTTGATATATGTCTAAGATCACGGTTCTAAAATGCAGCAAGGTGAGAGCTACTTCTTTGAAAATCAGTTTCATGTTTAACAAGATCTATCCAACTTCACAGTCACTCAAACAATGCATTCTTATCAGCAAATCCCTTTAACATTTATTAAGGTGAACAATGAATCATAAACATGCAAATTAGCAACTCATTTGGCTCAAGGTAAAGGTCAAGAGAAAAATATGGTTTCTTAAAGTCATGAAACGGTTTAAAGAACAGGGATCTCTCATAAAATGACAATGCTTTGGCAGAATGCTAAGAGTTATAACCAAGGATGATGCAAGAGCAGAACCTCTAGCTACCTAGCATCGACTTGACAGCGTCAACACCCGAACCCCATTAGAAACCAAGAACAACTCCTAACTACCCTTTGGGCTTTGCGCCCTTATGTGGAGCAATTTGCTCTTTTCTTCTTTTTCTTTTGTAAACTAGCCAAGGGAGAGGTGATCTTATGGTAACATCTAGCGGTTTGGGAATTCTATCACTAAGGGAACAATTTTCTTTCTTTTAACTAATTGAGGCAATTGCCTTCTTTTCTTTCACACTTAGAACCCTTTTTCTTTTCTTAAACAGTTCCCAAACCTTTACTAGCCCCTTTTTGAAACACAAATCAACTCCCTTTCTTTAAAATGGTAACTTTCTTTTCCCGCTTTTCGAATATGAAACCGTAGCGTTCAAGACGTCACCCCCAAACTTAGCCTGAAAATAAACCCAAGATCGAACTAGATACCTAGACATCCTACTCTTGCCGGTTTAAACTCAACACGTTCTGCTAAGCATGATCGAAACAAGTCCTCACAAGCACACACAAGAGTAATGCGGGTTTGAAGAAAAAGGCTATAGTGTTCAGGGTGTGGCAAAAAAAAACTACCGGGACAAACAAAGAAGATAAACAGATGGGAAAAGATTGTCCAGATATTTATGCTATCCATGAATTGCTTTTAATGCATGCAATGATATATAAAAGTCAAGATTAAGGTTCAGATAAACAGGGATAGGCCTCAATTCGCAGCAGTGATCAAGTGAGATGTGCATGTCATGATGTGATCAAGTTAAACACGGTTTCGTTTTAAATGCTTCATTCTCACCCTAATGCATCAGAGAATCAAAAACCAAGGCACAAATCATATCGCATGAGATGGTTATTTTACAAGGCTGTATCAACAATGCAGCATGATTGTGAAGCTATGTGATGCAATGGAGACTTAATCTAACATGAATATTTTTGGATTTTTTCGAAAAATTTTCAAATTTTTATGGTTTTTTCTATGCCTTACAAGATGCAAAAATTTGATTTAAGAAAACAGAAAACAAAGTTAAATACATCTCAACCCCTCCCCCAAACTTGAATTACAAAGTCCCTTGTGTAACAAAAGAGAGGAGAAGAGTTCAAGAAGTAAAAACCAACAAAACAGAGATACAACGGTATATACAATGGTTTGGAGTTGGTACCTCAATGCTGAGAGAAGAAGGAGTCTACTGACGCCTCCATACTCACACGTGTGTAAGCTGGGAGCGAGGGTCGGTCGTGTTCGGTTCCCAACTCGACGTGTGGGTCAACTCTGTAGCTTGAGCTCGCGCCAACGTCAGTCTGAAACGGCACAGCTCTCCTTTTCCTGCTTCGTTCTCTAGGCTCAAAGGAAGATGCCCGTGGAGGATCCGTTGGATGATGTTGTTTCATCGCACTTTCGTCTTGGACAAGAGAGTGGCTTCTCTCTACCACTGCAGGTCTTGCGCCTTCATCCTCTGCGGCTCTGGTTGAAGGGCCATTCACCTTGCGCTGGAGCTCTTTTATCTGCTCTGCCAGGTCGCTGACCGTCTCCTTCAAGGACTTTATAGCCTTGCCCTGATACTTGTTCCACAGCTTGAGACGTCCAATGTTTTTGTTCGCAGCCTTTACAGCAGCACCTTGCCTTGGTGCTGTGTAATCCTCAAAATCAAACTGATCAGAGCTGTTGGATTCTATCTCTTCTTCAGAAGCTGACTGCTGAAGCTGCGGTGTTCGCAGAATGTAGGTGTCATAGCACATCTCTGGCGGTGGGCGGAAATCAATATTCTTCCCATCTCTGATCCTGGTGTACTCAACACACGGCAATGGCAATAAAACTTTGGTGCTAGTCAAAGGATGGTAGAACTTGTAGGCGTGACATCCATCTATCGGCTCCTTGTCAAGGAAACCCGTCTTGGTGAGGTAATCTATGTCCATCCACTTCGGCTTGAATTCTTTTCCCATCAGATCAATACCAGCAGCTACCAAGATTGGTGTCACCAACCCACCAATGCTCAACTCTCCTTGTACCTTTCTTTTAAACAGCTTAGATGCCCAGCTCCTGTAGTATAGGAACTGATCAAGAAGCAACACTGTGAGTCCCGTGTCAGACGTGTCTCCTATCAATGCTACTCTATCAGATGTGAAGTCAATGACATGGCCAATGGCTGTGTCTAGAAACTCTCCTTCATTGACGTTTCCGGTGATCTTTCTCGCAAAGAATGTGTGAGCAATGGACTTGTGCACATACCTGATCACCGGACTCCTGATTTGAGCGACAACAACTCGTCTCTTTTGAACTCTGGACAGCGCCCGCGTCCTCTCGGGAAACTATACAGTGTGTCTAGCTCGTTCATTGTGAGAGAATACTCTACACCGTTCACTGTGAAAGTAATATATCCAAGTCCAGCACTTGGATCAACAATAACGCCCTCATCCTCGTAGAAGTGCAAGACAAGCGATGCGAGGAACTGACAGGTTTCGTCCTTGAAGGCACCGCATGACTGGCTCATCATTGTAGCCACACCGCACAACTCCATGAGATACTCAACATCTCTCTTTAATCCCAGCTCTCGCAGCGTGTCTTGGTGAGGAAATCGTGTTCCAGCAAACCACATCCACCTGAAGATCTTCAACAATTGTCTTTGGCTCGGCTTTAAAGCCGGAGTGCGGGTTTGCTTTTTGACAGGCTGCGCAATTTCCACTTCACGGATTTCAAGCTCATCCTCAGAACTCTGATCATCAACAACCTCTGTCTCCTGGTCTGACTCTGCAGAGTGGCTCTGTTCCTCAGTTTCGTGATCAGACTCTGCAGAGTCCTCTTCGTCACTGTCAATTACCACTGTTCCCACTGGTCTCTTCCCCTGCGCAATATCGTCTCTGTTGCTCTTAATCGTGGTTCGCGCGAGTCGCCTGGCCACTTGCTCCGTTGTAGGGCGCTTAGGCTTCTTTTTCCTGAAAGGATGACAAAGGAAAAATTAGTCGCCATACTACACACTCGACAGCGTCGCTCGAAGTTCAAGTTGAGTTTATTGAATAATATGCCGTGGAATAGCAAACTCGACCGAGTGATAGAGTGTAGCCGTCGAGTTAGAACAAGTACCATAACAAGTTAATCAAATTGAAACAGAGAGCGCAAATCGATAAGCCTAATCAGAGAGCTATGAAGTCGCACTCAGCAAGAACAGTTGAACTAATTCGACAGCTTCCTTTCAACACATAGTAAACTCAATCAATCTCATATCAGCTCCTATTCAGTTCAATTCAGCTCAAATAATCAACAACAGAGAGCAGGCGAGAACAATTAGGCGAAACCGGCCAAGACTGACTCGACCAACTCGACCAACTCGACGGTGTCCACGCAAGTAAATTCAACCAACTCGACAGCTTCTAGCATGAATACTTGAATATAAGAAATAATTAAACCCAGAATGCGATTCAAGCATGCAACTAATTAAATTGAAACAGAGGCTATGAAGTCCAATACAACCTCAACTCGACAGCTTCTAAGAAAATCAACTCAAGGGATGAAATTGAGATACTTACGCTGCTTTTTTCAATAACCGATCAAGTGTGCTCAACATTTTCACGAATTTGCAAAGAAAAACAGCAGAAATCGATCGAGTTCGGAATGAAGTTGGTCGAGTTGGGATTGAGATGATTGAGAGCTAGCGAGTCCAGAGAGAAGAGGGCAAGAACCGATTGAAATTTCAAAGAGAGAGAGCGGAATCGATCGAGTTAGGATTGAAATCGATCGAGTTTAGGTGAAAATGATAGAGAGCTATCGAGTTAGAGAGAGGAAGCGAGAGGAGAGAAAGGGGAGCGATGGAAACAAGAGAGAAGGAGAAAAAAGAAAGAAAGAAAAATAAAAGTAACACACATGGAAAAAGGAGGAGACAAAATACTGAGGTGATTCTGGACAAAGGCACAGTAAAAGGGACATAAATTTTTTTTTCAAATTTTCAGAAAAAACCTGGTTAGCTTTGTGTGCAAACTCGACGGTTTTAGTGATTGTGCACGTTGTATTCGCTCATCGTGTTTATCCGATTCACAGCCAAACCTTTGTTTTATTGATCACCTCATGCTCAAACTCCCTTTCCTGCCATTATGAACATTAAAGAGCAAAAGCATAACATAATTTAAAGAATATGTACAGAGATAGTCATAGGAATTCCTCCCAAGTGAGCTTGTTTTAGGTCTCTAAGCTTGACCTTTTTACCGTTTAGGCTTGGGGTGGTTCATGGAGAGGAATTGAGATCCCCTCTGGTAAGGTCTGATCAGCCATGTAGCGCTTAACCCTCTGACCGTTTACTGTGAATTCAACCCCATCATTTCTGACCAAAGTGACAGCTCCATAAGGCAGAACTTCTCTGATTTTGAACAGTCCAGACCAACGTGATTTCAGTTTCCCGGGAAACAACTTCAGCCTGGAGTTGAAAAGCAACACATCATCACCAGACTTGAGCTCTCTTTGCAGGATCTTCTTATCATGAAAGGCTTTTGTTCTCTCCTTATAGATCCTGGAGTTTTCAAACGCATCAAGTCTGATCTCCTCTAACTCGTGCATGTCAGTCATTCTTTTCTCTTGCGCTGTCTTCAGATCAAAGTTCAGAAACCGTGTAGCCCAGACTGCCTTGTACTCTATCTCCACTGGTAAGTGGCAAGATTTTCCATACAGCAGCTGAAACGGGGTCCGTCCTATAGGAGTCTTATACGCGGTTCTGTAAGCCCATAGAGCTTCATCAAGCTTGACTGCCCAGTCTCTCCTTGAAACTCCTACAACCTTGTTCAAGATAGCCTTTATCTACTTGTTAGAGACTTCAACCTGTCCACTTGTCTGAGGATGATAGGGTGTGGCTACCTTGTGCTTAACACCATACTTCCTGAGTAGGCTCTCAGAGACCTTGTTGATGAAGTGAGATCCACCGTCGCTTATCACAACTCTGGGCACTCCATAGCGTGGAAATATTATGTTCTTAATGAGCTTGATCACCGGCTTGTGATCGTTGGTTACGCACGCTATGGCTTCGACCCACTTCGAAACATAGTCCACAGCCAATAAGATGTAACTGTTCCCATGTGAAGCTGGGTTAAAAGGTTCCATGAAATCAACGCCCCAAACATCAAATATTTCAACTTCAAGAATGGGGTTCTGAGGCATTTCATTCCTCTTGCTGATGTTCCCCATTCGCTGGCATGAATCACACTTTGATATAAACGCTTGAGCGTCCTTGAAGAGACTCGGCCACCATAACCCAGCTTGAAGTATCTTCTGAACTGTCTTGAAGGCTGCAAAATGTCCACCATAAGCAGAACCATGGCAATGCTCAAGAACACCATTAACCTCTTGTTCAGCTATACAGCGCCTGAAAAGACCATCGGACCCTCTCTTGTACAGGTAGGGCTCATCCCAAAAGTAGTGTGAGGCTTCCCTGAAGAGTTTCTTCTTCTTGTAAGGATCCAAATCCTTTGGCACATCCCCACACACCAAGTAGTTCACCATGTCCGTATACCAAGGCAAATCCTCATCCTGCAGAGCACTGACTTCATAGAGTTGGCGCTTAACTTCGTAGCTTTCGCGCAGAACCTTCACTGCCATGAGCTGCTCTTCAGGCATTGAGTCATCGATTGGTACAGGATCATCAATCCTCATTCTGGAAAGATGGTCAGCCACTCCATTCTCAACACCCTTCTTGTCAACAATCTCCATGTCAAACTCTTGGAGAAGAAGTATCCACCTAAGTAGTCTAGGCTTGGTGTCCTTCTTAGCATAGATGTGTCTAAGAGCTGCATGATCAGTGTATACAATGACTTTCGAACCCACCAAGTAACTCCTGAACTTCTCAAAGGCAAAAACCACAGCTAGTAATTCCTTTTCTGTTGTAGCATACTTCACCTGAGCATCATCCAGTGTGCGACTAGCGTAGTATATGACATTCAGTCGTTTATCAATCTTCTGACCAAGTACCGCACCCACAGCGAAATCACTGGCGTCGCACATTATCTCAAAGGGGTGATCCCAGTTCGGTGCTTGCACTATTGGAGCGGTGACCAGAGCTTCTTTGATCAGGTTAAAAGCTTTTAGACAGCCTTCATCAAACAAGAACTCGGTCTCCTTGCACAACAGACGCGTTAGGGGTCGAGCTATCTTCGAGAAGTCCTTGATAAACCTTATGTCGAACCCAGCATGTCCCAAGAAACTCCTTATATCCCTGACTGACTTTGGTGGTGCTAGCTGAACCATCACCTCAATCTTAGCTTGATCGACTTCTATGCCTTTCTCTGATATCAAGTGTCCCAACACGATCCCCTTTTGTACCATGAAATGGCATTTCTCCCAGTTGAGGACGAGGCTGGTCTCTTCGCAGCGCTTAAGGACCCTGCGCAAGTTTGATAAACAATAAACAAAAGAGCCACCATATATAGAGAAATCATCCATAAAGACTTCAACAGTGTCCTCAATCAAGTCAGAGAATATAGAGGTCATGCATCTTTGAAATGTGGCGGGAGCGTTACAAAGGCCAAATGGCATGCGCCTATATGCAAAAGTGCAGTAAGGACAAGTAAACGTTGTCTTCTCCTGATCGTTAGGGTGAATGGGGATCTGGAAAAAGCCACTATATCCATCCATAAAACAATAGTATGGATGGTTAGCTAGTCTTTCCAGCATTTGGTCGATAAAAGGAAGGGGGAAATGATCTTTGTGGGATGCTGCATTTAACTTCCTATGTCCTGTAATAGTTCTGGGGATGAGTTCATCTTTATCATTCTTAATCACAGTGATCCCCCCCTTTCTTTGGGACGCAATGAACAGGAGATATCCAAGTGTTGTCACTAATAGAATAGATAATCCCAGCATCTAGCAACTTAAGTATCTCCTTCTTCACTACTTCCTTTAGATTGGGGTTAAGCCTTCTCTGAGGTTCAATGCTAGACTTAGTCTCATCATCTAAATGAATTCTATGCATGCACAGATTAGGTGAAATTCCCTTAATGTCATCCAGAGAATACCCTATAGCCTTTATAAACTTTTTCAATTCAGTCAAGAATGAATGCAATTCATCAGGGCTAAGGGATGCGTTTATGATGACGGTATATGTCGAATTAGGACCAAGAAACGCGTACCTGAGACCTTCTGGCAATGGCTTAAGGTCCACCTTTGGCGCTTTGAGCTCAGACCAATCATCGGGTTCAGCACTGCTCAGCTCGATACCTCTGTCTAGCAACTTGATAGCGTCTGCGTTTCCGGATTGGAGTATGTGCTGGCTCGACTTGTACGTAGAGTCCGACGTCGAGTCCGTCAAGTTCTCATCTGAAACTGGACTACTTGACGCCATAACCTCTGTTCCTGACCATTTCAGCTCCTCAAACGGTTTAGACTCTGTCACTGCCACATGTGAGTCTAAAAGTTGCACATAACCCAAAATCTCTTCATGGAGCAAACCATATTCTCCACTCTTTGTCAAAGCAATCTGAAGGTTATCTGTAAGAGCTAACTCTTCCAGCAACTCATCAGCGAGCTGATCCATTTCCTCTATGTAGAAGATCTGACCCTCAATTGTTGGTTTCCTCATGGCGTCTTTAATGTCGAATTTCATGGTGAAATCCTTACCCAGATTCAGGTCGATCTTCCCCTTTCTGACATCAATCACTGCACCAGCCGTGGCGAAGAAAGGTCTGCCCAGAATTAACGGGTCTTTCGGTTCTTCGTCCATCTCGAGCACTATGAAGTCCGTCGGTACCTCTACATTGCCTATCCTGATAGGTAAGTCTTCTAACAGCCCAGTTGGTAACCTCACCGATCTATCTGCTAGAACCAGAGAGATTTTGCACGGTTTGAACTTCTCAAATCCCAGCCTCTTAGCAACAGAAAGTGGCATCAGGCTCATTGACGCTCCAAGATCACACAAACTGTTTTTAAAAGCCAGGGGTCCCAAGGAACATGGTAGGGTGAAGCTACCAGGATCTCCAAGTTTCTCTTGTATCACCTTTCTCTGTATAATGGCACTACACTCATGTGACAACACCACCATCCCCTGTAGCTCCTTGGTTCTTTCCATCACAGCATCCTTCAGAAACTTCTGATAAGGAGGGACTAGCATGAAGGTATCAATGATAGGCATTCGCACCTCTATCTCCTTCATTTGCTTGTCGAACAGTGCCTTATACTTCTCAACTAGCTGCTTCTTGAACCTGCCTGGGAAAGGAAGTGGCGGTTTGTAAGGAGGTGGGACAAACAGTGTCTCTTTCCTCCTTGTTTCTACTGGCTTGATGGGGTTCGTTTGACCAACTCGACCACGTGGCATATCTGCACGTCGAGTCTGCTCGTCGAGTTCATCTTCTGGGCGAGTTTCCTTAGTCAAGTCTTCAGTGTAATCCTCCCCTTCTTGGCATGCAATGTCCTCATTGACTGTTTGTTTACCTGAGCGACCTGGCAACTCTTTCCCACTTCGCAAAGTAATAGCATGGGCGTACTCCTTCGGGTTTTTGGACAGCTTTCCCTGGAAGTTGTCCCTGCTGTGCAGAAGAAGTAGATGTGGCATTGCTTTCCACGTGTTGGACTCTGGAGCTCAGCGTCTCAATTTTGTGGTTCATGTCCGCCAGCTTCTTACTCAACTCCATAGCACCATTCGCTTGACCTTGAAGAAGTTGTTGTAACATCGCCTTCATGTCGGGTTCCTAAAGCTGTGGCGCTTGTACCTGCTGTGGAGCTAACCCTGGTGGTGCTCCCTGCTGCTGTCTAGGTTGATAGCCGCCCTGTTGGCTCACAAACTGCCCTCGTGGAACGACCTGAGGTTGGCTCTGCTGCTGCGTAGGCTGACTCTGCGGTGTCTGTGGAGGATAGACCTGATCCAGAGGATTGGCGACATTCGTACTTCTGTAGGACAGATTCGGGTTGGCTTTGTACGTGTAATAGCCTTTGTTGTAGCCACCCTGGTTGTTTTGGATGTAAATGATCTCCTCAGTCTGCTGGTCAACCTCCCCTTCTTGGACAGGAACAAATTCGTCTTCAGAGATGAAATGAACATGCTTCATAGTGGACTGAGCCTGAAGTAGCTTATCCAACTTTTCATTCAAGCCCTTCACTTCCTTTTTCAACTTGTCATCAGACTCGACAGAGTTGCGGTTCGTGCGGTCGTACTCTTCGTTGTTGTTGCCATCTGATCGAGCTATGTTCTCCACAAGCTGCCAGCCGTCCTCAACGTCTTGGTTCAGGAAGTCTCCGTTGCTCGCGGTATCGAGCATCTGACTGTACTTCGGGAGAACTCCTCTATACATAGTGCTGAGGAGGGACTCATTACTGAAACCGTGGTGTGGGCACTGACTCGTATAGCACTTGAAACGTTCCCAAGCCTCAGAAAACGTTTCACCGTTCTTCTGGTGGAAGCTCGAGATGTCGCTACGGAGCTTAGCTGTCCTTCCCGTGGATAAAAACTTCGCAAGGAACGCCTTCTTGTAGTCGTTCCAGGTTGTGATAGAGTTGTGGGGCAAATTCTTCTCCCACTGGTGTGCCTTCTCCCCAAGTGATAGAGGGAAGAGGCGCAACTTGATGGCATCCTCAGAAACACCATTAACCCGAGACAGGTTACAGAGCCGGTCGAACTCGTCGAGGTGGTCTATAGGATCTTCGCAGGGCAAGCCATGGAACATCTTATTTTGCACCAAGTTGATCATTCCGAGCTTGATCTCGAAATTGTTGTTCTGCACCGGTGGAGGAACAATCTCCTGCCTTTGCGTATGTGCGTTTGGAGCATCACCCGCTCCAATGGGTCTGACCACTTCGAGCGTCAGCCCCGCCATTACCCTGATGGTCATCCATGGCGTCTCTACACTGCACAACTTCTGTCTGTTCTGCCTGATTCTCCGATCTGATCCGTCCACGTAGGACCCTGTCAATACTGTTCCGGCGGTTGATGTTGTCAATCAAAGGAAACAAGCTGTCACTGCCCTGCGATCGAGTTCGCATGCAACAAGAAACTACCAACTCGATGTGGGACAGTCGAGTCTGTCACGTCGAGTTCGCACTGTAAGGTACCTGAGAAACAGAGACAAAGAGAGTAGAGAAATCAGTAAATGAGTAACCGAAACAGGAACTCGATCTTAAGTTTTATGAAATCCTAAATGTAGCAAACAAACACCTCCCCGGCAACAGCGCCAAATTGATAGTAGGATTTTACTAAGCAATTATCCTATCTACACTATCATGTCGTTGCAGTGTAAAGAAGGAGTCAAATCCGAATTGGGTGTGATGCTATGCAATCAAGATGCAATCAAGGAAAGCTAAGTCAAGCCAATTTTAAAGATGGAACTGTAATCTATCAACTTAAAACCAGAACTTAAAATGCAAATAACATAATGAAATGCAATGGTATATCAAGGCGTCCAGGCGCAACGTGATGGTGATAACAAGGCGTCCAGGCGCATAAGTTATGAAATGAACAAAGGTGAAATGCAAGATGATAAACTATGAACCAGAAGCTAGAATGAACAAATGCAACAAGATAAAAAGATAAAAGCTTAAAGAACAAAACTCAAGATCAAAATCAAATAAAGCAAAGGATCCTAAGAATGGGTGTTATTGACTAATGAATTTCCATGATTAACACTAGGGTGTTCAACAAAACTCAAACAGAGCTAGTCCCTTGGCTGCGAACTCGACAGCAAGCTAATCCACTCTCGTGACAGAAGCTATCGAGTTTGTGTGTGTTCCAGACCCACTCTCATGGCGAAATCCACACTAACAAGCACTAGGAATCAGTTCGCAAATGCTAAAGTGCAATCAAAAACGCTAGTATCCTAGGTATGATATGCAAATCTCTTGGAAAAGCTGGTTCATGCATTTCATCAAACACCTTCTGGGTGCTGAAATGCATAGCTTCAGATTCCAAATGATCAGGAAGGAATCAGCATTAAGAATACCAATCAAGAAGGGAAACTATAAAATCAAGGCTTAAACACTCTAGGTAAGCATGGTTCTTCACTTATCTAACCCATCCTTAAGATTCTAAGAACACTACTCAGAATCCGACTTCATGAAATCCGACCTAGAAAACTGTGAAACTTGCATCAAAAGATAGAGACTAAGAAGATAATCAAGTTCAAAGAAGGAAGCAAGTGCAAATTAATTAGAACTAAGAACGAAATCTGGATTACAAGCCAAGAACAAACAAGGGCGATTTTGTGTCTCTCAAAGCTAAAAAGTCGATCCTTGCAAAAAGTGACATCACAGGGTATTTATACTTAGGTTACAGAAAAGTAAAAGTTGTCACGCGCGTGCGGACTCAACCACCAACTCGACGTGCATGTCTGGCTCACGTCAAGTGCGCGTAAAGGTTGCGTCTTTGGCTCCGACTCGACCACCAACTCGACGTGTATGTCTGGTTCACGTCGAGTTCGCGTAAAGGTTGCTCCTTTATTAATGACTCGATGTGCCACTCGACGTGGATGTCTGGACTACGTCGAGTTCGCTTTTCCTTGTTCTCCAAGCTATCGTTTCCGGTCTCCTCTTCATCACTCTTTGATCAGGCAATCATCCTCCATCTTCAAGGCATCCTCCAAAGCCCCAAATATACCTGATAACAACTCCAAATGCGACGAAACGTGCAATGCTAATGCAAATGCTACGAAGTGTGGAAAGTGAATGCAAATATAGATGAAACGTGATGATGTGGTGTGATATGAATGCAAAAGTGATGAATAAAGGATGCTAAAACAAGGCTAAATATGTGTACATCAAAAACCTGAATCGCTTGATCCTCATCACTCACGTTGATATCCAAACTTGCTAAATCATCCACAAGCCTAAGAAACACATCAAGATTATCCTCTATGCTTTTGTGCTCTTCCATCTTAAAACTTGCAAACCTTTGCTTTAAGTAGATTCGATTTGGTAAGGTCTTTGTTTGGTAATCTTTCTCAAGAGCTTTCCATACACCAAAAGCTGTTGTTTGTCTCATTACTTTTCGCGGGACCAGATTTGTAAGGCATGAGCATATCAGATCCTTTGCCTTCTTGTCTTTCTCCTTTTTCAGCGGATCAACTGGAGAAGACGTAGGCTTAGCTTCACCTTCCACGCCCTTGCCTCTATCAGGTACGCTACTGCTACTGGACTCTTCTTCACTTAGAACAGAATCCAAACCCAGATTTTCAAGTTGCATTAGCATCTTGAATTTCCACATCCCAAAGTCTCCTTTACCATCAAACTTCTCCATGTCAATTTTACCTTGAGTAGATTCCATGATTCAGACTTTGCTTGATACTTTACTGCCCGTAAAACCCTTGATTGAATTTCTTAGAAACTTCCCGTCACAACACCAACCACAGATCAGAAAATGAAACCGTATCCTCTACTGCTTAAACCCGGTGCTCTGATACCACTTGTGAGGATTTAATATCGAAATTAACCTCAAACTTAGCTTAGCTAACCACGATCAAATTGCTTGACACGTTTGTTTGTTGTTGATATTAATAAGACACAAGACTTTTTAACCCAGTTCCCTTTCGGTACGTCTGGGGAGAGGACGATACTCTCAATCCACTAGAATCGATCCAATCAAGTGATTACAAGATACAAGCTTTCTTCTCTTACGTTTGTCTCTTTTGCTTCAGGTACCACAAAGAGAAAGAACAAGAACTATGAACCTAGTTCTAAACCGTAACGTGAAGAAGAAGCACCGAAGATGAGAACCCCAGAACCTCTTGACTGTAGCTCTATTGATCGATTGATGAGGTTTAAATTCAAGAGACAAAGGTTAGGCTTTGGGAAATTCTCAGGTTGATTCCGAATTGCAGAGTGAAATCTATCAGGATATTAATTAAGCACCGTTCTAGAACTCAAATCACGATTGTAAAACCAATCAACTTTCGCTGCAGATATTATCTATGTCTAATCTTAGAATTCCAAATTTCTTTGCATATTCAACAATTCAAACAAGCATTAATGATCAGGTTTGATAAGTTCACAAATCTCTAAACCAAATATCTTTGCAGATAGATATTTTGCTCATCTAAGATAGTTCAGGAAATCAATAACACTTTCGTGTCTACCAATTAACCTAAGATCAGATTCTAGGTCGCAAAGCTAGAATAAGCAATAAACACGATCCAGTTGAAGAACTCTAATGATTTATCCTAACAATATTGCAATTCTTTTTCAACCCTTGAAAACCCTTAACCTAACAAGCAAACTACTCAGACATGGTGATTGAAGCAAACATCATGAATAAATTAGATTGCATAAAAGAAATAAGATAAGAGATAAAAAGAGTTCAAAATCTTCTCTGAAGGAGTCTGATTTGTCTCTCCAGAGCTCTGCTACAAATATCTCTCTAAGTCTCAATGGAAAAATAAGATACCAATTAGAAAAAGCCTAAAACAATGGCTTATAAACATAAAAATCTCCTAAAACACGATCTGGGGCAGTTTGTAAATAATGGAAACTTATGGGCCAAAGTGCAATTTTCCAAAATCTTCATTAACGCGCGCAACACTTTTGGCAGAGGACGGTGTCGACCGACACCAGTATTGGTGTCGATCGACACCATCGTTCAGGAATGGCAGTAACTTCAATAGACCAGCATAAGTTGTCCAAAATGCTTCATTATCTCCAATTCAGCTCCAAATGTGTCTAAGAACTGTAAACACTAGAAAAGACTCCAAAAACACTAAAAAGACTCTATAAACAAGACTTATATCATGGCAAAAACCCATAAAAACCACGATATATCACTTTTCTCAAACAACAGCAGGTTCATATAGAAGCATAAGGCAAAGTAAAAACCCTAACAAAAACAAATAAGGTGCACAGGTGATAGAGACATTCAAGCTAAAGATCAGTGGAAATCAGCTGATGTCAAGATGCACGAAATGCAACGGGAGATTCATTCAAAAACCACTGTCGATTGAAGAAGCCATTGAAGCAGCAAAGGGTTTCCAAAGAATACCAAGCTACTTATTTATCATAACTGCCATCAGCTCTACTGGGAGGTAACACTCACTTACCCCATCTTTTGCCATTTTGCATTCTCGTTGGTACTAACATCATCTGGATCTGGTCCATCTATAATGCTTAATGGTTAGTTTGTTGTGTGGTTGCAGGGAACTCAGTATCATAACGCTGTTCAGAAGTTCATGGAAGTATGCAAGTTGAGTGAGTGAGTGATTCAGATTTATACTTTCTTGTTGCTCTGAGTGTTTCAGGTCACTCTCTCGTGATCCCGGTTTACTCAAACGTTTTTGGTCATGTTAGGCAGAGGAGTTACGCTGACAGGCGGAGACGTGAGCTTGAGTTTCAGGTGGGAGATAGAGTGTATCTCAAGATGGCTATGTTAAGGGGCCCTAACAGATCCATAGCAGAGAACAAGTTCAGTCCGCGGTTTATGGGTCCATTCCCGGTGGTAGAGCGAGTTGGACCAGTGGCTTATCGGTTGGAGTTGCCACCGATTATGAGCTCCTTTCACAAGGTGTTTCATGTTTCGATGTTGAGGAGGTGTCTGCATCCTTCAGAGGAGTTAGTGGCTGAGATTCCAGAGGATCTTCAGCCATATATGAAAGTTTCGGCGGTTCCTGTGAGGATTCTCGAGAGGGGAGTCAAGGTTCTGCAGAACAAGAGGGTGCCATTGTTGAGAGTCTTGTGGGACTGTAGCGGCACAGAGGAGGAGACTTGGGAGCCAGAGGCAAAGATGAAGCTGAAGTTCAGAGACAAGCAGGTCGTCGAGTGAGCTTCTTCGTCTTTGTGGTTCTAGTTGTGGTAGCGTGGTGCTATGTTTTTGTTGTTGTCTTTGGACTTATGTATTTTCGTTTTGTGTTGTAACGATATACATTTTTGAGTTATATGAGATGGTGTTTGCCTCATATTTGTTTTGTGGTTTAGATGTTACAAGTGTGTTGACCAGTGGGTCGTGAGACAATCTATTCAGTTATGTTATAGACGTTTCAGAATTTTTACTCTATGGGCCGTGGTGTCCCCGAATAACTCTTTGCCAAGAGATAGTGTTCTCTTATAGAGATAGTGTTCTCTTATAGACTTGTACAAGAGGGTTGCTACCTCAAGTATAAGTGATATGGTATCTTTACTTACTGGTAACTAGTGTGTCGCATAGTAAGTAACGAGGGCATAGTGTTCCTCTTGGGGAGATAGTGTTCTCCTACATGTCCTTTGGAGATAGTGTTCTCCGACAGAGTTGAGTTAAGAGTAAAGATGTCTGGGAAATGTGCGTATGACATAGGATTAGATGTGAGTCTCGGGGATCAGGTGAGGATCTCTTGTGGTTGGCCATGTGGGTCAGATTTTGCCGTCTGTGGTAGACGTGTTGTGTTGGGATTCCAGGGCGAATCCAGTTTAGTGGGGGGGGGGGGGGGGGGGGGGAATTGTAACATCCGTAAACCAGAGAATTGTTGTTTTTGCGAGGTGTCGGTCGACACCGGTCTGACGAATAGTTTTTGGTCTGATTTAATTCGTTCGGTTTGGGCTGGTTAAGGGCTGGAAACCCTATTGTCGCGATATAAAAGTGGTCCAGCCGCAGTGGTGGCTCGTTTTTCGAGAAAATCAAGAGGATAAAAGGAGCTTAGAGGTTTTGGGTGATTTCTGGAGAGATTGGCTGATCTGAGGCTGTTATGTGGTGTTCTTCATCCCTTTCATCTTCTCAATCCGTTATCAAGGTGAGTGCATGACCGTAGGCTCGCAAATAGTGTGATTGGTGAAAGAGTATTGATTGACAGTTGAGTTTGTGATGAGTTTGTGATGGATTATGTGTTATTAGTGCCTTTGATCGAATTGAATGTGAAAATTTCGTGTTTTGGTGTCTCTGCGTTAAAAATCGAATCGGGCGTCTCTCTCCTGGATCGGTGTCGAACACCAAGCTAGTGTCGGTCGACACCAATCGAGCGAGTGTCGAACGACACAAATCGTGTGTCGGTCGATGATAGTAGGATTTTACTAAGCAATTATCATATCTACATTATCATATCGTTGCATTGTAAAGAATGAGTCAAATCCGAATTGGGTGTGATGCTATGCAATCAGGATGCAATCAAGGAAAGCTAAGTCAAGCCAATTGTGTAGATGGAACTGTAATCTATCAACTTAAAAACAGAACTTAAAATGCAAATAACATAATGAAATGCAATGGTATATCAAGGCGTCCAGGAGCAACGTTATGAAATGAACAAAGGTGAAATGCAAGATGATAAACTATGAACCAGAAGCTAGAATGAACAAATGCAACAAGATAAAAAGATAAAAGCTTAAAGAACAAAACTCAAGATCAAAATCAAATAAAGCAAAGGATCCTAAGAATGGGTGTTATTGACTAATGAATTTCCATGATTAACACTAGGGTGTTCAACAAAACTCAAACAGAGCTAGTCCCTTGGCTGCGAACTCGACAGCAAGCTAATCCACTCTCGTGACAGAAGCTATCGAGTTTGTGTGTGTTCCAGACCCACTCTCATGGCGAAATCCACACTAACAAGCACTAGGAATCAGTTCGCAAATGCTAAAGTGCAATCAAAAACGCTAGTATCCTAGGTATGATATGCAAATCTCTTGGAAAAGCTGGTTCATGCATTTCATCAAACACCTTCTGGGTGCTGAAATGCCTAGCTTCAGATTCCAAATGATCAGAAAGGAATCAGCATTAAGAATACTAATCAAGAAGGGAAACTATAAAATCAAGGCTTAAACACTCTAGGTAACCATGGTTCTTCACTTATCTAACCCATCCTTAAGATTCTAAGAACACTACTCAGAATCCGACTTCATGAAATCCGACCTAGAAAACTGTGAAACTTGCATCAAAAGATAGAGACTAAGAAGATAATCAAGTTCAAAGAAGGAAGCAAGTGCAAATTAATTAGAACTAAGAACGAAATCTGGATTACAAGCCAAGAACAAACAAGGGCGATTTTGTGTCTCTCAAAGCTAAAAAGTCGATCCTTGCAAAAAGTGACATCACAGGGTATTTATACTTAGGTTACAGAAAAGTAAAAGTTGTCACCTGCGTGCGGACTCGACCACCAACTCGACGTGCATGTCTGGCTCACGTCGAGTGCGCGTAAAGGTTGCGTCTTTGGCTCTGAGTCGACCACCAACTCGACGTGTATGTCTGGTTCACGTCGAGTTCGCGTAAAGGTTGCTCCTTTATTAATGACTCGATGTGCCACTCGACGTGGATGTCTGGACTACGTCGAGTTCGCTTTTCCTTGTTCTCCAAGCTATCGTTTCCGGTCTCCTCTTCATCACTCTTTGATCAGGCAATCATCCTCCATCTTCAAGGCATCCTCCAAAGCCCCAAATATACCTGATAACAACTCCAAATGCGACGAAACGTGCAATGCTAATGCAAATGCTACGAAGTGTGGAAAGTGAATGCAAATATAGATGAAACGTGATGATGTGGTGTGATATGAATGCAAAAGTGATGAATAAAGGATGCTAAAACAAGGCTAAATATGTGTACATCAAAAACCTGAATCGCTTGATCCTCATCACTCACGTTGATATCCAAACTTGCTAAATCATCCACAAGCCTAAGAAACACATCAAGATTATCCTCTATGCTTTTGTGCTCTTCCATCTTAAAACTTGCAAACCTTTGCTTTAAGTAGATTCGATTTGGTAAGGTCTTTGTTTGGTAATCTTTCTCAAGAGCTTTCCATACACCAAAAGCTGTTGTTTGTCTCATTACTTTTCGCGGGACCAGATTTGTAAGGCATGAGCATATCAGATCCTTTGCCTTCTTGTCTTTCTCCTTTTTCAGCAGATCAACTGGAGAAGACGTAGGCTTAGCTTCACCTTCCACGCCCTTGCCTCTATCAGGTACGCTACTGCTACTGGACTCTTCTTCACTTAGAACAGAATCCAAACCCAGATTTTCAAGTTGCATTAGCATCTTGAATTTCCACATCCCAAAGTCTCCTTTACCATCAAACTTCTCCATGTCAATTTTACCTTGAGTAGATTCCATGATTCAGACTTTGCTTGATACTTTACTGCCCGTAAAACCCTTGATTGAATTTCTTAGAAACTTCCCGTCACAACACCAACCACAGATCAGAAAATGAAACCGTATCCTCTACTGCTTAAACCCGGTGCTCTGATACCACTTGTGAGGATTTAATATCGAAATTAACCTCAAACTTAGCTTAGCTAACCACGATCAAATTGCTTGACACGTTTGTTTGTTGTTGATATTAATAAGACACAAGACTTTTTAACCCAGTTCCCTTTCGGTACGTCTGGGGAGAGGACGATACTCTCAATCCACTAGAATCGATCCAATCAAGTGATTACAAGATACAAGCTTTCTTCTCTTACGTTTGTCTCTTTTGCTTCAGGTACCACAAAGAGAAAGAACAAGAACTATGAACCTAGTTCTAAACCGTAACGTGAAGAAGAAGCACCGAAGATGAGAACCCCAGAACCTCTTGACTGTAGCTCTATTGATCGATTGATGAGGTTTAAATTCAAGAGACAAAGGTTAGGCTTTGGGAAATTCTCAGGTTGATTCCGAATTGCAGAGTGAAATCTATCAGGATATTAATTAAGCACCGTTCTAGAACTCAAATCACGATTGTAAAACCAATCAACTTTCGCTGCAGATATTATCTATGTCTAATCTTAGAATTCCAAATTTCTTTGCATATTCAACAATTCAAACAAGCATTAATGATCAGGTTTGATAAGTTCACAAATCTCTAAACCAAATATCTTTGCAGATAGATATTTTGCTCATCTAAGATAGTTCAGGAAATCAATAACACTTTCGTGTCTACCAATTAACCTAAGATCAGATTCTAGGTCGCAAAGCTAGAATAAGCAATAAACACGATCCAGTTGAAGAACTCTAATGATTTATCCTAACAATATTGCAATTCTTTTTCAACCCTTGAAAACCCTTAACCTAACAAGAAAACTACTCAGACATGGTGATTGAAGCAAACATCATGAATAAATTAGATTGCATAAAAGAAATAAGATAAGAGATAAAAAGAGTTCAAAATCTTCTCTGAAGGAGTCTGATTTGTCTCTCCAGAGCTCTGCTACAAATATCTCTCTAAGTCTCAATGGAAAAATAAGATACCAATTAGAAAAAGCCTAAAACAATGGCTTATAAACATAAAAATCTCCTAAAACACGATCTGGGGCAGTTTGTAAATAATGGAAACTTATGGGCCAAAGTGCAATTTTCCAAAATCTTCATTAACGCGCGCAACACTTTTGGCAGAGACCGACACCAGTATTGGTGTCGATCGTGATATACCTCTATTTTGTACCCTTTTTATATGGTTTTACTATGCTTTTAATAAGGTTTTTAAAGGCTTTTCGCTCTAAAAAGGTAGTTTTTGTGGATTTATAGTACTAAGAGTCTAAGCAGGTCGAAAGATGCATTTTGGAGCAAAACCACAGGATTTGGACTTTATGCCGCTCCACGACACAGCATCAACTTTGAAAGAGCCCCAAAAACATTCTACTCAGTGGATCTCACCAAAACCAGTTCGCCGCGATGCCTACATGAGTTAGCTTTCCAACGCAATTGGAATCATGCAATTTGGACGTGTAGAATGGAAGATATTATCATTTTAGTGAAGAGTGTCAAATCAGCCGGAAACCGGACGTCCACACCATCCGCTCGACCGAGCCGGTCGGACAGGGCCTCCAAGGCTCCCGTCCGACCCGACCAGCCTTAACTGCACATTGACGTCGCTCGACCGAGCCGGTCGGACAGGGCCTCCAAGGCCCCCGTCCGACCCGACCTTCCTCCACAATCCGGTCGACCGAGACGGTCGGACAGGGCCTCCAAGGCTCCCGTCCGACCCGACCTCTTTCCGCCATCCCGTGCGCACCCGACCGCATCCCGCACGACCGCTCGACCCCCAGCTCGACCCGAGCACCAGCCCGACCGACCGGTCGACCGCCCCGCTCGACCGCCGCCGTCCCGCTCGACCCGGCTTAGCCGACTAAGGCCCGTTTTGCACGTTTTCACGGTTTACTCGGCCCGTTTACCTAATCTCGACCCCTGGAAGACCTAGCACTATAAATACACCTTTTTAGCCTCTTTAGAGAGAGAGAGAACAACATAGCCACATTGTATTTCAGTTTCATAGATCTACTTTTGTTCTAGAGATTTCAAGGAGAGGATCTCTCCTCCTTACTACAATTTGGAGAAGATTTCTGAACCTTTATCTATTATTATGCTTTCTTCATCTCTCTGTGTTGTTACTTTGATCATGTCTGAGTAATTAACTTGTTAGGTTGCTAGGGTTACTAATTCAATGAGTTGTTTGCTTGATCTATGATTTCGATGAACTGTTAGGGATATCATTAGAGTCTTTGTCTCGTTTTGCTCACTAATTAATGCTGATTGCTTTACCGCGCATCTAGCAATCTGATCCTAGGTTGATTTGAGCCACGGAAGTGCTGTATCATTCGCCGGACCTATTCTTTGACAAGCTAGGTTTCTTAGACTGCGGAAGTTGATTTACTAAGCCTAGTGAACTGTATCCGAACTAGATCGATTTAATGCTTGATTAACTATCTAAGGACATACCAAAAGTTTAGCGATTAGATAAGTTATCATAGGAGTCGGAGCCACGGAAGTGGAAAGACTTATTTTCGTGTTTTGTGTTCTAGACGGATCTATCATCCCATCATCCCTAAATTGATTCATATCTATCATCGAACTGATCATTGCTTGCTTCTCTGCGAATTAGCCCCTAGAGACCTAACGCTTTTCCCTCATTGCTTTACAACTTCGATTTCTTAGCTTTAGTATTTAGTTATTAGACAACCAACCAATCATCCTTTATCTTATTCTAGCTTGATCCGAACTCCATAGATTTAAAGTGTATTCATTTTAGCCAGTCCTTGTGTTCGATAACCCGTACTTCTACGATCTGTGCACTTGCAGGATTTTAAAAAGTCGGTAAAACCTGACCACACATCAAGTTTTTGGCGCCGTTGCCGGGGACTGCAGCAGTACCTTTGAATCTCGATTAGGATCTAGTCTAGGATTTTATCGTTTTCTTGCATTTTCATTATTTTTGCTTTTGGTTTTTATAGTTTATCTTACTTTTCATTTGTTTTCTTCTTTTGTTTTTCAGGTGCATGACTAGACAGTCTAATAGGGACAATCTAGTTGAACCAGTTACTGAAATCGACCGACTTGAGAAGACACTTAGACGACAAAGAGCTCAAGAGATGGCCCAAACCGCTCATGATGCAGCAGTAGCTAGAGCTGTAGCTGAAGGGAGAGATCCACCTCCACCTTTAGCACCACAACCTCCTGCTGGGGAAGTTGATGCACAACCTCAAGCTAACAATCCAACCATTGGAGACTATGACTCCGCTGATGCCTTCTTTACGGATAGAAATCCGATCCACCCACCTCCACCTCAGAGGAATGACTATGAAATCAAGCCTCAAATCATAGCATTGGTTAAGCAAAACCAGTTTCATGGCCTACCAGCTGAGCACCCGCTTGATCACATAGATAACTTTGAAGAGATTTGCATCACTACCCGAGCCAATGGAGTCTCAGCCGACTACCTAAAGTGCAAACTTTTCTCATTTTCTCTTGGCGACAAAGCCCTTAGATGGTTAAAGTCTCTTCCTGCCCATTCGATCACTACTTGGGACGAGTACAAGGCAGCATTCATCAACCATTTCTACACTAAGCAAAGATCAATTTCTGTTAGAAACAAGATCTCTGGATTTCGCCAAGGTGCAACCGAATCATTCTATGAAGCATTGGATCGATTCAAGGAATACATTAGGGACTGCCCTAACCACGGTTTCAAGGATGGGAACCTTTGGAACATCTTCTATCGTGGCATAGACCACAAGTATAAGCTATCCTTGGATACTGCGAGCAATGGAAATTTTATGACAAAGACTGTTGAGGAAGCTAAAGTCTTGATTGAGAACCTTGCAGCGAGTGATTGCAACAACTGCCCCGACTATGATAGATCACACCGCTCTACCAACGCACCCCCTGATGCTACTCAGATGGCTGAACTGAAGAATATGATGGCTCAAGTTCTAAAAGGACAGCAAAGACACATACATGCAATTGAGGGCATAAATGATGTCAATGATGATCCTACAAGGGAATGCATGGGACATTTCTCCAATGATCAACTTGAGGAAGAAGTTAACTATGTTGGTAACTATGGAAACAAGGGATACAATCCCAACTATCGGTCCAACCCAAACCTTTCTTACCGCAGCACCAATGTGGAGAACCCACAAGACCAAACCTATCCCTCAAGATTCCAGCAGCAGAGACCACCTTTCCAACCCTATGGAGATCGTTTCCAGCAGCAAGGAAACCATTTTCAACCTAGGCCGAACTACGACCAAAGAGCACCTTACCCACCAAAGGAACCATATGGTTTACCCACCAGCCAACCTCCTTTAGCTCAGCCAAACAACAAATTCGAGGGAATGTTTCAACAGATCATGGAAGGTCAAAAGAGAAACAACAAGGAGATGAATGAGAAGATGGACACTTTGTTCAATGATCTCCATGCTAGATATGATGCCATTGCTGCACATGTCAAGAAATTGGAAGTGCAAGCCGCTCAAACCGCAGAAGCAGTTAAAAAACAAGAGATGGAGTCTAAGAAATCTTTTTGCAACTCCGTTGCAATAGAAAAGAAGTTTGAGGATTCTATCCCCAAATGGAAGCTCTCCCCACCTAAGTATGATTGTATGACCTGGCCTGAAGAAATCTACCCCGAGAAAGAATCTAACCGTGCAAGGAAAAGACGCCTTTTCCCCAAGATCATCCCAAAGGCGGATAACTCTGGAAAGTTTGTAGTTCCATGTTCTATTAATGAAGTTGATCTAACCGATTCTCTTTGTGACACAGGAGCTAATGTCAACATCATGTCAAAGAAGATTGCAGACGAGATAGGCCTTACCAACATCCAACCTTCATCCATCTCCATCAACTATGCCGATTCATTCTCGCAAACACCTTACGGTTTCATCCCGGACGTGATGGTACGACTTGGGAACTGTTCTATTCCTACCGACTTTCAAATAGTGGAAATGAGAGAAAGTAGCCACAGACCCCTCATCTTTGGCACCCCTTTCCTATCAAC
This sequence comes from Erythrophleum ivorense, assembly GCA_026724425.1. Classification (NCBI taxonomy): domain Eukaryota; kingdom Viridiplantae; phylum Streptophyta; class Magnoliopsida; order Fabales; family Fabaceae; genus Erythrophleum; species Erythrophleum ivorense. Next base: position 3,397,762 of record JAIUCV010000092.1, read on the forward strand.
CGTTGGCGCCATTTTCGACTTTCCCAACCGGAGGATCTCATTCAACAAGGTGAATAAAGAAATGTTTTTCCCCATGTGTTCAACAAGGAACCCGTCAGTTGATATGGTGCAAGAGAATAAGATTATCCCCAAGCCTCCAGAAGAAGAGAAAATCCTGTCCAGCTTGCCCAGCAAAGACCTTGCCTACCAGCCCAAGCAACTTGCCCCGATAGCAAGAAGTAAGACTACGGCATCCTTCCAGCCCAAGCAACTTGCCCCGACAGCAAGAAGTAAGACTACGGCATTACCTAAACACCCACCAAAAGGACCGATCAAGGATAAGACCGGGACAGAGACCATTAAGAAGGTTAAGCAAACTAAAGGATTTGCAAAAGTTAGGATTCTCCTCCAGGAAAAGCTGAATGATGAAACTTTGGAAGAATTCAAGGAAAAGTTTGCTAACACTATGAAACTTTTTCCTATGGCGGAAGTGCCCCGGGACAAGCATGGAAAGATTGTCTATCCCTCCGTGAATCACCCTCCCGATATAAATCCCAAGAAGAATGATCTTGATGGACAAAAAGCTCCATTGATCACTGCCCTCTCTTAAATCCTAAAGAGCATTACGGTCAAGCTAAAGACCTTAAACAAGCGCTGTATGGGAGGCAACCCATAAGGTAACACCTTTAAATTTCAGTTTTTAGTTTTAGTTTTACTTTGTTTTCTTTGTTTTTCTTTTAGCAGGATATGATAGAATGGATATCACAATGGTGCAAGAGGAACATAGAAGTGGAGCCGCCAAGCCGTTTGGGTCGACCAAACACGTTCGGGCAGGGCCTCCAAGAGGTTCGGTCGACCGGTCGACCAAAACACCCCGGGTCGACCGAACCGTTCGACCCAAAAAAAAAAAAAAAAAAAAAAAGAAGATAAGTTTCTCTTTCTCCTTCCCACTTAAATTGAACCGGTTTTAACCAAACCAAACCGATTTTTCTAAACCAAAATCGATTTCATAAAGGATTTTGAGAGATTTTGAGATTGAAAACACCACTTTTCATTCTCTTCTCCAAAGAAAAGGTTTTAGAAAACCCTAGCCTCCATTGAAAGACCTTCACAAAAAAAAATTTCTTAAAACTTTGGTATTTCTTAAATTGGATTTCGAATTTTAGCTCTCCCAATCCCCAATCTCTCTTTCCAACACAAGGTATGATCTCTAAAACCCAATTTCAATGATTTTACACAATCCAAATATATGAGAGAGTTTCTTGACTAAGCTTTTGTTTAGACTTGCAATTTTTGCTCCTAATAGACTTGTCTTAAGCATATTTGTGTGAATTCAATGTGGTTTAGAGAATATAACATTCTAATTTCAATTCTTGAATAGTTTTTCACAAAACTTATTGTGGGTATTCAACACCTTTGATTCAAGGATGGGATTAGGGTATTCATTGCTTGAACACCTAGAATATCATTAGGAATTGTGATTTATAACTTTATTATAGCATGATTAGCTTATGAATTTCGAAATTTTAAGTAATATCATAGCATGAACAGTAAATCCGAAAATAGCTAGGATTTTGAACCTTGAAAGATGATTGTTCACTTGATTGATTTCATTAGGCTTGATTTGAGTTGATAATATACTTCTCCCATACTCTTTTCTTCCAACAAACTTTAAGAATACAACCTCATATCTCTTGGTAAGAATTTGTTTTTGTAGATACCATGGCAAGAACAAAGCTAACTGAGGCAATAAGGAAGAAGGATGTCGCTTTAGAGCCACCAAGGAAACAAATCAAGCTCAATGCCAATCCAAACCTCACTGAACGAGCAAGCACATCGAAATCAGCAATCAAAACCAACGAAAAAGGCAAGGAAATCGAGGAGCCTTCAAGTGATTCCGATAATCAACCCCTTGTCAAGTTTATCAACCATCCTATTCAAGGCAATGGAGAGTATGAAACAGCAATGGAAAGAGTCATCATCGAACCCTGTGTGACAATGGATAATCACACTCTTGATCTCCTAAACATCAAGAGCGATGTCATATGGTACCTAAAGAAGCTAGGAATGCGCAAGTTTTTCAAGATAGATTGCAAGGAGTACACTGAGCTTACACGAGACTTCCTCTCCACCGTCACTCTAGCCTTCCCCAACAACAATGATGAACAGCCCGCCGGCAATGGGATACTTTTCTTTAAGATTGGCGATCAAAGTGGTCGGATATCCATCGCCACCATTTGCAAGCTTTTTGGTTTCAACAATGAGCCTTCCCATGACTTCAAGGAGAACCACCTCACTCGTGATGATGATTTCTCCAACTGGACCCACTTCGCTGACGAACCGTTCCTCGCTTCCCGATCAAAGGTTTCACGAATCTCTCATCCGGTAATCCGCTATGTACACCGCCTCATCACCACTACTCTACAGTGCAAACCGGAAACCAGCAAAGTCACAGCAGACGAGTTTTACATCCTGACAACGCCCTTCTTCCGCTACAAATACAATGCAAACCTTGGCCTTTTGTTTGCAAAAACACTTGTCAATGTAAAGCTTTTGGCACGGCACACCGACCACAAGAAGGTTGTTGTGCGTTTTGGGCGACTTCTCACAGCAATTGTCAACCATTGCAAGATTGACATCTCACATTACCGGCCCAGTAACAACACCGCTCCTTTAGACCTCACAGCCCTTCAGCATATTCGTTTCCTCAATGGCTGGACCAAGAACCCAACCCAGTTTTGCTATGTATGCCCCATTGGAACGTCTGACACCGCGCTTGTGCAACTGCCTTGTGACGACCTCCCACTCCTCAGTTCCGGTGCTGTTACATTCTCACCACCATCAGAGAAGTACTTCATTGAAACCCCTGACTCACCGCGCTACCAGATCAACACCTACTATCTCAAGCAGAGGACCATAAGGGCAAGGCGCCCCGTTCGGAACATCAACATCATGACAGCCAGCCAGGCCGCCAACCAGGCTTTAGACCGCCTTGGCCATCTGGAGAGAACCGTCCAGTGCCAATCCCGCTTCATCTCGCGCCTCATTCGTGTTGTTCGCCACATCGCTCCCGATCGCCTTTTCCGCCCTTCCACATCAACCCATGAGCCAGACCTTGGAGAGTTCTCACTCGCCTCTGCACTTGACTCTGATGAAGAATCTACCGACGAGGAGGAGAGCGTGGCCAGCCTTTCCGCCTCCACCTAGGCACCCACACTTCACTCGGTATCCGGTGCAATGGACACCTAACTCCATTTTCTATCCTTATCTTATTTTAATGAATTTCTTTTTATTTTTCTTTATTGAATCTGTTTCCTCTCACCCTTAATTTGATTTGCTTTCACCGGGACGGTGCAAGTTAAGTCTGGGGGGAGTTTTATCCTTTACTAATGTATTCTTTTTCTTTTCTTATATTTTTATGTTATTTTCTTATGTCTTCATGTTTTATTGAGTCAAAACTTTAGTTGGAAATTATGATTTATCTCTATGACTCTCCGGTGTTGTGCTAACAATCTATGACCCTAGAGCGGACATCAGTTGCAGACATAAGCCTAACAGAACCTCTAACGGTGGATCGACCTACTGACTTGGCAACATTTCTAAGGTACCCGGACAATCTAACGTTAACTCCACCCTAACCAATCTAGTTTTTCTTGTCAAGGGACTTGGCATACATATGAGTCGTTCCTCACTTGATCTCAAAAGGGTATGTCAAATACAAAGTGCAGTTCTCCTCTCTCTCAGAAAAATAAAAATCTAAAGCTTTTAAGCACAAGGAAAACGTGTAAGCAAGAGGAATGCATACGTCTGCACCTTCTTGTCTTATGGAGACCTACCAAAAACAAGGAAAAAGCAAAAGCCTATCCTATGTTATTCCCTAAAAGAAAAAGAAAGGGAAGAAGGATCGATAGAAAAAATAAAATGATACCCTAGAAAAGTAGGGAAAGATCGATCCTTCAAAAGAAAAAGAGAGAGGAAAAGAACTCAAAAGCTTCAAAAAGGACTATCCCGGAGAGACTCAAGTGGGTAAGAACAAGTGCTTAATGATCGATATTCCCTTGATAAAGACCGCACGTTTTAAATTTATGCAAGGAGTTAACAATGGAAAGTCTGGAGTGCTGGATGAGACTAGTTGAGTTTGGTATGGTTCGCTAAGCTTGCCGAGCATTATGTGAAGCTAGTCTAACATTGGTTATGTTTTTAGTGGAATACAGGAGAGGAAGCCGCCACAGGTTTCTCAAAAGGATAAGGAGTTTCTACGTTTTCAAACCTCTTTCTCCGATTTGGATTCTATTTGCTTGAGGACAAGCAAAGATCTAAGTCTGGGGGAGTTGATATACCTCTATTTTGTACCCTTTTTATATGGTTTTACTATGCTTTTAATAAGGTTTTTAAAGGCTTTTCGCTCTAAAAAGGTAGTTTTTGTGGATTTATAGTACTAAGAGTCTAAGCAGGTCGAAAGATGCATTTTGGAGCAAAACCACAGGATTTGGACTTTATGCCGCTCCACGACACAGCATCAACTTTGAAAGAGCCCCAAAAACATTCTACTCAGTGGATCTCACCAAAACCAGTTCGCCGCGATGCCTACATGAGTTAGCTTTCCAACGCAATTGGAATCATGCAATTTGGACGTGTAGAATGGAAGATATTATCATTTTAGTGAAGAGTGTCAAATCAGCCGGAAACCGGACGTCCACACCATCCGCTCGACCGAGCCGGTCGGACAGGGCCTCCAAGGCTCCCGTCCGACCCGACCAGCCTTAACTGCACATTGACGTCGCTCGACCGAGCCGGTCGGACAGGGCCTCCAAGGCCCCTGTCCGACCCGACCTTCCTCCACAATCCGGTCGACCGAGACGGTCGGACAGGGCCTCCAAGGCTCCCGTCCGACCCGACCTCTTTCCGCCATCCCGTGCGCACCCGACCGCATCCCGCACGACCGCTCGACCCCCAGCTCGACCCGAGCACCAGCCCGACCGACCGGTCGACCGCCCCGCTCGACCGCCGCCGTCCCGCTCGACCCGGCTTAGCCGACTAAGGCCCGTTTTGCACGTTTTCACGGTTTACTCGGCCCGTTTACCTAATCTCGACCCCTGGAAGACCTAGCACTATAAATACACCTTTTTAGCCTCTTTAGAGAGAGAGAGAACAACATAGCCACATTGTATTTCAGTTTCATAGATCTACTTTTGTTCTAGAGATTTCAAGGAGAGGATCTCTCCTCCTTACTACAATTTGGAGAAGATTTCTGAACCTTTATCTATTATTATGCTTTCTTCATCTCTCTGTGTTGTTACTTTGATCATGTCTGAGTAATTCACTTGTTAGGTTGCTAGGGTTACTAATTCAATGAGTTGTTTGCTTGATCTATGATTTCGATGAACTGTTAGGGATATCATTAGGGTCTTTGTCTCGTTTTGCTCACTAATTAATGCTGATTGCTTTACCGCGCATCTAGCAATCTGATCCTAGGTTGATTTGAGCCACGGAAGTGCTGTATCATTCGCCGGACCTATTCTTTGACAAGCTAGGTTTCTTAGACTGCGGAAGTTGATTTACTAAGCCTAGTGAACTGTATCCGAACTTGATCGATTTAATGCTTGATTAACTATCTAAGGACATACCAAAAGTTTAGCGATTAGATAAGTTATCATAGGAGTCGGAGCCACGGAAGTGGAAAGACTTATTTTCGTGTTTTGTGTTCTAGACGGATCTATCATCCCATCATCCCTAAATTGATTCATATCTATCATCGAACTGATCATTGCTTGCTTCTCTGCGAATTAGCCCCTAGAGACCTAACGCTTTTCCCTCATTGCTTTACAACTTCGATTTCTTAGCTTTAGTATTTAGTTATTAGACAACCAACCAATCATCCTTTATCTTATTCTAGCTTGATCCGAACTCCATAGATTTAAACTGTATTCATTTTAGCCAGTCCTTGTGTTCGATAACCCGTACTTCTACTGTAACATCCGTGAACCTGGAAGTTGTTGTGGAAGTGGTGTTGGACGATGCTAGGGGTTCGGGAGTAGTTGGCACATGCTCTTAGAGGTGTGAATTGAGGATTGGCTGTGCATGTTCTTGTTTGATTGTTGTGCAGTCGGTCTAAGGTTCAAGCATCGCGAAGAAAGTGTGTTAAATTCTTCTGAACGACTAGTTATCGGGTTTGATTCCCGGTTTAAGTCGATCGATTTGCAATTGGAGTTGGTTTGGTCGATTGGTGTCGACCGACACCAAGGAAGGGTGACGATCGACACCGGTTATGGTGAAATCGGTCGGTTCGATTTGAGTGAGTTCGGTTTAGCGCGGTTTTGGGTGAAAGAAGCCCTAGTTCTCGAATAAAACCCTGTGGCCGCGAGCAGAGGCACAGTTTTCGAGAAAAACAAGTTGCAGAGAGAAGGAGGGTGATTTCTGGGCGATTTTGGTGTTTGGAGAATCGATTTGAGGCTATTCTTCCTTGTTCATCTTCCTTTACTCTTTTCTATTCCTTTTCGAGGTGAGTGCGTGACTGTAGGCCCGTTGATCAATAGAGATTGTTTGATTTCGAGTTTTGGTTGTGTTCTTGAGTTGTTTATGCTGGATTTCGTGTTTTGATAGTATTGGGGCGTTGAAAACCCCTGGATTTTGTGTTATTGCGATTTTGGAATGTGATTTTCGTAGCTTCTGGTTTCTGGGCGTCGAGCCGGTGTCGAGCGACACTCGATGAGTGTCGATCGACACTCGGGAGGCTGGCGTCGATCGACACCATAGAGGTGTCGGTCGACACCAACCTGGGTGTCAGGAAACGTGGGTGTTTCCTGACAGGGATGGTTTATACTGTTGTTTTGTGTGGAGCATGGTTACTGATATTGATTATTGTGATGTTTTGTCTAGTGTTTGACGTAATTGGCCTGTAGGCAGGATGATCCACTCACTAAGTATTTATGATAATACTTACGCATCTCTTTCGTAATGTGATGCAGGTAACAGCAATGTTCATCCGCGGAAAGAGACCGAGAGAAGAGGATGATGAGATTAGGATTTGGATTATGGCATTTATGATGTGGTTGATTGAGAATTCATGAGTTTAGGGTGTTAGACTTTATTTTAATAATGTAGCAAACCGGCTTAGGTCGTTTATTGGTTATTGGTTTTATTGGTTTTATTCTTTATTGATTATTGTTGAATAATTATTTATGATTTAATAATATTGGTTTTTCTTCCGCATTGGGTTGAATTAGCTGTTGAGGATTAATATTTATGGGAATATTAATCTGGGCTAATTATATATAAAAAAAAAAAAGCTTGGTTGTTTCATTTTGGTATCAGAGCGTAGTCGGTTTTAGGACTGTTAGAATTGGATGAATTGGACTATGTGGTTAATTGATTATGTGAGTTAGTCAATTAGTGGTTTAATCTCATCCTCTCGGTCTTCCAGTTTTCCGCGGGTAAGTGAGTTGGATATTTGGTGTATTTTGGTTTTGTGTCTGTGTTTTGACCTTTGCTCTTTTTCTGTACTTGGTGGTAGTGCAGAGAGATGGACGCAGGTCGTGGTCGTGGCCGTGGTCGTGGTCGCGGTGCAGCCCGTGGGGGCAGAGGAGCTGGTCGCGGTGGGCGAGCAGCGGGTCGTGGAGGTCGGGGTGCTGGTCGTGGAGTGCCAGAGGCTGAGGCCTCAGTGGAGAGTGCGGCGCCTAGCGTGGCGGCAGCGTCGGTGACACAGTCGGTTTCGTTAGCCGGTGGGGCTAGTTTGGGCGTCGGTGGTGGCGCGGGGGCAGGAGCAGTTCCCGGTGGGGGCGCGGCTCTTGCTCAGGGTGATTTGATTGTGGGGCTACTGACGCAGTTGTTGGCACGTCTTCCAGAGGCAGTTCCACAGCAGGCTCCGGTTGCACCTCCAGCGGCCGGGGCACATGTTGGTGCCGGGGCACATGTTGGTGCCGGTTTTGTTGAGCAGCAGGAGGCTGTGGTGCAGCAGGGTGTTGCAGTTGGGTTTTCTCCTTATCGTGAGATGATGAGGGAGATGCAGAGGATTGGTACGCCTACGTTTGAGGGCGGTGTTACTCCAGAGCAGGCTGACGAGTGGCGTCAGAGGTTGGAGCGGAACTTCGATTCTGTTCGTTGTCCGGCACAGTTTCAGGTTGAGTTGGCAGTGCACTACCTTGGAGGTGATGCACATTTGTGGTGGAGGTCTGTTAGGACCAGGAGAGAGGTTTGGACTTGGGTTGACTTCGTCGAGGAGTTCAACCACAAGTTTTTCCCTCAGGAGGCTCGTGACAGGCTGCAGTTGAGGTTTTTGGACTTGACTCAGGGTGAGAGGTCTGTTCGAGAGTATGATGCAGAGTTCTGCAGATTGGTGGTCTTTTCTGGTGGTGAGCTGATCAGTGAGCGAGCATTGACGTCGCGGTTTCTCCAGGGGCTTCGGAGGAACATCAGGACTCAGTGCAGAGGTGGTATGTACCACACTAGAGCTGGCTTAGTGGAGTTGGCAGCTTCCATTGAGGAGGACTTGCGTGAGCCGGTGAGTACGGCGGTTGTTCCAGTTGCAGTTGCTCCTGCTACCCATCCTCGGGGCCAGCAGCAGCATCAGCAGCGCAGAGGTCACAGTTCTGCTTACGGCAGGGGCAGCAGGCCTGCGCAGGGCCAGAAGAGGAGAGCAGAGGAGATATCTGCTAGTAGCCCGAGTACGGGTGGGTGTTTCGGTTGTGGGAGTCTGGATCACAGAGTGGCGACTTGCCCCAAGAGGGCGGGATCCAGAGAGTCGACAGTGTGCTACTACTGCAGGGAGCCGGGGCATATCAAGACTATGTGTCCCAAGTTGCAGCAGAGAGCGGTGGCAGCGGCGATTCAGCCGTTGGCTATTCAGTCAGCAGCGCAGGTTGCGGCGTTGCAGTCAGGTGGAGCGCCGAGAGTGTATACTTCGGCAGAGGTGGGCCAGACCAGTCAGTCAGGCCAGATCACAGGTAAAATCTTCACTCAGACTTTTAAATTCTTAAGGTAGAATTGTTGGTGTTGTCTGTTTCTGTTATTTTACTGTGATAGAGTTAGAGGTTCTCAACACTTGTGGAATTGTGTAGGGACCTTGTTAGTTGGAGGTTTTGAGTCTCACGTTCTGTTTGACTCGGGAGCATCTAATTGCTTCATAACTCCGGAGAGAGCTGAGGGTAGTGGTATTCGGAGTAGCGAGGGCGAGGCTTCAGGCTTTGTCAAGGTGGCCGGAGGTGGTTATTTGGCTACTTCGGGCAGAGCTAGAGCAGTTGATGTGCGGATTGCGGGGCAGTCTATGCCAGCAGATTTAGTCATCAGTCCGGTGGAACTGTATGACGTGATTTTGGGGATGGACTGGTTATCTCTTTACCGAGTTCATCTGGATTGCTACAGAGGTAGAGTGGTGTTTGAGCAGGATGCAGGGAAGTTGGTTTATCAGGGAGTGAGACCGACTTCAGGGAGTATAGTGATTTCAGCTATTCAGGCAGAGCAGTTGTTAGAGCGGGGCTGCGAAGCCTATTTGGCGACGATCACTATGACAGAGTCCAGTGGTGAGGTGAGTCTGCAGGATATTCAGGTTGTCCAGGATTTTGAGGATGTTTTTCGGTCGCTGAAGGGATTGCCACCATCTCGGTCAGATCCTTTCACGATTGATTTAGAGCCCGGGACAGCTCCGATATCGAAGACACCTTACAGGATGGCTCCAGCAGAGATGGCAGAGCTGAAAAAGCAGCTAGAGGACCTCTTGAGTAAAGGGTTCATCAGACCTAGTGTTTCGCCGTGGGGAGCGCCAGTGTTGTTTGTTAAGAAGAAGGATGGTAGTTTTCGGTTGTGCATCGATTACCGGGGACTTAACCGAGTCACAGTGAAGAACAGGTACCCACTTCCGAGGATTGATGAGTTGTTGGATCAGTTGAGAGGTGCTACTTGGTTCTCCAAGATTGATTTGGCATCGGGTTATCATCAGATTCCGATAGATGAGGCAGATGTCCGGAAGACAGCTTTTCGGACGAGGTATGGACATTTCGAGTTTGTGGTCATGCCTTTTGGTTTGACTAATGCGCCGGCAGCGTTTATGAGATTGATGAACGACGTGTTCAGGGAGTTTCTGGATGTGTTTGTCATTATTTTCATTGATGACATTTTGGTGTATTCGAGGAGTCCAGAGGAGCATGCGACTCATTTGAGGCTTGTGTTGAAGAAGCTTCGAGAGCAGAAGCTGTATGCTAAGTTGAGCAAGTGTAGCTTTTGGCAGCGAGAGATGGGGTTTCTTGGCCACATTGTTTCTGCAGAGGGGGTTTCTGTGGATCCGGCTAAGATTGAGGCCATTAGAGATTGGCCTAGACCGAGTAGTGCTACCGAGATCAGGAGTTTTCTGGGTTTAGCAGGCTACTACAGGAGGTTCGTCAAGGGGTTTGCGAGTATGTCTCAGCCGATGACGAGGTTGACTGGCAAGGATGTGCCGTTTGTGTGGTCGCAGGAGTGCGAGGAGAGCTTTGAGAAGCTCAAGGAGATGTTGACTAGTACACCAGTGTTGGCATTACCCGATCCGGGGAAGCCTTATGTAGTGTACACGGACGCTTCAGGTGTGGGACTTGGTTGTGTTTTGATGCAGGAGGGCAGAGTGATTGCCTATGCTTCGAGGCAGTTGCAGGGCAGTGAGCGCAACCGTCCTACACATGATCTTGAGTTGGGAGCAGTGGTTTTTGCACTCAAGATTTGGAGGTCGTATCTTTATGGTGGTAGAGTGCAGATCTTTACAGATCACAAGAGTCTACAGCATATTTTCACTCAGCCTTTGCTGAATGCGAGACAGACGCGTTGGGTGGAGTTTCTGGCAGACTATGACCTGGATATTGTTTATCATCCGGGCAAGGCCAATTTGGTGGCAGATGCTTTGAGTCGACGGAGGGTTGATTCAGATAGAGAGCGTGGTGTTGAGGCTTTGGTTGGCGAGTTGAGTACATTGCGACTGTGTGCTATTTCAGAGGAGCCTTTGGGTTTAGAGGCAGCTGATCAGGCAGATTTACTCAGTAGGATCAGAGTGGCGCAGCAGAGCGATCAGGGTTTGATTGATGCTTCGCAGGCGGTCGGTTCGGAGTATCAGGTCTCATCGAATGGGACTATTTTGGTCAAGGCAGAGCATCAGGTGCCTAGTGGTCTTTTGCAGAGTTTACCCATTCCCGAGTGGAAGTGGGATATGATCACTATGGATTTTGTTGTGGGATTACCTATCTCACGGACTTTTGATGCGATTTGGGTCATTGTGGATCGCTTGACCAAGTCAGCACATTTCTTGGCTATCAAGAAGACAGATGGAGCGGCTGTCTTAGCTAGGAAGTTTGTGCGAGAGATTGTGAGGTTGCATGGAGTGCCAGCCAGTATTGTGTCGGATAGAGATCCGAGGTTTGCTTCAGAGTTTTGGAGGGCATTTCAGACTGAGATGGGCACTAAGGTGCATATGAGTACAGCGTATCATCCGCAGACAGACGGACAGTCAGAGAGGACTATTCAGACTTTGGAGGATCTGCTTAGGATGTGTGTACTGGATTGGGGTGGTCATTGGGCTGATCATCTGTGTTTGGCAGAGTTTGCCTATAACAACAGTTTTCAGTCTAGTATTGGTATGGCTCCTTATGAGGCTTTGTATGGGAGGCCATGCAGGACACCCTTATGCTGGACCCAAGTGGGGGAGCGCAGCATGTTTGGAGCTAGTTTTGTTCAGGAGACGACGGAGAAGATTCGTGTCTTGAGGCTGAACATGAAGGAGGCTCAGGATAGACAGAGGAGTTATGCAGATAGGCGGCGACGTGAGCTTGAGTTTCAGGTGGGAGATAGAGTTTATCTCAAGATGGCTATGTTGAGGGGCCCTAACAGGTCCATAGCAGAGAACAAGCTCAGTCCGCGATTTATGGGTCCGTTTCCAGTGGTGGAGCGAGTTGGGCCAGTGGCTTATCGGTTGGAGTTGCCACCGATTATGAGCGCCTTTCACAAGGTGTTTCATGTTTCTATGTTGAGGAGGTGTTTGCGTCCTTCAGAGGAGGTTGTGGTTGAGATTCCAGAGGATTATCCAGCCAGATATGACAGTTCCGGCAGTTCCTGTGAGGATTCTTGAGAGGAGAGTCAAGGTTTTGCGGAACAAGAGAGTGCCATTGTTGAGAGTCTTGTGGGACTGTAGTGGCACAGAGGAGCAGACTTGGGAGCCAGAGGCAAAGATGAAGCTGAAGTTCGGAAAGTGGTTCGACAAGCAGGCTGTGGAGTGATTCATCTTTGTGGTTCTAGTCTTGTTTTTGGTTTTGTTGTTGTGGGTTTTGGACTTATGTATTTTCGTTTTGTTGTACGATATACATTTTTGGAGTTATATGAGATGGAGTTTTGCCTCATATTTTTGGTTATGGTTTGGATGTTACAAGTTTCTTTGGCCGGTGGGGTCATTGGAAGTTTCAGTCATATGTTGGTACGCGTTTCAGATTTTATTACTCGTTTTGTCTAGAGGCGGTGGGCCTTGTAGACGGTGGTTCTATTTGTGTTGGGACGTTAGGTGCCCAACGGACTTATATTGGGGGTCGCTACCTCGATATGGGTTGTTTTAGTGACAGTGGGTCACGTTTTGGTTGTGACTTCGGGTCACGTTTGGTTTTGTGACATTGGTCACATTTTGGTACTGGACCGTGAGTTGCAGTACGGATGTCATGACTGCGGTTATGGCATTGAGAGTAATAATATCTTGGAAACATGCGTATAACATAGGACGAAAATGTGAGTTTTGAGGTCTTGGAGAGACGTTTGTGTTGGGATTCGAGGACGAATCCATTTTAGTGGGGGAGAATTGTAACATCCGTGAACCTGGAAGTTGTTGTGGAAGTGGTGTTGGACGATGCTAGGGGTTCGGGAGTAGTTGGCACATGCTCTTAGAGGTGTGAATTGAGGATTGGCTGTGCATGTTCTTGTTTGATTGTTGTGCAGTCGGTCTAAGGTTCAAGCATCGCGAAGAAAGTGTGTTAAATTCTTCTGAACGACTAGTATCGATCGACACCGGTTATCGGGTTTGATTCCCGGTTTAAGTCGATCGATTTGCAATTGGAGTTGGTTTGGTCGATTGGTGTCGACCGACACCAAGGAAGGGTGTCGATCGACACCGGTTATGGTGAAATCGGTCGGTTCGATTTGAGTGAGTTCGGTTTAGCGCGGTTTTGGGCGAAAGAAGCCCTAGTTCTCGAATAAAACCCTGTGGCCGCGAGCAGAGGCACAGTTTTCGAGAAAAACAAGTTGCAGAGAGAAGGAGGGTGATTTCTGGGCGATTTTGGTGTTTGGAGAATCGATTTGAGGCTATTCTTCCTTGTTCATCTTCCTTTACTCTTTTCTATTCCTTTTCGAGGTGAGTGCGTGACTGTAGGCCCGTTGATCAATAGAGATTGTTTGATTTCGAGTTTTGGTTGTGTTCTTGAGTTGTTTATGCTGGATTTCGTGTTTTGATAGTATTGGGGCGTTGAAAACCCCTGGATTTTGTGTTATTGCGATTTTGGAATGTGATTTTCGTAGCTTCTGGTTTCTGGGCGTCGAGCCGGTGTCGAGCGACACTCGATGAGTGTCGATCGACACTCGGGAGGCTGGCGTCGATCGACACCATAGAGGTGTCGGTCGACACCAACCTGGGTGTCAGGAAACGTGGGTGTTTCCTGACAGGGATGGTTTATACTGTTGTTTTGTGTGGAGCATGGTTACTGATATTGATTATTGTGATGTTTTGTCTAGTGTTTGACGTAATTGGCCTGTAGGCAGGATGATCCACTCACTAAGTATTTATGATAATACTTACGCATCTCTTTCGTAATGTGATGCAGGTAACAGCAATGTTCATCCGCGGAAAGAGACCGAGAGAAGAGGATGATGAGATTAGGATTTGGATTCTGGCATTTATGATGTGGTTGATTGAGAATTCATGAGTTTAGGGTGTTAGACTTTATTTTAATAATGTAGCAAACCGGCTTAGGTCGTTTATTGGTTATTGGTTTTATTGGTTTTATTCTTTATTGATTATTGTTGAATAATTATTTATGATTTAATAATATTGGTTTTTCTTCCGCATTGGGTTGAATTAGCTGTTGAGGATTAATATTTATGGGAATATTAATCTGGGCTAATTATATATAAAAAAAAAAAAGCTTGGTTGTTTCATCTACGATCTGTGCACTTGCAGGATTTTAAAAAGTCGGTAAAACCTGACCACACATCAGATCGACACCATCGTTCAGGAACGGCAGTAACTTCAATACACCAGCATAAGTTGTCCAAAATGCTTCATTATCTCCAATTTAGCTCCAAATGTGCCTAAGACCTGTAAACACTAGAAAAGACTCCAAAAACACTAAAAAGACTCTATAAACAAGACTTATATCATGGCAAAAACCCATAAAAACCATGATATATCACTTTTCTCAAACAACAGCAGGTTCATATCGAAGCATAAGGCAAAGTAAAAACCCTAACAAAAACAAATAAGGTGCACAGGTGATAGAGACATTCAAGCTAAAGATCAGCGGAAATCAGCTGATGTCAAGATGCACAAAATGCAACGGGAGATTCATTCAAAAACCACTGTCGATTGAAGAAGCCATTGAAGCAGCAAAGTGTTTCCAAAGAATACCAAGCTACTTATTTATCATAACTGCCATCAGCTCTACTGGGAGGTAACACTCACTTACCCCATCGTTTGCCATTTTGCATTCTCGTTGGTACTAACATCATCTAGATCTGGTCCATCTATAATGCTTAATGGTTAGTTTGTTGTGTGGTTGCAGGGAACTCAGTATCATAACGCTGTTCAGAACTTCATGGAAGTATGCAAGTTGAGTGAGTGAGTGATTCAGATTTATACTTTCTTGTTGCTCTGAGTGTTTCAGGTCACTCTCTCGTGATCCCGGTTTACTCAAACGTTTTTGGTCATGTTAGGCAGAGGAGTTACGCTGACAGGCGGAGACGTGAGCTTGAGTTTCAGGTGGGAGATAGAGTGTATCTCAAGATGGCTATGTTAAGGGGCCCTAACAGATCCATAGCAGAGAACAAGTTCAGTCCGCGGTTTATGGGTCCATTCCCGGTGGTAGAGCGAGTTAGACCAGTGGCTTATCGGTTGGAGTTGCCACCGATTATGAGCTCCTTTCACAAGGTGTTTCATGTTTCAATGTTGCGGAGGTGTCTGCATCCTTCAGAGGAGTTAGTGGCTGAGATTCCAGAGGATCTTCAGCCATATATGAAAGTTTCGGCGGTTCCTGTGAGGATTCTCGAGAGGGGAGTCAAGGTTCTGCAGAACAAGAGGGTGCCATTGTTGAGAGTCTTGTGGGACTGTAGCGGCACAGAGGAGGAGACTTGGGAGCCAGAGGCAAAGATGAAGCTGAAGTTCAGAGACAAGCAGGTCGTCGAGTGAGCTTCTTCGTCTTTGTGGTTCTAGTTGTGGTAGCGTGGTGCTATGTATTTGTTGTTGTCTTTGGACTTATGTATTTTCGTTTTGTGTTGTAACGATATACATTTTTGAGTTATATGAGATGGTGTTTGCCTCATATTTGTTTTGTGGTTTAGATGTTACAAGTGTGTTGACCAGTGGGTCGTGAGACAATCTATTCAGTTATGTTATAGACGTTTCAGAATTTTTACTCTATGGGCCGTGGTGTCCCCGAATAACTCTTTGCCAAGAGATAGTGTTCTCTTATAGAGATAGTGTTCTCTTATAGACTTGTACAAGAGGGTTGCTACCTCAAGTATAAGTGATATGGTATCTTTACTTACTGGTAACTAGTGTGTCGCATAGTAAGTAACGAGGGCATAGTGTTCCTCTTGGGGAGATAGTGTTCTCCTACATGTCCTTTGGAGATAGTGTTCTCCGACAGAGTTGAGTTAAGAGTAAAGATGTCTGGGAAATGTGCGTATGACATAGGATTAGATGTGAGTCTCGGGGATCAGGTGAGGATCTCTTGTGGTTGGCCATGTGGGTCAGATTTTGCCGTCTGTGGTAGACGTGTTGTGTTGGGATTCCAGGGCGAATCCAGTTTAGTGGGGGGGAATTGTAACATCCGTAAACCAGAGAATTGTTGTTTTTGCGAGGTGTCGGTCGACACCGGTCTGACATATAGTTTTTGGTCTGATTTAATTCGTTCGGTTTGGGCTGGTTAAGGGCTGGAAACCCTATTGTCGCGATATAAAAGTGGTCCAGCCGCAGTGGTGGCTCGTTTTTCGAGAAAATCAAGAGGATAAAAGGAGCTTAGAGGTTTTGGGTGATTTCTGGAGAGATTGGCTGATCTGAGGCTGTTATGTGGTGTTCTTCATCCCTTTCATCTTCTCAATCCGTTATCAAGGTGAGTGCATGACCGTAGGCTCGCAAATAGTGTGATTGGTGAAAGAGTATTGATTGACAGTTGAGTTTGTGATGAGTTTGTGATGGATTATGTGTTATTAGTACCTTTGATCGAATTGAATGTGAAAATTTCGTGTTTTGGTGTCTCTGCGTTAAAAATCGAATCGGGCGTCTCTCTCCTGGATCGGTGTCGAACACCAAGCTAGTGTCGGTCGACACCAATCGAGCGAGTGTCGAACGACACAAATCGTGTGTCGGTCGATGATAGTAGGATTTTACTAAGCAATTATCATATCTACACTATCATATCGTTGCATTGTAAAGAATGAGTCAAATCCGAATTGGGTGTGATGCTATGCAATCAGGATGCAATCAAGGAAAGCTAAGTCAAGCCAATTGTGTAGATGGAACTGTAATCTATCAACTTAAAAACAGAACTTAAAATGCAAATAACATAATGAAATGCAATGGTATATCAAGGCGTCCAGGAGCAACGTTATGAAATGAACAAAGGTGAAATGCAAGATGATAAACTATGAACCAGAAGCTAGAATGAACAAATGCAACAAGATAAAAAGATAAAAGCTTAAAGAACAAAACTCAAGATCAAAATCAAATAAAGCAAAGGATCCTAAGAATGGGTGTTATTGACTAATGAATTTCCATGATTAACACTAGGGTGTTCAACAAAACTCAAACAGAGCTAGTCCCTTGGCTGCGAACTCGACAACAAGCTAATCCACTCTCGTGACAGAGGCTATCGAGTTTGTGTGTGTTCCAGACCCACTCTCATGGCGAAATCCACACTAACAAGCACTAGGAATCAGTTCGCAAATGCTAAAGTGCAATCAAAAACGCTAGTATCTTAGGTATGATATGCAAATCTCTTGGAAAAGCTGGTTCATGCATTTCATCAAACACCTTCTGGGTGCTGAAATGCCTAGCTTCAGATTCCAAATGATCAGGAAGGAATCAGCATTAAGAATACTAATCAAGAAGGGAAACTATAAAATCAAGGCTTAAACACTCTAGGTAACCATGGTTCTTCACTTATCTAACCCATCCTTAAGATTCTAAGAACACTACTCAGAATCCGACTTCATGAAATCCGACCTAGAAAACTGTGAAACTTGCATCAAAAGATAGAGACTAAGAAGATAATCAAGTTCAAAGAAGGAAGCAAGTGCAAATTAATTAGAACTAAGAACGAAATCTGGATTACAAGCCAAGAACAAACAAGGGCGATTTTGTGTCTCTCAAAGCTAAAAAGTCGATCCTTGCAAAAAGTGACATCACAGGGTATTTATACTTAGGTTACAGAAAAGTAAAAGTTGTCACGCGCGTGCGGACTCGACCACCAACTCGACGTGCATGTCTGGCTCACGTCGATTGCGCGTAAAGGTTGCGTCTTTGGCTCCGATTCGACCACCAACTCGACGTGTATGTCTGGTTCACGTCGAGTTCGCGTAAAGGTTGCTCCTTTATTAATGACTCGATGTGCCACTCGACGTGGATATCTGGACTTCGTGGAGTTCGCTTTTCCTTGTTCTCCAAGCTATCGTTTCCGGTCTCCTCATCATCACTCTTTGATCAGGCAATCATCCTCCATCTTCAAGGCATCCTCCAAAGCCCTAAATATACCTGATAACAACTCCAAATGCGACGAAACGTGCAATACTAATGCAAATGCTACGAAGTGTGGAAAGTGAATGCAAATGGAGATGAAACGTGATGATGTGGTGTGATATGAATGCAAAAGTGATGAATAAAGGATGCTAAAACAAGGCTAAATATGTGTACATCAGTCGACACTAGCCGGTTTTATCCGGTAATCTGGCGATTTAATTAGCCGGTTTAATTGGATTAAGTGGTTTAATCTGGTTTAACTCTGTTTAAATGGAATTAAGTGATTTAATTTGTAATTGATTATAATTGGTGAATTTAATTAATTAAGAGGTTTGAAAATAATTTTGGAAATTATTTTAAGTGTTTAAAATTATTATTTAATTTTGAAAAATTATTTAATAATTAAAAGAGGTGAATTTAATAATTGTGGTAATTATTAATATTATGTAAATGTGTTTAAATTGCGTAATTGGCCTGTAGGCGGGGTGATTGCCTCACTAAGCATTTCTTAAATACTTATGCATCTCTTTTTCCCTAATGTGATGCAGGTAAAAAGAAAGTGTGATCGCAGAATCGGGCCAGAGAGAGGATGATAGGATTTGTTTGATTCATTTGAGTTATTTAATTATTGCAAACCAGATGTTTAGGTTGCTAGTATATTATTTTATTATGGAATTGAATTTGGTTGTTTGGATCAATTATTTATTGTTATCTATCGGAGTTTGTTTTAATTGAGTTTTCCGCACTTAATTATAAAAATAAAATAAAATAAAAAGCTTGGTTGTTTCACTTATACAGGTTGAATAATTTTATTTCATGGGTTGAATAACCTTCTTCCACGAGTTGAATAAGTTTGATGGATTGAAAAATGTTATTTCATGGATGGAATAACTTTTACAGATTGAATAACTTTTTCCATGGATTAAATAACTTTTACGTGTTGAATAGTTTTCATTCACATATTGCACATATTGGACGAACATATTCACAGGTAGAATAATATTTACGGGTTGAATCATTTTCTTCCACGACGAGTTGAATAATCTTTATGGATTGAAAAATGTTATTTCATGGATGGAATAACTTTTACGGATTGAATAGCTTTTCCATGGATTAAATAAATTTTATGTGTTAATTAGTTTTCTTTCACATATTGGATAAACATATTCACGGGTAGAATAATATTTACGGATTGAATCATTTACTTCCATGGGTTGAACAATCTTCTTTCACGTGTTAAATAATTTATGGGTTGAATAATATTTTTTCACGGGTGGAATAACTTTTACGGATTGAGTAATTTCTACGGGTTAAATAGAGTTTTTCAAAAGTTGGATAAAAATATTAACAGGTTAAATCATTTTTGTCACCGTTGAATAATCTTCTTCTATGAGCTGAATAATTTTCCGTGTTTAATAATGTTTTTTCTTGGGTTCAATAATTTTTTCGGAATGAAGAATTTTCTTTCACGAGTTGAATAATTCTTACAAACTAAATAATTTTTATGAGTTAATCTGTTTTCTTTCTTAGTTTGACAAAAAATATTTATATGGGTTGAATAATTTTCTTTCACGAATTCTTTCATGAGTTGAATAACTTTTACGAATTGAATAATGTTCTTTCATGGGTAGAATAACTTCTATGGATTGAAAATATTTATACACGGAATATATAATTTTTACGGGTTTAATAGTTTTCTTTCACATATTGGATCAAATTTTATTGGTTGAATCATTTCCTTTCACGGGTTGAATAATCTTCTTCTATTATTTGAATGATTTTTGTGGGTTGAATAATATTCGGTCACAAGTGGAATAACTTTTACGGATTTAATAATTTTTTTTCCATGGGTTGAATAATTTTTACAAATCGACTAAGTTCTAAGGGTTAAATAGTTTTTTCACATGTTGGAAAAAAAAATATTTTCAAGAAAATATAGAACAATAAAATTCAAATGATAAATTCCAACTAATTTATCGGATATATGGAAATTTTCACAAGATTAGCTTGAATATTACATTATATTACATTATTTGATTCAGTGAATACATAAATATGCCATTAGACGAAAAATGTTAAATTTAGTTATATTATCGTTTATAATATAAACATTTTAAAACGTCTAGATTATATGAAATATCCTCATAACATTTATAAATTATTTTTAAAAATAAACACCAATGTCCGCGCTGAAAGCGGCGGTCCCTAGTTGGTAAAATATTAACTTTAAATACTTTAGAAATGTTAAAAGCCTTCACAGCCTCATCACCAATCAAACTAAAAGTCATGTTTGACTATTTGACTTTATATACAACACTAAAAGAGATTATGCATTGTTCACTATTTGACTTAATCAAACAATTAGCAAATACATTTGGCCCAAAAAGATTAATCTTATTTGCCAAATTCTAAAACCCAAACTTGGTTTCATTATCTCTTTTCTTTTTCCAATACACTTAAGGGTACTCAAAGTTTTGAGTCTTGTTATAGTTTCTCCACTTTATATACAAGATTATCTCACCTCAAACTTCGAGTGTGAGACATTTAACAAATGTTACATTTTATGTTTTACTAGGCAACTGATATACCTCTATTTTACACCCTTTTTACATCGTTTTTATATACTTTGAAACAACCAACATTTTTTTTTTTATACTTATACAATTCTAGCGGAAGTCTTAAAAATCTTTAAATAAATAAATCAACCAATTCAACAATGAAGTCAATAATCAATAAATCAAATAAATCAAATATCAAATAATTCTAACAACTTAAGCAAAAGAAATAAAACATAAATCCTATCATCCTCTTCTTCGGCCTTGATTCCGCGTTTAGACATTTCTACCACCTGCATCACAGGAAAGGAGATGCGTAAGTATTATCATAAATACTAAGTGAAGCAATCACTCTGCCCACGGGCCAATTACGCAATTTCCAGATAATTAAAGTCTTTTAAATAATTTCCACAATTATTAAATATTTTTCCACCATTAAAATAATTCCAAATAATTATTAAATAATTCTCATAATTAAATAATAATCTTAATTAATTATTAATCCGAAAATAATTAATTAAATCAAACCAATTAACCATCAAAACCAATTAAATACATTAAACCGGATTAAACCATTTTTAATTCAATTTTAATTCAATAACCAATTTAATTCGCTCAAACCGGTTAACCATCCTGAACCAACATTGGTGTCGACCGACACCACATTGGTGTCGACCGACACCAGCTTGGTGTCGATCGACACCCGCTCGACAGGACGACACCAGAAGCAATGAAACACACAGAAAACGCCAAATTATCACAATCATCAATCCAACACGATTCAACACCACAATCAACACATACACATCACGAAAAACAACAGAAACTCATCTATTCATTCATCTAGCAACCTAAATCCGGAAATCCCGAGCCCACAGTCACGCACTCACCTTGGATTTGGATTGAAAGGGAGAAAGGGAGATGAACAGGGAAGAACAGCAATCAGACACCACCAAAAGCTCCAAAATCGCTCAAGAACACTCCAAAATCTCCTCCTAAACTCTCTGCCTCCAAAAAGTGACAACCACTCGACGACAAAAGCCTTTTTATTTCGTTTCTTAGGGTTTCCACCCTTAACCGACGCGAACCGAACAAAATAGAAACAAACCGGGAATTTGCGATTTGGCCGGTGTCGATCGACACCAGCCTTGGTGTCGCTCGACACCAGGCAAAAACTCCACTTCTTGGTTTACGGATGTTACAACTCTCCCCCACTAAACTGGATTCGTCCTCGAATCCTAACTCAAAACACGTCTCGCAAGACCAACAATCCGACCTCGCAAGGTCACAACACTGGAGATCCTCAACTGATCCCCGAGACTCACACTCAATCTTATGCCTACGCACGTTCCAAGACATTTTCCTCTTAACTCATTATCCAAACACTCAATTTGGGGCCACGGCCTCCCAAATGAGTCTCAATCAAACCACTTGTATTGGGGCCACGGCCTCCCAAACAAGTATGCAACTACCCAAACTGGGGCCACGGCCTCCCAGATGGGCC
This sequence comes from Erythrophleum ivorense, assembly GCA_026724425.1. NCBI lineage: Eukaryota > Viridiplantae > Streptophyta > Magnoliopsida > Fabales > Fabaceae > Erythrophleum > Erythrophleum ivorense. Next base: position 3,419,741 of record JAIUCV010000092.1, read on the forward strand.
AGCCAAAGCTCATACCGAAGCCACGGCACTCGGATAAGCTACTCACACTGAAGCCACGGCACTCAGGTAAGTCTGCCAGAGAACCAAAGTCTCCAAAACGTAATGAGTTATTCAGGACCGCAGCACTTAGAGAAAAATTCTTAAAACGCTTGTAACAAAAAGATTGAAACGTCTCACGACCCAACCGGTCAACAAGTGTAACATCCAAGACAACATTAAATAACAAAGATAATGAGGCAAAACTCCATCTCATAAATCTCAAAAATGTATGTCTTACAACGTAAACCAACACAACAACAACAAAAGCTCGCAAGCTAAACCAAAAAAACAAAGCCACAAAGACGAAAGAAGCTCACTCCACACTCTGCTTGTCGAACCACTTCCTGAACTTCAACTTCATCTTTGCCTCTGGCTCCCAAGTCTCCTCCTCAATACCGCCACAAGCCCACAAAACTCTCAATAACGGTATCCTCTTGTTCCGCAGAACCTTAACCCTCCTCTCAAGAATCCTCACAGGCACTGCCGGAACTGTCAAATCTGGCTGAAGATCCTCTGGAATCTGAGCCACTATCTCCTCAGAAGGATGAAGACACTTCCTCAGCATCGACACATGAAACACCTTGTGAAAGGCTCTCATAATCGGAGGTAACTCCAACCTGTACGCCAACGGCCCCACTCGCTCCACAACTGGAAACGGACCCATGAAACGCGGACTCAGCTTGTTCTCTGCGATGGATCTGTTAGGACCCCTCAACATCGCCATCTTGAGATACACTCTATCTCCAACCTGAAACTCAAGCTCTCGTCTGCGTCTATCTGCGTAACTCATCTGTCTATCCTGAGCTTCCTTCATGTTCAGTCGCACAACACGAACCTTCTCAGTCGTCTCCTGAACATAAGTAGCTCCATAAATGCTGCGCTCCCCCACTTGGGTCCAGCATAAGGGTGTCCTACATGGCCTCCCATACAAAGCCTCAAAAGGAGCCATGCCAATACTCGCCTGGAAGCTGTTGTTGTAAGCAAACTCAACCAAGCTCAAATGATCTGCCCAATGACCACCCCAATCTAGCACACACATCCTCAACAGATCCTCTAAAGTCTGAATCGTCCTCTCGGACTGCCCATCTGTCTGTGGATGATATGACGTACTCATATGCACCTTAGTGCCCATCTCAGCCTGAAATGCCCTCCAAAACTCTGAGGCAAATCTCGGATCTCGGTCTGACACTATACTGGCTGGCACACCATGCAGCCTCACAATCTCACGCACAAACTTCCTAGCCAAAACAGCTGCTCCATCTGTTTTCTTGATGGCCAAGAAATGTGCTGACTTAGTCAACCGATCCACGATAACCCAAATAGCATCATGTGTCCTCGAAATAGGTAGCCCAACCACGAAATCCATCGTAATCATGTCCCACTTCCACTCTGGAATGGGTAAACTCTGTAATAGACCACCTGGAACCTGATGTTGAGCCTTCACTAAGGAACAAGTGTTGCACCTCGCAACCCAATCAGCCACATCTCTCTTCATCCCAACCCAATGGTAGTACCTCTTGAGATCACGGTAAATCTTGGTCGCTCCTGGATGAATCGAGAACTTGCTCGAATGAGCCTCTCTCAGAATCTGCTGTCTCAACTCATCAACCTTGGGTACACAAACCCGACCACGAACCAGAATAGTCCCATTCTCAGCAACCTGATACTCGGAACTCGGCACATGTGACGCATCAATCAAACTCTGATCACTCTGCTGCGCCACCCTGATCCGGCTCAACAAATCTGCCTGATCAACTGCCTCTAAGCCCAAAGGCTCCTGAGAAATAGCACAAAGGCGCAAAGTGCTAATCTCGCCTACCAACGCCTCAACATCCTGCTCTAAAGCCGAATCACACCTCCGTCGACTCAAAGCATCTGCCACTAGGTTAGCCTTGCCCGGATGATAGATAATCTCCAAGTCATAATCCGCTAAGAACTCAACCCAGCGCGTCTGTCTCGCATTCAGCATCGGCTGAGTAAAAATGTGCTTAAGACTCTTGTGGTCAGTGAAGATCTGAACTGAACCACCATACAAATAAGACCTCCAGATCTTAAGCGCAAAGACCACCGCTCCCAACTCTAGATCATGGGTAGGACGGTTACGCTCGCTCCCCTGCCACTGTCTCGAAGCGTAAGCAATAACTCTGCCCTCCTGCATCAGCACACAACCCAGACCAATACCTGAAGCATCAGTGTACACTGCATAAGGCTTCCCTGGCTCGGGTAACGCCAAGACAGGTGTACTAGTCAAATACTCCTTGAGCTTCTCAAAGCTCTCCTCACACTCAGGTGTCCACACAAAAGGAACATCCTTCCTAGTCAACTGCGTCATCGGCTGCGCCATACTCGCAAAGCCCCTGACGAATCTCCTGTAATAGCCTGCTAACCCAAGAAAGCTCCTGAACTCGGTAGCGCTACTAGGTCTAGGCCAATCTCTGATGGCCTCTATCTTCGCCGGATCTACTGACACACCCTCCGCAGAAACAATATGTCCGAGAAAACCCATCTCTCGCTGCCAGAAACTGCACTTGCTCAACTTAGCATACAGCTTCTGCTCTCGAAGCTTCTCTAGAACCAACCTCAAATGAGTCTCATGCTCCTCAGGACTCCTCGAATAAACCAAAATGTCGTCGATGAAGATGATGACAAACACATCCAAATACTCCCTGAATACGTCGTTCATCAACCTCATGAATGCCGCAGGCGCATTCGTCAAACCGAAAGGCATAACCACAAACTCGAAATGCCCATAACGTGTCCTGAAAGCAGTCTTGCGGATATCCGCCTCGTCTATCGGGATCTGATGGTAACCCGATGCCAAATCTATCTTGGAGAACCAAGTAGCACCCCTCAACTGATCCAACAACTCGTCAATCCTCGGGAGAGGGTACCTGTTCTTCATAGTAACTCGGTTTAGTCCCCGGTAATCAATACACAGCCGGAAACTCCCATCCTTCTTCTTCACAAACAGAACTGGTGCTCCCCACGGTGAAACACTCGGTCGAATGAACCCTTTGCTCAAAAGGTCCTCTAGCTGCTTCTTCAGCTCTGCCAACTCTGCTGGAGCCATCCTGTAAGGCGTCTTGGATATCGGCGCTGTCCCCGGCTCTAACTCAATCGTGAAAGGATCTGACCGCGAAGGTGGCAACCCCGTCAACGACTGAAAAACCTCTGGAAACTCTCGAACCACCCGAATATCCTCGAAAACCACCTCACCACTGGACTCCGCCATAGAGATCGTCGCCAAATAGGCCTCACAGCCTCGCTCAATCAACTGCTCTGCCTGAATCGCCGAGATCACTATGCTCCCAGAAGTCGGTCTCACAACCTGAAACACTAATCTCCCGCCATCACGCTCAAAAACCACTCTGCCTCTGTAACAATCCAGATGAACCCGGTAAAAAGATAACCAGTCCATCCCCAGAATGACGTCATATAACTCCACAGGACTAATCACCAAATCCGCTGGCATCGACTGCCCCGCAATCTGAATACCAACGCCTCTAGCACGGCCCGAAGTAGCCAGGAAACCACCTCCAGCCACCTTGACCAAGCATGCACGCTCACCCGCGCTGCTCCGGATGCCACTACTCTCGGCCCACTCCGGAGTGATGAAGCAATTAGATGCTCCAGAATCGAATAAAACGTGTGACTGAACGCCACCGACTAACAAGGTCCCATCACAGGCAAAATATTGCAAACAAACTATAACCACAAAATAACTTAGGGAAATTACGAAGTCTGAGTCAATAAATGTACCTGTGATATGTCCGCCCTGACTCGACTGGCCAACCTCTGTAGAAGAGTAGACTCTCGGTCCCGCCCCCAACTGGCCCACTGGCTGAACCGCTGCCACCTGAGTCACAGGTCGAGCCGCTATCGGCTGAACTGCTGCCACTGTCAAACTCTGCAACTTGGGACACCTCGGCCTGATATGTCCCGACTCTCCGCAATGGAAACACGCCCTAGTGTCCCTAGTATCCCGAGGCATATCCTTCTTGGGACAACTATACACTCGGTGCTCCGTACTGCCGCACCCGTAACACGAACCACGAGGAAAACGGCTGCCGGAAGAAGACTCCTCCCGACTCCTCTTCTGACCCTGTGCAGGCCTGCTGCCCCTGCCAGAACCAGAACCAACACTCGAACTACGGCGCTGCTGCGACTGCTGCTGCTGACTCCGAGGCTGGATAGCAGGAGCATCCGCAGACGGCACCACCACCGGACCAGCCTGCTCACGAAGGTCCTCCTCAATAGAAGCTGCCAGCTCCACTAGCTCAGCTCTCACGGTATAGTCACGACCTCGGCACTGAGTCCTGATGCTCGGACGAAGTCCCTGAAGGAACCTCTGCATAACACTGCGCTCGCCGCCTACACCGGGACCAGTATGCACCACTAGCCTGCTAAACTCTGCGTCGTACTCACGCACTGAACGGTCTCCCTGCGTCAAAGCGATAAACCGCAGATGAAGTCTATCTCGAGCCTCCTGAGGAAAGTACTTGGCGTCAAACTCCGCCACAAACTCTCCCCAAGTCCAGACAGCTCTCCTGCCCTGAACAGCCCGCCACCACAAATGTGCGTCACCACTCAGATAGTGGACCGCTAACTCAACCTGATACTGAACCGGACACCTGATCGACTGGAAGTTCCGCTCCACTCTCGACCTCCACTCATCGGCCACCTCTGGACCCACTCCGCCCTCGAAGAAAGGCGTCCCAATACGCTGCATCTGTCCCATCATCTCTAAATAGGACGGATGACCAACCACCGCAGCTCCCTGCTGCCCAACAAAAGCCGCACCCGGCTGACCAAGCACTGCAGCATCCTGCTGCCCAAACACTGGCGCACCCTGCGGTACACCGGCCATCGGAGGAACACCCGGAGCCTGCTGAGGAAGCACAGGCGGAAAACGTGCCAGCAACTGTGTCAGTAACCCCACAACCAGGTCATCTCGACCCTGAGCCGGAGCCGCACCCCCACCTGGGGCCGCTCCAACCCCCGCGCCACCACCGACGCCCACACCGGCCTCACTCGCCGCTGAAATAGACTGGGTCACCGACGCAGTCACCACACTCGGCGCAACACTCTCGCCCGAATCCTCTGGCTCGCCACGACCCCGACCTCCACGACCTCCACGACCTCTGCCACGGCCTCGACCGCGGCCTGCACCTCGGCCTCTACCTCTACCTCGAGCACCACCGTCCATCTCACTATATGGAACAAAGAGGTGAGATACAAAACACAAAACCAACAACACAAACAAAACTCACCGCGGAATCTCCTGAAGCCCGAAGAGGATGATATTAAAACTATCAACCTAGCACGTCCTAAAACTGTCTAGGCTCTGATACCAAAATGAAACAACCAACATTTTTTTTTTATATACTTAAACAATTCTAGCGGAAGTCTTAAAAATCTTTAAATAAATAAATCAACCAATTCAACAATGAAGTCAATAATCAATAAATCAAATATCAAATAATTCTAACAACTTAAGCAAAAGAAATAAAACATAAATCCTATCATCCTCTTCTTTGGCCTTGATTCCGCGTTTAGACATTTCTACCACCTGCATCACAGGAAAGGAGATGCGTAAGTATTATCATAAATACTTAGTGAAGCGATCACTCTGCCCACGGGCCAATTACGCAATTTCCAGATAATTAAAGTCTTTTAAACAATTTCCACAATTATTAAATATTTTTCCACCATTAAAATAATTCCAAATAATTATTAAATAATTCTCATAATTAAATAATAATCTTAATTAATTATTAATCCGAAAATAATTAATTAAATCAAACCAATTAACCATCAAAACCAATTAAATACATTAAACCGGATTAAACCATTTTTAATTCAATTTTAATTCAATAACCAATTTAATTCGCTCAAACCGGTTAACCATCCTGAACCAACATTGGTGTCGACCGACACCAGCTTGGTGTCGATCGACACCCGCTCGACAGGACGACACCAGAAGCAATGAAACACACAGAAAACGCCAAATTATCGCAATCATCAATCCAACACGATTCAACACCACAATCAACACATATACATCACGAAAAACAACATAAACTCATCTATTCATTCATCTAGCAACCTAAATCCGGAAATCCCGAGCCCACAGTCACGCACTCACCTTGGATTTGGATTGAAAGGGAGAAAGGGAGATGAACAGGGAAGAACAGCAATCAGACACCACCAAAAGCTCCAAAATCGCTCAAGAACACTCCAAAATCTCCTCCTAAACTCTCTGCCTCCAAAAAGTGAAAACCACTCGACGACAAAAGCCTTTTTATTTCGTTTCTTAGGGTTTCCACCCTTAACCGACGCGAACCAAACAGAATAGAAACAAACCGGGAATTTGCGATTTGGCCGGTGTCGATCGACACCAGCCTTGGTGTCGCTCGACACCAGGCAAAAACTCCACTTCTTGGTTTACGGATGTTACATACTTTATGCATGGTTTTACCGTGGCTTTTTGCTTTAAAAGGTAATTTTTATGCATATATAGTGCCAAGAGTCATTTCAGGTCAAAAGATGCAATTTGGAGCAAAACAAAGGCAAAGGTCCTCAAAGCAGCTTCATGCACTATCATTTACTTTGGAAGAGCCCCAAAAACATTCTACTCAATGGATTTCACCAAAACAAGTTTGCCGCGATGCCTACATGAGTTAGCTTTACAACGCAATTGGAATCATGCAATTTGGCCACGTAGAATGGGAGATATGATCGTTTTAGTGAAGAGTGTCAAATCAGCCGAAAACCGGACGTCTACACCAACCGCTCGACCGAACCGGTCGGACAGGGCATCCAAGGCTCCCGTCCGACCCGACCGTCCTTAACTGCACAAGGACACCGGTCGACCGAGCCGGTCGGACAGGGCCTCCAAGGCTCCCGTCCGACCCGACCTTCCTTCCAGACGACGACCATCCGGTCGACCGAGCCGGTCGGACAGGGCCTCCAAGGCTCCCGTCCGACCCGACCTCCTTTCACCATCCCGTGCGCGCCCGACCGTCATCCCGTGCGACCGTTCGACCGCCAGCTCGACCCGAGCACCAGCCCGACCGACCGGTCGACCGCCCCGCTCGACCACGACACGCCCCGCTCGACCCGGCTCGTTTCCGAAGCCCGTTTTGCACGTTTTCATGCCTAAACTTACACCGCCTCTTATATTTCGACCAAGACCTAGGTCAAGCCGCCCTTCAAGTTCTGAAGCATTATAAATACATCTTTTTAGCCTTGTAAAAGAGAGAGCCACACATAGAGATACAAAACATATTATTCAATAAAAGTTCTTATAGTTTTTGCTTTCTTTCATTGTCTCCTTCAAGAGAGGATCTCGGATCTCTGTTCTTATGAACATGAATTCGATTTCCTTCTCTATGTCTGAGTAGTTACCTTGTTAAGTGATAAGAAATCAAAGGATAGTGTTCATGCTTGCTTGATAATCGATATATAGAATTAGGGTTTACATAAACTCTTCACCTTTGCTTGTGTTCATTGCTTGGTGTTGATCTGGCCAATCAACATATGATCCTAGGTAAATTTGAGCCACGGAAGTGATGAATCATTCGCCTGAACTAGTATTTGGTGGGCAATCTCTCTTAGACTGCGGAAGTTGATTTACTAGAGGTTGTGAACAATTGAGACTCGATCGAATTAATGCTTGTTTGATTATCTAAGGACATACCAAAAGTTTAGCGATTAGATAGATCAACATAGGGGTCGGAGCCACGGAAGTGGAAAGATCTAAATTAGTGTCTTGAGTTCTAGGTGGTACACATTCTTAAATCCCTAACAAATCGAACTTGCTTGCTTGAATCACTCATCCCGAGATTATCCTATTGCTTAGCGCTTTCCATCCATTGATTTACAACTTTACTTGCTTTCTTTACTTGCTTTCAACGTGACAACAACCAAACTCATATTGCTTTCCTAGCTAAATCTCAAATCTCATACCTTGTAGTGCACTAACTGGTCCTTGTGTTCGATATACCCGTTGCTACTCTCGATCTGTGCACTTGCAGAAAAGGGGTAGAAATTGGGAAAAGTTTAATCCCCATCAGCAACCCACTTCGATCTTTATTTCTCATTCAAACGAATGTCGTTTTTGACATATGAATACACTATGACATAGTGCTCACAACAAGAAATCAAATGATTCCAATATCTGGTCTTTCCGACAAATAAGTTGTCCGGAAAATCCATTGAAACCATAAGCCATTTTTCCAAAAATAAGTTCCAACACAACTTACACGCATTATAAAGCAAGAGACGATCGCTGAGTAAAAATCCTTCAAATTCCTCACTAGAACAGGATAAATCCTTCAAACTTACTCACTTTTTTTTCAATCAACATATGAAACTATGAAGAAGATGAAGCGGAATCGTCAATTGATTAAAAGATAAAGAAAAGAAAATGGCAATTGGTTGGAGAGAAGAAATTGGCTTATGGCTTATGACGCTTATGCAGCAGCCTCATAATGCTTCATAGAAAGCTGATGGCCTATGGCCTATGGAGCCCCACGTGGCAATCTGGTAGAGACTTTAGAAAAGCTAGTAGAGACTTTCTAACTTCGCGATCGGTTGTTCGTAGGTGTTCATTGTTGGCAAAATTTTCCCATAGACTTCCGATGAGCTCCTAATTTCAGTTGTTTGTTGAAGATAAGCTTGAATGACAAGGACTCTAAAAGAGATTAGGATAACTTAGGAAAAAAGGAAGTTATCCTTTTACGGGAAAAGGAAATTGTTTAGATTCTAAGAAGCTTATAAATATAGATGCCGTGTGTTGGCATTCTGTGTGAGAGAGTTTTATAGCTTAAGATTGTGAGAGAGAGAGAGCTTTAGTTTTTTGAGCAAGTTTTTCTAAAGCAATAAAACAAGAGTTTGTTTACATAAGGGTTTGATTCAATAATTGGTAGCAGAGCTTAATACTGAATCAAACAAAGAGAGCGAATATGTCTGACATCATCCCGGTGCCGGAAGCTAGCAACAAATCGAAAAAAGGTGGACTCTCATCCATCCAATGTCCTATCCTCACCATGTCAAACTATACCGTTTGGGTGATCCGAATGAAAGCTATCCTCAAGGTCCATAAAGTGTGGGAGACAATAGAACCTGGAGCAACTGATGGTGATAAGAATGATCTAGCAAGGGTTCTTATATTTCAATCCATACCGGAGAATTTAACGTTACAAGTTGGAAATCTTGTCACCTCAAAAGAGATATGGGAAGCGATCAAAACCAAATACGTTGGAGCTGAAAGAGTCAAGGAAGCAAGACTTCAGACCTTGCTTTCTGATTTCGAGAGGTTAAGGATGAAGGATACACATACAATTGAAGAATTCTCGGGGAGATTGACGGAACTGTCTTCAAAATCAGCTGGATTAGGAGGAGTTATCGAAAATTCAAAGCTTGTTAAGAAGTTTCTTAACGGTCTTCCTCGACGCAAGTATATCCACATCATCGCAGCTCTTGAACAGGTACTTGACCTTAATCAAACAAGCTTCGAAGATATAGTTGGGAGGTTGAAAGCCTACGAAGAAAGAATCAACGATGAGGAGGATCGACAAGATGATCAGGGAAAATTGATGTATGCAAACAATGATTCTCAAACGTATCATGAAATTGCGGGGAGTAATAGAGGACGAGGAGGACGGTTTTCTAGAGGAAGAGGACGAGGGAGAGGTCGACAGAACTCATACTTCCGTGGACCACAAGACAAGTCTAGGATCATGTGCTTTAGATGTGATAAATTGGGGCACATGGCTTATGATTGTCCCGATAGGTTGCTAAAGCTTCAAGAGATTACAGAGAAAGATGAAGATGATACACATGAAGCAGAGGGTCTTATGATGCATGAGGTGGTGTATCTCAATGAAAAGAAGGTGAAACCGAGCGAATTTGAGTATCAAACAGATGTTGCTAACGTTTGGTATCTCGACAATGGTGCTAGTAATCACATGACAGGCAATCGAGCTTTCTTTAATAAGATAGATGAAACAATTACGGGAAAGGTTCGGTTCGGTGATGATTCTCGAGTTGATATAAAAGGAAAAGGATCTATATTGTTCATTAGTGAGGATGGTGAACAAAAGGTTCTAGCTGATGTTTACTACATACCTAAGTTGAAGAGCAACATTATTAGTCTCGGTCAGGCGACAGAATCAGGATGTGAAGTTCGGATGCATAACAAGACGTTAACTCTGCATGACCACAAGGGAAAGCTTCTTGTAAGTACAACAAGATCGAGAAATAGGCTCTACAAGGTGTTTATGGAGGTTGAAAACACTAAGTGTCTACATGCTTCCTTAGATGAATCAACAAGATGGCATGAACGCTTGGGACATATCAGTCGAGAAACAATGAAGATGATGATCAAAGAGGAAGTGGTCACTGGTATACCAAGCTTAGAGGTCACAAAGGAGACGTGTGAGTCATGCTTACGTGCCAAGCAAACAAAACAAGGATTCCCTCAGATTGCGACGTTCCGTGCAAGTAAACCTCTGGAACTCATTCATGGGGATCTATGTGGACCCATTATGCCACCCACTGCCGCACAGAAACGTTATATCTTCGTATTGATCGACGATTACTCGAGATATATGTGGTCAATGCTTCTAAAGGAAAAGAGCGAGGCCTTTGTTAAGTTTAAGATTTTCAAGTCAATGGCTGAACAAGAAACAGGGAAGAAGATCAAAACGTTCCGAACGGACAGGGGAAGAGAGTTTAACTCTCTTGAATTTCAGAGTTTTTGTGAAAACGCCGGCATACAACGACACTTGACAGCACCTTATTCACCTCAACAAAATGGAGTCGTTGAGAGACGAAACAGAACTCTTATGGAGATGACAAGGAGTCTTCTTAAGCACATGAGTGTGCCGAATTTTCTGTGGGGAGAAGCAGTAAGACATGCAACTTATGTTATTAATAGAGTCACTACAAGAGCGTTGATCAAGCAGACACCATACGAAGTATTCAAGGGGAAGAAGCCAAACATTAAGCATCTGAGGGTATTTGGATGCATTGGTTACACAAGAATAGAGATACCTCATCTAAAGAAGTTAGATGACAGATCACAGACTCTTGTACATTGGAGACTTCCAATGGTTCACCGTAGACTACCGACAACCCTATAATTCCAATTCTCCATCGTAGATCCGACATCTCTTGTATAAACATCTTCGACTTCTATGATTCCCGCGTTGTTTGAATATCGCTCGCCGAAAAGCGACACCATGGAAACATCCCTTCAGAGCTTGGCTCATTCGTCACTCTCCACCATCTCAATCTCCAAGATGACGAGCTTTCTGGTTCGGTCCCAACTCAGCTTGATATCTCTTCTAACGAATTTACAGGTTTGATAGCTAGAGATCTCGAAGAACTATAATCCCTCTTTGTACTCAATCTCTCTTTCAACCATTTATCTGATCCTAAACTCTTTAGAAAATCTACAAGTCACAGTCTCTCTCGATCTTCAGAACATCAATTTTTGTTGGATGATGTTATCGTTCTTTCTCTTTGGTTTTAATTGTGTCTAAGTTTGATAGACTTTTTTGCACTTTGTTAATTATTGGGTAGATTTCGTGTATAAGTCGATTAGTAGTTCGTAGGTTCTTGAGATCATTTGTTTAGTAGATTCTTAGTAAAATTTTCTTACATATGAACAACTAAACATAGACACTTACTTGGTAAAGTCACAATTTTCTACGTTGTGGATACGTCCATGTGTGTACCTACAATCCCTTTTTACCTATCACAGTGTAAAGTGCCTTATCTACTTGTTATGTGTCCATTACATTCTATCCATCTGAATTGGTTCACTATTTTGGTGTTTCCTCTTTATAATTTAGGTTCTTACACATAGATACCGATCTCGAAAGTTCGCTATTTTCCAGGTTGTGGATACGTCCACATGGATGCAATTCAAGAGTACTAAGTTAAGTGCGGACACCGAACTCGTAAGTTTGGTAAAATGGAAACTATTCAATGTCATTCGAGCATTTTATTAAAGTTAGCTTATAAACACAAGTTTAGAGAATATTTAACTAACCCACCAAAAGAATATTTTTAGTTGAGACATTGATGTAGTGTATATTTAATATATTTATTAAATATGATATTATATATTATTTTGGGCAATTTTTACATCTACTATCAAAATGTTTTTTAATTCCTTTCATACCATCACTAGTTTTTTTTTCCAACTCATACCATTTTTTATATTCGTACCATAAACATATAATTAAATTTATACCAACAAAACTAAACCATCAAAACTAAACCCCAAACTTTCAAAACTAAACCCTAAATTCTAAACACAAACCCAAATATTTAAATTATAAACCATTTTTAGAGTATTAACTTAATTAAACCATCAAAACTAAACTATAAACCTTCAAAACTAAACCCTAAACCCTAAATACTAAATCTTAAATCATAAATACTAAATACTAAATCCTACACTCCAGATACTAAACCCAAACTCAAATATTTAAATTATAAACCCTTATGAAAAATGGTATGAGAGGGAAAAAAAACTATTGATGGTATGAGATGAATTAAAAAACATTCTCATGCTATATGAAGGATTTTCTCTATTATTTATATTTAATGTGTTTTCTATTTTTAATTAGGATTAGAGTTTTCATGGTTTTTAGACCTTCTTATAAATAAGTCATTTAGGTTTCATATTGTATTCAGTTGATTATTAATTTATAAAAGAGAGCTTAAAGCTTTTAAGAGAAGAGTATTCCCTAACCATTGTTTTCGGTAGATCCTTAGGATCTCAACGAGTTCAAGAAGACATTGATTCTTAGGTATTCTTAGACTAAATAAAAAATTTTGTATTTATCATAACTTCCGCTATACACATGTTCTTCAGAAAATTATCCACCTAATAGATATCCACCGTTTCATAAATACTTAGGGTATAATTGGATGCATTGTTAGAGGAACAAAATATGTTAGAATTGGGTATTCTTCAGAAAATTCACCATTTGCAATAAAAGCTAGTGGAAAATAATTTCACATATTCTCCTGGAAAAATATATATATTTCAATAATTTTTATTTTACTAATTTTTCTTATGTTTACCATTTACACCCTTAAACATTTAGTTCTTAGATATTTAGGGGGGCTTATTGTATCAATGATTTGGAGTTATTTGGATAAATCCAAATCTACTAAGTTTTAAGAGGATTTGGAAAATCTCACCTCATAAGGTGGTATTTGGATTCTTTTGTTTTTAACTAGAAAATCTCTCACAAATCCCTCAAAACAGTTTTTATTAGTGAAATCCTAATTTTCCAATAAGAGGAGATTTTAAGGAATTTGTACAAATGATTAGTTCAATAACCTTGGATTGTTAGTGATTTTTATAAATACTATATCCAATAAGAGGTGATTTGGAAAAAAAAAATAAATCCTCTTAAATCATCAATCCAATAACCCTCCTTAGTGTCGTTGAATCTACAAAGATTTTTAGAATAAGAAAATCAACAAAGTAAGTAATTAATTTCCCCATAGACAGAGAGAGAGAGAAACTTCCGTTTATGTTTGGAGACGATATCTTTTAAAACCATACATGGTAAAAAAATGGGATGTTTTCTCACTCAACATTCGGCATAAATATCTTTTTCCCACCAACATAAGCAACCAAAATGCTCATCATTGATTCATTCACAAAATGTCTTATAATGTAAAAAAAACACATGAAAAAGTGTTTCATAATGTAAATGAAAATAAAAAGTGACTTAAAATGTAATTGTAGTTTCCAAAAGTGCTTATGTATGTAATTTTTTCAAGAGTTTGTCTTTACAAACTTACCCAATGGAATCCTAGCAAAAACAAATATCATATTTGAAGAGAAATAATATTAAAATAATATTCTAGAATAAAAATATTTGCATTATTTTATTTTTAAGTAAACGCTCTATTTGATATAAATTTTAACATTTATATAAAGAATGCCGAAAATATCTAATTTTATTTACACTAACTGACGATTTGATATGATCAACCAAATATTAAAGGGAAATCCCGTCATGTCACGTCACCTACTTCGATCCCGCATTGCCACGTAAGCATTTTCGCCAAACCTGTTTCCGTTTTTCGACTCTGTGTTATCTAAGCCCACAAACTATATTAAGCCCACTGCGTTATCTAAGCCCACTATATTAAAACCACCGACATGGAAACCCACCAATATTCAGCAAAAGAGATGTCGTCATCTCCATCTTCCACTTCGTTACACATCAAAAGCTCGACAGACGAATCGATTCATCTCCCACCGTAACCGCTTTCTCATCTTCATCGCCCACTTCGTCTCACACCATAACTGTTTCCTACGATGATTATGTAATGATATATCTTCCTCAAACTCTTCATCGCCCACTTCGTCTCACTCCCAACTCCCAAACTTTACTTTCCGTCTTCCCCCCTCTGCATTTTAGTCTCTAATTCTTGATTACCTCTTTCTTAAAAGTTCAATCGTAGAACTCTCCGGCCGCTCAAGGTTAGTATTCACGAAGAGGTATTATCATCTTCTCAGCTCTTTGATTTATACTACGATGAGTCGATTGTTTCCTGATATACCTCTATTTTGTACCCTTTTTATATGGTTTTACTATACTTTTTATAAGGTTTTTAAGGCTTTTTGATCTAAAAAGGTAGTTTTGTGGATTTATAGTACTAAGAGTCTAAACAGGTCGAAAGATGCATTTTGAAGCAAAACCACAGGATTTGGACTTTATGCCGCTCTGCGACACAGCATCAACTTTGGAAGAGCCCCAAAAACATTCTACTCAATCGATTTCACCAAAACCAGTTTGCCGCGATGCCTACATGAGATAGTTTTCCAACGCAATTGGAATCATGCAATTTGGCCGTGTAGAATGGAAGATATGATCATTTTAGTGAAGAGTGTCAGATCAGCCGAAAACCTGACATCAACACCAGCCGGTCGACCGAGCCGGTCGGACAGGGACTCCAAGGCTCCCATCCGACCCGGCCGTCCTTCATTGCACCAATGACACCGGTCGACCGAGCCGGTCGGACAGGGACTCCAAGACTCCCGTCCGACCCGACCTTCCTTCACGACGACGACCAATCCGGTCGACCGAGACCGGTCGGACAGGGACTCCATGGCCCTCGTCCGACCCGACTTCTTTTCACCATCCCGTGCGCGCTCGACCGCCCAGCTCGACCCGACCACCATCCCGACCGACCGGTCGACCGCCCCGCTCGACCGCCGCCTTTCCCGCTCGACCCGCCTTAGCCGACTAAGGCCCGTTTTGCGCGTTTTCGCGATTTACTCGGCCCGTTTACCTAATCTCGACCCCTGGAAGACCTAGCACTATAAATACACCTTTTTAGCCTCTTTAGAAAGAAGAGAGCCGCAGAGCCGCATTGTATTACAGTTTATATAGATCTACTTTTGTTCTAGAGATTTCAAGGAGAGGATCTCTCCTCCTCACTACAATTTGGAGAAGATTTATGAACCTTTATCTATTATCATGCTTTCTCCATCTCTCTGTGTTGTTACTTTGATCATGTCTGAGTAATTCACTTGTTAGGTTGTTAGGGTTACTAATTCAATGAGTTGTTTGCTTGATCTATGATTTCGATGAACTGTTAGGGATATCATTAGAGTCTTTGTCTCGTTTTGTTCACTTATTAATGCTGATTGCTTTACCGCGCATCTAGCAATCCGATCCTAGGTTGATTTGAGCCACGGAAGTGCTGTATCATTCGCCGGACCTATTCTTTGACAAGCTAGGTTTCTTAGACTGCGGAAGTTGATTTACTAAGCCTAGTGAACTGTATCCGAACTTGATCGATTTAATGCTTGATTAACTATCTAAGGACATACCGAAAGTTTAGCGATTAGATAAGTTATCATAGGAGTCGGAGCCACGGAAGTGGAAAGACTTATTTTCGTGTTTTGTGTTCTAGACGGATCTATCATCCCATCATCCCTAAATTGATTCATATCTATCATCGAACTGATCATTGCTTGCTTCTCTGCGAATTAGCCCCTAGAGACCTAACGTCTTTCTTTCATTGCTTTACAACCTCGATTTCTTAGCTTTAGTATTTAGTTATTAGATCACCAACCAATCATCCTTTATCTTATTCTAGCTTGATCCGAACTCCATAGATTTAAAATGTATTCATTTTAGCCAGTCCTTGTGTTCGATAACCCGTACTTCTGCGATCTGTGCACTTGCAGGATTTAAAAAGTCAATAAAACCTAACCACACATCATTTCCCACCACCGAACTTAGACTATCAAGTTGTACAGCACTCCCATTTCTTCTCATATTTGTGGTTCATATTTGCCTACGATTCTTAGTTTATGATTTGTTTTGGGTTTAATAAAGCAAAAGAACTTTGAGTTTTGGTTTATGACAGAAACTAAATTTGGTTTTTGTTAGAAAATTAGAGTGACACATGTCAGCATTTCAGAGAGTGAGAAAGAAGGTAACCAAACAATATTATAATAGATAGATAGATAGATAATAACCTCATAGATTTTATATACATGAGAATATCTAGGGGTGTCAAAATGGGTCAAAAGCAATGGGTTGACCCAATGGATTGTGGGTCAGATGGATCAGGTTGAAATGAGTCCAATTGAAATGGGTTGATGGATTAAAACGGTTGACCGATCAACAATTATGATTTCACTATTTGCCCCAACAAAAAAAAAAGATTTTGCAAATTACCCCCTTTTCCAAAAATAATTTTTCACAAATTAACCTCCAAAAAAATAATTTTCATATTATGCACCCGAATATATGGTTATCACAAATTTTCCGCACAATACGCGTTTTCACAAATGTTTCCGTTCAAAAAAGCGTTTTGACAAATTTTGTCCAAAGCGCGTTTTCATCAATGTTTCCGATTAAAAACGCGTTTTGACATATTTTCCCGCTCAAAAATTGTTTTCACAAATGTTTCTGACCAAAAACGCGTTTTGACAAATTTTTAGGCAAAACGCGTTTTCACAAATTTCTCGCCAAAAATGCGTTTTCACAAATGTTTCCGTCCAAAAACGCGTTTTGACAAATTTCTCGCCAAAACGCGTTTTCACAAATGTTTCAGTGCAAAAACGCGTTTTGAAAATTTTTCCCGCCCAAAACGCGTTTTCACAAATGTTTCCGTCCAAAAACGCGTTTTAACAATTTTTCCCGCCCAAAACACGTTTTGACAAATGTTTTGGCCAAAAACGCGATTTCACAAATTTCTCGCCAAAAATGCGTATTCACAAATTTTTCGTCCAAAAACGTGTTTTGACTAATTTTCCCATCCAAAACGTATTTTCACAAATATTTGCGGCAAAAAACGCGATTTGATAAATTTGTCCAAAAACAATTATTGACTGGGTTATAAAAAAAAATTATATTTATGATTTATGGATCTTGGGTTAACCATTTAACCAATTAAACCATAATTAAATTGATCATGGATCAACCTAATCCATTTACGAATTGGGTTGGATTAACCCATGATCCATTACCTCTCAACCCATTTGGATAATGGGTTGGATGGGTTAGATTACCCATTTTGACACCCCTAGGTATATCCATTCTAATTTCTATGCTGCACACTTTCCTTAAATAAATATGAATCAAAAACAGAAAACGATATACGAAGGCAAATAATAGGTGGGAAAAGAGCTCGCACATATCTTACCAAACTCAACTGTGGTGTTCCTCAATAATGGTAAGAAATCGTAATGGTCGACTTCTTTCTAAAATATATGGTTACGAAACTCGAAATTTTTTTGTTAAAATTATGACATATGGTTTAATAAACATGCATAACCAGGTAACGAACACTTCCCAATCTGTACATTGGTTTCTTCAATCATACTAAGTATTACATTGCCCAAAGAAAAAAATAAATCAAATTAATTAAATTTTCATAATTAATAATTTGTAACCGCCAATTAAATTCTAAAATCAGAAAAATATGTAATAGTCAACTAATCAATTTGAAAACCAAAAACATAAATCACTAAATGTTTACAAAATGTTGTATATTTTGTTATATAATACAAATCCACGCGTTGCGTGGAGCTTCCCCTAGAATTAACTCAATGTTCGCGTGCTAAATACCGATAAGGCCAGGCTTCCACCGTATGTCCCTTCTTATAGTTGTTATGAAGTCTCAAAAATGTTTTTCTATTATGATATTATAATTTTATATCAAACGAACTACATTGAAGTGGGAATGGTTTTTTGAAACGAAATGCAATAAGAGTTGCACCAATACGTTCTTTTCTCAACTAACTTGAGGATAAGATATGCTGTCTTAAATTAGTTTGTTATTCTGTAGGACTCAATCTTAGCATCAGTATTAAACTTGTGCTACTCAGTCTCTATTAACTTCACTCTTATGCATACTATATGGCTCGGGGTTCATTGATTGATGTTGCTCTACACAATTATGAGTTATATTGGCATTTCAGTTGACATTTTGTTGCCAAGTAAACAGATTTCCTTTATTCTCTCAATTTTGCAATGAAACCAAATTGTAAATTTTTTAGCTTGTGATTAATATATATATTTGCATATGTGCCCCGGAGCTTCTCTCAAGTCTTGAAGAAATAAGGCATGATAACATCCGCCGCAAACCCCACCCTCCCTTAATTGTTCATGAGCAACTATATTGATGTCTCATCGATTCTATTCCTTAGAAATCTATACAATGGAATCTCCAACTTAACAATGATTTTCTGAACCAAAAACACACGCTGCTGTACACATTATTTTATGGAGTCATGTCTGGTTGCCGATTTTCAATATGAATTCTCAAACGTTTTTAGTTACTGGACAATACTATAGATGGTTTATAGCTCAGCTTGAAGAAACACTAAAATACTGTATTGTGTTGATGATGTTTTTTGGGACATAACAAATATAAGGAAAACATATCGAAACCAGAACCACCAAAAGGATGGAAAAGAACCAGCTTAAGGATGGAGAGGAGAGAGGATATTAGAACCAAACCACCTTACATAGAGCAACAAGCAAAGAGAAAAAAAAAACAAAGCGAGAGTGATCAAATGCCTTACCAGTAGTGCAAGACCCGCGATTAAAGTCAAAAGCTTATCATTTAAGAGATACAATAATACAAGACATAAATACATTGATTGTATTGCCATTAAAAAAGAACACCAAATCTGAATATGCAAATTTACTTCACATATTTTTAATAAGGAAAACTATATGTAATGTTATCCAACTTCATACGGGTAATCTACATGTTAAACTTATAGCATATATCATAAACAAATACTTAGGATACTTAAAACCACAAAGTCGAAACACCGATAAAAAAAAGTGTATGCCGAAGGCATTCCGAACTAAATTGAACGTCATGTCAACTTCTTAATACATCCACCAAACTCTATGATTTTGTTTATGAAAAAACCAAGCTTTTTTTATAATTAGTTTTAAAACCAATAAATAAATAATAATAAAATCAACAATATTCAGCGGAAGCAAATAAAATGAATAAATAAATCTAACAACTTAGATAGTTCAATAAAATATAAAAGTTCTATCATCCTCTTCTTCGGCCTTGATTCCGCGATCACACTTTACTTTTACCTGCATCACATTGGAATAGAGATGCGTAAGTATTATCACAAATACTTAGTGAGACGATCATTCTGCCTACAGGCCAATTACGCAATTTCTAGACAATTAAAGTCCTTTGAATAATTTTCACAATTACTAAATATTTTTGGAAAATTTGGCAGAAAGGGATAAAAAAAACTCTCCTCTTGTCCACATAACCTTTTTGACCATATTTTGTCCTAATACACTTAACAATGCTAAATTTGCCAAATTTAGCCTTCAAAATAGAGATTAATATATTTTAACATAAAGATTAACAATATACAGAAATCGTATTATTATTTTTAAAAAAAGAGAGTTGGTTTAATATTCTCAAAAAAATTTCTAATTTGAAAACTAACCCTCGTTTTAAAAACTTTGAAAATAACCTTTTTAATAAATGAAACGAAAATAAAATCATTATCAGTTTTTGGAATTAATAATGAGGAAAATACAATTATTTTTTTAAATAAAATTTAGAGGAAAATCTTGAATTTATTTTAAATAATAGTTTAAATTTTAGATATATCAGAAAGAATGTTTTTGAAAGACAAGAAAATATATTTCAATAGATATTTATACTTTGAAATACATATATTATTTTCAAAATATACTAATGTTTATCATCAATATCAATCAAAATCTATAAATAACATCTTACTTGAATATTTTTTTCTTCTTCTTTTTGTTATAATAAAAAAAAACTATTTAGAATTATCTTTAGAATAACATAAAAATAATTTTTTCAACTGAAATAATTTTAAAATAACATAAAAGAATTTTAAAATAATTTTAATATCTGAAAATATTGAGGGTATTTTTCTTTTCTGAGAAGAAGAAAATAAGGAAACCGCTAGATTTGAAAAAAATTTTCAAAGATTTACTTACCATATTAGGTTAGATTTTCTCAGATTCTCTTATTTCTACGGTCGGTAGAATTTAGTGTGATTTTTAAAAAGTGCGTTCTACGGATGGTAGAATATGGTTAAATTATCAGATAACGTTTTCTACATACTAGTAGAAAATACAATAACCGTAGATTGTCCTTTCTACGGGTGGTAGAAATGTGAACGCAAGTCAGAAAGCATTTTCTACCATTATCAGAAACGTGAACATCCGATAGACATCATGTTCTACGGATGGTAGAAATGTGAACATAGGTTAGATCTCATGTTCTACGAATCGTAGACTACTGAACACATCGTAGAAATCATATTCTACTGCCAGTAGAAAAGAGAACAACAAGTAGAATATGAATTCTACTTTGAATATTTTGCAAACGTAGAAATTTTTAAAAATATATGTTTAAGACATCTTTAAAAAAAAAACAAAAAATGTCATAACATTCTCCATGTTTTTCCTTCCATTGTTATGAACTTTTTTTTTATAAAAAATGGCATTTAAAAACATTTATTTCATATTTATATACATTTTACAAGGGTATTGAAGTAAAAAAATGGTAAATTTCAGAAAAAGTGTATTGGGACAAATGGACAGTTTTTGTAGCCTATATTCACAAATCTCTCAATATTTTTCCAATATTTAAAACATGGAAAATTTGGCAAAATACTCCAAGAAAAAAGAAGAGTTGTCCTTATACTCTTTTTTTCCTAAATCTTGTCCACTTACACTTTATTAAATTTTAAACCTAATTTTAACCCTCAAATCACGTTTTAAGTGAATTCATAATTAATAAATAATGAAACAATTAAAAAAAAAAAGTTTAGATAAATGAAGAGAAGAAAAAGGGAAAAAGGGAAATCACGTCTTTCTTTTTTTATCATCGCCGTTCTTCCTATCTTCCTCTTCTCTTCATCTCTTCTTTCATCTTCTCATCCTTCTTCCTCGTTCGCCCCCTGCTTCCTTTAAAGGAGGACATCGTCGCTCTCCTTCAATCCCTACTTCATTCCCTCTTAATTTCTTCAATTTCTGGGTTTAGGTAAGTTTGATTAAGTGTAAAATTGGTATGTTGAATGTGTTGTTTATGTGTAAAATTGATTGAATTCGTAAATGAAGACATACTCTAATAGCGTGTCTGCAAGGAATTTTCTGCATATCGTATTTGGCGCACGTACATGAGCGTCTGACCAGATCAACAAGACATTCAAATCTGTCGCCTCGCACAATCAACCTATTCTCGTCAACCGGATAAACTTTAAATGTTTTACCCTTTTCAATCCTTCTAGCAATCTTCTTCTCCACGGCAATCGTTAAAGGATGCTTATGTTTCATAGCCAATATTCTACGCTTATAAAACCACAGCGTTAACATTTCTCTGATGCTGTCCAGAAGAGGAATTACCGGAAACTCTCTAGGTGATCTCAGTGCCGAATTTAACGACTCAGCGGGGTTATTGGTCCTAATGTCGTACATGTAGCCAACAAAAAGGGAACGAGCCCATTTTCTCGCATCAACCTCCAACAGATATTTTCCAACAGCTGGACTGTTTTTGCAAATATCCGTCATCAATCTCTGAAAATCGACGATCCTGTATGCTTTAGAAGCCTTTGCGACCAAGCCAGCCACACCTTTACCATGATAAGTTCTTATGACGTTGTTCAACAAATGGTGAATGCAAACTCCATGGCTAGCTCGTTCGTAAACTTTGGCAATTCTTTTTTCAATGAAGAAATGTTTATCTGACACAAAAGCCAAATCGCAATCATGTTGGATAACAACATGTAGTTACCTCAAAAACCACTCCCATGAAAGATCATTTTCCGAATCAACAACCCCAAACGCAAGTAGATACAAATTAGAGTTACCATCCAAAGCAGTAGCAACTTGTAGCGTTCTTTTGTACTTATTCTTCAAAAATGTGCCATAAAGAACAATAACCTTTCTAATGGCTTTGTAGAAACCTCTTACACATTGACCAAAAGCAATAAACAGATATCTGAAACTTCCATCTAGATCCGTTTTGTAAGAAGTATGCGTACCAGGATTAGCTTCTTTTAGCATGTGCAAGTACTTGGGTATTTTACCATAACTCTTCTCAGGTATACCTCTGACTATATTAATAGCACACTCACGGGACTCCCATGCTAAAGAGTAGGATATATCGCAACCATGATCTGTGCGCATAAGCTGTATGATATCGTTGGGTTTAGGACCTTCTTTGACACCCTCATATTTCTGCAAAATTAGGTTGCCGACTGTTTTTGCAGAGGCTGACCTAGCGGTTTTTTTTTTTACTTGAATGAGCACAAGTATGTTCACCCACGTACTTGTTGATAGTAAAATATGTCGACCTCTTTAGATTCACTGCACGAGCACCCCAATTGCAGTACTTTTTCTGTGCAGCGTATGGTCCAAAAATTTGTATCGGATTTGAGCACCTTGTAGTCGAAGTTGTGCTTCATTGCAAGGATTTCGAAATATGCCTTCAAATGGTTTTTGCAGCTGAATTCTTGCTTCTTCTTAACAGCTTCCACCAAAGACAAACAAACTTTATACTCGTTATCCCCTTCTTTTTCAGACCGCACACTGTCTTCATCATCATCAAGGTCAGAGATATGGCATTTGTTTATTTCTGCTTCATCGTCGAAATATATGTTGTCTTCTCCATCAAATGAATCCGCAGTTGGGTCGTCATTCAAATCAATGTCGATTCCAATGTTTACATTTTGAACTGGATCCGTAAAAGTCACAAACAACTGTTTTGACGCTTGTTTCCTTATATATCCAACAAAAATTTTCAGTTGACGATCATTGTCGATTTCTACTCGGGGAGATGTTGTGTTGTTGATCAATCCGCTAGGCAAATAACTGAACTCAACATTGAATCCACTTTCGATTGAGTAGCCTCCAACACCGTCGTCTTTAGCTCTTTAAAGGTAGTTATAGATTCCAAAGCAACTAATCTTGCTCTTTTTGTCTCATTAGCAACAAAATTCCAACCCTTCATTGCATTTGATTTCCATGTGCCACTAGTTACATAGATATGCAACATAATAACCAAGACAAGAAAGAAACTGAAACACAAAATCTAAGAGAAAACTAAAGTAAAATATAAGAAAAAGTAAAAAAGAAGAAGAAGAAGAAGAAGAAGAGTATAGTGGAATGTAGGTTTTTTTTTTCTGAGAAAATAGATAAAAGGACATATAGTTTTTTCAAAAGAATTTTAAATATTCAGTTACCATTTTCGCTATATTTTCTCAGATTTTCGTAGAAGATGAATTCTACCTTTCCGTAGAAATAAGTGTCAACGGTAGAATGGTGTTTCTACTTATGGTAGAAGACGTTGTTTTGAGTAGAACACATAATCTACGAGTAGTAGAATACAATATTTTTGGCAGAACATGCAATCTATAAAATGTAGAAGAGAGTGTTTACAGTAGAATACAGATTCTACGGTTGGTAGGAAACAGTGTCTAAGGTAGAATATAGATTCTATCAATGGTAGAAAACCATGTAACACGTAGAACAATTGTCGAAGGATTTTACAACCTCGTAGAACGTATGATATTTAGCAGAAGGCAAATTCTACGATGGTAGATGACTGAACAGACGGTAGAATTAATGTTCTACTACGGATAGATGTTAGAGCATCTAGTAGAAGACATATTCTACTTTGAAAACCAAACTTGATAGAACCAAACTTCATTTCATTTTCTAAACTTCAAATTTCAAAAAACAATTGTGAAAAAATTCTCTAAAATCTGCATATAATATTATTGAATTTATTAAAAAAATTTAAAAATTTTAAATTGTAAAAATATGTATTTCATATTGTTAGTATATGCAAGGGTATTATAGTCCAAATTTGGAAAATTTCAAAAAAAGTGTAAGAGGACAAGAGTTATCATTTTTTTGGGTATATTCACAATTCTCCCTTAAAACATCTATAAATAATTATTAGATCATTTTTATAATTAAATAATAATATTAATTAGTTATTAATCCAAAAATATTTGATTAAACCGGACCAATTAACCATCAAAACCATATAAATTCAATAAACCGATTAAACCTTTGAATTAATTTTCTTAACCAATTTAATTCGATTAAACCGACATTGAACCGGACAGTGTCGAGCGACACCTGCTTGGTGTCGGTCGACACTTGACCACTTGGTGTCGACCGACACCCACTTGGTGTCGCTCGACACTGGCTCGCAGGGAAGAATCCCAGCTCGACGATTTTGCACAAAAACACACAATCAACACCAAGATACACCACATATCACGAGTAAACTCAGAAATCAACATGAACACCACGAAAACTCAGACAAATCAAACCAAAATCACAAATCTAGAGAATCACCGTCCTACAGTCACGCACTCACCTTGATTTCGGATTGAGAAGAGATAAACAAGAGAGATGAGGAAGAACAACAACCAACAGCCTATGATTCAGCCAAGAACTCCACAAAATCACCAAAATTGCCTCCTTTCTCTCAAGAAAAAGAAGTTCACTCTGCGACCTGCTTGTCGAACCACTTCATGAACTTCAACCTCATCTTTGCCTCTGGCTCCCAAGTCTCATCCTCAATACCGCTACAGTCGCACAGAACTCTCAGCAACGGTATCCTCTTGTTCCGCAGAAACTTGTCTCTCCTCTCAAGGATCCTCACAAGAACTGCCGGAACTGTCATATCTTGCCTAAGATCCTCTGGAATCTTAGCCACTACCTCGTCTGAAGGGTGAAGACACTTCCTCAGCATCGACACATGAAATACCTTGTGAAAGGCTCTCATAATAGGAGGTAACTCCAACCTGTACGCCAATGGTCCAACTCGCTCCACTACTGGAAACAAACCCATAAAACGCAGATTGAGCTTGTTCTCTGCTATGGACCTGTTAGGGACCCTTAACATAGCCATCTTGAGATACACTCTATCTCCCACCTGAAACTCAAGCTCACGTCTCCGCCTATCGGCATAAATCTTCTGCCTATCCTGAGCCTCCTTCATGTTCATCCTCAAAACACGGATCATCTCCGTCGTTTCCTGAACAAAGGTAGCTCCAAACATGCTGCGCTCTCCCAGTTGGGTCCATCATAAAGGTGTACTGCATGGCCTCCCATACAAAGCCTCATAAGGGGCCATGCCAATACTAGACTGAAAACTATTGTTGTAGGTGATATATCCATATTTTACATGTTTTTACTATGGTTTTTAATATCTTTTATAACATAAATAATAAGGTTTTTGTGTCCAAGAGGTAGTTTTCTTGTATATTGTGGTTTTGAGGTACCAACAGGTCAAAATGGCAAAAAGATGGCAAAATGGAGCAAAAGAACTTCAAACAATGATCCATACAAGTTTCCAAGTCAAGAGCTTCAATAAAACTCCAAAAGTCCAAATTCCGCATTCGGACAGAATCGAAGCATCCGAAAGATGACCGCAGAAAAGGGGCTTTCCAACGTCCAAATCATGAGATCTTTATATGGAAAGATAGATAAATGAGTCATGCGTCGAGGCGAAGTGGAATTGGGCCATTTGGAGTAGGAATGCGGCCTAGGAGCTTTTTCTCCCAAGACATTTCCGTCTGGCGAGTAAGTGAAGCCCATGGAGCTTGGATGAGCGAAATGGACCGGGATCACTTCAGTCCAAGCCTAAACTTCATCAGGACTCAAGCCCACATCCTTACACACGATTTGGAGGCGGCGGCCGCGCCTCTCTCAAGACTTGGTGAGCAAGCTCAAAGGAGAAGAAGAAAAGGAAACTTTCCTCCTCTCGCCCACGCATTAACTCAGCCGACCTAGCCTCCTCTCACCTATATATACTTTCTTTTAGCCTCTTGTATCAATCATCCTACAATTCCTTGAATCTCTTAATAAATTTCGGAGCCACTTAGGTGGTCTCCTCTCTTCCCTTTTCTTTTCTTCCCATTGTAAATATTTACATGTTTCTTTAAGTTTTGCATACATCTATGAGTAGAGGTTTCTCTCCATGAAGGATCCACGGTTTGATCTCTATCCCTCCGCCTCCTTTCAGTGGAATCATGAGACTCCTTCTATCTCTTAGATCTATTGTTGAATTATGGATCCTTCAATGAGGACATGACATGATTGCCTTCGCTATTCGGTTGTTAAATAAAGGGGAAACCTTGTGGTTCTCCATCTTTATTTAAACCTAATGCTTGTTGCTAGAGATGATCAACTAGCGACTTGATCTAAGATTGATATACTCTCCAAAAGCTTGTTATATCTCCGGATCTAATATTCGATGGGCAAATCGTTTTAGGCTATGAAAGTAGACCTAAGAAGTTTTGTGAACAATCATTACCTAACCGTAATGCATGTCTCACTCTACAATGACCATGCAAAAGCTGAGCCCATTGGTTTAAGAGACATAGGGGATTGGAGCCACGAAAGTGGGAAAATCCTTCATTAGTGTTTTGAGTTCATGAATCAGATTTAACAATCTTTTCAATCGATTTGGCACATGCCTTTGCGAATGTTTCCATTCAACAATATTTATCTTTTGCTTTATGTTTTGCATTGTTAATATCTTTATGTTTTACAAAAACCAAAAAACACAAAACCCCTTTTTCATATTGTCGATCTAGCTTAGTTTGCATCTCATGATCTTGAAGTGTACATTCCGCAATCCTCAGTGGTTCGACCCCTAAATACTACAATTGTCTGTTGTGCACTTGCAACTCATGGTTTGTTTTAGGGTTATTTATTACTTGCATATCCCACACACATCAGTAGGCAAACTCTGCTAAACACAGATGATCAGCCCAATGGCCACCCCAATCCAACACACACATCCTCAGCAAATCCTCCAAGGTCTGGATAGTCCTCTATGACTGCCCATCTGTCTGTAGATGATAAGCTGTACTCTCATGCACCTTAGTGCCCATCCCTTTCTGAAATTCCCTCCAAAACTCTGAGGCAAATCTCGGATCTCTATCCGACACAATACTGGCTGGCACTCCGTGCAGCCTCAAAATCTCCCGCACAAACTTCCTAGCCAAAACAGACGCTCCATCTGTCTTCTTGATGGCCAAGAAATGCGCTGACTTGGTCAACCTGTCCACAATGACCCAAATAGCATCAAATGCCCGTGAGATAAGCAATCCCACAACAAAGTCCATCGTGATCATGTCCCACTTCCACTCTGGAATGGGTAGACTCTACAGAAGACCACTAGGAACCTGATGCTCTGCCTTGACCAACGAACAGGTGTTGCACCTCGCAACCCAATCTGCCACATCTCTCTTCATCTCGACCCAATGATAATACCGTTTGAGGTCGTGGTACATCTTGGTTGCGCCCGGATGAATCGAGAACTTGCTCGCATGAGCCTCTATCAAAACCTCCTGTTTCAACTCCTCAACCTTGGGCAAACAAACCCGTCCACGAACCAAGATAGTCCCATTCGCTGAGACCTGATACTGAGAACCAGCTGCCCGCGATGCATCAATCAAACTTTGATCACTCTGCTGAGCCACCCTGATCCTACTAAGTAAGTCTGCCTGGTCAGCTGCCTCCAAACCCAAAGGCTCCTCTGAAATAGCACAAAGACGCAATGTACTAATCTCGCTGACCAAAGCCTCCACATCCTGCTCTCTAGCTGAATCCACCCTCCGTCGACTCAACGCATCTGCCACCAAGTTGGCCTTACCTGGGTGATAGACAATGTCCAAATCATAATCCGCCAGGAACTCCACCCAACGCGTTTGCCTCGCATTTAGCAAAGGCTGAGTAAAGATATGCGGCAGACTCTTGTGATCTGTAAAGATCTGCACTGTACCGCCATAAAGATAGGACCTCCAAATCTTGAGTGCAAAGACCACTGCTCCCAACTCAAGATCATGTGTAGGGTGGTTGCGTTCACTGCCCTACAACTGCCTCGAAGTATAGGCAATCACTCTGCCCTCCTGCATCAATACACAACCCAGACCAACTCCTGAAGCATCTGTATACACCACATAAGGCTTCTCCGGATCTGGTAATGCTAACACTGGTGTACTAGTCAACATCTCCTTGAGCTTCCCAAAGCTCTCCTCGCATTCCTGCGACCAAACAAATGGCACATCCTTACCCGTCAACCTCGTCATCGGCTGAGACATACCCGCAAAGCTCTTGACGAACCTCTTGTAGTAGCCTGCTAAACCCAGAAAACTCCTGATCTCGGTAGCACTATTCGGTCTAGGCCAATCCTTGATAGCCTCAATCTTAGCCGGATCCACAGAAACTCCCTCTGCAAAAACAATGTGGCCAAGAAATCCCATCACTCTCTGCCAAAAGCTGCACTTGCTCAACTTAGCAAACAGCTTAGCAAACAACTTAGCAAACAGCTTCTTGCCCTGAAACACTAACCTCCCACCCTCACGCTTAAAAACCACTCAGATAGTGGACTCCTAACTCCACCAGGTACTCTACTGGACACCTGATAGACCGGAAATTCCGCTCCAGTCTCGATCTCCACTCCTTGGCCTCCTCTGGAACAACCCCGCCGTCGAAGAAAGCGTCTCAATACGCTGCATCTGCCCCATCATCTCCAGATAAGGCGGATGTCCAACCACCGCAGCCCCATGCTGCCCAACAAAGGCCGCTCCCGGCTGACCAACAATTGCAGCACCCTGCTGCCCAAACACTGCCGCACCCTGCGGTGCTCCGGCCATCGGAGGAACACCTGGAGCCTGCTGTAGAACCACTGGCAGAAGACGTGCCAGCAATTGTGTCAGTAACCCCGCTAACAGGTCATGATGACCCTGAGCTGGAGCCGCACCCCACCTGGAGCCGCCCCGACCCCCGCGCCACCCTCGACGCCCACACTGGCCTCATCTGCCAAAGAAACTGTCTGGGTCAACGACGCAGTCGCCACACTAGGCACTGCACTCTCGTCCAACTCTGCTGGTACTCCGCGACCCCGGACTCCACCACGGCCTCTACCGCGGCCTCTACCACGACCTCTCGCAACACCGTCCATCTCACTGTACGGAACAAAGAGATGAGATACTAAACACAAAACACAACAACACAAACAACTCACCGCGAAATCTCCTGAAGCCCGAAGAGTATTATACTAAACTATCAATTTCTAATAGTCCTAAAACCGTCTACGCTCTGATACCAAAATGAAACAGCCAAGCTTTTTTATTTTTTATAATTAAATCAACACTAGCAGAAGTCTTAAAACCAATAAATAAATAATAATAAAATCAACAATATTCAGCGGAAGCAAATAAAATGAATAAATAAATCTAAAAACTTAGATAGTTCAATAAAATATAAAAGTCCTATCATCCTCTTCTTCGGCCTTGATTCCGCGATCACACTTTACTTTTACCTGCATCACATTGGAATAGAGATGCGTAAGTATTATCACAAATACTTAGTGAGACGATCATTCTGCCTACAGGCCAATTACGCAATTTCTAGACAATTAAAGTCTTTTGAATAATTTCCACAATTACTAAATATTTTTTCCATATTTAAAACATCTCCAAATAATTATTAGATCATTTCCATAATTAAATAATAATATTAATTAATTATTCATCCTAAAATAATTGATTAAACCGGACCAATTAACCATCAAAACCATTTAAATTCAAATAAACCGATTAAACCATTGAATTAATTTCCTTAACCAATTTAATTCGATTAAACCGACATTGAACCGGACAGTGTCGAGCGACACCCGCTTGGTTGGTGTCGGTCGACACTTGACCACTTGGTGTCGCTCGACACCGGCTCGCAGGGAAGAATCCCAGCCTTACGGTTTTGCACAGAAACACACAATCAACACCAAGATACACCACATATCACGAGTAAACTCATAAATCAACATGAACACCACTAAAACTCAGACAAATCAAACAAAAATCACAAATCTAGAGAATCACGGGCCTACAGTCACGCACTCACCTTGATTTCGGATTGAGAAGAGATAAACAAGAGAGATGGGGAAGAACAATAACCAACAGCCTCTTATTCAGCCAAGAACTCCACAAAATCACCAAAATCGCCTCATTTCTCTCCTCTGCTACTGTTTTCCTCGAAAAATGACAAAAGAGGCAGCTCCTTTCTTTTTAATTCGCGACCTAGGGTTCCCCTGAACCAAAGTGGGAATTAATCGACTTAAATCGAACCGAAAATTCGTAAAACGCACCAAAGAAAAATTCCACTTCTTTGGGTTACGGATGGAAAAATTCCACTTCTTTGGGTTACAGATGTTACAGTTTATCACATGTGATTCGTATGAATTAAGAAAACACAAATACAGCAACAAGAAACAATTTAAAAATAAAATAAAAAATACCAAAGAAATGAAAAAAAAAATGAAAACATAAGTTCCCAAAAAAAGTTAAGTTTTTTTTTTATTGATCTCATTTACAATAAGAATACACAATAATATTAAACCTGTAAAGCAAACAAGAGGATTGAATTTAAAATTATAGGGTTTACATTTTGTATCGAAGGAAAAAAATAATGTCACTGAAATTAATTTAATGTTCAACATGTGATCAAGATATTTGAAAATTTATGGTCGCATTTTTGAATCCAAAAGGAAAAAGGCTTCCATGTTCAATGCTATTTTCTTAAAATATGCCAACAAAATCACAAGTTTTATTATGTAAGTTATTTAAAGATAATAAAATTTGGAAGTTTAACCATATTTGTACATAACATGCTAAATAACTTCATATCACTATAACATCCGTAAACCAAAGAAGTGGCATTTCGACTTAGTGTCGAGCGACACCACAGTGAGTGTCGGTCGACACTGGTTTAAATCGATATTTTCCGGTTCAATTTAATTGTCCGGTTTTGTCTGGTTTGGGTTTGGAAACCCTAAGTTGCGCGATAAATAGAGAGGAGCCGACTTCTTTTGTCGTTTTGCGAACCGGAGAGGCTGAGAAGGCGATTTTGTGGAGTTTGGAGATTTGTGGTTCGATCTGAGGGTGTTTATGTGCTGTTCTTCATCCCTTTCATCTTATCAATCATTTGTCAAGGTGAGTGCATGACAATAGGCTCGCAAAGAGTTGAAATTGTGAAAGTGAATTGTTGATTCGATGAGTTTATGCGATTTTTGTGGTGGTTTATGTGATACATGTGTCTTTGATTGAGATTGTGATGTTGATTTCGTGTTTATGGTGTTTATGTGTTGAGAAATCGAATTGGGGCTCGATCTGTCGGATCGGTGTCGAACGACACCAACCGAGCAAGTGTCGAACGACACAAATCTTGTGTCGGTCGATACTGGCCGGTTTAATCCCGTTATCAGGCAATTTAATTTAGTTAATTGGATTAAGTGGTTTAATCTGGTTTAACTCGGTTTAAATGAAATTAAGTGGTTTAATTCGTAATTAATTATAATTGGTGAATTTAATTAATTAAGCGGTTTTAGAATAATTGTGGAAATTATTTATTTGTTTAAAAAATATTATTTAATTGTGGAAATTATTTAATAATTAAAAAGGAATTATTTTAATAATTATGGTAATTATTATAAATATCTAAATGGTGTTTAGGTTGCTAGTCATTTTTCATATTATTTATCGAATTGAATTTGGTTGTTTTGGAATTAATTATTTAATGTTTATTTGTTTGAGTTTATTTCTAATTGAATTTTCCGCACTTAATTAATAAAAAAAAACTTGGTTGTTTCAACCACAACGCATAAATTCATATAAAAAGAAAGGATTTTGGTAATTAGTATTATCAAGTGTAAAGTCAAGCTAAAAGCCTAAAACCAAATCAAAATACATTTTTTTCATGGAATCCATTTTTCATTATTAAAATTAAACTATAAAATTAGATATTAGACTAATTAAAAAATGGATTATACAAGTACATGATATTATCAACTTTTTAATTTTAAAAATATTATTTTAATATAAAATCATTCTAAAAAAACCTGACATGTAAAAACCACATCTACGATTACTTGACGACAATATCAAATAAGGAAGCAAAAAAACAAAAGAATTGCAAAAAACACAATAACATTGAAACAACCAACACTTTTTTTTTTTTAAATAAATACTTAAAAAATTCTAGCGGAAGTCTTAAAATAAATAATTCAAATAAATCATAATATTAATTCAACAACAAAAGCCAATAATCAAATAAATTCAAATATCAAATAACTCTAACAATTTAAGCAAAATAAATAAAACATAAATCCTATCATCCTCTTCTTCGGCCTTGATTCCGCGCTTAAACATTTCTACCACCTGCATCACAGGAAAGGAGATGCGTAAGTATTATCACAAATACTTAGTGAGACGATCACTCTGCCCACGGGCCAATTACGCAATTTCCAGATAATTAAAGTCTTTTAAATAATTTCCACAATTATTAAATATTTTTTCACCATTAATATAATTCCAAATAATTATTAAATAATTCTCACAATTAAATAATATTCTTAATTAATTATTAATCCGAAAATAATTAATTAAACCAATTCAATTAACCACTAAAACCAATTAAATCCATTAAACCGGATTAAACCATTTTTAATTCAATTACAATTTCATTCCATCGCCGAACCAGCTTCTGGTGTCGATCGACACCCGCTTGGTGTCGTTCGACACCCTTGGCCTTGGTGTCGTTCGACACCCTTGGCCTTGGTGTCGACCGGCACCAGATTGGTGTCGATCGACACCCGTTCGACAGGGCGATAACAAGTGCGAATCAACAGCACCAAAAAAACACAGAATCACAATCTTAACAATACCAAACACGATTAAACTCAACAATCAACACATAACCATCACGAAAATCAATGGAAACTCATCAAAACATCCATCTATCAACCTAGATCCAGAAATCCCGAGCCCACAGTCACGCACTCACCTTGGATTTGGATTGAAAGGGAGAACAAGGGAATGAACAGCAAGAATTAGCAACCAAACCTCCAAAAATCTCCACAAAACTCCACAAAATCGCCTCCTAAACTCTCTGCCTCGAAATATGAGCTCCAAAAAAGCGGCCAGCCCTTTTTATTTCGAGTCTTAGGGTTTCCAACCCAAACCAACGCGAACCGAACAAAATATAAACAAACCGGAATTCTGTGATTTGGCCGGTGTCGATCGACACCAGCCTTGGTGTCGCTCGACACCAGGCAAAAACTCTACTTCTTGGTTTACGGATGTTACAACTCTCCCCCACTAAACTTGATTCGACCTCGAATCCTAACTCAAAACACGTCTCGCAAGACCAAAAATCCGACCTCGCAAGGTCACAACACTGGAGATCGTCACCTGATCCCCGAGACTCACACTCAATCTTATGTATATGCACGTTCCAAGACATTTTCCTCTTAACTCTTTATCCAAACACTCATATTGGGGCCACGGCATCCCAAATAATAAGTCTCAACCAAAACCACTTGTGTTGGGGCCACGGCCTCCCAAACAAGTCTGCAACTACCCAAACTGGGGCCACGGCCTCCCAGATGGGCCTGCCATCGCTTATACCGAAGCCACGACACTCGGATAAGCTACTCACACTGAAGCCACGGCACTCAGGTAAGTCTGCTAGAGAACAAAATCTCCAAAATGTAATGAGTTATTCAGGACCGCAGCCCTTAAAGAAAAATTCTTAAACGCCTATAACAAAATATGGAAACGTCTCACGACCCAACTGGTCAAAAAGTGTAACATCCAAGACAACATTTAACAACACAGAAAATGAGGCAACACTCCATCTCATAAATCTCAAAAATGTATGTCTTACAACGTAAACCAAAAACAACCACAACAAAGCTCGCAAGCTAAACCAAAACAAAACCACAAAGACGAAAGAAGCTCACTCCACAATCTGCTTGTCGAACCACTTCTTGAACTTCAACTTCATCTTTGCCTCTGGTTCCCAAGTCTCCTCCTCTATACCGTCACAAGTCCACAAAACTCTCAATAACGGTATCCTCTTGTTCCGCACAACCTTGACTCTCCTCTCAAGAATCCTCACAGGCTCTGCCGGAACTGTCAAATCTGGCTGAAGATCCTCTGGAATCTGAGCCACGAACTCCAAGTCATAATCCGCCAAAAACTCAACCCGCGCGTCTGTCTCGCATTCAGCATCGGCTGAGTGAAGATGTGATGAAGACCCTTGTGTTCACCATACAAATACGACCTCCAGATCTTAAGCGCAAAGACCACCGCTCCCAACTCTAGATCATGGGTAGGACGGTTACGCTCACTCCCCTGCCACTGCCTCGAAGCGTAAGCAATAACTCTGCATCAGCACGCAACCCAGACCAATCCCTGAAGCATCCGTGTACACTGCATAAGGCTTCCCTGGCTCGGGTAACGCCAAAACAGGTGTACTAGTCAAATACTCCTTGAGCTTCCCAAAGCTCTCCTCACACTCAGGCGACCAAACAAAAGGGACATCCTTCCCAGTCAACTTCGTCATCGGCTGTGCCATACTCGCAAAACCCTTAACGAATCTCCTGTAATAACCTGCAAACCCAAGAAAGCTCATGATCTCGGTAGCACTGCTCGGTCTACGCCAATCTCTGATGGCCTCTATCTTCGCCGGATCTACAGACACTCCCTCTGCAGAAACAATATGTCCGAGAAAGCCCATCTCTCGCTACCAGAAACTGCACTTGCTCAGCTTAGCATACAGCTTCTGCTCTCGAAGCTTCTCCAGAACCAACCTCAACTGAGTCTCATGCTCCTCATGACTCCTCGAATAAACCAGAATATCGTCAATGAAGATGACGACAAACACATCCAAATACTCCCTGAATACGTCGTTCATCAACCTCATGAATGCCGCAGGCGCATTTGTCAAACCGAAAGGCATAACCACAAACTCAAAATGCCTGTAACGCGTCCTGAAAGCAGTCTTGCGAATATCCGCCTCATCTATCGGGATCTGATGGTAACCCGATGCCAAGTCTATCTTGGAGAACCAAGTAGCACCCCTCAGCTGATCCAACAACTCGTCAATCCTCGGGAGAGGGTACCTGTTCTTCACAGTGACTCGGTTAAGTCCCCGGTAATCAATACACAGCCGGAAACTCCCGTCCTTCTTCTTCACAAACAGAACTGGTGCTCCCCACGGTGAAACACTCGGTCGAATGAACCCTTTGCTCAAAAGTTCCTCTAGCTGCTTCTTCAGCTCTGCCAACTCTGCTGGAGCCATCCTGTAAGGCGTCTTGGATATCGGCGCTGTCCCCGGCTCTAACTCAATCGTGAAAGGATCTGACCGAGAAGGTGGCAACCCTGTCAACGACTGAAAAACCTCTGGAAACTCTCGAACCACCCGAATATCCTCGAAAACCACCTCACCACTGGACTCCGCCATAGAGATCATCGCCAAATAGGCCTCACAGCCCCGCTCAATCAACTGCTCTGCCTGAATCGCCGAGATCACTATGCTCCCGGAAGTCGGTCTCACACCCTGAAACACTAACCTCCCGCCATCATGCGCAAAATCCACTCTACCTCTGTAGCTTTCCATATGAACCCGGTAAAAAGATAACCAGTCCATCCCCAGAATGACATCATATAACTCCACCAGACTAATCACCAAATCCGCTGGCATCGACTGCCCCGCAATCTGAATATTGACGCCTCTAGCACGGCCCGAAGTAGCCAGGAAACCACCTCCAGCCACCTTGACCATGCCTGAACGCTCACCTGCGCTGCTCCGGATGCCAATACTCTCGGACCACTCCGGAGTAATGAAGCAGTTAGATGCTCCAGAATCGAACAAAACGTGTGACTGAACGCCACCGACTAACAAGGTCCCTACACATTTAAAACTATGAGACCCTACTAATCCCATCACAGGCAAAATATCGCAAACAAACAACAACCATAAATTAACTTAGGGAATTTACGAAGTCTGAGTCAATAAATGTACCTGTGATCTGCCCGCCCTGACTCGTCTGGCCGACCTCTGTCGAAGAGTAGACTCTTTGTCCCGGCCCCAACTGGCCCACTGGCTGAACCCTGCCAACTGAGTCACTGGTCGAGTCGTTAATGGCTGAACCGCTGCCACCGTCAAACCCTGCATCTTGGGACACATCGGCCTGATATGCCCCGGATCTCCGCAATGAAAGCACACTCTAGTATCCCGAGGCGCCTCCTTCTTGGGACAACTAGACACTCGGTGCTCCATGCTGCCACACCCGTAACACGATCCACGAGGAAAACGGCTGCCGGAAGAAATTCCGACTCCTCTTCTGATCCTGCGCAGGCTTGCCGTCCCTGCCAGAACCAGAACCAACACTCGAACTCCGGCGCTGCTGCGACTGCTGCTGCTGACTCCGAGGATGGATAGCAGGAGCAACTGCAGACGGCACCACCACCGGACCAACCTGCTCACGAAGGTCCTCCTCAATGGAAGCTGCTAGCTCCACTAACTCTGCTCTCGAGGGATACTCACGACTTCGGCACTGAGTCCTGATACTCGGACGAAGCCCTTGAAGGAACCTCTGCACAACACCGCGCTCACCGCCTATACAGAGACCGGTATGCACCACTAGCCTGCTAAACTCTGCGTCGTACTCACGCACTGAACGGTCTCCCTGCGTCAAAGCGATAAACCGCAGATGAAGTCGATCTCGAGCCTCCTGAGGGAAGTACTTGGCGTCAAACTCCGCCACAAACTCGCCCCAAGTCCAGACAGCTCTCCTGCCCTGAACGGTCCGCCACCACAAATGTGCATCACCACTCATATAGTGGACAGCTAACTCCACCTGATACTCAACTGGACACCTGATCGACTGGAAGTTCCGCTCCACTCTCGATCTCCACTCATCGGCCACCTCTGGGCCAACTCCGCCCTCAAAGAAAGGCGTCCTGATACGCTGCATCTGTCCCATCATCTCTAAGTAAGACCGATGACCAACCACCGCAGCCCCCTGCTGCCCAACAAAAGCCGCACCCGGCTGACCAAACACTGCAGCACCCTGCTGTACACCGGCCATCAGAGGAACACCCGGAGCCTGCTGCGGAACCACTGGCGGAAAACGTGCCAGCAACTGTGTCAGTAACCCCACAACAAGGTCATCTCGACCCTGAGCCGGAGCCGCACCCTCACCTGGGGCCGCCCCAACCCCCGCGCCACCACCGACGCCCAAACCGGCCTCACTGGCCACTGAAACAGACTGGGTCACCGACGCAATCGCCACACTCGGCACAACACTCTCGCCCGAATCCTCTGGCTCGCCATGACCTCGACCTCCACGGCCTCTGCCACGGCCTCGACCGCGGCCTCTACCTCGACCTCGAGCAACACCGTCCATCTCACTGTATGGAACAAAGAGGTGAGATACAAAACACAAAACTAACAACACAAACAAAACTCACCGCTGAATCTCCTGAAGCCCGAAGAGGATGATACTAAAAACTATCAACCTAACAGTCCTAAAACCGTCTAGGCTCTGATACCAAAATGAAACAACCAACATTTTTTTTTTTTTTTTTCAAATAAATACTGAAACAATTCTAGCGGAAGTCTTAAAATAAATAACTCAAATAAATCATAATATCAATTCAACAGCAAAAGCCAATAATCAAATAAATTCAAATATCAAATAACTCTAACAACTTAAGCAAAATAAATAAAACATAAATCCTATCGTCCTCTTCTTCGGCCTTGATTTTGCGCTTAAACATTTCTACCACCTGCATCACAGGAAAGGAGAAGCGTAAGTATTATCACAAATACTTAGTGAGACGATCACTCTGCCCACGTGCCAATTACGCAATTTCCAGATAATTAAAGTCTTTTGAATAATTTCCACAATTATTAAATATTTTTCCACCATTAAAATAATTCAAAATAATTATTAAATAATTTTCACAATTAAATAGTATTCTTAATTAATTATTAATCCGAAAATAATTAATTAAACCAATTCAATTAACCACTAAAACCAATTAAATCCATTAAACCGGATTAAACCATTTTTAATTCAATTACAATTTCATTCCATCGCCGAACCAGCTTCTGGTGTCGATCGACACCCGCTTGGTGTCGTTCGACACCCTTGGCCTTGGTGTCGACCGGCACCAGATTGGTGTCGATCGACACCCGTTCGACAGGTCGATAACAAGTGCGAATCAACAGCACCAAAAAAACACAGAATCACAATCTTAACAATACCAAACACGATTAAACTCAACAATCAACACATAACCATCACGAAAATCAATGGAAACTCATCAAAACATCCATCTATCAACCTAGATCCAGAAATCCCGAGCCCACAGTCACGCACTCACCTTGGATTTGGATTGAAAGGGAGAACAAGGGGATGAACAGCAAGAATCAGCAACCAAACCTCCAAAAATCTCCACAAAACTCCACAAAATCGCCTACTAAACTCTCTGCCTCGAAATATGAGCTCCAAAAACGCGGCCAGCCCTTTTTATTTCGAGTCTTAGGGTTTCCAACCCAAACCAACGCGAACCGAACAAAATAGAAACAAACCGGAATTCTGCGATTTGGCCGGTGTCGATCGACACCAGCCTTGGTGTCGCTCGACACCAGGCAAAAACTCTACTTCTTGGTTTACGGATGTTACAACTCTCCCCCACTAAACTTGATTCGACCTCGAATCCTAACTCAAAACACGTCTCGCAAGACCAAATATCCGACCTCGCAAGGTCACAACACTGGAGATCCTCACCTGATCCCCGAGACTCACACTCAATCTTATGTATACGCACGTTCCAAGACATTTTCCTCTTAACTCATTATCCAAACGCTCATATTGGGGCCACGGCATCCCAAATAATAAGTCTCAACCAAAACCACTTGTGTTGGGGCCACGGCCTCCCAAACAAGTCTGCAACTACCCAAACTGGGGCCACGGCCTCCCAGATGGGCCTGCCATCGCTTATACCGAAGCCATGACACTCGGATAAGCTACTCACACTGAAGCCACGGCACTCAGGTAAGTCTGCTAGAGAACAAAATCTCCAAAATGTAATGAGTTATTCAGGACCGCAGCCCTTAGAGAAAAATTCTTAAACGCCTATAACAAAAGATGGAAACGTCTCACGACCCAACTGGTCAACAAGTGTAACATCCAAGACAACATTTAACAACACAGAAAATGAGGAAACACTCCATCTCATAAATCTCAAAAATGTATGTCTTACAACGTAAACCAAAAATAACAACAACAAAGCTCGCAAGCTAAACCAAAACAAAACCACAAAGACGAAAGAAGCTCACTCCACAATTTGCTTGTCGAACCACTTCCTGAACTTCAACTTCATCTTTGCCTCTGGTTTCCAAGTCTCCTCCTCTATACCGCCACAAGTCCACAAAACTCTCAATAACGGTATCCTCTTGTTCCGCAGAACCTTGACTCTCCTCTCAAGAATCCTCACAGGCACTGCCGGAACTGTCAAATCTGGCTGAAGATCCTCTGGAATCTGAGCCACTAACTCCAAGTCATAATCCGCCAAAAACTCAACCCCGCGCGTCTGTCTCGCATTCAGCATCGGCTGAGTGAAGATGTGATGAAGACTCTTGTGGTCACCATACAAATACGACCTCCAGATCTTAAGCGCAAAGACCACCGCTCCCAACTCTAGATCATGGGTAGGACGGTTACGCTCACTCCCCTGCCACTGCCTCGAAGCGTAAGCAATAACTCTGCATCAGCACGCAACCCAGACCAATCCCTGAAGCATCCGTGTACACTGCATAAGGCTTCCCTGGCTCGGGTAACGCCAAAACAGGTGTACTAGCCAAATACTCCTTGAGCTTCCCAAAGCTCTCCTCACACTCAGGCGACCAAACAAAAGGGACATCCTTCCCAATCAACTTCGTCATCGGCTGTGCCATACTCGCAAAACCCTTGACGAATCTCCTGTAATAACCTGCTAACCCAAGAAAGCTCCTGATCTCGGTAGCACTGCTCAGTCTACGCCAATCTCTGATGGCCTTTATCTTCGCCGGATCTACAGACACTCCCTCTGCAGAAACAATATGTCCGAGAAAGCCCATTAAAATATTTTTCCACCATTAAAATAATTCCAAATAATTATTAAATAATTCTCACAATTAAATAATATTCTTAATTAATTATTAATCCGAAAATAATTAGTTAAACCAATTCAATTAATCACTAAAACCAATTAAATCTATTAAACCGGATTAAACCATTTTTAATTCAATTACAATTTCATTCCATCGCCGAACCAGCTTCTGGTGTCGATCGACACCCGCTTGGTGTCGTTCGACACTCTTGGTCTTGGTGTCGACCGGCACCAGATTGGTGTCGATCGACACCCGTTCGACAGGGCGATGACAAGTGCGAATCAACAGCACCAAAAAAACACAGAATCACAATCTTAACAATACCAAACACGATTAAACTCAACAATCAACACATAACCATCACGAAAATCAATGGAAACTCATCAAAACATCCATCTATCAACCTAGATCCATAAATCCCGAGCCCACAGTCACGTACTCACCTTGGATTTGGATTGAAAGGGAGAACAAGGGGATGAACAGCAAGAATCAGCAACCAAACCTCCAAAAATCTCCACAAAACTCCACAAAATCGCCTCCTAAACTCTCTGCCTCGAAATCTGAGCTCCAAAAACGCGGCCAGCCCTTTTTATTTCAAGTCTTAGGGTTTCCAACCCAAACCAACGCGAACCGAACAAAATAGAAACAAACAGGAATTCTGGGATTTGGCGGTCTTGGTGTCGCTCGACACCAGGCAAAAACTCCACTTCTTGGTTTACGGATGTTACAAACATTATTAAACAAAATGGGCGAAAAAGAAAATGTAACATAGAACTGTAACAACAGTAAAATAGAAAAAAAAATTTAAAACATGTACCCGCACGTAGCGCAGAATAACACCTAGTATATATAAAAAGTTAAATCTTCTATTTTTTCATGATGCCACATCATCAAATTCCTACTCTAATATTGTGAGACATCATCATTTGATTTGTTTATTTTAATTGAATTATTTAATTTATTATATTTTCTCCTTTTATATTTTAATTCTTTATGATCATTCATTAATATGGTCATTAATTAATATAATAGTTTTAGCAAGAATTTGAAAAGTCATTTTTTATAAAAGAAAGCTTTTGTATCGATTTACAAAAACTATTATTTTGAAATTTTAATTTTGTAAGATTTGAATAAATAGTTTATAATATTTACCTTCAAATAAATACATCGACTCATGTCAATATATTATGGAAAATATATTGATTTTTAAAGTATTTTGGGATGAAATGAGACAAGACCGGACATGATGGGATAAGAATGAACAAAAGACGAAAAGGGACATAAGAAATGGGATAAGACGGGACGGAACGAGAATGAACATAATGGGACGAGATTGAACATGATAGGACGGGATGAGAATTTTGCCTCACCTTAATTATATTTAATGAATATGTGTATAAAGTTTTTAAAACACAAAATTAAATTACGAAATTTGGTATTTTCAAATTTTTTTCTAATCAAGTCAGTAATAACGACGTAAATTTCTGCGTGAAGTGGGACGGGACGGGAAGGAACGGGAAGGGAAGAAACAAAAAGTATTGAGATATGACGGAAAGGAACATAACGGAAGGAGGAGGAACGGGATAGGAAGAAATGAGATGCAATGGGACAGGACAGAAAAAACAGAACGGGACGAAATGGGAAGAGGAAGAATGAGACAAGACGTGACGGGACAAAAAGAGACGAGAAAGAACGGGACGGATGGAACAGACAGAATGGAAAAGAACGAGACATAACAGACAAGACGAGAAGGAATGAGACGGGACGGA
Organism: Erythrophleum ivorense; assembly: GCA_026724425.1. Classification (NCBI taxonomy): domain Eukaryota; kingdom Viridiplantae; phylum Streptophyta; class Magnoliopsida; order Fabales; family Fabaceae; genus Erythrophleum; species Erythrophleum ivorense. The sequence goes on from JAIUCV010000092.1 coordinate 3,462,117, forward strand.
ACAGAACAGGACTTATGCCCATAATTTTTAATTAATTACCATGCATATGATATTTTTGAAACACAAAATTAAATTACAAAATTTGATATCTTCAAAACTTGATATCGTTAGTCATAACAATGTAAAATTCCGCCGATCATCCCCAAGTTTATTAATAAAAAGAGAGAATCTCAAGATGACGAGATTTCTCCATGTCTAACTAGTTTTAAAAACTTTTTAAGGCCACTCTTATACAATTTCTCTATTGAAAGTTGTATCTGTAACAGAAGTACGAACTCAAAAGGCTATGTAAATTGGGGGAATTGCCAAAAATAGACCACAAATTGATTTTTTCTATTCAACTAGACCACAATTTGAAACAATTGCAAAACTAACCTTTTCTACAGTAACAGTATATCACACTCTCTTATGAACAAACAAAAAAACGCATACCACGATTACGATTTTAATCTCCAGACGCTGTGGTCTACCGGTGAGGTCTACCTGGTAGACAAATATGGAGATCTACCATGGAGGTTTACCACGGAGGTCTACCAAATCATTAAACCTTAAATTTAAATTAAAATTAAATAAAAAATAATTTGACAACAAAACCTGTATGAATAATTAAAAGATAGACATTATCATCTACAAAAAATATGATTGCATACAAATGAATCATTTATAGATAAGCAAAGACATTTAGGTTAAAAACCTACAAAAGTGTGAGGTCTACTGAGTAGGTCTACCACGGAGGTCTACCACGGAGGTCTACCACGGAGGTCTACCACGGAGGTCTACCACGGAGGTCTACCAAATCATTAAATCTTAAATTTAAATTAAAAATTAAAACAAAAATAATTTGATAACAAAACTTGTATGAATAATTGAAAGATGGACATTATCATCTACCAAAAATATTATTGCATACAAATGAATCATTTATAGATAAGCAAAGACATTTAGGTTAAAACCTATAAATGTGTGAGGTCTACCGAGTAAGTCTACCATGTAGGTCTACCAAAATCATTAAATCTTAAATTTAAATTAAGAAAATTTAAAAAACAAATTTGAAATATTTTTTTCACAAATAACGAAATAATAGACATTTAACATCTACTAAAAATATTATCTCAGAAAAATGCATGAATCTATAAATATCATGAATATATAGTTCATAAGGATAAGAGTTTGAGTAGATTGTGTTAGGGTTGAATGGTGTAAGTTGTAGGGTTTTGAAAATTTCTAGACCAATTGTTGTTTTTGGTTTGTTATACGCTTCAATGTTCGTTTATTTGATATCCAAACTGTAAAATGACAATATGGCAAGCACATTGTTGCAAAATTTTATCTAAATTATTCGATTTAGGGTTTAGGGTAAAGTAGATCTACCATGTAGATCTACCAAATCATTAATTCTTAAATTTAAATTTAAAATTAAATAAAAAATAATTTGACAACGAAACCAGTATGAATAATTAAATATCATGAATATATAGTTCATAAGGATAAGAGTTTGAGTAGATTGTTTAGGGTTGAATGGTGTAAGTTGTAGGGTTTTGAAAATTTCTAGACCAATTGTTGTTTTTGGTTTGTTATACGCTTCAATGTTCGTTTATTTGTTATCCAAACTGTAAAATGACAATATGGCAAGCACATTGTTGCAAAATTTTATCTAAATTATTCGATTTAGGGTTTAGGGTAAAGTAGATCTACCATGTAGATCTACCATGTAGATCTACCAAATCATTAATTCTTAAATTTAAATTTAAAATTAAATAAAAAATAATTTGACAACGAAACCAGTATGAATAATTAAAACATAGACATTATCATCTACCAAAAATATAAATGCATACAAATGAAACATTTATAGATAAGAAAAGACATTTAGGTTAAAACCTATAAATGTGTGAGGTCTACCGGGTACGTCTACCACGTAGGTCTACCATGTAGATCTACCAAATCATTAAATCTTAAATTTAAATTTAAAATTAAATAAAAAAAAATTTGACAACGAAATCTGTATGAATAATTAAAACATAGACATTATCATCAACCAAAAATATGAATGCATACAAATAAATCATTTATAGATAAGCAAAGACATTTAGGTTAAAACCTATAAAAGTGTGAGGTCTACCGGGTAAGTCTACCACGGAGGTCTACCATGTAGATCTACTAACCGTTTTATCCTGGTATATAAAGGGGAAACCCTAATTTTGTGAAAAAACAAATTATGTGAAACTCTCTTTCATCAACGCCTCTCTCTCTCTCTCATCCTCCGTCGATTTCTTCTTCCTCTTCTTCTCCGTTTTGGCCATCATTTTTTCCAACCTTTCCTTCCGGAGACTATGGTGACGCTTCTCTCTTCCTTTCTCAACTTCAGCTCAATCAGATCTAAAGCTGTACTGTTCTCCTTTCCCAGATCTACTCTCAAATCCTCCGGATCTGAAACTCTACTGAAACGGTGTTGCGGGGGTCGCGGTTTGGCCATGTAGCATCCCTCGTCTTCCCCTCGGTCCTCGTAGCATCCCTCATGTCCTCTTCCACGACGCTTGGCCAATTTCTAGATCCGGTTGCAGGTTCGTTTCTCATGGTTTTGGAATCCAAGGTTTTTCTTTTGGGACTTCTTTCTTACGCTTCTTTTGAACTGATTCCATATCTTATTAAGGAGCTTCTTAATCAGTTCCATTTGCCATTGTCTTTGGCTTAATATGCAGAGAGGAGCTAGAGAAGAAGAGGCTTATGAGGTGATGTAAGTTTTTCTTCCTCCTCTTACATTTGGGTAAACAAGGATGGGAGAAAATGAGATGGGAATATGCAGTTTTTCTTCCTCCTCAGCCTACATCTCCTTCTCTGATCGCCACCGTCACTGCCGCTGTAAGTTTTTCTCTCTCGATCTGTGATAGATGGAGGTTTTGTTTTTTCAGATCTGTGGTAGACCTCTGTGGTAGACCTCTGTTGTAGACCTTTGTTGTAGACCTCTGTGGTAGACCTCTGTTGTAGACCTTTGTGGTAGACCTCTGTTGTAGACCTCTGTGGTAGAGATTATGGGTAAAACCCGTTATTTGCTTGGATCTTCCATAGTTTGTCTTCTCTGAAAACAAGATTGAAATTTTATGTTGTTTGTGAAGGTTTTTCAATTTAGGAGCTGGTCTCAGTGATGCTTTTTTTATCCCCATTTAGTTAGTTTTCTCTGTTGACATAATTAGGTTCTTTTTATAGATCTTGATCTATTGGTCTGTCTGATATAGTTTTGGATACTATTTCTTATCAAGCTTATTTTGTAGGAAGCAAATAGGCTATTGGAAGTGGCGGCTGCAAGATAGAACAGAAAGGTTATTGAGATCCTCTTCCCGTTGACGACAAAACCCGAATCTGTTTCGGATTGGTCAGTAGATGGAATTCTCGCTCACATGGAATCAATCAAATAGGCTTCCTCGGAGACTGCGCATGCACACTACTTTAATCTCAATATTTGCTTATCAATTCATAATTTTCTCTCATCTTATATTGAAATGAGAGAAAATTGTTGCTATTCTCAGTTTAAACACTTGTTGCTTTTAGTTTCAATTTTCATTGTAAGAATTTGTTCTCAAATTAAAAGATTTTCCGTATTATTTCCAAGGTTTTTATTGGCAATTGCACTTATCATCAATACAAATCAAAAAGATCAAATCACTTTATGTACTCTTAATGACATTGTGGCAAAAATTACAAAAGGTAACTAGGATATAACATAATCTTCTTACATCCACCACAACTTCAAGAATAAATACGGAAGTCATTTTGTGCTACTTCAACATGAGTAACATCTCGAATTAATGTAAGTTTTACGAGACATAGGCTGCGACTCGTAACTTACATAAAAAAGTTGAAAACAGCATGAAGTAGACCTTCTACGTAGACCTTAGTCATAGACCTCATGCGTAAATCTTCATTGTAGACCTCCATTTCAGTGTACCTTTGCGTAGTAGACCTCGTCTTCAGTCTGCACTTCGAACAACTATAAACTATGAACAAAGATGCAAAGGCGCATCACATGCCATGACCTGTCTTTTACCATCAGCCATTTTCCATAGACGGAAGCTAAACAAACCATTTTCTGCAACAAAAACAAACAAAACAACATAAGTAGAGTAGACCTAAGTAGTAGACCTAACGTGTAGACCTCCACATCGGTCTACCAATAAATTAAGCTAGTTAACTAATTTAAAAGAAAACCGAATAGAGCCTTAATCACACCGAATGAACATTTGAAACTCATATATAAGCAAGTAAACAAGTAAAAACAACCAACTGTTCAAGAAAAATATCAAAATACTAGATATATTGACCCAAAAAACGATTTACAAAATAACACATAATAGTAGACCTACAACGTAGATCTACGTAGTAGACCTAATAAGTAGACCTACAACGTAGATCTCTACTGAGGTCTATCCACGTGGAGGTTAGTTTTGCAATTGACCGAGAAAAATGTTTTTGACCGGAGGTCTACCGCGGAGGTCTACTCCACGTGGATGTTAGTTTTGCAATTGATCGAGAAAAATGTTTGTTGCGGTAGACCTCGTTTTGATTAGTAGACCTCTGAATTGGTCTACGGAGCACAACGAGGTCTACGTTGTAAGTCTACCGCAAAAAGTAGACCTCAAAATGGTTAGTTTTCAGTTGACCCAAGTTTGACTTTCCTCTAGTAGACCTTCGCAGTAGACCTCAATTTTTTTGCGTTGACCAGATATTTTAGTAGACTTCACCTGAGGTCTACCAGACCCCGTAGACCTCAACGGTAGACCTCAATGTCGAAAATCTCTCCTTTTTGAGGAAAGTCAAACTTTTGTCAACTGCGAAACCAACTTTTTTTTGTAGGTAGACCTAAGCCGTAGACCTCCAACAAACATTTTTCTCGATCAATTGCAAAACTAACCTCCACGTGGAGTAGACCTCCGCGGTAGACCTCCGGACAAAAACATTTTTCTCGATCAATTGCAAAACTAACCTCCACGTGGAGTAGACCTCAGTTGAGGTCTACGACTAGTTTTTTTTGTTTGCAAAGGAAATGTCACGGTCTACCCTGCGTTGACCATTAGACCTCAACTGAGGTCTACTAAGTAATAATAGACCTCAACTGAGGTCTACAAAGTAATAGTAGACCTCAACTGAGGTCTACATTCGCGGACCAAAACTGAAATTCTTATAATTATGGAAGAAAAGTTACATGGCCGTCGGAGAAAGGCTATTAGAGGGCTTATAACTTCGATTTAAGCCTTCAATAACGAGCTCCGGTCGTTGTTGTAAGCTAAACAATCGGAAATGCCAAGATCCAAGATTTGAGTTTGCTTATAGAGTTTTTGAGATGAAAATGGGGAGAAAATGGAAGAATAAGAGTTTATGAGATGAGAGAATGAGCAATGGTAGCTCAAAAGTGAGTTTTCGGAGCATTAACATCTTCAAATTGGGCGAAAATGGTGGTTGGCAATATTGATGATATGACATTTTGAAAATTAAGTATAGAAGATGAGGGGTATTTGGTCTTTAAGTAGCCTTAGTAGACCTCAGTTGAGTTCTACCACTCGAAATAGTAATGACATTCTCGTAAATAATTGGACAAAAAAAAAAATAGAAAAGGTTAGTTTTGCATTTGACTTCAATTTGTGGGCTAAAAGTGAAAACACCCCGTGTAAATTTCTAGACATTGTATTAATTTATTTTGAAATTGACCAACGAAGGCTGCATCGGTTATATAGTCTTCTGTTTGGTTTGTTGCGCTGACTGCACTATTCTAAGTTCTAAGGGAAAATTATCAAAATATCAGATCAGCTTTAGGAAAGAAAATTCTCTAATTGGCATATGTCACCAAAAGAATCGGATCCAGCAGAAGAAAAAAAAAAGAAGAAGAAGCTGTTTTGTTTAGCAATGGCATGGGTTTTCAATCTTTTTTTTGATTCGATATTGGTGTGGTAATGAAGTGGCAAATAAAGAACATTAAATAAGGACCCCACATATTCCTTCATAAAACAAAATATTATTTCTACAAATAATAAATGTTTAACCAAATAATTGAAAAAAGTAGCTCGAGAGAGAGAAAAGGACGAAGAAGAAGCAGAAGCAGAAGCAGAAGCAGAAGAAAGAAAGAAAAAAATAAGGCATTTCGCTACTTTACCAAAATCCCTAAACACATAAACCCCACAAACTCTTTCAACGAAAAAGATGAGAGCTTTAGAAGAACCCAGGATCTCTATTGTTTTGTTCTTTCTTTGCTTCTCAATCTTCATCACTTTCAGTCTCCAGGTGAGTGTGTTTCTTCAATTCGACCTCTCCATTTAGATCCCTTCACTTAAATATCATCTGGGTGTTTCTGATTTTGCGAGATACAGCTGAAAATTTGAATCTTTATTTGTGTAAAACCTAAGCTGATTCCAAAGTTTCGAACTTTCTCCATTATACTAGATTACAAGTTCTGGGCTTTAATTGAAACTTATGTGGGACTTAATTAGGCAAATGAGCTAAAACCATCTGAAAAAGAAGGAGATATGAGAATGGAGCCATTAATGGAGGAGAAGTTTATGGTGATGAATGAAACAAGAAGGAAGCTTGGAAGCTTCCAGATATGTTCAGTTTGCACTTGTTGTGGAGGTGCTAAAGGACTTTGCTTGCCTTCACCTTGCTGCTATGCAATTAACTGCAACATCCCTAATAGACCCTTTGGTTATTGCTCTTTCACACCCAAAACTTGCAATTGCTTTGGTTGCCATATCTGAGATCTTTCATTGTAAGCTTCTGATTTCCAAATTCTAGTTTCTTGTAGGGTTTTGTCTCATTCCTGTATTGATGTTATGGTTTTTAATTGATCTAGGGGCAGAGAAAGAGTAAATCTTCTACATCTTGATTTCATCTGCAAAGTGTGAAAGGGAAGAAAAAAAAAAGAAAGAATATATCTGTTCTTGGTTTGGTTCTTTATTTTTATTTTTTGTTTATAATTTATTTAATTTTCAGTCTTCGTTAAATTTCATTACCTACTTTCCTCAGCAACATCATCATCCTCATTAATTAAATTTATCTTTTTGCATTGCCATTTGATAAAAAGAATTTAGGACTTTTTTTTTTTGGGAGGATCTTGTTCAAACTTTTCAAGATTGTTTTTTTTTTTTTGTTCTCTCTTTAATCAATTTCTATATCTTTTTTTGGTTTCTTCTCTTCTTTACCCCAATTTGTTTCTCATGGATTTTAAGAAATTTAAAAGTTTAGTATTTTATCATCAGGATTGTACTTGTAGCATATTTTGGGAAGACTCATTCTTTTGGTTAAGCTGGCAATTTGAAGAATACTAATATGATGATGATGATGGTGTTGATGGTGGTGATGGTGAAGCTCTTAAAGTGAGTATTATGTTAAAGATTATTAAGAAGTTGGATCAAGTTTAGTGCTCTGTTATGCTCTGATAAGATTTAAGTGCTCGTTTAGTTTAAAATATAAGAAAAATGTTTCTTTTTGAGTAAAGAACAATCATTCATATTCAAGTGCAGGGACTAGACAACATCTTAGCATTATCTTTGAATGTTTATTTATTGAGAGTGCAAAGAGACACTGATATTGTAAGAGATGTTTATATCAAATGTTTGTTCCATCTTCATGCTCTCTCTCTCTCTCTCTTGTTAGCATTTTTAATCTGCAAGATCTGAAATTAATTAATAATTGTTCGTTATTATTCACGCATGACATATCTCAAAGCTGTCCTGTTAGAAATTTAGTCAATCTATTGGTGTTAAGAGTGTTGACCACACCAGTTTCCCCGTGATTAGCTTTTAATTATTGTCAAGTTGCCTAGGTTCACACGGATGTCTTAATAAACTCGATATTTGGAGAGACAAATAATTACACAAACTACTAAAACTTTTAAAAGTGATTAAGAAAAAAAAAAAGTAGCGTAAGTGTAAATAAAGTATTGATTCAATTATAACACAATTAGATAAAATTATTTCTTCGATAAAATGTTATCTATATATTCAGGTATAATATTCTTTTAGATGTATTTTTCTTATGTTTTAGATATTTTGTAGTTTTTTTAAGTATCAAACATTTTTATCAACTTAAATATAATAATCATAAAAAAACCGTCAAAATATTAAAATATAATAGCATGGCGTGATTGTCTCTATCCCTCTAATATTCTGTTTGCAAATGTTATACTTTCGGTTTTGATTTCTGTAACATCTTAGGTATTTCAATGCTGTTAACAAAAAAGAGAAAAAAAAATCATAATTCCACATTTTTGGGGTCAAAATGAAATTGTGTTAACACAAATCAATATTATGCAATCCAAAAAAAAAAATGCGTTTAATCAGGTTTACGCATGTCTGATGCAGAATTTTGATTCCATTATTTTTGGCATCAAATATAGTTTTTGCAACAATTAGTCTTTTGAGCAGTGTACATTATAAGTTGTATTCAAACTCTACATCTCTTTGCATCCAAAAATACCTTCAACTTTCTTTGCATCCAGAAGGAGAAAGTATGCAATAACTGCATTCATATTGTGGATTCAAAGACAAAAAGGAACATCATTTTCGTCCAACTGGCCATCTTCTTCCTTGAATGCTCTATGTGTCCTTCTGCAGCATATTTTCCCGTTTTCACTCGCCTCCTCAAGCTTATTTATCTTAATTAATGCATCACATTTTATCGATTGATACTAGTATAATTTTAGAAAATGGGTCAAGCTTCCACATAAAACAAATAGACAATGTAACATCCGTAACCCAAAAAAGTGGAATTTTTCTTTGGTGTCTGTCGACACCGGTCTGAAATCCAATTTCTGGCTTGATTTAAGTGTGGTTTGGCCGGTTTGGGGAAAAGGGAAGCCCTAGGTCGCGATTAAAAGAGAAAAAACTGTCTCTTTTCACGTTTTTCGAGGCAAAAATGAGGCAGAGAAAGAGCTGTGAGTTTTTGGGAGTTTTGGAGAGTTTATGAAGCTGATTCTTGTTGTTCTTCTTTGTTCATCTCGTTTTCCTTTTTCTCAATCCTTTGTCAAGGTGAGTGCGTGACTGTGAGTCTGTGGTTCTCTAGATTTGTGTGTGAGTTTGATGGATAGAGGAGTTTATGTGATTTTCGTGAGCTTATGTGTTGATTGTGGTGTTTGATCATGTTTTGGGTGATATTTGTGATGATTCTGTTTATTGTGTTGTTTCATCGCTTTCGGATTCACCCAGAGAATTGGGTGTTGAGCGACACCAAAGTTGTTAGTGTCGATCAACATCAAGCGGGTGTCGGTCGACACCGAGGACTGGTTCGGATTGGTTAACCGGTTCAAATTAATTTAATTGGAAGTTAATGGTTTAATCCGGTTTAATGGGTTTAATTGATTTAAGTGGTTAATTGGTTTAGTTTAATTAATTATTTTCGGATTAATAATTATTTTCAAATGGTTTAAGTATGAGAAAATATTTATTAATTGTGGTAATTATTTAAATATTGTTAAATTGTCTAGAAATGACCTAATTGGTATGTAGGCAGAATGATCGTCTCACTAAGTATTTATGATAATACTTACGCATCTCTTTTCCTGTGATGCAGATAAAAGTAAAGTGTGATCGCGGAATCAATGCCGAAGAAGAGGAATATAGGACTTTTATGTTTTATTGAACTATCTAAGTTGTTAGATTCATTTATCTATTTTATTGCTTCCGCTGAATATTGTTGAATGGATTATTATTTATTTATTGGTTTTTATACTTCCGCTAGTATTGATTTATTTATAAAAAAATAAAATAAAAAACTTGGTTGTTTCAGACAACATTGTTATTTCTTTGTTGATCACTCTGTTGAAATGATTATTTTATTTTGTTAAAAGGATAATTTCAAATGATTATTAGTACATGTATTGCATTATTTTGCGATGTTATAAGTTAATTTATATAGTTGATCCGGCATTGGTTGATTTTTTTATATATAATCACTACAAAAAAAAGAGTGTTTTAAATCATTTATTTTATTTATTTGTATTAGTTATAAATGATGTAAAAAAAATTTACATCACTTATACAAATGACTGTAATTGCAGTGATGCAAATAATTCACATCGACTTTTTAAGAACCGATGCCAAAATATATAATATTAGCATCGCTTTTTGCAATCGATATCAGTATATATCAGTTGCAAACAAATGATGTTAAATTTTGCATCATTACTTTTAAGTGATGTTATTATTGGTGTCGGTTAAAGCAATTGATTCAAATTATTTATATCATTTATAAATAATTGATGCTAAAATTAGCATCACTTGTTATTAGTGATTTTAATAATTGTATCATTTACAATAATCGATTTAATTATTACAATCACTCGTACATAATTGATGTTAAATTTATTTTCAATTATTAATAAATTCTAATAATTAATTAGAATAATATACACATCAATTTAGCATATTTATTTAAAAATTAAAATTGAAAACGATTTTAAACAAAATAATTAATTAAACACTAATTAATAACCAAAAATAAATTAATAATTAAAGTATTAGAAAATAAATTACATAAATTCATAAATAAACCAAAGTAAATAAATAAACCAAAGTAAATAAGAAGTTTTGCTAAACAAATGTTGAACATGAATAACATGATTTTAACTCCTAAACATTAATTCGAATATCCATTTGAAGCATCATTCGTTCCCTGGAAAAAATCATACAACATTCGGTTTAGCATATAAATAATTGGTACATATGAAACTAATATGCTAATACCATTTACCTGTGGAGTACGTAGTCACATTCGATCTGTTAGCAGAAGGTGGATTTGGTATGTTTGCAAAAGCTCTAGCGAATGCAATTGCCTAAATAGATTAATATATTAATCTTATATACGGATTATAATAAGAATAATTAACTTAGAAAATATTCAGTAAATTACCTGTTCAACGGTTGATGTACCAATTATTTGTTGGATGAATGTAGTCATTCCTTTAACTTGTTCTCTTAATTCATTCACTTCAGTTTTCAGCTGAACCACCATTTCAGAATTTTCTATCTCTGTCCTAGTTACAGTAGAGCGTCTCACCAATTTTGAAGGTGTAGGTCCACGACCTACACAACGTACTCGTCCATGACGCTCAGGACCAAAGACTTGAGCATATTCATCATCCAAGCTAGCTGAAACATTGGTTGTGAGCCGTGGAGTTTGACTCATTAACACTGTAAGTGCTTCCTAAGAAAACCATTAAAATTATAAGTATCCAGCATAATTCAACATAATAATCAACCAATTGTGATTACAAAAAAAACTGACCGCTCGTGTTTTGGCCTCCTCACAGACAAAACTTCCATCAGGTTTCGTACGAGTTTCGATGAAAAACTCTGCTCGACATGGTGTTTTTTCGGTTTTGATTTTCTTCATGAAAAAACATGCATAAACAATATACAGTATCAGTATAATAGAGTAGTTTTATATCACAATTAAGGTACTCACAATCTCATTTCTTCTCCTTGAAAAACTCTTTCTTCCACATAAGTGAGGCATGGAGTTGTTTCTTTGGTTGTTCATATTCCGCTCTTGCAGTTTCTGAAACCTCACATATTAAAAAAAAAAAAAGATATTGGCATTTGATGTCGAAGCTTACCATCATTGTTATTAGCAGTCGCATGCCATGTCATGTGTGTATCAGTTTTTGATGACATGAATAAACGTTGCAGTCGTGGTTTTAGAGGAAAATAACGCAAAACCTTTGCAGGAGCTTTCTTTGTTCCATTCTCTGATCCAGAGACTGTACTCTTTTCAGAAACTTTCCAACGAGAAGCTTCACAAACTTTGCAAACCTCTCTTTCTGCATCTGCCTCCCAATATAACATGCAATCATTTGGACATGCATGAATCGAGTTATAACTCAATCCTAATTTGCGAATAACTTTTTTCATGTCATTAAATGAATCTGGCAGATGGGCATGTGTAAATGCTTCTTTCAGCAAATCAAGCACCATGGATATCCCCTTGTCACTAATCCCGCACATGCATTTGATATGATACAACTTCAATAGAAAGGACAACTTTGTGAACTTAGTGCATCCTGTATATAGCGCTTGGTTAAAATCATCAAACAACTCATCAAAATCTTCCCCTTTTCCACAATTTCCACTTGAAGTTGATGGTCTATCAGTACCTATAGGGTGCTCAGACGATCCAGGTCCATCTCCACCATGCATATTCGTATCAATATCAGGAAAAAGATCATCTAAGAGATTCATAGTTGAATCTAATTCAACTTGAGCAATATCAGAAGGTATGTTTGCATTCTCTGTGACACATACATCCTCTCCGTATAGTACCCAATTTGTGTAAGTACTTAAAAAACCAAAGCACATTAGATCACCTTCGACATCTTCTCTTGACTTAGATTTCTGTAGAGTACAACGTTTACATGGACATTTCATCACCAGTGCAGTTGATTTACCAAATGAAAAATCCAAAAAACTTTTCACTCCTAATTTGTAATCTTGAGATAAACGTGGTTTATTTATCCATGACTTATCCCTCCGAACCTAAAAAAAACAAGATTTTCACAATTTGTAAGTTTCGAAGTTCACAAAAGAAACATTAAGTTTCAAAATCCTGAACAGTTGAAATCAATATCATCAGTAATATATCTCTTTACTATACCCATTAGGTATCTCCACCTTCTATTTTTTATTTGGATTTGATTCATGAGTTTGTTAATTCATGAGTTATAGGGTTTTGGAATTAATTATAAACATATGTCAATAACAAAATCAAAGGTATGGCAAAGCGACTGGATATGAGAATCATGTTACCTTTATAATCCAAAGGTTGTTTTGGATGCTGCAATAAACCAGAGAATCTAATCTGCCTTAAAACCCTCTCGATCAAAGTCGAACAGAAACCCAGAAATCCTCTAAAGGAATTTGAAGTGAAACAGATAGAAAATAAAGATGGAGTGATATATGATGAAGAATTTGTCGCAATAGAAGAGATCATGCGCCACTTGAGGAATTTGATAACAAAAAAATTAAAGGAAGAATTTGATAATAGATATGGGAGCTAGTCAAGTAGTACGTACGTTGGCGAAACATTAGCTAGCTAGAATGAAAAAAACTTATCTTATCTCTACAATATTAATTGAGAAGTACATTAGATAATTCCAAATCAAACGAATGGGTCGGAACAAATTTCATGGATGGTTTAGTTTAACATAGTCGGTTCGCTTATAAAAATAAAAAAAACTAACCTCGAATATTCGTTGATCTGCAAATCAATAAACCTTAAATTGATAAGATTTGGATGAACAGCAACAGTACGGGCCGCGAGTCCATCGATACCAGCATAATATGTATGCAGAGCCAATCAAATAGAAGCAATCGCCCTGCTTCTTCAGCTAGAAAATAATTTGTCTTTGTTTAGCATAGACCATGGCAAAACCAAATCAGCTCCAACGGCAAATATAGAAAGAAGCAGATAGATAAGTTTTGCACCTAACGATGGCAAACAAAATGAAATTACATGCAATCAATAATACTAACTAATCAAAACCAAAGCTCGCAAACATGGCTAATTGAATCATCAATAAGACCATAACGACACCCAAATTGATCTTAGCTGGACTTGGATCATTGTTATACGCAACAGTCACCTGTTTTCAAAAAATCATAAACGTTAAAACTAAAACTAATACACCATTCACTAATAAAGTGATAAACAGAGACTAATCAGATATATATTTAGTGTGGCAGCAGATCATCGATTGATATGTCTAATCTATATTCCCAGTAGCCAATCATAATCATATCCAAACAAGATCAAAAACTCTCTCTGCTCACTGAGACGCACTAAAATCCATAGAGTATAACCTTGGGCAAATCAGATTTAGGCATCATAGATATGGATCGGAATGAAAAATCAACGACAAAACGCAAAAAAGAGTAGAGATCGAAGACTTATCTGTTTGCTTCCGAATACACATAGGTATTGGTGCGAAATTAAGTGAATCGCATCATACTTTGATAAGAAGAACACTTAATCTAATTTTGAAAACAATTACAGAGCTCCGAAAATGGTAATCGAGAAGATGAAGAAGATAAAGGTAAGTTTCTTTACTGTCCATCCATTTTTTTTTATTTCTTTCGCTTTTAAAAAATCATAGACCACGTGCCATATCAAATTTAATAGTCCAATTAAGTCCAAACTAATTCACATGCATAACGTGTCACTACAAATTTAATAGTCCAAACTAATTCACATAATAATTTACGTTTATCTAGAATAATTTTAATTAGCATCATTTGTAATTGATTTAAAATTAAAATCATTTTTATAAGTGATGTTAACAAATAATACAAAATACATTGATTATCTGATTGATGTAAATTTACATTTTAATATCAGTTTTGTTAAATTGATAAAAAGTAATAAAAATTGAATCAGTTAGATTGAATTGATGCCAAACTAATTAATTACAACATCAATTATTATAATTGATGTTTAACTATATATATTTGTTTCATTTATAAATAAATGATTTAAAACAGTATCACTCAGTTTTGTGATACAAATTAAGTGATACAACTCACACTTTTTTTTGTAGTGTATCTAGCAAATTACCTCAAACATTGTTAAGTTTGATTGGTAACCATTGTTTTATCAATACGGTTTTGAGTTTTTGAGCAGTTAGATCAAAGACGGTAAAAGACGTTAAGAGACAATTGTAATAAGAAGGACAATTTAATTAAAATGGACTATTGAATAATAGTTATGAATTGTGAATTATGAATGGTGACAAACGCGTTTCGTTTAATTAAAAATTTTGAATATTAATTAGGAGATTCTTGTGCAACTTTTACTATATATAGAACCTTAACGCTATAAAGTGTTTTCAACTACTTTGCCCAATTCAGAGGAAGCCAAATTTGGTATGAGAAATCTAACTTATTGTAGAGTATTTGGTTTCAACTTTAAACTTTAAACTTTTAAGCTCTGTAATTAAGACTGACAGTTATAAAAGTGATTTAAATTCACTCTCTAAATCTCATATAGTTAACAGATTGAGAATTTAGTGGTGATTTGGTAATAGAATGTGAAAGGAGGCAAAATAGATAGATTTGTAATGAATTGAATGTGTTATGGTTCTTCCACTGAGTAGGTTGGAAAGTTGGGGGAATCATAACCTCCAATTTATGATATACTAGGGGAAAGTCCGCGCGATGCGCGGAAACTCGTTTTTATGAGTTTTCAAAAAATTTGTTTCTTATTATTAGTAATTTATGTTTCTCAAGATTATGTAATACATTCATGGTGTATTTATGTAGGAGTGTTCAATTTAGTAAAACCGAACTGAACTGAACCGAACCGAAATAGGTCATATGGTTTGGATTTGGATATACCGTATAAACCGTATAGATGCAATTTTATATAAACAGTGGATATTGATATGGTATGAATATTAACCGTAAAAACCGAAAAAACCCGAATAGTTCTATATATTAATATAATAGTATATTGTATACGCATATGATATATAATAATATAAGTTTAGAGTAATCTCATATAAAATTATAGATCATTAACTTTAAAATAAGACGTGTTTGCATTTTCTTATTTGAATTTGATATTTTTGATTAGGAGAAACTTTGAAAAACCTAAATAATAAAATAAGAATAATACAAAAAGTATAAATAAACCGAAAACCGAGATTATTCGAACCGAAAATATCCAAACCGAGAAAACCGATAACCGAAACTATCCATACCGAACCAAAAGTATGGATATAATATGGTAGCTATTTTTTATTAACCGAAAAACCGAGAAACGAAAACCGAGAAAACCGATCAAAAACCGAACCGATATCCGGATTGAACAACCCTAGATTTATGACTACAAATCAACATGTTGATATTTTTAGGGTCTCTTAACTTGTCGAGAACTATAGTAAAATCACCATGTTCTTATTTTGTAGCTTGATTTTGTTTTTAAATTTTTGATTACCCAGTCATCATCTAATCTTCTTGATGAATTTGGGTTGAGGTTCGTCTGGTGTTGACGGAATTAGCAAGTGATTTTGAGATAGAGTTGATTTTCGTATGGGGGTGTAAATAGTATTCTTATAGTATAGTCCAAGTAGTGTATTGTCTACTTATTGGTTTTGAAAATGTGTAGTGTTTGGATACTTGTTGTATTGTTTTTCTATGAGTTTTTGCTCTAAAATATTGTTAATTTATTGGTTTTGAAAGTGTGTAGTGTTCGGATTCTTGTTGTATTGTCTTCAAAATTATGAAGAATTATTAGACATTAGATATTTAGCTGAGTTGAAATTATATATTACATGTAATCACATTTAATCTTAATATTTACTTAATTAAATAGATTTTAGTATGAGTAAATGCGTAGTTAATATACATATTAATGTAGTTAAGTGATTTGAAAAAAATTGTACAAATGAAAGCTAATTTTGAGATGGTTTTAATATTTAGTTTTTGATAATTTTGTATTCTGTAATTTTAATTTTTTTTTTCAAATTTTTTTTTTGTTGATAGTTGTGTATTTAAACTTCTTTTAAAAATGATTAGGTGTTAATTTTGATATATATGATTTTAATTTTTTTATTAATGTAAATATATGTTTTTTAACATAATGTTGAATAAATATTGTGTGGTCTAATTGTGTAACTAATTTAAAATATATGAGTTAATGTTCTAATTAAATCTCTCTAATTGTGTAATCACAAAAAAATCAATTTGTTTATGTTTATTGTGTGGTGAACTTCTTTTTGAAAATGATTGTACATTAAAATTTGATATAATTTTTACTATATTAATAAAATATTAAGTGTTCTAATTGAATATTCTAATTGTGTAACTAATCTATTAAATCTCTAATTATGTACATAAGAAATTTAAATAATTATTTAGTGATATTGAAGTTAAATAAATATTTAGTAGTCTTGAATATGTGTTGACTTTTAAAGAGAAATAAAGATAAAAAAATATTTAGAAAGAGGACACATGTCATAATTTTAAGATGACACATGGCAGCCTCTCATGAAGTGAGAAAAGTGGTAACCATACAATATTATAATATAGACTAATTTAAAATATATGAGTTAATGTTCTAATTAAATCTCTCTAATTGTGTAATCACAAAAAAATCAATTTGTTTATGTTTATTGTGTGGTGAAACTTCTTTTTGAAAATGATTATACATTAAAATTTGATATAATTTTTACTATATTAATAAAATATTAAGTGTTCTAATTGAATATTCTAATTGTGTAACTAATCTATTAAATCTCTAATTATGTACATAAGAAATTTAAATAATTATTTAGTGATATTGAAGTTAAATAAATATTTAGTAGTCTTGAATATGTGTTGACTTTTAAAGAGAAATAAAGATAAAAAAATATTTAGAAAGAGGACACATGTCAAAAAATTAGAGTGACACATGTCAGCATTTCAGAGAGTGAGAAAGAAGGTAACTTAACAATATTATAATAGACATATGTTTGTATGAATTAAATGTAGTTTAATTGAGTATTTTATATAAAATAATATTTGTTTGGCAAAAAGACTTAATATAAAGAGGAATTGATGTTAGATTTTTAAAAAGAACACATGTCAAAAAATTAGAGTGACACATGTCAGCATTTCAGCGAGTGAGAAAAGTGGTAACCATACAATATTATAATAGATAGATAGATGTCATAATTTTAAGATGACACATGGCAGCCTCTCATGAAGTGAGAAAAGTGGTAACCATACAATATTATAATAGATAGATAGATAATAACAGAATTTTATGAATTCATTATTGGTTTGTTTTATATTTTATTTAAATTCTATATGAACTCATAAATAATGAGAGCGATCGGAAGACGATCCATTCTTGTTTCAATTTTTCTTGGTAATCTCACCATAAAAATCAGTTTCTCTCAATTCTTTTCTTCATCATGCGAAGCCGTCGATGTTTTGGGAACGGGAGAACGAGGGGTGGTCTCAAACGCATCTTGTCTTCAACCGTTTCTCTTCATGGACGGTTATTGTTTCGCCGGAATCATGCGTTCATTGCCGTTTTTAAACTAGTAATTACAGTGTTGCTGGTTTTAAATCCGATGATGATGATTCGGCACTTGCTTTGTGAGGCCACTAGTCAAAATTTTAATTCAAATTCCTCTCGATCTAGAATCGAGATTGTTCAATTAGTGATCGAAGTGAGATGTTGCATCGGTTTCATCCACTACGCATCAGACATCTCCGACGTGGTCACTGAGCCCACGATCGATGACCAGTTTCAGGGGATCTCGGCAAAGGTTTTCGGATCTTTAATCCCCAAGCTTGTGAAACGGTATCGTAATCGGCCCTTTCTCTTCCTTCTCGTAATGGAAGAGAATCCGAAGGAGAAGTTACATGATGAGATGATGGTCACCCGTCCCTTACGGCCATTGAAGAACGCTACTGAGGGTTTCGATGCCAACGGTAGAAGAAGACCGATTTCAACGAAGGAAGAATCTTGGCAAGTCTATTTTCCGATGCAGTATATTGGGCATCGGAAATCAGAATCATTGTTGAAACTATGGAAACCACCATGGAAGAGACGACGATTCAGAGCCAGTGGTACACCCTTTTTGTTGTATGGCGATGTTCTTAGAATCGTTGAAGATTGGCAATTCCAGGTTTTATTTATTTCGAGAGAATCAATATATTGGATTCAAAATCGAAGTACATATTTAGATCCAATCTGGGAGTTTGTCAATGTTATACAACAGAAGAAACTGTGTACGATATTGTCTGTGTTGCGAGTCTTGCGACATATATTTTGCAGTTTTATATGGGTGTTTGAAGATGACAATCGTTTGAAGACGAATGTGAGGAAGACTGATGGAAGCAAAAGCTTGTCTAGATTTATCTCCTTTGTTGTACTTTCTTCTACTTTTAGTTATGTATTTGGCTGTAATTTTTTTTAATTTGTATTTTCCATGTAATCACTCTTCTATATTAATAATATAAGCAGATGTTACAAAAAAAAAACTCATAAATAATTATTCATGGTAGAAGATTGATTATGGAAATCCGGAATTTTCCAAGAGACTAATATAACTATTGTATTTTATCAGATCCTTGTATATTAATTTAAAAATAAAATTTATAGTATTTTTTTCAACAATAAAAATATAAAGTACTTTTTCAACAAATAAAAATATACCTGATATAATTATTATAATGTAAAAAGTGTAATATTGTGAATTTAAAATTCCGATTGAGAAATCACCTGACAATATAACCAAATTTTCGTTTTTTTGTATAGGGGTGTTTTCACTTTTAGACCACAAATTGAAGTCAAATGCAAAACTAACCTCTTCAATTTTTTTTTTTTTTGTCCAATTATTTACGAGAATGCCATTACTATTTCGAGTGGTAGACCTCAACTGAGGTCTACGAGAGCTGCATAAAGACCAAATACACCTCATCTTCTACACTTAATTTCCAAAATGCCATATCATCAATATTGCCAACCACCATTTTCGCCCAATTTGGAGCTGTTAATGCTCCGAAAACTCACTTTTGAGCTACCATTGCTCATTCTCTCATCTCATAAACTCTTATTCTTCCATTTTCTCCCCATTTTCATCCCAAAAACTCTATAAGCAAACTCAAATCTTGGATCTTGGCATTTCCGATTGTTTAGCTTACAGCAACGACCGGAGCTCGTTATTGAAGGCTTAAAACGAAGTTATCAGCCCTCTAATAGCCTTTCTCCGACGGTCATGTAACTTTTCTTCCACAATTCTAAGAATTTCAGTTTTGGTCCGCGAAAGTAGACCTCAGTTGAGGTCTACTATTACTTTGTAGACCTCAGTTGAGGTCTATTATCACTTAGCAGACCTCAGTTGAGGTCTACTGGTCAACGCAGGGTAGACCGCGACATTTCCTTTGCAAACAAAAAAAACTAGTCGTAGACCTCAACTGGAACAACCAAGCTTTTTTTTTTTTTTATATATAATTAGCCAGATTAATATTCCCATAAATATTAATCCTCAACAGCTAATTCAACCCAATGCGGAAGAAAAACCAATATTATTAAATCATAAATAATTATTCAACAATAATCAATAAAGAATAAAACCAATAAAACCAATAACCAATAAACGACCTAAGCAGGTTTGCTACATTATTAAAATAAAGTCTAACACCCTAAACTCATGAATTCTCAATCAACCACATCATAAATGCCAGAATCCAAATCCTAATCTCATCATCCTCTTCTCTCGGTCTCTTTCCGCGGATGAACATTGCTGTTACCTGCATCACATTACGAAAGAGATGCGTAAGTATTATCATAAATACTTAGTGAGTGGATCATCCTGCCTACAGGCCAATTACGTCAAACACTAGACAAAACATCACAATAATCAATATCAGTAACCATGCTCCACACAAAACAACAGTATAAACCATCCCTGTCAGGAAACACCCACGTTTCCTGACACCCAGGTTGGTGTCGACCGACACCTCTATGGTGTCGATCGACGCCAGCCTCCCGAGTGTCGATCGACACTCATCGAGTGTCGCTCGACACCGGCTCGACGCCCAGAAACCAGAAGCTACGAAAATCACATTCCAAAATCGCAATAACACAAAATCCAGGGGTTTTCAACGCCCCAATACTATCAAAACACGAAATCCAGCATAAACAACTCAAGAACACAACCAAAACTCGAAATCAAACAATCTCTATTGATCAACGGGCCTACAGTCACGCACTCACCTCGAAAAGGAATAGAAAAGAGTAAAGGAAGATGAACAAGGAAGAATAGCCTCAAATCGATTCTCCAAACACCAAAATCGCCCAGAAATCACCCTCCTTCTCTCTGCAACTTGTTTTTCTCGAAAACTGTGCCTCTGCTCGCGGCCACAGGGTTTTATTCGAGAACTAGGGCTTCTTTCGCCCAAAACCGCGCTAAACCGAACTCACTCAAATCGAACCGACCGATTTCACCATAACCGGTGTCGATCGACACCCTTCCTTGGTGTCGGTCGACACCAATCGACCAAACCAACTCCAATTGCAAATCGATCGACTTAAACCGGGAATCAAACCCGATAACCGGTGTCGATCGATACTAGTCGTTCAGAAGAATTTAACACACTTTCTTCGCGATGCTTGAACCTTAGACCGACTGCACAACAATCAAACAAGAACATGCACAGCCAATCCTCAATTCACACCTCTAAGAGCATGTGCCAACTACTCCCGAACCCCTAGCATCGTCCAACACCACTTCCACAAAAACTTCCAGGTTCACGGATGTTACAATTCTCCCCCACTAAAATGGATTCGTCCTCGAATCCCAACACAAACGTCTCTCCAAGACCTCAAAACTCACATTTTCGTCCTATGTTATACGCATGTTTCCAAGATATTATTACTCTCAATGCCATAACCGCAGTCATGACATCCGTACTACAACTCACGGTCCAGTACCAAAATGTGACCAATGTCACAAAACCAAACGTGACCCGAAGTCACAACCAAAACGTGACCCACTGTCACTAAAACAACCCATATCGAGGTAGCGACCCCCAATATAAGTCCGTTGGGCACCTAACGTCCCAACACAAATAGAACCACCGTCTACAAGGCCCACCGCCTCTAGACAAAACGAGTAATAAAATCTGAAACGCGTACCAACATATGACTGAAACTTCCAATGACCCCACCGGCCAAAGAAACTTGTAACATCCAAACCATAACCAAAAATATGAGGCAAAACTCCATCTCATATAACTCCAAAAATGTATATCGTACAACAAAACGAAAATACATAAGTCCAAAACCCACAACAACAAAACCAAAAACAAGACTAGAACCACAAAGATGAATCACTCCACAGCCTGCTTGTCGAACCACTTTCCGAACTTCAGCTTCATCTTTGCCTCTGGCTCCCAAGTCTGCTCCTCTGTGCCACTACAGTCCCACAAGACTCTCAACAATGGCACTCTCTTGTTCCGCAAAACCTTGACTCTCCTCTCAAGAATCCTCACAGGAACTGCCGGAACTGTCATATCTGGCTGGAGATCCTCTGGAATCTCAACCACAACCTCCTCTGAAGGACGCAAACACCTCCTCAACATAGAAACATGAAACACCTTGTGAAAGGCGCTCATAATCGGTGGCAACTCCAACCGATAAGCCACTGGCCCAACTCGCTCCACCACTGGAAACGGACCCATAAATCGCGGACTGAGCTTGTTCTCTGCTATGGACCTGTTAGGGCCCCTCAACATAGCCATCTTGAGATAAACTCTATCTCCCACCTGAAACTCAAGCTCACGTCGCCGCCTATCTGCATAACTCCTCTGTCTATCCTGAGCCTCCTTCATGTTCAGCCTCAAGACACGAATCTTCTCCGTCGTCTCCTGAACAAAACTAGCTCCAAACATGCTGCGCTCCCCCACTTGGGTCCAGCATAAGGGTGTCCTGCATGGCCTCCCATACAAAGCCTCATAAGGAGCCATACCAATACTAGACTGAAAACTGTTGTTATAGGCAAACTCTGCCAAACACAGATGATCAGCCCACTGACCACCCCAATCCAGTACACACATCCTAAGCAGATCCTCCAAAGTCTGAATAGTCCTCTCTGACTGTCCGTCTGTCTGCGGATGATACGCTGTACTCATATGCACCTTAGTGCCCATCTCAGTCTGAAATGCCCTCCAAAACTCTGAAGCAAACCTCGGATCTCTATCCGACACAATACTGGCTGGCACTCCATGCAACCTCACAATCTCTCGCACAAACTTCCTAGCTAAGACAGCCGCTCCATCTGTCTTCTTGATAGCCAAGAAATGTGCTGACTTGGTCAAGCGATCCACAATGACCCAAATCGCATCAAAAGTCCGTGAGATAGGTAATCCCACAACAAAATCCATAGTGATCATATCCCACTTCCACTCGGGAATGGGTAAACTCTGCAAAAGACCACTAGGCACCTGATGCTCTGCCTTGACCAAAGAACATGTGTTGCACCTCGCAACCCAATCTGCCACATCCCTCTTCATCCCAACCCAATGATAATACCGTTTGAGGTCACGGTACATCTTGGTCGCACCCGGATGAATCGAAAACTTGCTCGAATGAGCCTCTCTCAAAACCTCATGCCTCAACTCCTCATCCTTAGGCACACAGACTCGCCCACGAACCAAAATAGTCCCATTCGATGAGACCTGATACTCCGAACCGACCGCCTGCGAAGCATCAATCAAACCCTGATCGCTCTGCTGCGCCACTCTGATCCTACTGAGTAAATCTGCCTGATCAGCTGCCTCTAAACCCAAAGGCTCCTCTGAAATAGCACACAGTCGCAATGTACTCAACTCGCCAACCAAAGCCTCAACACCACGCTCTCTATCTGAATCAACCCTCCGTCGACTCAAAGCATCTGCCACCAAATTGGCCTTGCCCGGATGATAAACAATATCCAGGTCATAGTCTGCCAGAAACTCCACCCAACGCGTCTGTCTCGCATTCAGCAAAGGCTGAGTGAAAATATGCTGTAGAGTCTTGTGATCTGTAAAGATCTGCACTCTACCACCATAAAGATACGACCTCCAAATCTTGAGTGCAAAAACCACTGCTCCCAACTCAAGATCATGTGTAGGACGGTTGCGCTCACTGCCCTGCAACTGCCTCGAAGCATAGGCAATCACTCTGCCCTCCTGCATCAAAACACAACCAAGTCCCACACCTGAAGCGTCCGTGTACACTACATAAGGCTTCCCCGGATCGGGTAATGCCAACACTGGTGTACTAGTCAACATCTCCTTGAGCTTCTCAAAGCTCTCCTCGCACTCCTGCGACCACACAAACGGCACATCCTTGCCAGTCAACCTCGTCATCGGCTGAGACATGCTCGCAAACCCCTTGACGAACCTCCTGTAGTAGCCTGCTAAACCCAGAAAACTCCTGATCTCGGTAGCACTACTCGGTCTAGGCCAATCTCTAATGGCCTCAATCTTAGCCGGATCCACAGAAACTCCCTCTGCAGAAACAATGTGGCCAAGAAAACCCATCTCTCGCTGCCAAAAGCTACACTTGCTCAACTTAGCATACAGCTTCTGCTCTCGAAGCTTCTCCAACACAAGCCTCAAATGAGTCGCATGCTCCTCTGGACTCCTCGAATACACCAAAATGTCATCAATGAAAATAATGACAAACACATCCAGAAACTCCCTGAACACGTCGTTCATCAATCTCATAAACGCTGCCGGCGCATTAGTCAAACCAAAAGGCATGACCACAAACTCGAAATGTCCATACCTCGTCCGAAAAGCTGTCTTCCGGACATCTGCCTCATCTATCGGAATCTGATGATAACCCGATGCCAAATCAATCTTGGAGAACCAAGTAGCACCTCTCAACTGATCCAACAACTCATCAATCCTCGGAAGTGGGTACCTGTTCTTCACTGTGACTCGGTTAAGTCCCCGGTAATCGATGCACAACCGAAAACTACCATCCTTCTTCTTAACAAACAACACTGGCGCTCCCCACGGCGAAACACTAGGTCTGATGAACCCTTTACTCAAGAGGTCCTCTAGCTGCTTTTTCAGCTCTGCCATCTCTGCTGGAGCCATCCTGTAAGGTGTCTTCGATATCGGAGCTGTCCCGGGCTCTAAATCAATCGTGAAAGGATCTGACCGAGATGGTGGCAATCCCTTCAGCGACCGAAAAACATCCTCAAAATCCTGGACAACCTGAATATCCTGCAGACTCACCTCACCACTGGACTCTGTCATAGTGATCGTCGCCAAATAGGCTTCGCAGCCCCGCTCTAACAACTGCTCTGCCTGAATAGCTGAAATCACTATACTCCCTGAAGTCGGTCTCACTCCCTGATAAACCAACTTCCCTGCATCCTGCTCAAACACCACTCTACCTCTGTAGCAATCCAGATGAACTCGGTAAAGAGATAACCAGTCCATCCCCAAAATCACGTCATACAGTTCCACCGGACTGATGACTAAATCTGCTGGCATAGACTGCCCCGCAATCCGCACATCAACTGCTCTAGCTCTGCCCGAAGTAGCCAAATAACCACCTCCGGCCACCTTGACAAAGCCTGAAGCCTCGCCCTCGCTACTCCGAATACCACTACCCTCAGCTCTCTCCGGAGTTATGAAGCAATTAGATGCTCCCGAGTCAAACAGAACGTGAGACTCAAAACCTCCAACTAACAAGGTCCCTACACAATTCCACAAGTGTTGAGAACCTCTAACTCTATCACAGTAAAATAACAGAAACAGACAACACCAACAATTCTACCTTAAGAATTTAAAAGTCTGAGTGAAGATTTTACCTGTGATCTGGCCTGACTGACTGGTCTGGCCCACCTCTGCCGAAGTATACACTCTCGGCGCTCCACCTGACTGCAACGCCGCAACCTGCGCTGCTGACTGAATAGCCAACGGCTGAATCGCCGCTGCCACCGCTCTCTGCTGCAACTTGGGACACATAGTCTTGATATGCCCCGGCTCCCTGCAGTAGTAGCACACTGTCGACTCTCTGGATCCCGCCCTCTTGGGGCAAGTCGCCACTCTGTGATCCAGACTCCCACAACCGAAACACCCACCCGTACTCGGGCTACTAGCAGATATCTCCTCTGCTCTCCTCTTCTGGCCCTGCGCAGGCCTGCTGCCCCTGCCGTAACCAGAACTGTGACCTCTGCGCTGCTGATGCTGCTGCTGGCCCCGAGGATGGGTAGCAGGAGCAACTGCAACTGGAACAACCGCCGTACTCACCGGCTCACGCAAGTCCTCCTCAATGGAAGCTGCCAACTCCACTAAGCCAGCTCTAGTGTGGTACATACCACCTCTGCACTGAGTCCTGATGTTCCTCCGAAGCCCCTGGAGAAACCGCGACGTCAATGCTCGCTCACTGATCAGCTCACCACCAGAAAAGACCACCAATCTGCAGAACTCTGCATCATACTCTCGAACAGACCTCTCACCCTGAGTCAAGTCCAAAAACCTCAACTGCAGCCTGTCACGAGCCTCCTGAGGGAAAAACTTGTGGTTGAACTCCTCGACGAAGTCAACCCAAGTCCAAACCTCTCTCCTGGTCCTAACAGACCTCCACCACAAATGTGCATCACCTCCAAGGTAGTGCACTGCCAACTCAACCTGAAACTGTGCCGGACAACGAACAGAATCGAAGTTCCGCTCCAACCTCTGACGCCACTCGTCAGCCTGCTCTGGAGTAACACCGCCCTCAAACGTAGGCGTACCAATCCTCTGCATCTCCCTCATCATCTCACGATAAGGAGAAAACCTAACTGCAACACCCTGCTGCACCACAGCCTCCTGCTGCTCAACAAAACCGGCACCAACATGTGCCCCGGCACCAACATGTGCCCCGGCCGCTGGAGGTGCAACCGGAGCCTGCTGTGGAACTGCCTCTGGAAGACGTGCCAACAACTGCGTCAGTAGCCCCACAATCAAATCACCCTGAGCAAGAGCCGCGCCCCCACCGGGAACTGCTCCTGCCCCCGCGCCACCACCGACGCCCAAACTAGCCCCACCGGCTAACGAAACCGACTGTGTCACCGACGCTGCCGCCACGCTAGGCGCCGCACTCTCCACTGAGGCCTCAGCCTCTGGCACTCCACGACCAGCACCCCGACCTCCACGACCCGCTGCTCGCCCACCGCGACCAGCTCCTCTGCCCCCACGGGCTGCACCGCGACCACGACCACGGCCACGACCACGACCTGCGTCCATCTCTCTGCACTACCACCAAGTACAGAAAAAGAGCAAAGGTCAAAACACAGACACAAAACCAAAATACACCAAATATCCAACTCACTTACCCGCGGAAAACTGGAAGACCGAGAGGATGAGATTAAACCACTAATTGACTAACTCACATAATCAATTAACCACATAGTCCAATTCATCCAATTCTAACAGTCCTAAAACCGACTACGCTCTGATACCAAAATGGAACAACCAAGCTTTTTTTTTTTTTTTTTATATATAATTAGCCCAGATTAATATTCCCATAAATATTAATCCTCAACAGCTAATTCAACCCAATGCGGAAGAAAAACCAATATTATTAAATCATAAATAATTATTCAACAATAATCAATAAAGAATAAAACCAATAAAACCAATAACCAATAAACGACCTAAGCCGGTTTGCTACATTATTAAAATAAAGTCTAACACCCTAAACTCATGAATTCTCAATCAACCACATCATAAATGCCAGAATCCAAATCCTAATCTCATCATCCTCTTCTCTCGGTCTCTTTCCGCTGATGAACATTGCTGTTACCTGCATCACATTACGAAAGAGATGCGTAAGTATTATCATAAATACTTAGTGAGTGGATCATCCTGCCTACAGGCCAATTACGTCAAACACTAGACAAAACATCACAATAATCAATATCAGTAACCATGCTCCACACAAAACAACAGTATAAACCATCCCTGTCAGGAAACACCCACGTTTCCTGACACCCAGGTTGGTGTCGACCGACACCTCTATGGTGTCGATCGACGCCAGCCTCCCGAGTGTCGATCGACACTCATCGAGTGTCGCTCGACACCGGCTCGACGCCCAGAAACCAGAAGCTACGAAAATCACATTCCAAAATCGCAATAACACAAAATCCAGGGGTTTTCAACGCCCCAATACTATCAAAACACGAAATCCAGCATAAACAACTCAAGAACACAACCAAAACTCGAAATCAAACAATCTCTATTGATCAACGGGCCTACAGTCACGCACTCACCTCGAAAAGGAATAGAAAAGAGTAAAGGAAGATGAACAAGGAAGAATAGCCTCAAATCGATTCTCCAAACACCAAAATCGCCCAGAAATCACCCTCCTTCTCTCTGCAACTTGTTTTTCTCGAAAACTGTGCCTCTGCTCGCGGCCACAGGGTTTTATTCGAGAACTAGGGCTTCTTTCGCCCAAAACCGCGCTAAACCGAACTCACTCAAATCGAACCGACCGATTTCACCATAACCGGTGTCGATCGACACCCTTCCTTGGTGTCGGTCGACACCAATCGACCAAACCAACTCCAATTGCAAATCGATCGACTTAAACCGGGAATCAAACCCGATAACCGGTGTCGATCGATACTAGTCGTTCAGAAGAATTTAACACACTTTCTTCGCGATGCTTGAACCTTAGACCGACTGCACAACAATCAAACAAGAACATGCACAGCCAATCCTCAATTCACACCTCTAAGAGCATGTGCCAACTACTCCCGAACCCCTAGCATCGTCCAACACCACTTCCACAACAACTTCCAGGTTCACGGATGTTACATCAACTCCACGTGGAGGTTAGTTTTGCAATTGATCGAGAAAAATGTTTTTGTCCGGAGGTCTACCGCGGAGGTCTACTCCACGTGGAGGTTAGTTTTGCAATTGATCGAGAAAAATGTTTGTTGGAGGTCTACGGCTTAGGTCTACCTACAATAAAAAGTTGGTTTCGCAGTTGACAAAAGTTTGACTTTCCTCAAAAAGGTCTACCGTTAAGGTCTACGGGTTCTGGTAGACCTCAGGTGAGGTCTACGGGGTCTCGTAGACCTCAGGTGAGGTCTACTAAAATATCTGGTCAACGCAAAAAAATTGAGGTCTACTGCGAAGGTCTACCAGAGGAAAGTCAAACTTGGGTCAACTGAAAACTAACCATTTTGAGGTCTACTAGGCCCAAGAACACGCTCATTCTTCAGCTGTAGAGAAACTTTTTGCGGTAGATCTACATGTTAGACCTCGTTGTGCTCCGTAGACCAATTAAGAGGTCTACTAATCAAAACGAGGTCTACCGCAACAAACATTTTTCTCGATCAATTGCAAAACTAACCTCCACGTGGAGTAGACCTCCGCGGTAGACCTCCGGTCAAAAATATTTTTCTCGGTCAATTGCAAAACTAACCTCCTCGTGGATAGACCTCAGTTGAGGTCTACGTTGTAGGTCTACGTAGTAGATCTACGTTGTAGGTCTACTATTATGTGTTTGTAAATCGTTTTTTGGGTCAATATATCTAGTATTTTGAAATTTTTCTTGAACAGTTGGGTTTTTTTACTTGTTTACTTGCTTATATATGAGTTTCAAATGTTCATTTGGTGTGATTAAGGCTCTATTCGGTTTTCTTTTAAATTAGTTAACTAGCTTAATTTATTGGTAGACCGATGTGGAGGTCTACACGTTAGGTCTACTGCTTAGGTCTACTCTACTTATGTTGTTTTGTTTGTTTGTTTTTGTTGCAGAATAAATGGTTTGTTTAGCTTCCGTCTATGGAAAATGGCTGATGGTAGAAGACAGGTCATGGCATTTTGAGGTGGATAAAGGAAAAGGAGGGAGAGTGTTCTACTTGCGGGATGGTTGTACCCATGAGGAGCTTGTGAGAATGGTACAGTCTGACTATATGTTGGATATGGAAGCAGAGCTGGTGGAGATATCTTATCCATTGCCAGATGTGATTACATGTGTTTTTAAAAATTGAATCGTTTGCACTGATTTAGGTGAACAACGAAGATGTAGACTGAAAACGAGGTCTACGCGGTAGGTCTACGCAGTAGGTCTACGCGTCTACGCAGGAGGTCTCCAGCTTTTTCATGTTTTTTTTTATCTAAGTTAATACGAGTCGCAACCTATGCAGCTTTTTCATGTATCAGAACACTTGCACTAATTCGAGATTTACATTAGAGGTCTACTCCGAAAACATTTACATTATGATTCATCAACAAGGTTATAGGTTACACCAAAAACAAATAGTGCGTCAGTTATAGGTACACAGAAAAAATGGTACCATAACGCTTTTCCAAAGTAAACCCAGTTAATATGCAAAGATATCTAGCTAGCTATATCTCCAGATCATCCCAATCACGTTCTGGTGGTCCGCGAAGCAGATTCGCTCACTCCTAAACCATTCCGGGTGCAATTTCATGCGCTGACGAAACAAGTCCAAGACTGCATCGATGTGCTGAAAATATTTTTGAAATATACATGCACGTTAGAACGCTGAAGACATGAAAAGCATAAGAATAAAGGTCTACTGCAACGGTCTACTGCAACGGTCTACTTCAACGGTCTACTGCAACTGTCTACTGGATAGGTTTACTGGATAGGTCTACAGGAAAGGTCTACTGAAACGGTCTACGCGCATGAAAAGCATAAGAATAAAGGTCTACTGCATCTGTCTACTTCATCTGTCTACTGCAACTGTCTACTGCAAAGGTCTACGTAATCGGTCTACTGGAAAGGTCTACTGCAAAGGTCTACTGGAAAGGTCTAAGCGCATGAAAAGCATAAGAGTAAAGGTCTACTGGATCTGTCTACTGCAAACGTCTACTGCAAAGGTCTACGTAATCGGTCTACTGGAAAGGTCTACTGAAAAGGTCTACTGGAAAGGTCTAATGAAAAGGTCTACTGGAAAGGTCTAAGCGCATGAAAAACATAAGAATAAAGGTCTACTGAATCTGTCTACTGGAAAGGTCTACTGAAAAGGTCTACTGGAAAGGTCTAAGCGCATGAAAAGCATAAGAATAAAGGTCTACTGGATCTGTCTACTGACCAGCTCCTAAATTGAAAAACCTTCACAAACAACATAAAATTTCAATTTGTTTTCAGAGAAGACAAACTATGGAAGATCCAAGCAAATAAAGGGTTTTACCCATAATCTCTACCACAGAGGTCTACCACAGAGGTCTACAACAGAGGTCTACAACAGAGGTCTACCACGAAGGTCTACAACAGAGGTTTACAACAGAGGTCTACAACAGAGGTCTACCACAGATCTGAGAAAACAAAACCTCCATCTATTACAGATCGAGAGAGAAAAACTTACAGCGGCGGTGACGGTGGCGATCAGAGAAGGAAGAAAAACTGCATATTCCCATCTCATTTTCTCCCATCCTTGTTTACCCAAATCCTTTCTCTAGCTCCTCTCTGCATATTAAGCCAAAGACAATGGCAAATGGAACTGATTATGAAGCTCCTTAATAAGATATGTTGAATCAGTTCAAAAGAAGCATAAGAAAGAAGTCCCAAAAGAGAATCCTTGGATTCCAAAACCATGAGAAACGAACCTGCAACCGGATCTAGAAATTGGCCAAGCGTCGTGGAAGAGGACATGAGGGATGCTACGAGGACCGAGGGGAAGACGAGGGATGCTACATGGCCAAACCGCGACCGCCGCAACACCGTTTCAGGAGAGTTTCAGATCTGGAGGATTTGAGAGTAGATCCAGGAAAGGAGAACAGTACAGCTTTAGATCTGATGGAGCTGAAGTTGAGAAAGGAAGAGAGAAGCGTCGCCATAGTCTCTGGAAGGAAAGATTGGAAAAAAATGATGGCCAAAACGGAGAAGAAGAGGAAGAAGAAATCGACGGAGGATAAGAGAGAGAGAGGCGTTGATGAAAGAGAGTTTCACATAATTTTTTTTTTCACAAAATTAGGGTTTCCCCTTTATATACGAGGATAAAACGGTTGGTAGATCTACATGGTAGATCTACATGGTAGATCTACATGGTAGACCTCCGTGGTAAATCTCTGTGGTAGACTTACTCGGTAGACCTCACACATTTATAGGTTTTAACCTAAATGTCTTTGCTTATCTATAAATGATTCATTTGTATGCAATAATATTTTTGGTAGATGATAATGTCTATCTTTTAATTATTCATACAAGTTTTTTTTGTCAAATTTTGTTTTTTTTTAATTTTTAATTTAATTTTAAGATTTAATTATTTGGTAGATCTACATGGTAGACGTACCCGGTAGACCTCACACATTTATATGTTTTAACCTAAATGTCTTTGCTTATCTATAAATGATTCATTTGTATTCAATCATATATTTTGTAGATGATAATGTCTATCTTTTATTTATTCATACATGTTTCGTTGTCAAATTATTTTTTATTTAATTTTTAATTTAAATTTAAGAATTAATTATTTGGTAGATCTACATGGTAGATCTACTTTACCCTAAACCCTAAATCGAATAATTTAGATAAAATTTTGTAACAATGTGCTTGTCCTATTGTCATTTTACAGTTTGGATAACAAATAAACGAACATTGAATCGTATAACAAACCAAAAACAACAATTGGTCTAGAAATTTTCAAAACCCTACAACTTACACCATTCAACCCTAAACAATCTACTCAAACTCTTATCCTTATGAACTATATATTCATGATATTTATAGATTCATGCATTTTTCTGAGATCATATTTTTAGTAGATGTTAAATGTCTATTATTTCCTTATTTGTGAAAAAAATATTTCAAAAAATATTTTTTTTTTAATTTTAAATTTAAATTTAAGATTTAATTATGTGGTAGATCTACATGGTAGATCCACATGGTAGACGTACCCGGTAGACCTTACACATTTATAGGTTTTAACCTAAATGTCTTTGCTTATCTATAAATGATTCATTTGTATGCAATAATATTTTTGGTAGATGATAATGTCTATCTTTTAATTATTCATACAAGTTTTTTTTGTCAAATTATTTTTTTTTATTTTATTTTAAATTTAAAATTTAATTATGTGGTAGATCTACATGGTAGACGTACCCGGTAGACCTCACACATTTATAGGTTTTAACCTAAATGTCTTTGCTTATCTATAAATGATTCATTTGTATGCAATCATATTTTTTGTAGATGATAATGTGTATCTTTTAATTATTCATACAGGTTTTGTTGTCAAATTATTTTTTATTTAATTTTTAATTTAAATTTAAGGTTTAATGATTTGGTAGACCTCCGTGGTAGATCTACATGGTAGATCTCCATGTTTGTCTACCACAACGTCTGGAGGTTAAAATCGTAATCGTGGTATGCGTTTTTTTGTTTGTTCATAAGAGAGTGTGAGGTACTGTTACTGTAGAAAAAGTTAGTTTTGCAATTGTTTCAAACTGTGGTGTAGTTGAATAGAAAAAATCAATTTGTGGTCTATTTTTGGCAATTCTCCCTTTTGTATACCTAGATGGTGTATTTAATCATTTATTTGTGTGGTCAACTAGAGTATTCGTTAAATACATTCGGTGGTCTTATTTATTATCTTAGAGCAAAAACTTCATGAACCTCTCTCTCTCATGGTATGTCAAACCAAATAGACCCCATTCTCATACACAATGCTTTCTAAATAATATAACAACACAAATCAATTTTATAGATATGTTGTAAACACAATCAACAACAGTTCATATGGTAATGAATGGAGAAATAGCTTTGACCCTTTGACTGTCCCAAAATTAAAAATAAAACAATAGCTCATTTCTTTTTGCCTATTGGAGCACTGATACTAAAAATTCAATAGTACACAAATTGAACAACACCCAAAACAATCTTTTTTTTTTCTCAGGAAAACAGACAGAAATATTGTTTATACTTTTGATTTGTGTGTTTTAGCTTTGATTTTCATTCCCAAAACCTTCATAAGACCGATTTGAAGGAACAAAAGCAGAAGGCTGTTTAGTAACAGCAGCCAAGATCTCTCCATAACCTACAACTCCAACAAGAACATCATCATCAGAATCAGCCTCTGTAACCCAAACATGTGTGGCTCTATGAGAAAGCATCTGAGCCATAACCGCAGCCAACGAGCTCGACGTTTTGCAAGTTAACGGCGCACTTCTTCCCCTGTACATGCTCCTACCGATGCTCAGCCTCGTCGGGCTTGTTGGGTTGAAACCAATGCTCCTGCTACTGAACTTCTTGGACTTTGTTTTCGCTGTTCCGTTGTTGTTCTGCCCTCCTCCGATGAATGAAGTTTGGAGGAAGTCGCTGAATGATCTAGACGACATGTTGTCCTCAACCCCCATCACAAACTGTCCTGCATATAGATTAGCTAGAGCCCAAGCTGCAGCAAGATAATCACATTTCCAGAGCTTTGAAGCTGAGATCTCTCCTATAATCTTGAACTGTTTTTCGTTCTCGGTTTGTTCCAAAACAGCGATCGCACTAGGGTCACAAGGCGGCTGTCGAGTGGCTTCTATGGCTGGAAGAGAGGCCTCAATGAAGTTATAGTTTAGATTGATGATGTCAAGAGAGGAGATGGATGTGAGCGGTAAAGGAGCTAATGCTCCAAGAACACCAATAAGGAAGCGTATCACGTCTTCCCTCGAGAGACAGCAAAACTTGTCGCGGCTTGAAGCCTTGGAAGCAGCAGGCCTGTTTGTAGAGTCAGCAGTGAGACCACTGCTGCTGCTAGAGTTTTCATTGTTCTTCAGCCATTTCCCGTTGTAAAGAATGGAGAATCTCTTGCTCATACCTCTCCAAACAACGCTTTTCGGAACCAGAAGTCGTCTCACTCCTTGTTTCATCATCTCCAAAGCATCTATCAACCTTGCATTACAATAGAGACAATAACATTATGACATAAAGTTAAAAATGTATTACCTTATTTTGTGTTAGTTGATGACATAAAGTTACATCATTGCAAGTAACAAAAGTAGTTGCAGGCATATTATAAGAATTTGACCAAGGTCTACGCAAAGATAAAAGTCAACAAGATTGGATCATTTTAAAAACTATTCTCTTTTTAGTAATTGTGTTTTTCCCAGATGTTTGCAACATTTTCTTAAACACTGAACACAAGAAAACATTGTTATTACTTCATTTTGGTCTAAGCCATGAGCCCAAAATGTTAACTGTTTTTATAAAATAAGAAAGATAAAGAGGTCCCCACTTTCTTATATATAAACTGAAAAATGAAGTTAGATCAAAATGTCATGTGGGTATCTAAGCACATGGTCTTATGTAAGAGTTTCTCTGATTAGATCTAAACCATGTTGCGAGAATAAAATGAAATCAGTGATCTAAGAGTCAGTAAATTATCACTACACCAAACAAACGAACGTGTCCAACTTTCGATTCAACTAGATCCAAGGCTTTGAGGCTCTAAACAGTAGAGCTTATGAATCACAACATCAAATTATGCATAAGCTAAGAATGAGAT
The DNA here is from genome assembly GCA_026724425.1 of Erythrophleum ivorense. Classification (NCBI taxonomy): domain Eukaryota; kingdom Viridiplantae; phylum Streptophyta; class Magnoliopsida; order Fabales; family Fabaceae; genus Erythrophleum; species Erythrophleum ivorense. The sequence goes on from JAIUCV010000092.1 coordinate 3,497,101, forward strand.
CCTAAATGTATGCAACTAAAAATCGAACTAGTCTTGCAAAAACACATCGAATAGCACTAAACCAGGAGCTATTCAAGAAATAAAAACTCAAATTTGCCAACTCTATGACATAAATTGAGCTAGAGATGTGACACTTTATACTAAAATAGAGATCCTAGACAGAACTTAAAATCGAACTAGTCTTGGAAACACATCGAAATAGAACTAAACAAAGGAGCTATTCAAGAAACAGAAACTCAAATTTGCCAGCTTTTATGACAAAAATTGAGCTTGAGATTTGACCCTTTTCAGTAAAATTAAGATCCTAGATGTTATGCAATTAAAATCTAACTAGTCACAGATACATCAAATAGAACTATTCAAGAAACATAAACTCAAATTTACCAGCTTTATGACACAAAATTGAGCTAGAGATGTGAGCTAGTCGCAGACACATCAAACAGAACTAAATCAGGAACGATTTAAGAAACAGAAACTCAAATTGGCGAGCTTTAACACTAAATTGAGCTTAAAATGTGACCCTTATCAGTAAATTGAGATCCTACATGTATGCAACTAAAATCGAACTAGACCCAGAATCAAATTCGGGAGCTTTATGACACAAAAATCGAGCTTGAGATTGAGCTAACCTTGTCCCAGGATCAACTTGTTTGAGAAGAGTGTTGTTAGGACAAACAACTTCAGAGACAGGAATCTTCATAGCTTTTTCTTCTTGCAAACACTCAGTCTTAGCCAAGAAAGCAACGATATCAAGAGAATTCAAAATCCCGACGAATCTATGCTGTCTCATCTCGCTGTTCTCCACGAATCCAGGAAGCGACGGCGGCGTCGATCTTTTCCTCCAAACTGGAATCCCACACTCCGTCGACTCTCCGATCGCTCGAATCGCTGATTCAACAGTCTCCGTCTCGTAGAACTCGACCATCTCTGGCTTTCCCACCGTTAGATCTCCCACCACATGGTACAAGAAAACCGACGCCATCACACGATGAAAGATCTCAAGATCCGTTTCCCAAAGTTATAAGAGAGAGTGAAGAAAGACGAGGAGGAGGTGGAGACCGGTGATTGGTGATCGGAGAAGGATTAAGAGGAGGAGGAGAAGAGAATTCAACATTGAAATCCCATGAAGCGATCTTATGAGATTTGTTCTGAGTAATAATTATTGCCTTATTGGTTTCAGTCAAGAGAGACTCTGATCAGACTCTATGGATAAAAAGATGGAAGATCAAACCATAGATAGAGAGTGTTTCGTGTCCATATAATTATTATAAGGAAAATTGTGTAATTAATGAAATTTCTAAGTAGGAAAGAGAAATTATCAAAACATATTATTGTTGCACTTCATGTAAACTTAACCAAAATCAAATGCAAATTTATAAAACAGCTAATAGATTAGCGAAAAAAATGTTAAGAGGGCATGCTTCTATCAAGGATTAGTATTCAGTTTTGGTTCTAAATATATGGGAAATGATTCTATACTATAATGGTCTTCTAGAGTCAAATTCGTAAACACCAAAAAAAAATGTATGACCACATTGTTCTAAGCATAATGGGAAATGATTCTATAAAGGGGCAATAACTATAATAACCTTTTAGTATGCCTTAATGACTAGAACAACCTCCTTCCATTTTTTCAGATGAAAAAACTTTTTTACCTAATTTACCCCCATTTCTTTGTATCCAAAAAACGGTATTTACGAAACTGCCATTAATGAAAGGTTGCCACGTCAGCTTTCGCCGAAAAATAACTCTACCGAGGTAATGATGGTAGAGTTAGTGTGGGACGGTAGATTTAGTTTATGACACAGTAGAGTTAGTGTGGAACGGTAGATTTATTTTTCGAACGGCAGAGTTTTGCATCGTTTGGTAGAGTTGTGGTGTGAGGACGTATTATCTGTGGTGGTAGAGTTATTTCGGAACGGTAGAGTTGCAAACCGAACGGTAGAGTTAAATTTATGTTGTGGTAGAGTTACATATTTTTGGTAGACTTAATAATCTTCCGGTCGAATAATGGGTAGAGGTTGGTAGAGTTATTATGTTTGACAATAGATTTATTAAAAGATGGTAGAGTTATTATGAATGATGGTAGACATTTAGTAATGGTAGATTTTGGGTTTATGATGGTAGATAAATGTTAGTGCGGTAGATATAATTTATTTGATGGTAGATTATCATATTTTCTGGTAGATTTATTGTCAATGGTAGTAGATTTGGTAGCATGAAAAACAAAAAAAACTGAATTTCACATTGTTGTTCTATGCTTAATGATGGTAGATTAATGTTCGATTGGTAGAGTTATTATATAAACTTGGTTAAGATTGTATTGCGGTAGATTTTTGTTAACCGATTTTGTTTAAAGTTTAGGTTTTAGGGTTTAGGGTATATAGGGATGAACTCTTTGACTGTGTTACAATGTAATGCGGGTTTTTTTTGTCAAACCATCAATTTTTGCCAAGGATTCAATATGTTGGTTAGGGTTTAGGGTCTAAACTTTTGAATACTTTTAGGGTTTAGGGTTTGAAAACTCTATGTTAAACAAATCCAAACGACACATGAAATAGAGAGTATCAACTTTTTCACTTTAGTGTTTGAAAACTATATGTGAGAAAGTCCAAACGACACATGCAATAGAACAACTATTTTCAGTTTAGGGTTTACGGTTTAGGGTTTGAATACTGTTTGCGTTTGAGTACTCTTATGTGGCATATTTTTGCGAACGATTCAATATGTTTGCAAACCCTAAACTTTTGAATACCTTTAGGGTTTAGGGTTTGAAAACTCTATGTTAAACAAATCCAAACGACACATGAAATAGAGAGTATCACCTTTTTCACTTTAGTGTTTGAAAACTATATGTGAGAAAGTCCAAACGACACATGCAATAGGACAACTATTTTCAGTTTAGGGTTTACGGTTTAGGGTTTGAATACTGTTTGCGTTTGAGTACTCTTATGTGGCATATTTTTGCGAACGATTCAATATGTTTGCAAACCCTAAACTTTTGAATACCTTTAGGGTTTAGGGTTTGAAAACTCTATGTTAAACAAATCCAAACGACACATGAAATAGAGAGTATCACCTTTTTCACTTTAGTGTTTGAAAACTATTTGTGAGAAAGTCCAAACGACACATGCAATAGAACAACTATTTTCAGTTTAGGGTTTACGGTTTAGGGTTTGAATACTGTTTGCGTTTGAGTACTCTTATGTGGCATATTTTTGCCAACGATTCAATATGCCAACTTTTGAATACTTTTAGGGTTTAGGGTTTGAAAACGCTTATATGGCAAATGTTTGCCAATGATTCAATATGTTGGTTAGGGTTTACACTTTTGAATAGTCTTAGGGTTTAGGGTTTATTGTAGAAAAATACGAAAAACGAGTAGTGCAAAAGTACAAAAGTACAACACATTAGAATATGAAATGGTTTAACATGAAGACATAACTCATGTAGTTCATCAAAGGAAATAAAAGTTTCTTAACTCAGCACTTCAAACATAAAACCCACAAAGTTCTCTACTTAGACAGCAAACGTTTTTGCGACTTTGTCCTTACAGGATTCACAGCCGCAACCTTGGAACCTGACCGTGTCCCAGAGTTGTGCAATCTCCTTTTTAGTGTCTTCAAGTTGAAAACCGAGATCAGAAATCTTTTTCGCCTGCTCTTCATTCTCCTCCTTTAGCCTAACAACCTCCTGTCCAATAGCCTTATCCCACCTCTTTCGAACGTGAAGGAAGTTGTCGTACTGCATATACACCACATGATCACATCAATTCGAAATCCAAAAGTATTTAACATAACTTGAAAATAAAAAATTCCAAACATACCTTGTACTGCCCGCATGTGTAGTATCTTGTCCCGTCGATGACTTCTTCGGTCAGTGGTTCACCACAAGGACACCATGACATTATGCCATAGTCACCATCTTTCCACAGTTCAAGCCTCCGGATGTGCTTCCTCATTTTCTTCTCCTCATAAACGTTAGGATCGTTGGGGTCCATGGTATCTGCAAATTGAAACAAATCTACCGCACATAAATCTATCACCACATATAACCAAATCTACCGACACTGCAAACAACTCTACCACCAATAAATAAAATTAAAGAGATCCCACCAACAAATCAACAAATCTACCATCTTCATCTCTGCAACGTTACCGAAACATAATCAACACCGTCAACTATCTCACCAGAGATCTCTTCTATACTGACGAAATGAACTATTTCACAATGTAAAATTAGGGTTTACTAGATTTTGGAGACAACAATGAAACCATTTGTAATCTGAAAAGTTTTCCTAGGTCAAGAGAAGATGAACTCACTAAACACAGAATCTACGAAACCCGCCTAAATCAAAGGTTTCTGCGAAAGCAGAGGAGAATGAAATATGTTAGTCGATCTTACCTTAGAAAGAAGTGCGAATTGAAGAGGATCGATTGAGGTGAATTCTCGACTGTCGGTCGGTGCCGTCAAAGAAAGCACAGGATCGATTGAGGTGAAGACTGAATTAGGGTTTAGAGTACTTAAAGAATGCGGCGGTTTCGTCCGGTTTTGTTTTAAACCGGGTTACATTAACTAACATTACGTGATGGTAGATTTAATTTATTAATTATACGTGCTGGTAGACTTAATAAGTGAGTTTGGTCAAAAGACGATTTCGACCTCCGAGTTGTCGAAATCTTCACGAAAACCAGTCATCTTCATCGGCAATTAGGGTTGCCGTATGCCATGAATGCGCTATCTTCGATCTATATTCCTCAAAATCGGTATCTCAACTAATCGATATCTTCAATGGATCAGGTGATTTTTGTGTGTGGTACATGGAAAGCACAACAAAACCGATGGTTTTTCATTGCAGACAAGTCTCGAAGATCTACAACTGTTGGGGCTGACCTTCGAACCTCTTATGGTGATTTCCATCGGATGGTGTTTGAAGAGCTTGGGGTCGATCAGCGGTTTTATGAGGTACAATTGAGCTACATGGTCACGAAAAGTGTGGTGACTACACCTCCAGTGTTTGTTACGAATTCTAGACAATTCAGGTCATTTCTGCAGCAATTTACAAACCATACGGCCCGTCTCTGCGTGGAAATCGTGGAGACGGGCAAGAAAACGCCATGCCATGAAGGTGTTCGAGATACAAGAGAAGATGACTTATTAATTGATAGTGATACTGACGAGGAAGTCGACGAAGAGATGAGATTTGACTGTTGTGATGATCCGGACGGTGCAAGCTCTGGGGATGAAGAATACGGTACCACCAAAGGAAGAAATGTTTTTCCTGCCACCGAAGAAAAGGGGAGAAAGTTCGATACCTGAATTTCTGCAGTTAGAACGCGGTTCAGTTGAATTGGCCGTCGGCCAACGATATCCAACCAAAAAGGATTTGGTGCTCAGATTGAAGATGCTTTCAGTTGCACTGAAGTTCGATTATAATGTCGTGTACTCAACGCCTACATTATTGACGGTAAACTGCTGGGTCGAAGGATGTACATGGAGGGCGAGGGCGGCTGCTCTTGGGCCTGGTCCCGAGTTTTACGTAAAGAGTTATGTCCAACAGCACTCGTGTTCTATTACAGAGCGTTCTTGTCGTTCTCGACAAGCTAAACCTGACCTCCTGGGAAGGCTATACAGCGAATTTGTAGGCTGTATTGGACAGACTGTATTACCTTGCCATGTCGCAGACGCTTTGAATAAACGATATGGAATTAAGGTACATGTTCTCGAAGTGACAGTGGACTTGTTACGGTAGACTTGTTTTATATGTCACGATAGACTTGTTATGACACATCTGTTATGACTGCAGATGGACTACTGGAAGGCCCATCAGACATTACGGTTTGCGCGCCAACTTGTTTCCGGCAGTTCGGAGAGTGGATACGAAGATCTCCCCGTCTACTTGTACATGATCAGACGGGCAAACCCTGGGACACTCATTAATCTCGAGGTGGACGAGGAAGACAGGTTTAAGTTTCTTTTCCTTGCTTTTGCTGCAAGCATACACAGATTCCCGTATATGCGTAAGGTTGTTGTCGTTGATGCCACATATTTGCAAGGTAAATATAAGGGAACACTATTAACCGCCACAACCCAAGATGGAAATTTCAACATCTTTCCGATTGCATTTGGCGTTGTTGATACTGAGAATCATGAGTCGTGGGAGTGGTTCTTCAGACAGCTACACCGTGTTATCCCGGACGACGAGGGTCTAGCCATGATTTCGGATAGACATAAATCAATAAAAAACGCAATAAAAAAGTGTATCCGTTGGCATCGAGGGGGATTTGCACATACCATTTGCATAAGAATATTTTGCTCAAATTCAGAACACGAGAATGTTTCGGACTTGTAAAAAAGGCCGCGTCCGCATATAGGCTTCTAGAGTTTAATCAGTTCTTTGCACAAATAGAAGCTTTAGATCCGGCGCTTCATGGGTATTTAGTGAAGGCTGATGTTCGGTTATGGACCCGTGTGCATTTCCCTGGGAATAGGTACAACTTCACGACAAGCAACATAGCGGAATCCTTAAATAGCGTCCTATCCCCTTTTAGAGGTTCACCAATAGTGCAACTTCTCGATTCTGCGAGGTCGTTGTTAACAAGGTGGTTTGCTGCGAGGAGAAAAAACGCAACCCTAATGAAAACTACATTGACCAGAGGTGTAGAGAAGTTGCTAGAGGTACATTTTGCAGTAAATTATTTTCAGTAACTTCGTCTTGCATAACATTATTTGCGTTTATAACACCAATATATGTGACATTTGATGAGCAGTCTCGTGTGGAAAATGCAAAGCTATGGACAGTGCAGGAGATTGATTGTCATCAACTACAAGTGACATGCGGGGGGGGTATTGCATGTCGTTAATTTGACAGAGAAGAAATGCACTTGTCGCAGGTTTGATTTGGATAAATTACCATGTGTCCATGCAATTGCAGCCGCAGAAGCTGCAGGTATATCACGTATCTCGCTCGCCCATACCTACTTTAGACGCACTTCCTTGTTCAATTCATACGCCAAAACCGTAATGCCAAGAGATGTGGCACTCCCTGTACCAGAAAATGTGATAGCCAAAGTTTGCAAACCTCCAATCGTTCATCAACCGCCGGGGAGACCGAAGAACTCCAGAATGAAGAGTGCATTTGAGGCCGCTATGGAGAGTAAGCGTCCACGCAAAGAAGCTACGTGTGGAAAATGTAAAAAGGCTGGCCATAATCGCGCTACATGCCAATCTTAGCTTTGTGGTTTTTTTTTTACAATCTGAACTATCACTTTGTATTACATGTACTCGAATTGTGTTTGTGTTATAATAAGTCTTGAGACACGCACAAGTATGTCCAAGTCTACCGTATTGAGATAAATATATCAGGCATAATAACAAGTCTAATGAATCAAATCTACCAAAATAAGTCTGCCACAACAATAAATCTACCACCGTAAGTCTCAAAATAAGTCTGCCACAAATTTGTAGGCGCTTGGACAATTAATCAGCCTTCACAACTAAACAGTGTGCCATAACTAACAATTAATCTCATGCCCTGCATTGAACGAGATATGATTACTGCAACGAATCAGTCTGTAGTGGAAATCTATCACCATCGTTTGTTCCCCGAGGCAGCGGGCACGATAATTGGAAACACTCCTCAGCCGGGAGCTCATCCAACACCTCTGCTGCATATTTCACACGCAACGCACCAACGGTGGAATCGCTTAGCCCGGTTGTAGTATGTCCAAGCGCAAGGCACTCGATAAACTTCAATGCGTAAACTCCACAGTCGCCGCTTTGGAAGTTTTGCGGGAAACTTGTTACCCTGTAAAAGCTGTATGCCGCCTCGCTCATTTTCTTCCTCCTCTCCGGTGGTGCCATCTGCTTAAACAAAAGAGGAATCATCTTCGTGTACGGTCTGCATTCTTCTTTCAGCCTAGGTTCGCTAAACGCAATATTGATGGAATCATATGCCTTCACCCTTCCCTTAACGATATCAACTTCGACCGCAATCCAATGTTCATCATTGATATTGTGGACGATGTACAACGTATCCACATCCTCACCCCATTTCTTGTTGGTATTTATGAACCCTTGACGAAACGTATAGTGATCCTTATCCCTGAGGAAATCGTTTTTGTACTCACTACACCACAAACTTGTGAACGAAGGGTCAAGGAAAGCAATCCTTTCGCTCCGATAGGGAGTGGGGCTGGCTAAAGACCGTTGTCGGAACAAATCCATAACAGCAACCATGTGCTGCAACATATATAATGAAAACGCTTATCAGTATATGAACTCTTAAATAACAAGTCTGTCATAAAAATTTTACCGGATCACGCAGCCACCCAAATCTATCATTATTCGGTGGCCAAAGTTGTTTAGGTGTCATCAGTTGAGCGTAGAACTGAACCAGTCTAAGGCTATCATCCAACGGATTGTCTCTGCAAATATGAATGTAAACTAAGATTCCATCTACTTTCAATAACTTACAAGTCATTAATAAGGGTGTAGCACGAAAATAACTTACAAGTCTGTCCGCATGAACTCCACTAACGCATCCAATTTTGCTTCAGCGACCTTTTCAAAAGGATTGTACACCGCAGAAGAAGGGTTTACACCAACCATTATCCGCTTCACTGCTGAGCTTCCAATGTAAGGGTCCACTTGATTAGGTGCCAAATTAATGTGGCGTGGAAGCCTCCCATAGAAATCATCTCTATTGATAAATTCGAGAAACTTATCTAGTCCACCGTTAAACGCTTCCATCTCCGGATTATTATTTTCGTCAGACAATTGTGGGATCACGAATTCCCTCTTCTTCTCTTCTCGTTGGGTGTCCTTGTTCTTTCCTTTTGCTCTCGTCTTTTTTTTTTGATCAGCAGGTTCCTGCTTTACTGTCTTCACTTTATCAGCGACAGTTCCCTTCACTTTCGGGTTTCTAATGGCACGCTTGTACGTAACCCCTACTTGTGAGGTCGCTTCGTCTTGTAGTAACCAAGACTGCCACAAATGTAATAACTGTTAAAAAACTGACATTACCATAGTAATAAGTCTACCATAGACACCATAATTGGTTTATAGAAAGAAAATATAACTCAACCCTAAATGACAATATAATAAACCTACCATAATAAATCTAATCTACCATAATAAATCTACCATAAAAAATCTACCATAATAAATCTATCAAAACTGAAAACAGTAAATCTACCATTATAGCAACAAGTCTACCGTAAAGTCTACCATTTATATCCACACTATGATACATATACAATGATTTCATCTGTCAAGGTACAAGAATTAATCCATCCAAAACCAAACTATTACACAAACCATATGTTTCAGAAGTTACACCGTTCAACATCCCAACCATAGCGTTAAAAACTCCCAGAAAACAGAGCCCTACGTACCGGATCTGGACTCCCCTGTTCTACGGGTTTCGGCTGAGCACCACCACCCTCGGCATTGGAGTTTACATCTGTAACTGGCGCTGTCGGACCACCTTCTCTTAACGCCTCTATAGCAGACACCCTGTCATCTATCGCATTCACTTTATCAAGCACAACTTGCAGCATTGCGGTAAGGTCATAATGCCTACTTCTTTCTTCATTCTCTCTCTCCTTCGCTTTTCTCATTGCTTTTTTTTGTCTGTTAACTTCTTCTCGTAAACTGGTATCATCATCAGCAGACATGGAAGTTTCGGTTGACTCATCGCTTCTCCCCTTATTTAGTGTTGCCTTCTTCTTTCGTCGTTTCTCTTCTTCCGCTTGGGCGCTTTGTTTTTTCGAGGACTTGGGGGCACGGTAATCTTCAATAAAATCATCGTCGCTTTCCAACACTTTGCTCTTCCTCTTAGTTGCAGCACCGTCGGCGCTTTCCACCACTTTCCTCTTCCTCTTAGTTGCAGCACCCTCAGCGCTTTCCACCACTTTACTCTTGCTCTTTTTTCTCTCACCATCGTCGGTTTCCCAAAAAGATTCATCCAAGCAGCCGTCAAGAATATCGCGAATCATATTGTCAAGCTTCTTATCACAGTCTGCTTCTTCATCAGCCCATTTTGGATATATCTCAGCAAGGGGCGTCTCCACCAAGTGTCTAACACGGACCTGCATCCACGAATTAAAATATCATAATTAATCTGCTTGATTTTCACATAAAATCGACGGTAGACATATACATGTGATAATCTAATAACTCATTGACCAAGAGAACATACCTTCTTATCGACGCTCTTCTTCTTATCCTCCTCCATAAGGGCCTCAAGATTATATCTCCGACGGGATGATTGCCAACGTAGTAGAGGGATTGGAGCATCACGTCTCCTCCCAAACTTTTCTCCAATGATATCAACTGCTTCGTAGGCCCATATAAGCAACGGATGCACAAATCCAGGGATTGTGTAGGAAGGGCCGTCAAATTTCGCTATTTTAATCGACTGCACCAACTGCTGAAATGCAACTCTACCCCATGGATAGCTTTCAAACGCCTCTGGAACCAACACTCTTTTTGCTGCCTTGAAAGGGACTCTACTATTTCGCGCTAAGCCATATACTCCCACATGCAACACAAACAACAATGCAAGCTTTTTCTTCTTCTGATAACTCCAACTACTGCATATTCCAAACGCCTTGTCTAACTCTTCCCAGTTAGGTCCTTCGCCTGATTTGATGCCGACCAATTCCCAAAACTGATTATGGTCAACATTCAACTCTCCATCATCTTCAAATGGCTCACAGTTTAGCCGTGTAATATCATGAAACTCATGGAGGCTAAACCTAATGGGACGACCCCCAATTAAGGACCATATCTCATAATTCCGCTCAACTGCCAACTGATTGGTTAGAAGATTATGACATGTCTTCGCACACCAGACGTAGCCCCTTGTAGCAAGCTTCAGAAACACTCCCAACTGTGAATTATTCATCACGTCGTTAAAAACTGCTTCCCCAACAGCGGATTGCAGCTCTCCAAAACCAGAGAAGCTGCAGTTGTGATGCATACTTCGGTTTTGCAAAGGAGATTTTCCGGCTGGATACAATCTCTGGGGATATTCCTTCCTCGGCTTTTTAGACGCCATATCTGCACAAATGTGAAGTTTAGTAACATCAGACGCCAACATTTCAAACTATTCAACAACAAATTGAAATACAAAACAAATCTACGGCTATTATACTCCGTCACGTACAAACAAATCTACCACAACAAATCTACCACAACAAAAATACCGCTAATATATTCCGTCACGTACAAACAAATCTACTATATCAAATCTACCACCATTAACAACATCAAAATAATATTTACAATCAAATCTACCACCAACAAAAACATCAATCCTATGAATAAATCTTTAAGCACACAAATCTACCACAACAAATTCCGCAAATTATGAAATCTATCACCACATCTTCATTAATCTGCTCACAATATCTACCAAAACCTCGAAGAGCAAATTGTTCTTCTGAAATCAAATAATCATCGACATTACACCGAAATCGTTAAGAGAATGATTCGCCTGAACAAATTCCTTCCTTTCCCGCCGTTTTGACCGGAATCCTCGTCCAAATCAAGTCTCTGGAAGCGCCGCCAGTCTGGACAAAGCCTGCCACCGGTTCGACTTAAGCTTCTTTCGCGGAAGAAGGAAAAGAAGAGAAGAGAAGGAAAAAGCGGAGAAGAGAAGAGAAGAGCGGGACGAAGAAGGAAGAAGAGGAGAAGAGAGGAAATCAACGGCACGAAGAATCGCCGAAATCGCGAACAACGGCACGAAGAATCGCCGAAATCGCCGGTTCACCAAATCGGAATTAGGTTAGGGTTTGTGAAATGGGAAATATGCCGGAATAGGAATCGGAGAATTATAATCGCGAAATCTTATTTTATTTTTTCACAATGGCACAATTGTAAATAAAAGGAACCTTGAAGAATATAAGGACTTTTCACCACTTTTTCGGGTTTGCAAAAATCAGAGAGTTATTCTAGTCATTAAACCATACTAAAGGGTTGTTCTAGTCATTATCTCTTCTATAAATGGTCTTCTAAAGTCAAATTCATAAACCGAACTAAACCTTTTAGTTTTTAGCTTCAATTCTATTTTAAGCTGCAAACCGATTGGTATCTTTTCAAAATTATGTTCGTTCCCATTTCAGCTCAAAACTTCTGAACCGATCAGTTTTCATTATATTTTTTCAAAATTTCGAATTAAACTAAACATAAAGGGGGAATTGCCTGACCATAATTTGGTTTGGAATGCAAAACTAGTTTTTTTGGGTAGTCAAATTATAAACCTCATTCTTATGAATAAAGAAAAAATGCTAGTTACGATCAGTTTTCATTATATTTTTTCAAAATTTCGAATTAAACTAAACATAAAGGGGGAATTGCCTGACCATAATTTTGTTTGGAATGCAAAACTAGTTTTTTGGGTAGTCAAATTATAAACCTCATTCTTAGAGCATCCCCATCGGACAGCTCGCGTGTTGAGTTTTTTTTTTTTTTTTTTTTCTTTAAGTTTAAAAAAAAAATGAAAACTTAAAAAAAATAACTGACGAATCACATGAAGCCACGTGTCCAGTCTGTGTCAGAATCGATTCTGCGCAGAGACTCGATTCAGGTTGAAGCTGGACACGCGGCTGCCATGCGGGTGACATGTCATTAAATTTTTTTTTTTTTTTTTTTTAATATTAGAACTTTTTGAAAAACTGTCCGATGGGGATGCTCTTATGAATAAAGAAAAAATGCTAGTTATAATGACTGTTATATCCCATATAAAGTCTACTCATGAAGTCTAATATATAGTACTTCCTAATCACAACTTAAATTTAAATTATTAAATTATTACAAATTCTTTTGATTAAAAAATTTATATATAAATAAGATGTAAACATTTAGCATTTATGAAAAATAAAATTGCATAAAAATGAATCCATATAAGTCAACTAAGATAAACTATGTTTGTAATCTATAAACCGTATGAAGTCTACTCAAAAAGTCTACTAAATAATAGAAACTTATATTTAAAGTTTAAAATTTATAAAAAAATATTTTGATAAAAATATTTACACATAAATTTAACATAGACAATTACAATCCATGTAAAATAAATTAATCAATTTAAATCAACTAAGACAAATTATGTTAAAACCAAAAAAGATTGTGTGAAGTCTACTCAAGAAGTCTCATAATTAACAAAATCTTTAATTTAAAGTTTAAAATCGGTAAAAAATAATTTTGATAAAAACATTTATGGATAATTTAAATAAACACAAGTCCTATCTACGTAAAATAAAATTTCATGATGAAAATGAATCAATTTATAAGTTTCATGAGTAAACCAATCATCAAGCTTAGTGTTTGAGGTTTAATGTATAGGTTTATGATTGTCATTGTTAGGGTTTAGAGAATTTTGACAAAAAAAAATGTTTGCGGTTCGTTTAACGATTTAGAGCTCATGAATTCGTACTTTATAATGTTAATTGTGATTGAAACAACCAAGTTTTTTTATTTATTAATTATATTAATTAACAGGTGCATAAGTTCTCAATAGAATAAACCAATAAAATTAATTCAATAAATAATAATTAATTCAACCAATAATATTCAATTCAACTCCAGAATAATAAAATAAATCTAGCAACCTAAACACCAGGTTTCACTAGACTACATCGAAAGACAAATAAAACAATAACATCCTATCATCCTCTCCTCGGCCCTGATTCTGCGATCATACTTTTTTTTTATCTGCATCACATTAGGGAAAAAAAGATGCATAAATATTTAATAAATACTTAGTGAGACGGTCATCCCGTCTACAGGCCAATTACACAATTTTCAGACATTTAAATATTAATAAAATAATTATCATAATTATTAAAATAATTTCCTTAACTATTAAAATAATTTCTAATAATTAAAATAATTTCTAATAATTAAAATAATTTCCATAATTATTTTCGAACCAATTAATTAATTAATTTAACCATTTAATAATTAATTACACCATTTAACCAATTAAACCGGTTAAACCAATTAATTCAATTAAACCATTTAAATCAATTAAAATTCGCTGATTAAACCGGTTACCAAACCGAAATCAGCTCTCGGTGTCGGTCGACACCCACCACTTTGGTGTTGACCGACACCGGATTGGTGTTGCTCGACACCCGAGTCACAAGATGATTATAGAAGCAAACGAACAACACGAAAAACACAGCAAATAACAATCCACACCATCAGCTCGATCAAAAACACGATTATCACATAAACAATTCACAAAACATCATACAATCAACCACAAATCAATCCAATTTGACAGATCTAGAAATCCACGAGCCTATAGTCACGCACTCAGCTCTAAAACGGATTGAAACCTCCAGTGAACAGCGATGAACAACACCTAGAATCTACAAAAACCTCCAATCTAAACTCTACTTCTCTCTTCTCCAGTTTTTCTCTCTCGAAAATCGTGAAAACCACAAGACAAGGCGGCTCTTTTTACTTTATACCGCGACAATAGGGTTTCTCCCTTTAACCAGTCGCTTAACCGGACAATTCAATTGAACCGAAAATCGATTTGCCAAACCGGTGTCGACTGACACCCGCCTGGTGTCACTCAACATCCGCCTGATGTCGTTCGACACCAATGGTCAAACTCGATATTACGGGTTACAGATGTTACAGTGATTATGTAAACATAATTAATATTTACTATAAGTTTTTACTTAAAAATTCGATTTAGGGTTTAGGGTTAGTCAGACTTCATTAGTACACTTCATAATTAGACTTCGTTATGAAGTCTAAAACTCAAAAAAAAAACCGAGAGGGAAACAAAATATTTTGGGAGAATTGGCGGGAATCGGAACGAATTTCTGATTAATTATACCATATAATCGGTTTGGGAGACTTCATGGATAGACTTCGTGATGAAGTCTGTAACTCAAAACAAACAGAGGGGGAAATAATTTTTTTTTGGGAGAATTGGCGGGAACTGGAACGAATTTATGATTAATTATACCATATAATCGGTTTGGGAGACTTCATGCGTAGATGTCATGATGAAGTCTGTAACTCAAACAAACAAACCGAGCGGGAACTGGAATATTCCCAAACAATTTTCTGATTAATTGTTCTATGTAATTGGTTTGTGAGACTTCCAAAGTAGACTTTGTGAGTACTTCCTCCTTTTTAAGGGCATGACTGGTTTAAACGTTGCAGGTTGCGGTAGCGGAAGTTTGCAGAAGCGGGAGTTTTCGGTTAAACGCGTAATTAAGCTGTTTGTACGACTGATATAGCGATTCATAGCGGTTGCGTTTGCAGAATATTTTTGACTGGTTGGTCAGCGGGTGCAAAAGCGGTTTTACCAAAAATTACTAAAATAAACACAAAATATAATTATTCAAAACACCCATAACCATATTATTAATATAAAATAAAAAAGTAAACATGATTAATAATGAAAGACCACAAATAAAACAATTGAATAATTATTTAAAACAAAGAAAATTCATAAGGACTTGCTTATTACTTCATGCGTAATTACCACCAAAAATTGCGCCAAGCCTTGTGATGAACTGTGTAAAAAGGGGTTGGAAGGCGTGGATTTAACAGATTTATCCAATACATATTGTAAAATTTCTTCAATAAATCGAAACGGCTTTTAACTTGGTATCAAACCAAATCAACTCCCAACTTATCTATTATAATATTGTTAAGTTACATTCTTTCTCACTCGCTGAAATGCTGACATGTGTCACTCTAATTTTTTGACATGTGTTCTTTTTAAAAATCTAACATCAATTCCTCTTTATATTAAGTCTTTTTGCCAAACAAATATTATTTTATATAAAATACTCAATTAAACTACATTTAATTCATACAAACATATGTCTATTATAATATTGTTAAGTTACCTTCTTTCTCACTCTCTGAAATGCTGACATGTGTCACTTTAATTTTTTGACATGTGTTCTTTTTAAAAATCTAACATCAATTCCTCTTTATATTAAGTCTTTTTGCCAAACAAATATTATTTTATATAAAATACTCAATTAAACTACATTTAATTCATACAAACATATGTCTATTATAATATTGTTAAGTTACCTTCTTTCTCACTCTCTGAAATGCTGACATGTGTCACTTTAATTTTTTGACATGTGTTCTTTTTAAAAATCTAACATCAATTCCTCTTTATATTAAGTCTTTTTGCCAAACAAATATTATTTTATATAAAATACTCAATTATTATTATAATATTGTTAAGTTACCTTCTTTCTCACTCTTTGAAATGCTGACATGTATTATTAATATTCTCAAGAATATTTTCTTTTTGAAGAGAACTCAAGAGTCTTCTTCCGTTATTGTCCCTTTTTTCTCTTTTTTGTTTCTCCTTGATTACTCGGTCAAGTAAGACATATGTATTACAGAATATTATCCCACATCGGAAGTTGAAAGGGATCTCATATAATATATAAGGGATATGGGTCACTCCAGTCATTACCAATTGGTTTTGAATTGGAAGCCCATGTACCTTAACATGGTATCAGAGCCCCGATCCATGCAATCCAACCCGATCCGACCCAAAGTTGGTCCAATTATCGACGAGCCCCAAACCCGAACATATCGACATCGATGGCCAAAGAGCCGTCGTCTCGAGGGGGCATTTTAGGGAATATTATCCCACATCGGAAATTGGAAGGGATCTATTGTTAAGTTACCTTCTTTCTCACTCTCTGAAATGCTGACATGTGTCACTTTAATTTTTTGACATGTGTTCTTTTTAAAAATCTAACATCAATTCCTCTTTATATTAAGTCTTTTTGCCAAACAAATATTATTTTATATAAAATACTCAATTATTATTATAATATTGTTAAGTTACCTTCTTTCTCACTCTTTGAAATGCTGACATGTATTATTAATATTCTCAAGAATATTTTCTTTTTGAAGAGAACTCAAGAGTCTTCTTCCGTTATTGTCCCTTTTTTCTCTTTTTTGTTTCTCCTTGATTACTCGGTCAAGTAAGACATATGTATTACAGAATATTATCCCACATCGGAAGTTGAAAGGGATCTCATATAATATATAAGGGATATGGGTCACTCCAGTCATTACCAATTGGTTTTGAATTGGAAGCCCATGTACCTTAACATGGTATCAGAGCCCCGATCCATGCAATCCAACCCGATCCGACCCAAAGTTGGTCCAATTATCGACGAGCCCCAAACCCGAACATATCGACATCGATGGCCAAAGAGCCGTCGTCTCGAGGGGGCATTTTAGGGAATATTATCCCACATCGGAAATTGGAAGGGATCTCATATAATATACTAGGGGAAGTTCCACGCGTTGCGTGAATTTGTATTATATAACAAAATATACTGCATTTTGTAAATATTTAGTGATTTATGTTTTTTGTTTTGAAATTTATTAATTGACTATTACATATTTTTCTGATTTTAGAATTTAATTGGCGGTTACAAATTAGTAATTATGAAAATTTAATTCATTTGAAATTTATTAATTGACTATTACATATTTTCTGTTTTTATAATTTAATTGGCCGTTATAAATTAGTAATTATGAAAATTTAATTCATTTGATTTATTTTTTTCTGTGGGCAATGTAATACTTAGTATGATTGAAGAAACCATTGTAGAGACTGGGAAGTGTTCGCTACCTGGTTCTGCATATTAGTAATTAAACCAGATGTCATAATTTTAACAGACAAATTTCGAGTTTCTTAACCATAAATTTTATAAAGAAGTCGACCATTACGATTTCTTACCATTATTGAGGAACACCACAGTTGAGTTTGGTAAGGTATGTGCGAGCTCTTTTTCCGCCTATTATTTGCCTTTATATATCGTATTATGTTTTTGATTCATATTTATTTAAGAAAAGTGTGCATCATAAAAATTAGAATGGATATACCACGTATATAAAATCAATGAGATTATAATTATTGTTATTATTTGCATTCCTAAATGAATCTAATGATTTAATTCATTGCATGTAATTTTCATTATATATTTTTGTTAAACATCATTTGTATAGTAAAAAATCAAATTATTTATATATTTTTTTTGAAGAAAACAGATTTATATCTATTATATCTACATATGTTTGTATGAATTAAATGTAGTTTAATTGAGTATTTTATATAAAATAATATTTGTTTGGAAAAAAGACTTAATATAAAGAGGAATTGATATTAGATTTTTTAAAAAAACACATGTCAAAAATTAGAGTGACACATGTCAGCATTTCAGAGAGTGAGAAAGAAGGTAACTTAACAATATTATAATAGACATATGTTTGTATGAATTAAATGTAGTTTAATTGAGTATTTTATATAAAATAATATTTGTTTGGCAAAAAGACTTAATATAAAGAGGAATTGATGTTAGATTTTTAAAAAGAACACATGTCAAAAAATTAGAGTGACACATGTCAGCATTTCAGCGAGTGAGAAAGAAGGTAACTTAACAATATTATAATAATAATTGAGTATTTTATATAAAATAATATTTGTTTGGCAAAAAGACTTAATATAAAGAGGAATTGATGTTAGATTTTTAAAAAGAACACATGTCAAAAAATTAGAGTGACACATATCAGCATTTCAGCGAGTGAGAAAGAAGGTAACTTAACAATATTATAATAGACATATGTTTGTATGAATTAAATGTAGTTTAATTGAGTATTTTATATAAAATAATATTTTTTTGGCAAAAAGACTTAATATAAAGAGGAATTGATGTTAGATTTTTAAAAAGAACACATGTCAAAAAATTAGAGTGACACATGCAGCATTTCAGCGAGTGAGAAAGAAGGTAACTTAACAATATTATAATAGATAAGGGACATGGGCCACTCCAGCCAATATTAACAATATGTGCTCTCGTCTGACAACTTGAAATGCTGGAAAAAAAAAAGCAAACGTATTCAAAACATCTAAATATTAATCCAAAATATTATATAGATAATAACCTACGGTTGGAGGTGGGCTTAGCACCCCTCCAAATGGGCCGGCCCACATCACAGGAAGCCCATTAACTCATTCAAGCCCGCCGAACCGAACTACCTTTTGCTATAAATAGCGTAATAACTCCGCTTCGAAAGGTAGTTGAAAAAGGAGAGAACTACACTTTAGAAAAATACTTTGCCAAGCTCCCTATTCGTCACATAAAGACCTGTCAATCGATTGACCGCCGAACTCACAGTTCCTGTCGAGTTCGTCAATCAACCGATCGCCGAGCTCTTTGCTTATTAACTCAGTCTGCCGATCAATCCGCCGGCTCGAAATCGAGCCCTGTGTTCATCGACTAATTGTCGAACTCCTTACTTAGCAATACGAGATCGTCTTCGACCGATCTTATCTGTGTAATTCGCTAATCATCTTACTTCTTATAACGAAAGTCTTAGCCCTCTATCTCCGATCCTAAACGAACTTATCACTGTTATCTATACTCCAACAATTGGCGCCCACCGTGGGGCTATGACTTTCTCTACTCAAAGATAGATCGGTCATTCGCCGAACAGATCAGCGTCTAAGAATCGACCTCAAACTAAAAACAGGATGTCAACGGAACCCAACGTAGCTCTCCGCCAACCAATGTAGAGCACGACCGTCGACTCAACGCCAACCTCGGCACTCCCCTTCGTAGGACCGATCAATCAAACAGGCGCCGCGCACAGGGAGCTTGAACAACGCCCTCAGACACCACCAAGAACCATACAGCCAGTCCTCTCAGAGCATGACGAACCGCCGACTCGTTCGGGAAGCCAAGCCGAACAGTCGTCAGAAAACCCGGAAACCGCGACTCTTCTCCACGCCTTAATCACAAGGTTAGATGATTTCGCCAAAGGAACGGACCACCGTTTCAACAGCCTGTTCGCAGCACAACTAACTAGCCAAAACCGGATAAACGAACTCCAAGCATCACATGCCTCACCAGAACCTCAACACACTCCTCGACCATTACCAACCCAAAGAACACTCTTCAACGATAACCCATCCCCGCCGACCAACCTCATAAGGACGAACGACCCACACCCGGCCTCGTACCCGCAGCACCACGCCGAACGAAGCGGGCACGACGCTGAAATAGAAAGAATGAAGGACCGATCAACTGTACCACATGAATTCCCGAATCCACCAGGCCACCAGCTTGGCCCCCGAAATCGATCGAGTCCTACGCGAAGCACAAAACACACCATTTACCGAACGAATTGCCCGAACAGTAGTACACACTCCGGGAAAACTGAAGATCTCGGCATACGAGGGCAATACCGATCCAAGGCAGTATCTGACTGCGTTCTGCATCGCAATGGGACGAACCCATTTCCCCGACGAAGAGCGAGATGCCGGATTCTGTCAGCTTTTCATCGAGAACCTCTCCGGATCAGCCCTGACAATGGAAACACGACATCGGAAGCGAATTGGACGAAGCCAGCAGCATCATCTTCCTAGAATCAGACACACAAGGCCTAAATACACCCCACAACGACCCACTAGTAATCGAACTCATGATCGGCGACTGCGACGACAGCCGAATATTAATCGACACAGGAAGCACTGTCGACCTAATATTCGAAGAAACACTGCGCAAGATGGAGTTGCAAGGCTACAAGATAAAGCCGAACAAAAAACCTCTGACCAGTTTCTCGGGAGAAACAACAATGACGGTCGGGACGATCAAACTCCCCGTCCGCGTCGGCCAAGTAACCAAAATCGTCAAGTTCGTGGTCGTCGACAAACCGGCTATCTATAACGCGATAATGGGGACACCTTGGCTGCAAGCGATGAAGGCAACACCATCCACATACCACCAGTGCCTGAAGTTCCCAACTCCAGACGGACCGGTCACAGTGCGGGGCAGCCAAGAAATGTCCCGAATTTGCTTCGTAGCCGAACACAAACTGCGACACTCGTCCCACGCCTACGTCATCTCGGAATCAGCAGCAACCATCAGAACCGAACTCCCCCCGCAAAGCAAGCCGCCGCGCGAACTCGTTGTTCAAGAAAACATCGATCCGATCGACCCAACCCGGTGCGTCGGAATCGGGACGGAGATCAGTACGGAGCTACGCAGCGAACTATTAATTTTCCTACATCAGAACGCTTCGACCTTCGCATGGAGCACCGAGGACATGGTCGGCATCAATCCCGATATAACCAACCACGAGATAAACGTCGACCCAACATACAAGCCGATCAAGCAAAAGCGGAGAAAGTTGGGCCAAGACAGAGCGAAAGCCATCAACGAAGAGGTCGAATGACTGTCCAAAGCGAGATCAATAGTGGAAGTGCGCTATCCTGAGTGGCTCGCAAACCCAGTCGTGGTTAAAAAGAAGAACGGCAAGTGGCGCGTCTGCGTCGACTTTACAGACCTTAATAAAGCATGCCCAAAAGATAGCTACCCCCTTCCACTATCATTCATGGACGCGTTCTCAGGATACAATCAAATCCAAATGCATCCGGACGATCGCGAAAAAACGGCTTTCATAACCGACCGCAGAACCTACTGCTACAAAGTGATGCCGTTCTGCCTAAAAAATGCCGGGGCAACCTACCAACGCCTCGTCAACAAAATGTTCGCCGATCAACTGGGGAAAACGATGGAAGTATATATCGATGACATGCTTGTCAAATCACGACACGTCGAGGAACATATCGGACATCTCCGAACATGCTTCGACAGCCTGAACGAGCACGGCATGAAGCTCAACCCCACCAAATGCACTTTCGCAGTCACGTCAGGCAAATTCCTGGGTTACATCGTCACAAAGAGAGGCATCGAAGTCAACCCCAAAAAAATAACAACGATCCTCGAGCTCCTATCGCCGAAGAACACGCGAGAAGTCCAACGTCTGACCGGTCGAATCACGGCTCTCAATCGCTTTATCTCCAGGTCAACGGACAAATGCTTACCTTCCTACCAACTGCTGCGAGGGAACAAACGCTTCGAATGGGACGCCCAATGCGAAGACGCTTTCCAGGAGCTAAAACATTATCTTTCGACCCCTCCGGTCCTCTCCAAACCAGAACCGGGCGAGACACTTTATCATTATATCTCGGTGTCTAGATCGGCGGTCAGCAGCGTACTCATCCGAGAAGACAGAGGCGATCAAAAACCGATCTTCTATATCAGCAAAACCCTCGACGACACCGAGACGCGATACCCAACGCTAGAAAAGCTCGCCCTCTCCTTCATCACATCGGCCCGTAAGCTCCAGCCGTATTTTTAATCTCACTCGGTAATCGTCCTCAAAAACCTACCCCTCCGAACGATCTTACATAGCCCGACGCAATCCGGCCGAATAGCGAAGTGGGCGGTCGAACTAAGCGAGTACGACATCGAATATCGTAACCGAACATGCGCCAAATTCCAAGTGCTAGCTGATTTTCTCATTGAGCTGCCACCAGAAATGCTCGCGCGCCGACCCAAACATACAGAAAAGCTGGATCTTGCACGCGGACGGTTCGTCATCTCGCAACGGCTCTGGAATCGGCATCCGCTTGGAGTCTCCGGCATGCGAAATTCTCGAGCAATCATTCCGCCTCGCTTTCTCAGCATCCAACAACGATTAGGAATACGAAGCACTAATCGCCGGCCTACAATTAGCAAAGGAAATGGGCGCGAAAAATATCCAAGCATATTGCGATTCACAGCTCGTCGCCAACCAGTACAGCGGAGAATACACAGCCAAGAACGATCGTATGGACGCTTACCTGACTTTGGTCCGGCAGCTCGCCAACGAGTTCGAAACGTTCGCCCTTACGAAAATTCCCCGCAGTGATAATTCATCCGCAGACGCGCTTGCCGCCCTCGCCTCTACATCCGATCCCGACCTAAAACGAGTAATACCCGTAGAAAGCATCAACCAACCCAGCATCGAGATCGATCTCAACGACTCGATAATGGCAATCGTCACTCTCGAACGAGGCATCGACGACGCCGAAGATCTGAACGAGCCCATAGAAGCCGAGGAAATACTCCGACCGGCGGACTGGAGAGACGAGATCAAACTCTACATAAGCGACGGAACCGTGCCAACCGACCGATGGGCTGCCCGTCGCCTAAAGGCCCGATGCGCTCATTACAGTATGTTAGATGACAGCCTTTACAGAAGAAGCGCGTTCGGCCCCCTACTACGCTGCATAGCCGGGTCCGAAACACGATCAATAATGGAGGAGACGCACTCCGGCGCAGGCGGTAACCACACAGGAGGATGATCCCTCGCCCTGAAGATAAAGAAGAACGGACATTTCTAGCCAACCATGATAGTAGATTGCGAAAACTTCGCCAATAAGTGCGAGCCTTGCCAAAGACATGCGCCGATCATCCACAGGCCAACAGAAGAGCTCACCACGTATACAATGCCGTATCCATTCATGCGATGGGCAATGGACATAGTCGGACCACTAACTCGATCCCGTCAATAGCGATTCCTTCTCATTGTCACCGAGTACTTCAACAAGTGGGTGGAAGCCGAATCATACGCCAACATCCACGCCGAAGACGTTAAAAAATTCATCTGGAAGAATATCATCTGCCAACACGGGCTCCCTTACAATGGCACGCAGTTCAACTCGGCAATCGTCGAAAATTTCTGCACAAAATGGAATATAAGGCTCAGAAAATCAACGCCACGATACCCACAAGGGAACGGACAAGCAGAGGCGACCAACAAAACCATTTTAGCCGGACTTAAAAAACGGTTAGAAGACAAGAAGGGAGCTTGGGCCGACGAAGTCGACGGAGTACTGTGGTCACAACGAACAACACCCCGCCGATCGACAAATCAAACCCCTTTCTCCCTGTCGCACGGCATCGAAGCAATGTCACCAGCCGAAGCGACGCTCTCGAGCCTCCGTCGATCCCATCTGCCGAACAATCCCGAACTCAACAATAACATGATCAAGGACTCGCTTGACTTCGCAGAAGGATTACGCGACCAAGCGCTCCTCCGAATCCAAAATTACCAGCGACTGGCGGCCAAGTACTATAACAAGAAGACAATCGGCCGCCACTTCGCCGAAGGCGACCTTGTCCTACGCAAAGTCTTCGAAAATACACGCGAAGCAAACGCAGGAAAGCTCGGCGCCAACTGGGAGGGACCATACATCATCGTCAAGATCGTCAAGATCGTCAAGCTAGGAGTTTATCAGCTCGTCACCATGGCTGGTACCGAAATCCCAAGATCTTGGAACTCA
This sequence comes from Erythrophleum ivorense, assembly GCA_026724425.1. Taxonomy (NCBI): domain Eukaryota; kingdom Viridiplantae; phylum Streptophyta; class Magnoliopsida; order Fabales; family Fabaceae; genus Erythrophleum; species Erythrophleum ivorense. Next base: position 3,521,300 of record JAIUCV010000092.1, read on the forward strand.
ATGAACCTCAAACGGTTCTACTACTAACAGACAACGGTTCTACTACAAACAAACAAGCCAGCCTAGCCCTAAAAAATATATATATATATCATATGTACAATGAACTACGGTCGGCTTGATCCCTCGCGGGTACGTAGACAACCCTCTGCAAAAACAGAGGGCTCAGCTATACCTAATAAAACAAAAACAAGTTTAAAAAAAAAAAAAAAAAATCGTCTCCCAACACGTTCCGCACGAACGTCATGGCTCGTCCATACGAGCCATGCTTCCTCGACACTTAGCGTAAAAACCTAAGTCTCGAAGAAGAATTTAAAAGCCGAGCCCGACCTCGCAAACAACACGTTCCGCACGAACGTCATGGCTCGTCCATACGAGCCATGCTTCCTCGACACTTAGCGTAAAAACCTAAGTCTCGAAGAAGAATTTAAAAGCCGAGCCCGACCTCGCAAACAACACGTTCCGCACGAACATCATGGCTCGTCCATACGAGCCACGCTTCCTCGACACTTGGTATAAAAAACTAAGTCTCATAGAACCTAAAAGCCTAGCCCGACCTCGCAAACGACCGCTTTCTTTTGATTAACTAAAAATTTGTCATAAGGATCTACAACCAAACACGCCCCCACTGTCCGCCGCGATCGGCAAAACGACACAAGGGAATTAGTTTCTTAACTTTAAAACTCAGCGAAACCAAATTTTATTAATAGAGTTAAAGTTACTCGAAAAATACACGACCAATCGGCCGAACGCAATAATTTAAAAATAAAAGGGGGCACTCATTCACGGCTGAGGGTACTGCGCCAAAGTACCGCGATCCATATCGGCAACCAAATCCTGGAGCGACTTAAAATCCAGATCAAGCTCATCCCTCGTCACCACGTTCTCACCCTCGATCTTCCGCGTATACAGCTCAACATCGGATCGACACTTCTCCACCAGCTCTGAGGGAACAACGATGACGATCTCTGCCAAAGAAGAATACGAATCAAGCAAGGCCGTGGCTTGATTGAGAACCATTATGTCTGGCTGCACTCTCGCTTCATCCTCAACATACTTCCTCATCTTGTCCAGCCGAGCCCGAAATGCCGTTAACAGGTTCGACTTGGTCTCCCGAATCTTCCTGGTCCAGAGCCCATGAGCATGAAGACTTCTCTTCCGCGATGACTCGTCAAGCTCGGCGTGCTTTTTCTCCAGACGCTCGTATTGGGCCTTGAGAGCCTCGATCTCTATACGAGCCTCGGTAATCTCGGTGACGCGGCCCGCATCCTTACCTTCCAACTGAAGAACCTTCTCAGTGAGCTCGGCCACCTTTTTCTCCAGACCTTCGGCCCGATACTTCTCCAACGCTTGGTCGTCACCCCCTTTAGCGACGACCTTTCGCAATTGCCGACGATGATGATCAAGCAAGGCGTTCGTCGAGGCAACAGCCTGAAAACAACGCAATAAGTGTAAGAACTCCACTTAACTAAACCAAATCAACAGAAAAACTGTTCGGCAAACCTGGAAGGAATGATGAGCCATATCCCGAAAAAGACGCTTCTCCTCTGAAGAAACGATGTTGATCGGATCTTCGACCGTGGCCGGCTGAATCTCATGATAAAGCTGACCGCAAGCCCGATTGCTTTCCAAAAAAGGAGTCCTCCCTTCATACTCGTACTTAAACGAGTACTCAAAGGTTTCCTGCCGAGCCAGATCGTCGTTCTTCTCTTCGGCGGCCGGCATCTCAACCGCTACAGCGTCTTCGACCGCATCAGCGCCTGATGCTCCGGCATCGACAGCCGTCTCCTTCTCGGAAGGTTCCCCCATGGAAGGCGTCACCCTCCTTCTTTTCATATCGCCGCCCGGCGACGCCTTTTCAACGGCTACGTCACGAGCCCCCGAGGAAACATAAGGAATAATCGCCCGCTCGCCCGACGCAGGGGTATCTCCATCTCCTTCATCCGACATGTCCGGAAGGGTCGGAGTGATCGGCTCCACTCTCCCCGTCTCGGGATTAACACGAGTGTATGCCTGCGGCTGATAAATGTCAAAATAATCATCTATAAAATGATCAACCTCCTCAGCAGCACTCACCCGATCGCCGATCGTAACAGGCGGATCCATATCGCTTTGTTTTTTCTGCGCAACGACGGCACTCACCATCTCCTTCCCGTACCGCGGCAGGTTCAAACTGATCTTCCCCATCTTTGCAATGGCCTTCGGTTTCCCTAACTGCCACGAAGCTAAAATCGTCGGCCCAAAGGCCGCCAAGTCATGAGACAGATCGGCAGATTCAAAAAACGAAGATATACTAATAGACTTTCTTACCCGCTTCAATACGAGCCCACTACCTCCTGATCCTCTGCCTATTGATATCTTCCCACCTCCTCTTTCCTTGTTCGGAAAGCCGTCTCACGTCTTCGGCAAAATTCGGTGGAGGAGTTCGCCAAACAGGAGGACGATCTGCACAAAGTAAGACAATCGTCAGACAACAAAAACCGACAGGAAGATAACTAGATGCAAAGACCAAAGCCCTGCTAGATCTTCTTCCGAAAGTCGGGCTCCACTCATTCCTGTACGGCCTACGCGTATCCGGGACCGACGCCTCGTTGACGCGAACGAAGAAATATTCCTCGATCCAGTTCCTTGTTTTACTCGGATGACCGGTGATCATCCCATAAGTCGACCGAATACTAACGTAAAGGTTTCCCGGAGTCTTTTTGTTCACCGTAATTGACGACATGGCCTCGAAAAAGCGAAGATCAATGTCAATATCCAGCTCGGCCGCCAAGACCAACGGGCCGACTATATTACAGATCGCTGCCGGACAAAGTTGCGACATGGCAACGTCGACCTCTTCACAGTAGGCGACGAGCAGTTTCGGCAGCGGGACGGACACCAGGCTCTCTGAAAAGCAGAATTTATATGCGGTAAACCAGCCCGGCGGCGCTTTCCACGGACTCTCATCTTCTTCAGGAAGACGAATAGCCAAACCCGAAGTTCGGCTATTATACTGATGAATCTCCCTTAGATCGTCTTCCGTACACTTTGTTTTCCCGAGCTTACTTAAATCTCGAGGCGGCGGTTGACATTTTCTCCTTTCAGACGCGTCTCTCACGACAACCGCCTTTCCGTCCTTTTTGCCGATCGCGGTTCTTGGCACCTTCGCCGCCGTAGCCTTTTTAGATCCTACAACCTTTCATTTTCTGCGGGCATCGGTCATTTCTTTTCGCCGCGAAGTCGCGATCGGCACTGAGGGACCGGCTTCCGTCGGATAGAGATCTTCAAATCCTATAGGAAGAGCCGCCCGCTCCGAAAAAAACGATGCGCGCTGAACAGAAATCGGTACATGATCTACCGAGTCCGGCGAGTCCACCAGGTTCGGCACAACTATCGTAGCGATTGGCGATTGAGCAGGCGTGGCGGAAAAATCACCACTAGAGGTCGGCGCGATGCCGAATCGACCACCAGAGTCTGCCGAAGAACTATAACTAGCCTCCGGCAGGGAATCGTCTGATCCCGTGTTGTAAGAATCTTGAAGAGAAGTAGAAGATTGATCGGATTCGATCCTCATTATCACAGGAGATCGGCAACTAAAGAAGATCGGTAACTAAAGAAGATCGGCGAAAAGCTCAGATCTAGCGAGAAGGCAGAGAAATCTAGAGAGAGAAATTGTACGTTCACATAAGACGGAAACTGAATATGAGCAGAGCGAAGGAGGCCTTTTATAGAAAAATGGTCGGAAGACGAAGAGGCGCCATGATAATTTCCTCAGCGGGCGTGACCCTTCACCAAAAGATGCCAAATGCATGAGCGACACGTGGTCTTCCTCTTCTCCACGCCGACCCAACTCTTCTCCGCAACGCTTCGAGCGAAGCCTTCGCTGCAGGGCTCGACTGTGAAAGGGGGGGGGGGGCATTGTTGGAGGTGGGCTTAGCACCCCTCCAAATGGGCCGGCCCACATCAGAGGAAGCCCATTAACTCTTTCAGGCCCGTCGAACCGAACTACCTTTTGCTATAAATAGCGTAATAACTCCGCTTCGAAAGGTAGTTGAAAAATGAGAGAACTACAGTTTAGAAAAATACTTTGCCAAGCTCCCTGTTCGTCACATAAAGACCTGTCAATCGATTGACCACCGAACTCACAGTTCCTGTCGAGTTCGTCAATCAACCGATCGCCGAGCTCTTTGCTTATTAACTCAGTCTGCCGATCAATCCGCCGGCTCGAAATTGAGCCCTTGTCAAGAGTGTTCATCGACTAATTGCCGAACTCCTTACTTAGCAATACGAGATCGTCTTCGACCGATCTTATCCGTGTAATTCGCCGATCATCTTACTTCTTATAACGAAAGTCTTAGCCCTCTATCTCCGACCCTAAACGAACTTATCACTGTTATCTATACTCCAACACCTACCTTTCTAGAAGTGGAACCATGATGATTACTTTCTGCAGCCATGATTATCACCGGTGAAGAAAATGGCTGTTGTTACCAATAGGTTAGATGGATTGATTGACTTTTATAATAGCTTATTATTAGGTTAACATAAAAGATTTGTGATTGATGCATATCTTATTTATTTGGCAAATAAAGATTTAGTTATAGCTCATAGTTATCGCAGGTTAATATATTTTGGCGGGCTATTGTCTTTTCCGCCGTTTCCATAATCATCATTGGGGGAACAGGGGAGAGATAAAAAACAGAGAGATCTTTAACAGGCACGAGAAAAACAATACATTCTTAATAATCAAATTCTTTAAACATTATCCCTGAAAAATATATAATACTAAACACGAAACCTAGTCGAGAAAGAACGAGCACAAGACTCAGGCAATAATTGGTTGTGCTTTATTCAAATTTAAAAACTATAAAAATAAACTGAAGAAAGTGACAAGGACCAGATTCTCTCCAGGACAAGAGACCTCTGAGATCACAATAGAAACAGTAATTCTAATGAAAATAGAAAAGCTAAAAGTGTTAATCAAAATAGGAATCCTAATTGGAACAGAAATCCTACTTAGAATAGAGACTCTACTTGGAATAAGGAAATAGATAAAAGGGAAATAAGAGTAGTCGTTGATCGAAACTTCTAGGATGCTGCTGCTTCATATCACTCACCAATTTTAGATCACTTCTTATCTAACCATCATCCCATATCTCTTGTGCTATACCATTTCTAACTGTTGACATATATTCATCAGCTGTCGGATCATAATTTCGATCTACTCCATGATCATCATGAGAAGGCGACGTGTTTCCGATAGGATCAGCATGATAACTCTCTGTTTCTTCAGAAGCATTGAAGTCAATGTCCTCTATATTAAAATCTCGGATAAAATTATGCAACGCCATAGTTGCTGCAACAATCTTTTCTTACATTTCCACGTCATAACGAATAAGACCTTCTAAAATAGACCATTTTCCCTTCCACACGCCAAACGTTCTTTCAATGACGGATCGAAGAGAGGAATGTCTCTCGGAGAGTGGTCGGTTTACGTCCAGCAAAATGATTCGGATGGTAGGCCTCACCTCGATTAGGGAGCTAGAAAACCCCTTCGGTTCGGATAACCCGAATCCACTAAAAAATATTTCTCCGAGCTCGGGAATGGAAAATAATCATCATGACGTGCACAATATGTCGATATCTCTGAGTAGTGTGCCCGACCCGGAACTCCAATACGTGTGTATATAAACTTCATACTGAAATCACACACTGCCAAAATGTTCATTGACGTGTAATTATGATGATTCCAGTACGTGATCTTCTTATTGCCACCAACACGTACACGGACGTGTGTACCATCTATGGCTCCAATACAATCTTGAAAATATGGATAATACCTCTTATCATGCATGATTCGATGTGGTGTATCAACAAACCCTCCTCTTTTCCATGAAACAATATCTGAATGCAAACCACAAAGGGCATTAACAACATCACTAAATTTTGAGCTCACAGTCCATTGTGCAACCTGAAATTCTGCTGCAATGCTCCTTTGTGATGGATTATGCCCCAAAATCTTGAGTGACATTCCTAGAGCAACCTCAGATTTTGCCCGATGAGAATCTTTTAGACCATATTTCTTTAGAGTATCTAAGAGCTTGAGAAAAACCCTTTGTGTCACACGTAAAACATGGAGGCATTGCGTGTCGCTTTCATACATCAGTTGGTGCACTATTCGCTGTCCACGTTCAGGATCCGTTCTCAACACGTCTCTTTGGGAAAAAGAAGTCGGTCAATCAAAATTATCGCTGTAAGAGCTTGGTCATCTGCATCTATAACTTCTTTGATTGTGTTCAACTCCACATCACTTACTTCCTGAAATAAATTAGATTTCGTGTCACCTAAGTTTGAATTATAAGAGAACATTCTCATAGTGCAAATGTGCAATAAATCAATAAAGAAATAACAATTCGTAAAACCCAACGATAGTTAACATAAAACCAAACAAAAAGAGGATAGTCATAAATAAAATGCAAACAAGAAATCATAATTCCCATGAAAAATAAAAAATCCATAAGCTAATCATCAAAAAAGTCATTGCGAGACTCCTTGGTTTGACGCTTCAGAAAAGGTAACTTTTCATCATCCGGAAGAGCGAGAAACAATCCCCGCACCACATCGTTTATTGCAATAAGATCAAGAGATGCCCAATAAAGGGGTGTCATAGGTACTAGACCAGGTATCACCCTCACATACTTGACAACAAGAGCCATGCGTTCTTCCATGGAATTCTTTGCCTCGGTTTTAGATGATGTCATCTGTTCCAAAATACCATTCCTCTCTTCCATAGTCGCAGCAATATGGGCGAGCGTCGAGTTTTCTGGAGTATACTTTGTTGGATAATTCCTAACTTGACAAGGAAACTATCTCATGGATAAGTGTATTCTAATGAGATAGAGACAAGGGATTCAAATAAGATTTAGATATAGGTTTGATATCTAGATAAGGTTTTGTAATCCTAATAGGAATAGGAGTAGTCTATTTCTATATAAAGAGTCATGGAGAGTTGTTCCATAAGAGTCAAGAGAAAAGGTTTAGTTTTTGAGAAGTTTTATAAATCTAATAAAGAAAGTTGTTCTTTATACTCTAAAGTCTATAGATTATCGACTTGATTTGGTATCAGAGCTTCAGGGAGGAGACTTGGAGGCTCAACCAAAGGTGGTACGAGAAGGCAGGAGTCGGCAAGCATGGCCGAGTCAGGAGCAGCTCCACCACGAGCAAAGGAGGTGGGACCTTCATCCATCCCATGTCTGATGCTAACATCGTCAAACTATACAGTTTGGGCGATAAGGATGAAAGCACTTTTGCCGGTTTATGAAGTATGGGAAATGATTGATCCTGGGGTAACAAACCTAAAGAAGAACTATGCGGAGATAGCTCTTCTTTTTTCAATCGATTCCAAAGGCGCTAATCTTGCAAGTAGGAGATTTGAGCACGTCAAAGGAGATTTGGGACGCCATCAAGTCACGACACCTTGGAGCGGATCGTGTAAGGGAGGCGAGACTCCAAACCCTAATGGCGGATTTCGACAGGTTGAGCATGAACGATAGCGACACCGTCGATGACTATGCAGGCAGGATATCAGGCCTTGCATCGAAAGCAGCCTCGTTAGGAGAAACCATAGAAGAAATCAAGATGGTGAAAAAGTTTCTGAAGGGACTTCCAAGAGACAAGTACATTCATATAGTAGCTTCCCTTGAGAAAGTTCTCGACCTAAAGACGACGGGATTTGAAGATATAGTGGGAATAATAAAGGCATATGAAGAACGTGTTGGAGGAGAACCCCATAAAGAAGATCAACGAAAATTAATGTGGTCTAGTAACAATCAGAACAACCATGGTGGCTATGGAGGTTCTCGAGGAGGAGGCAGAAGCAGAGGTAGAGGAAGAGGAGCTGGTGGTAGAGGCAGAGGACGAGGTAGATCAAACAACCGAAACTCAGGAGGAGAGAACGGAGATAGTAACCAGAAACAGAAAGATCGATCACATGTGACATGTTGGAGATGTGATAAGCCTGATCACTATGCAACGAATTGTCCCGAAAAGACAATCAAGACCCAAGAGACGAACCTAAACGAGACGCAGGAGGCGGACGATGCTCTTTATGTTCACGAGGTGGTGTTCTTGAATGAAGATAAGGTGTTTCCAAAGGTCTACGATACCAATAATGGCGATGCAAGAATTTGGTACCTAGACAATGGAGAAAGCAATCATATGACGGGAAACAGGGGTTACTTCTCAAGTCTAGATGAGAACATCAAAGGAAAAGTGAAGTTCGGTGATGGGTCGTATGTTGATATAGTTGGGAAGGGTACGATTGTATTTGTAGGGAAGGATGCGGAGAAGAGAGCACTTCAGGACATCTACTATATACCCAACCTAAAGCATAATATCATCAGTCTTGGACAAGCAACAGAACACGGGTGTGAGGTGCACATGAAGAACGACAAAACGCCTCGTGGAAGGTTGCTTGTGCGTGTTATAAGATCACCAAATCGCCTCTAAAAAACGCCAATGGAGATCAGCTACCCTAAGTGTCTTCAGGTGGAAGACAATGTCACTACGCGGCTGTGGCATGCTCGGCTGGGACATGTGAGTATTGGTGTGATGAACAACATGGCTAAGAAGGAGATGGCCTTAGGCTTACCATGTGTTCCGTATGAGAAGAATATCTGTGATGCATGCTTGGCCGGAAAGCAAACAAGGGTTTCGTTTCCGATCAAAGCAGTGTTTCGTGCATCACAAATACTAGAGTTGGTCCATGGAGATCTGTGCGGACCAATCTCGCCACCAACACCAGCCAATAACCGTTACATATTTGTCCTTATAGATGACTTCTCAAGATATATGTGGACAATACTTTTAAAGGAGAAGTCTGAGGCATTCGATCGGTTCAAAAGGTTTAAAGGAGTTATCGAGAAACAAGCAGACTCGGGAATAAAAACCTTTCGTACCGATAGAGGAGGAGAGTTTACCTCAAAGGAGTTTAATCTGTTCTGTGAAGAGAACGGGATTACCAGACATCTAACAGCTCTCTATTCACCACAGCATAATGGCATAGTGGAGAGGAGAAATCGGACATTGATGGAGATGACAAGGAGTATGCTAAAGGCGATGAAGGTTCCAAACTTTATGTGGGGAGAGGCTGTACGACATTCGACGTATGTTATCAACAAAGTTGCCACAAAAGCTTTGGAGGACATAACCCCCTATGAAGCTTTCACTCGCAAGAAACCAAACATTGAGCATCTAAGAGTGTTTGGTTGTATAGCTCACACAAAGATCAATGGGCCGTACCTCAAGAAGTTAGATGAGAGATCAAAGAGTATGATCAATCTTGGAACTGAGCCGGGTTCTAAGGCGTATAGACTCTATGATCCAGTTGATAGAAAAGTGATTGTCAGCAGAGATGTTGTGTTCGATGAGGAGAAATCATGGGACTGGTCTTCAGCAGACAGAGGAGGATCAAGTAAGTTCTCATTACCTCATTATGGTCCGATAATAGAAGAAGAAGCAGAACACGAGCATGAGCAGAACAACAATCACAACGACCAAGAGCAAGTGTAGGTAGACCAAGACGAGGAAGAAGAGGGAAACGACAATCAGGATGTGAATCAGGATGTCAATCAAGATGTCAATCAGGATGAGTATCAGGATGAACCCGTGCCCCAACAAGCTGTAACGAAATATGGTCGCATGATATCTAGGCCGAGATATCTTGATGACTATGTACTACTAGCTGATCTTGAAAGTGAAATGATCTTGAAAGTGAAAGGTTATTACTCACAGTAGATGGAGAACTAGAGAACTACTATGAAGCCTCAAGATCAGAAGAGAGGGTTGAAGCAATGGAAAGTGAGCTAGATTCCATTATAAGGAACAGAACTTGGGAACTCGTTGATAAACCAGAAGGTGCGAAGATCATAGGACTAAAGTGGATCTTCAAACTCAAAAGAAAAGCAGGATGGCTTGGTGAATAAGCATAAGGCAAGGCTTGTGGCAAAAGGTTATGTTCAAGAACAGGGGGTGGATTTCGAAGAAGCTTTTGCACCAGTTGCAAGAATCGAAACCATAAGGTTACTCATAGATTTTGCAGCAACAAGAGGCTGGTAGATACATCACCTAGATGTCAAGACCGCGTTTCCGAATGGAGATCTTAATGAGGTGGTCTATGTAAGTCAGCCATATGGGTTTGTCAAGAAGGGGGAAGAGAACCGAGTATACAGGCTCTACAAGGCTCTATATGGTGTACGGCAGGCACCGAGAGCATGGAACATGAAACTCGATCATGTTTTGAAGGGAATGAAGTTTAAAAGATGCTTAAAGGAAACCTCGGTGTACTTGAAGAAAGGAGGCATAGATCTTTTGATCATAGCCATATATGTTGATGATTTGTTTGTGACAGGGACGTCAATGAAGATCATCAATCAGTTTAAGGGAAAACTGAGATGTCGGATTTGGGAAAACTGACAAATTATCTTGGCATAGAAGTGATTCAAGGGGCAGATGGAATAAGAATAAAGCAAGAAGGCTATGCACAAGGAATCTTAGTTGATACTAAGATGGATGGGTGCAATCTAACACATATACCAATGGCGGCAAGTCTGAAGATATCTAAGGCAGAGGATGAAGCAGAGATCAACGCAACAGGGTACATGAGAGCGATTGGTTGCTTGAGATATCTTCTACACACAATACCAGACTTAGCTTTTGCAGTTGGTGTACTAAGTCGGTATATGCAGAGTCCAAGAGAATCACATGGTCAAGCCATCAAGCACATTCTGAGGTATGTTAGAAGAACTACCAATATGGGATTGTTTTTCAAGAGAGACGGGACAAGGAGGATCATCAGATACAGTGACAGCAGCCACAACATTAACATCGATGATGGCAGAAGCACCTCAGGTCACGTTTTCTACTTAGGCTCATCACCAATAACTTGGACGTCGCAGAAACAGCCCACAGTTGCACTGTCTTCATGTGAGGCCGAGTTCATGGCAGCAACGGAAGCAGAAAAGCAAGCTATTTGGCTCAAGGAATTGTTGAAAGAGATACATAGTATAGAAGAGAAGGTCATACTCAGAATCGACTACAAGTCAGCCATAGCTTTGACAAAGAATCCAGTGTTTCATGGGAGGAGCAAACACATTCTCAAGAAGTATCACTTTATTAGTGAATGTGTGGAGAATGAGCAGATTGAAGTGGAGCATGTACCAGGCAAGGAGCAGAAGGCAGACATACTCACCAAACCACTAGCAAGGATCAAGTTAAAGGAAATGAGGAATCTCATCAGAGTTCAAGCAATCCAATCTTCTGAAGTTCAAGTTGGAACTAAGGGGGAAAATGTTGGATAATTCCTAACTTGACAAGGAAACTATCTCATGGATAAGTGTATCCTAATGAGATAGAGACAAGGGATTCAAATAAGATTTAGATATAGGTTTGATATCTAGATAAAGTTTTGTAATCCTAATAGGAATAGGAGTAGGCTATTTCTATATAAAGAGTCATGGAGAGTTGTTCCATAAGACTCAAGAGAAAAGGTTTAGGGGGGCTTATTGTATCAATGATTTGGAGTTATTTGGATAAATCCAAATCTATGAAGTTTTAAGAGGATTTGGAAAATCTCACCTCATAAGGTGGTATTTGGATTCTTTTGTTTTTAACTAGAAAATCTCTCACAAATCCCTCAAAACAGTTTTTATTAGTGAAATCCTAATTTTCCAATAAGAGGAGATTTCAAGGAATTTGTACAAATGATTAGTTCAATAACCTTGGATTGTTAGTGATTTTTATAAATACTAGATCCAATAAGAGGTGATTTGGAAAAAAAAACAAATCCTCTTAAATCATCAATCCAATAACCCCCCCTTAGTTTTTGAGAAGTTTTCTAAATCTAATAAAGAAGGTTGTTCTATATACTCTAAAGTTTATAGATTATCGACTTGATACTTACGCTTACGGTTACGAGTTACACTTTTCACTTGAGGATGTGTGAAAAAATCATGTTCTGATTGCAACGATTGATCCACCTCAGCAGGGCCGGGCCTGAGCCCATTCCAATAATTATTTTGGATGGGACCTCAGCTTATTTTCTTAACAATTTTAGGGCCCATTATTTTTTAAAAAAGTTTTTAGCTTAGAAAAAAAATGAAAAAGCCCAATTTTATGGTCCAAATTTAAACTTTGGAATGAGACCACATAAATTTCAGGCCCGGCCCTGCACCTCAGTCAGATATGGAACCTCTTCCATTGGTTCTTTTTGGAACCAGTCTTGCTCTAGTGTTTCTGTAGGATCACGTGAATATTTCTGCCTTGTATCTTGTCTTTCAGTTCCATCTTCATTGTTCGTATACTCATTTTCATAGTCAACTGGTGGAAGACGACGATGTACACCACGTCTTGGTTGCCATGACTCCTCAACCACGACAGCTGCATCTCGGAAAACCACATCAAGAAGCGGAAGATTTCGTAGTGGATTCGAACGAAGTTGCGCTACTTCGGGATAAGCCTAGAAAAAAAAATCATTCAAAACAGGTATAAAAACAGCTTGAGGACAATATAATTTAATATAAATGTACGTTTATGTACCTTGATTTTATATTTCCACCAATGCTCAGGTGCATCAAGAGTTCCTGTCCTAGACTTATGCCCAAGACCAGTTGATCCAATCGTGATTTACGATAGAGTTCGTACTGCTTGAAGCTTCTAAGTGTCTAACTTATTCTTAATTTTGTTCCAACTTAAGTTCAATGGATATTGCTTTTTAAATTCTTTGAGAACATTTTGTTTTCCCGGCTCACTCAAACTTTTGCCTCTAGATTTCCCATCTTGTTTTTCCAAAGTTATCAATTCCAGCAACAAACGGGTCATCTCGTCCGACCATTGGATTTTCTATTCGAAAATCAGTAGAAACATGTATTCAATTGTAGAACACACATAGGAACAATACACATCTAAACGCCCATAGGAACGATACACATATGAACGATACACACAGAGAAAGAAAGTAATAAAGGAGAAAAAGTTTGATAATAACCACTGAATGAATAAACAAAATAGTACGATACTTACGTTTGATTCTTGACTTTCTTCAGTTCGTGCAGCCATGATTGTAACAGAGTTCTAGGGATTATGTTTTGTGAGACAATTAAATTGTATTACGTGATAGAAATATATAGGATACCCTAATCCCAAATTTGAAGATATCATGAATTTCTTCTTTTTTTTTTTTTTCCTCCTATCCGCAACCGCCCGTAGCCGCAAACGCTTGCGGGAAGGAGCTTTTGATTTCCAGCGATATGGAGCGGTACAAAGTGGTAGAGAGCGGTTGTTGTGATTGTTATAAAACGCCAGAAACCGCTACCACCCGTAGATGTTGCGTTTGAGGGTAGTAGCGGGGAAACCAATCACCACCTAAGTCATTAGAAACCACTACCACCCGCAGATGTTGCGTTAGATTACTATTTTATTTGTTAGATATATATATATATATATATATATATATATATATATATATATATATATATATATATATTAGTATGAAGTGAACATTTATGAAGAGAACTTTAATTTGTAGAACTTAGAAATATAAAATTATGATATGTTTTTAATGAATTTTACCAAAAACAATACCAAATATTATTATGATTATAATATTTAAATCTTTTTTTAAATAAATATTATTATTTATTTTCTGATTTTAAATAAATTTTTGTTTTTTGATTTTTTTTTTAAATTATCCACCCGCAACTGTCCGCAACCGCAAACGCTGCTGAGTATGAGTTTTTGATTTTGAGGAATCTTGAGGGATCTGGAGCGGTTTGAAACGGCAGAAAGCGTTTGCGATGATTGTTGTCAAACGCCAATAACCGCTACTACCCGCAAAAACTGTATTTGCGGGTGGTAGCGGGTGAACCAGCTAATAAACAGAGTTACAACCATAATAATATAATTTTGATAAATTAAAAAACTTCTCCTCTAGAAAGGCGGTGCTTTCCTCTCTCACGCTCTCACCGTGAACCTCCAATCTTCTTCTTCCTTCTTCTCTAATACCAGATCTACACTCAAATCCTCATGATCTAGCCATATCCACCTCGGAAAACGGCGCTGCCTCTCACCGGAAAACCCCCGGCCGTCACCATTGTCACTGGTAAACCTGTGCCTCCTCTCCTCTCCGCCTCTCTCTCTCTCTCCGTCGCATCTCTGCTCTCACCGTTGGATCTCTCTCGCTGCTAGGTGAATCTCTCTCGTTGCATCCTTTCTCACGTTTTGTTTTTTAAGATTTAAGAATTTCGCCCCCATTGATATTGGAATCTCAAAGTTGTTTCTTGGTTGCAGCGCTCTGATGCCTTCTTTTCAGAAGCCGAAGGATTCTTCTTCAATGTCTGATCCTAATTCCCCTTAACGAGCTAGATGTCGAATTGGGAGAAAGCAACTTCTCGCTAATCGGTTTGGTGGTGATGATCAGGACAACACCGGTAACTTCTTCTATGTTGTTGTATTGTCCAAGATTACTTTTGTAACATCCATAAACCAAAAAGTGCCTTTTGAAGGTGGTGTCAAGCGACACCAAGTGATCAGGTGTGGTTGCATTTGTTATGCAAGGTATTGATTTCTGATTGGCTGTGCATGTTCTTGTTTGATTGTTGTGCAGTCGGTCTATAGATTGAGGCATCCTTGTGTTAATATTTGCAAAATCAGCGCTGTGGTTGGTTGGTGTCGAGCGACACCGGTTAGCAGAATTGATTTCGGTTTAAATCAATTTTGCTCGGTTCTGGCGGTTCAGTTTGTGGTGTCGAGCGACATCGGTTAGGTGGAAATCGACCCGGTTCGATTTAAGTTGTCTGGTTTTGTCTGGTTTTGTCTGGTTTGGGCAGAAAGCCCTAGGGTTCGAGTATAAAAGTGGTGTGGCCGCTTTTTCATTCACTTTTTGAGAGAGTGACAAGAGAAGAGAGAGGTGGAGTTTCAGAGGAGATTTCTGGAGTTTCAGGGTTGTGGCCGCTTCGTTGTTGTTCGTCATTCTTAGTGGTTTCCACCTTTTCCCCTTTTCATTTCAATTCCTTGTCGAGGTGAGTGCGTGACCGTAGGTCCGTGATTCACTAGAGATTGATTGGTTTGTAAATCTTGTGTTGATTTCATGATGTGTTCATATTGGATTCGTGTTATTGTGCGTTTTGGATTGTTTAGGGCGTTGAAAACCCTTGATTTCGTGTTTTTGGGGCTGTTCGTCGAGTTGGGTTTCGTCTCTGCGAGTCGGTGTCGGTCGACATGAAGCAGGTGTGTCGAGTGACACCTTAGGGTGTTGGTCGACACCGTGGGTCTGGTGCGAGTGTTGGTTCTGTGAATTGTGGTTGATGTTATTGTTGAGTAATGATGTTATTACTGTTTTGAGATATTGCTGAGTTTGTGGTTATGAAGTTTATTGTGTAAGTATTGTCTAGTAATTGCATAATTAGCCTGTAGGCGGAGTGATCCACTCACTAAGTATTTATGATAATACTTACGCATCTCTTTCGTAATGTGATGTAGGTAAAGGCTAATTGTGATCGCGGAATCGGGCCGAGGAGAGGATGGTAAGATGTTTTATTTATTTGAGTTTGTTGTTTCGAATTGTTAGCACGTGGTGTTTAGGTTGCTAGACTTATTTATTTATTTTGGTTACTAATATTGGTGAATTGAGTTAAGTATTTACTTGATTAAATTATTTATTTATTTGTTTGAGAATTTCCGCATTGATAGCCGTTGAGAATTAATACCTTATGAATATTAATTCGAGCTATGCTAAATATATAAAAAAGGCTTGGTTGTTTTAACTTTGGTTTGGTGATGTTTCAAGTACAGTTTGAAATGTGAGATGTTTCTGCTGCTACAGAGTTTTCGAGAAAGAAGAAAGTGAAGAAGAGCAGTCCAGAAACAGAAGCTGATTATTTTTCATCAGACCACTCTTGTTTTGTAGCTCTTGTCAAGGCTTCGAATCTACAAAATGATGCTCCGGTGCTTATACATACTTTTTCTTTTTCTTTTTGCTCATTGTGGTTTTCGTCTCTCACTAAGCAAAATAGGTTAGCTTGTTTGTAAGATTTGTCTTGTTTGTTTTATTCAAGAAATAGGTTAGCTTTTTGATTCATGATTGTTTCTATATTTATAAAGTTAAGAAAGACAAATTTTTTTGGCTGAAAGCTACTTAATTGTGTTGCAGGGAGTGTATTTGTATTGAGCTGAATGGGTCTTCTTCTTCCTCCCTCTAACGAAGCAGCTTTGATTATCTCAGGTGCTCGATTTCTCTCCTCCTCTCTCTTCGCTCTTTCAATTTTCTTGATGGAGATTGTAGAGTTTTCAACGCTTCGACAGAGTTTTCAATGCTCACTACAAGAAATCGTGTGGGTTGTATCATTTATTTTAGTTGTTTATATCATTTTTTGAATGATGTAAATGAATTTGCATCATTTATATAAATGACTCTGGAAGTGGTGACTCTAATACTTTGTGTCAATAAATAGCGAATGATGCAACTATTTCTATCATTTATTATAAGTGATGTAAATATGTGTCGTTTAAGATAAGTGATAGTGAAAATAGTATCATTCAAAATAAACGTTATTAATTTTTGTTTCATTTATGATAAACGACTTGAAAATTAGTATCACTTCCAGTAATTGATGTCATAAGTTGTATCATTTAGCCATAATTGATGTTAATATTTGTATCATTTATGTAATTGATCCTAGTATTTGTATCAGTTTTATAGATGATAGTACATAATTATTTTTGTATCACTTTTATCTTATAGTTCTAATTATTTTTCGTGACATTTGTAAACGACATGAATCATATGTGGTTTTAAAATTTAGCCACATTTCGATTTTAATTATATTAAAAATCATTTAAAATTTCTGAAATAAAAATTTAATTTTGATAAATATTAAAAGTAAATAATACATCCCAATATATTGTTCAAATGTATAAAACAAATGAATCCAGGTAATAAGATGAACCAAAATACTACTTAGAAAAACCATAAATAATACTAGCTAGATTGGTAATCATGATAAAAGTCTTCTAATGGTCGTTCTGATATTCATCAGTCATCTCCTCTTCTCTGCCCAAACAAAATAACATTAGTTAATATCACACCCATATATTAGATAATACAATCAATCTACATTATAAGTAACTACCTGAGAAATGTGAGGGTTCAATATATTTGCATAAGCTGCCAATGCACTTTCCTACAAGATTTGTTTAAAATATCAAGTATCTATACCATAATGTATATCCAAATATATAATCTGCAAAGGGAAGTATAATTAACAGAGTCGTCGTACCTGATCGGTGGTTTTATTTCCAAGCAGCTGTTAAATAATTCCAGTTAAACTTTCAACTTGGGTTTCCAACGATGACATCTTTGTCTTCATTTGAATAACTTCAGCATTAGCAGTTTTATATGTCTCAAATCTTGCTTGGTTAATACGCTTGGTCAATTTTGAAGGTGTCGGTCCACGACCAAGACAACGTATTCTTCCTGAACATTCTGGACCAAACACTTGAGAATATTCATCATTCAAACTAGCTACGACATTGCTTGAAAGCTGAGTTGATGAATTTTGGTTCAACAAAGGAGTAAGCTGATCCTGGTAAATACAATACAAATACAAACATCTTCATATCACTAAAGATGATCAGAATCAATGCAAAGACACCATCACCAACGATTTTAACAATTTATTATCCATCACAAGCAATGCTAATATAAAGTATTATATAAGAAACCTAGTAATATTATTCTTCTAGGCTGATACAGGTTTCCAAAAAGACAGTCACTAATATGAGAATATGGGCATGTTTTCAGTTTTAGTAGAAAAACTAACCACACGCTTTTTAGCATCATCAGTTACGAAATTTCCATCAGATTTCATCCGAGTCGCAATGAAAAACTCTGCCCGGCATGGAACTCTTCCAGTCCGATCTTTCTGTGTTTAAAACATATGCACAATCAATATATGATATTAGTATCAACATGTTTTACTACTTACATATATTATGAATCATCATATCTAACAACACTTAGTTACTTACAATATCACGTCTTTTCCTTGCAAAACTTTTTCTTCCACACACATGAGGCATGGTATGGTGTTTTCGGTTGTTGGTGTTTCTCTCTTGCATTTTCTGGAAATCACATGTTGGTGTAAAAAAGTTATATGAATTTTAAATGGTACTATAGTAGTTTGTAGACATGTACGTACCTTCCACTTATCGGTGAACCTTAAGTAAACAAAGTCACGCCACTGATCTGCAGGCACATTAGTTGGACGATTCTCTACGGTTTCAGTTCGATCATTCCGATGGTAATCCCTCCAAAGACGTAACTTTAAATCCTTGCATCTGCTTCCTAGTACACTTATGACATAATCTTTCCTTATGAGTGGGTCATCGAACCAAAACTTTCCCTGAAACAAGTTATTTAACTTCCTGGTTAGCTGTATTGAAAAAAACACATACGACATGAAATAATCACAAAAGCTGGAAAATATGTATATATCTGATATATAGTACCTTAATTACTTCCCATGCCAAATCTTTTCTGTGAAGAGGAAACAATCTCCAATCACTGTAGTTAATTGATTGAGACAAGTAAGTTTCGTCTAAGTTGTAAGAAAATGCGGAGGAGACTCACCACAAGTGTGGGAATTGCTGCAATCACAAAACTTGTAAACGCCACTGAAGTCTGCAACAGAGGAGGACCATCAGGGAGATGATCAACAAAATCTCAAAAACAAACGCATTCGGAAGGAAGGCTACACTCTAAATCAACAGCAAGTGGTCGAACACAGTCTATCTTCATTACCGTGCAAGCGATGAAGGCCAAGAGAAGAAATGCCTGATCGCTTAAGCTCAGCTTGGCTAACGGATTGATTGAGTGCGGAGAAATAGGGCTACCCACATTTACTCTGAAATTGTTAATCGATTCATCTTCCAAGACACTCATCGATGCCCTAGACATGATCCCACCACCATGGGCAGGAATTGGATTCGATAAACCTTCAGAACTCGAGCTCTTTGGAGGGGATAAGTAGAGCCAAGGTGAAATCTTGAGGGTAATTCGATTCCAACTTGTTCGGGAAAGAGAGAAATGGAGACCAACGAATCGGAGGAGGAGCTGTAGACATCAACCCTAAACATTTCATCTCTTTCGTCGTCAAGCCGAATTTTGATTTTCGGAGATGCATGTCTAAGGCAGACGAAGAATTGAAGGAACAAAATAGAAGCGATGGGATGATGAAACATAAGCTTTAATTTACAATTTCAATAAAATGAATCGGTGGAGAAGGCAAAAGGGAGAGTTCTAGATCTTATCGACATGTTTTTGATCTTATCGCCAACTTTCTTTTGGTGCAAATGATCTCCACCGTCAATTTTTTTAATCATATATATATTTTCCTTTTCTTTTTAAATAAATGGTATTTGCATCAATAGATTATTGATGTTAATGTTTATAACGTTTAAAAAGATGATACTAACAAAAATCATAATAATATCAGTTAATTAATTGATGTAAACGTAATTATTTGTGTCAATTTCAAATAATTGATGTAAGGTAATCATAACTCCTATCAGTTAAATTTAAATGATACTAATCAAGCCTGAATAATATCAATTATTTTAACTGATGTAAATTCAAATAATTAGTGTCATTTTTTTATATGTGATTTTAGTATGCATCAGTTGTTTATTTGACACTTTATAAGTGATGCAATTGACCATATTTCTTGTAGTGGCTTATTGTAGTTGTTCTTATTTTCCTCTGTAATGTCTTATGGAAACTATGATATGTGAACCAAACGCATGGAAGGGTTTATTGGGAATGGTGTTTGATTTGATTCTAATCTCAAAACGTCAACTATTGATTTGATTTGTGATAATTATTAGTTTGCGCAGCTCATTAGGTTGATTCTGATACGCAGCTTTTTCTCTGTAGCTCTCAATTGATTCAAGGGTTCTCTTAATTTATCTTTTCAGGTATTGACTTGAGAGTTTTGTGAAGATGCTCTTACTATTCGAGACACTGGGAGGTTTTGCCCTCTTTAATGTTAAAAATGAAGCAAAGTTGGCTAACGTTGAGGTGAATTATCTTTATTCTTTTATGATTTCCTTACTGAACCTTTTACTGCTTAATTAAACAGTTTACATGGCCATTTGATGTTTTTCATGCTTAAAGATTGTGCCTCTCTTTATTGTTGTTTATTCCTTCGATTGATATTGTTTGTTTTTTTGTTTTTTTTAAGTTGCAGCTAGTGTCAATGCTCTTCAAAGCAAGACAATGGGAACAAAGAATACAGAGAGACTTCCATTGGCTTCTATTGTAAGTTCTTGAAGTTTGTAAACATTAAACATATGCTTCTCTTTAATCCACTAGTTGAATGTTTTGCTTGTTGTTTCACTATCTTTTCTCATACTTATATTGTTTTTGTTGTTCGTTTCTGTTCTTCTTTCTGCAACAGTTTTATGACTGGCTTAGAAAACACTGTTAGGATTTGATGTCTCTTTTGATGTGTAATAGGAATAATGTGTTTCTAGTGTTTTTTGTTTTATCCATTCTTCTGAAAATTAGACCCAGATTTGTAAACCAATATTTTGTCTTTCTTGCTTATATTGATCTTCTTGTGTTGTAGTATATGTAGTTAATTAAAATTGTTTGTTTATGTGCGTGCTCTTACGGTCATGAGTCTTCTTGTTGTTTTTTATTTGAGTTAGACTTTACTTTAAATTTCGATGCATTACTCTTACCTAGTTATAACGATGTTATTTGCTTTACTCTTGATAGTTCTATTTTGTTACAGGCCTGACAAAAAACATTTTTTTGATCATTTGGGATGTGGGAGAGAGCTCACATAATTGGACATTCTATGGGTAATTTTTGGGATCCGAAGTCAAGATGGACAGATGATGTAGCATGTGTTGTCTTAGGAAAACTTCTTCCAGCATATTGTTTGTTACTGCCTTATTTCCATCCTATTTTATCTTAAAATTCATTAGAGTTTGTGTGGCTTGTTGTGGAATTTGATAGATGGTGGTGTTACACCGGTTAGTGAATGTGCAGTTGCCGATTCAGTGGATGTGGGATATGGTTGATGAGTTTGTCAATCAGGTCCAAAGCTTTTTTTGATACCGAGCAAAGATGAAGAACAACAGAGAGCTTTTCTCAGTTTAAACACTTGTTGATTTAAGCTGAGTTTTTAGTTTCAGTTTAAACACTTTGTTGTCGGACTTGAGCTTTTCGCTTCAGTTTTGATTGTGCTTCAGTTTTGATTGTAAGACTTTGTTGCTTCTCGAATTAAAAAACTTTTTGAGGATATTCTCTGTTTTCATGAAATCTCATTATCTCACCAAAAATAGACCAAGTTTGGAAAAATTGTTAGACATTATGAGTATACTTCTTGTGTACACTTCACATTATTTAAAAAAAATCCAAATTCAAATTTTCTCGTGTATTTTACCTAGCTAAAATGGACCAAGTTCGAAGAAATAATTAGACTTCATGAGTAGATTTCACATTTTTTTTTTTTTTTTAAATCCAAATTCAAGTTTTTTCATACATTTTACCTAAGCTATAATGGACCATGAAACAACCAAGGTTTTTTTTTTTTTTTTTTTTTTTTCTTTTTATCAAGTGTGGAAAAACTCAATTAAATAAATCAGTAAACAAGTATTAAATCAAACAACCAGATTCAAATTCCAAAATAATAAAATACTAGCAACCTAAATATAGGGTTTGCCATAATAAATCTAACAACCTAAAAACGGTTTGCTAGCCACATAAGAATAAACAACATCAACATCCTATCATCCTCTTCATCCTTCGGCCTAATTCCGCGGTCACATTTTTTTTTTACCTGCATCACATGGTTATAAGAGATGCATAAATATTTCATAAATACTTAGTAAGACAATCACCCCGCCTACAAGCCAATTACACAATTTTTCAAACATTTAAACATTAATAATAATTTCTACAATTATCAAAATAATTCTTTAATTATTAAATAATTCCCATAATTAAATAATAAATTTTTCACAATTAAATAATTACCACAATTATTTTTAAACCATTTAATTAATTAACTCCACCATTTATTAATTAAATACAAATTAAACCACATAATTCCAGTTGAACCGAGTTAACCAGATTAAAGCACTTATTCCAATTGATTAAATCAATTCGCCATATAACCGGATTTAACCGGCCAGTGTCGACCGACACAAGCTTTGTGTCGTTCGACACTCGCTCGGTTGGTGTCGACCGACACACGATTTGTATCGTTCGACACCGATCCTGGAGATCGACAGTTCGATCAATTTCAAACACAAAAACACCCAAATCACATAATCACAACACAAAACTCAATCTAAGACATAATTAACAAATAAACAATCACGAAAATCACATAAACTCAACCATTCAACAATCCACTTTCACAAATCTTATTATTTGCGAGCCTACGGTCATGCACTCACTTTGACAAGGGTTGAAAGGGGGAAAAAGAGAGATGATGAACATTGCTCCGATCCCAAAACTCCAAAATATCCCAATTCGCCTTTTTTCTTCTCTGAAACTTTTTGACCTCGAAAACTGTGCTTAAAATACGGCTGCACCTCTTTTATCTCGAGAAATAGGGTTTCCACCCCTAAACCGGCCCAAACCGGCAACTTAAATCGAACAAGCTCGATTTCACCATAACCGGTGTCGACCCACTGAACCGAGCAAAAATCGAATTAAACTGTAATCAATTTCGCTAACCGATGTCGAACGACACCCTCCTAGTGTCGCTCGACACCAACTAACAAGGCGCTGGTTTACAAATATTAACACAAGGACGACTTAACCTCTAAACCGACCGCACAACAATCAAACAAGAACATGTACAGCCAACCCAGAAATTAATACCTTGCATAACATATGCAAACAACACCTGATCACTTGGTGTCGCTCGACACCACTCCCAAAACAGTACTTTTCGGTTTACGGATGTTACAGAACAAGTTCGGAGAAATTGTTAGACTTTATGAGTAGACTTCATGAGTAGTCTTCTCGTGTAGACTTCACATTATTTTTAAGAAAATCCAAATTCAAGCTTTCCTATGCCATTTTACCAAAAGCTCTCCATTTATGTTAATATGATATGAAAACTCTAGAAACTCGCCATTCTTATTCATCGAATAATCATCTAAGGCCATTTGAACAAGCTCATCATATGTACAACCATCCCTCAAAGAGAACATTCTACCTCCTTTGCGATAATCAACCTCAAAATGCGATGACATATTGTCCTTTCTCACCCATTCTGCATACACAGAAGCGATGTATACCACTATCTGCAAGTAAACAAATATCAACCACATTTGAAATGTTAAGGAAAAACATAGACTTCTTGCGTAGGCTTCACGCATAGACTTCTTTACAAAGTCTACTTGGTAATGTCTAAAGTGCTAATCAAACAAGAAAACCATTTTCACTTTGTATATAACGAATAAGCATGTCAAACCCACGCACAAGCAACTAAACAGACTAATACAACTAATTGTTCAAGAAAATATTAAAAATTCATTATACAGTTTCCAAAAATGCGTTTAAAAAAAAACATTCAATAGTAGACTTCAAAAAGCGCTGAAGTCTAATAAGTTAGTTTTGCAATTGACCAAACAAAGACTTTTTTGTGAAGTCTACACCAAAGTGAAAAAAAAAGGTTAGTTTTGCAATTGACTTTCGCTTTGACTTTTTCGAATGAACTTCATTAACGTGATTAAACTTCAAAATGAAGTTTAACTCTGTTATGAAGTCTGCCGGTGCAGTCTACGGCAAGAATTAGACTTCATATGGGTTAGTTTTGCAATTGACCGAATTTTTTACTTTGGAAAGTATACTTCACCGCGAAGTCTATTTCGATAAACGTTGACCAATTACTTCAACCAGAAGTCTATCAGGTAATAATTTCACAATGAAGTTGACTCGTGAGTAGACTTCATTGTAAAGTCTATACGGCCTAAATAGACTTCCGGTGTAGACTTCCCAAAAAGTCAAGCATTGGTAAATTGCAAAACTAACATTTTTTTTTTTTAGTAGACTTCATGGATAGACTTCACAAAAAAAGTATTTGTTTGGTCAATTGCAAAACTAACCTATTAGACTTCAGCGAGAAGTCTACTTTGTAGAGTCTTCTACGCCGTATTATTTTTGTTTTCAAAGGAATATGGCGCAAACTTCACAATGAAGTCTACTCTCCAAAATTTTGTGAAGTCAATTGCAAAACTAACCTGTTCGTTGACTAGTAAAATTCGTATTGAAGTTTATTTACGTGATGAAGTCTACTTCACTACAAATATGTGAAATTCATTCAGATTGACCAGATTTTTACTTTGCCGTGATCTTAAGTTACGTTGACGGCCCATAACTTCGATTTAGAGCTTCACCAAACTTCGCCAACCATTAGCATGATCTCACACACCGATAATGGCAAGATCTAAGAACATAAACTTGGAAAAGATGAAAAGGTGAGTTTTTGGGATGAAAATGGAGAAGAAACTGAAGAATATAAGTTTATGAGATGATAGAATGAGTTTGTGGATATCTTTGAAGAAGAAATCATGCATTCAAAACTTGATTTCGGTTGAGAATGGTTGTTGGATGAATTGATGGTGATGGCATTTTCGTGAATAAGTGAAGAAGATGAGGTTTCTTTGGACATTTGATTTTCGTAGCAGATTTCACGGAATAAAGTAATGGCATTTGACCCCAATTATTGGTCTTTTTTTGAAAGTAACCCAAACATAAACCAACATTTACTGCACAAACCAAAATTCTGAAGTAACTGACATGAATCGAGTTCTCCGAATTTTATGAAAATAGTGAATTATTATTGTTTGAAATAGAAAACCAAACCAAATTTTTGATGCAAAATTGACAATTTAAATTTATGTCTGCTTTTATTTATCTGAGTTTTGATGATTTATTTATTGCATGGTAGAATATCTAATAATATATATATATGTAGGAATTTTGAATTTTTCATGTCAAAGTCAACACATAAATGTTTATATTATAGATTATGCATTTTGTTGGACACAACATAAGATTTTATATAAAAATAAGTAAACTGTAATAATTATGCGTTGATTAGTTCTCTTGACACCTCCCGCAAATATTATTATTTTTGTACATAGTTACCGCTTTGTGTGTTTAATAACAATTACATGAACCGTTTTGTATCGTTTTGTACCACTTGAATTTGCAATCTAGAAAATAATTCTTACTCAATCGAGAAAGTAAATTGTTATACACATTACATATTTGTGTCAAAAAAAATTGAACCAAATCCTTATAAATATTTAGCGGAACTAAACAAATCGACTTCCAAACTAAATTGAACCAAATTTTTGTTTGCTTTAGTTGGCAAACCAAACCAAAAATCGGATGTCCAAACCAATACATAAGACATGTTTTATAAATAGTAGCATTTGAAATATTTCTTTCTTAAAGGTAATTTTTGAGTATGTATTTTAAAATCATATAGAACCAATAACACATAATTTAAATATTGATTTTTAAATCATAAAATCAGTAAAACTGGATTTGGTATAGATTTCCAAATCCAATAAGATCTACAAACTAACAACCCACACTTATCCTTTATTAGGGAAAGCGGCTATTTCGTACCCCAACTGCCTCCAGAGGTCCTGATTAGTACCTTAACTCTTGACGTATGCCATTACATACCCACACTTCTGGAAATCTTATAACACGTACCCACACTCTCTGAAGTTTGGCCAAATCAAGCTTTGACCAACCATCATCTTGGTCAACACCGCGTTTGCGTTTACGGGGATGACTCAGCCGCCACGTAAGCCGCCCTGTTGGACACAAAACAACGTCGTTTTAGCCAATTAATTTCGGATTTATTTAATTAACCTGGAATATTTGATTTTTCGTTTAAACCAGAAATCGAAAATATGGGTTCCAAATTAATTGCGTTTTAATTTCGGTATAGTCAAATTAAACCAGAAATAGCTCTTTGGTTTTGGGTTGTCTACTACACTAAAAGTCGTTTTGCTCTCAAGGAAAAAAAGAAACCAGATTTCTGGGTTTATAAACCGAGAAAGTTTGCAGCTTGAATTTTTTTCCGAAGACTAGAAAGATGGATGACGTTAAAGATAAGTTAAAAGGATTCATGAAGAAAGTCAATCTCTCGTCTTCCTCTGGTAAAGTCAAAGGCTCAGGTAGAGTTCTCGGATCCTTGTCTTCCTGTGGACCCGTTAACCCGATTCAAAACCGGTTTAACCCTTCCCAAACTCCGAATCCGAATCCGGCTCCCAGACCCAAACCTCCTCCATCGAGCGGCTCCTCTTCAGCTATGTTACCTGAGAAACCAGTATCCTCCGGGTCAACGAGAATACGGTGCGTTGATCACGTCTTCCAACAGATGAATATTCGTCTTCGATACAGGTCTCTACGTGGAGAGAGACTTCTTCCTCTAACGTGAATGGGTTTTATAGATGGGATCCGAGTCCGAGAAGAAGGATAACGACGACAAAGCTGAAACAGAGAAGCTTATGGTTGTGTATCTCTCCGGTAAACCAACGGAGAGCTCGATTGATTTTTTGCTTAGGCTGCTGAAGAACATAGTGAAAGAGCCTGAGAATGGCAAGTTTAGGAAGATCAGAATGAGCAATGCGAAGATCAAAGAAGCCATCGGTGATGTCCCCGGAGGTGTCGAGCTTCTTGAGCTTGTTGGATTCGAACTGAGAGAAGAAAACGATGAGGTTTGGGCGGTTATGGAAGCTCCTCGAGAAGAACAATATCAGTTGATCAATAAAGTTGTCGGGATTTTAGAAAAGATAGATGTGCCTAGCAAAGATGAGAAGCTTCTTCTTGTAGCAGAGGAACCAATGGAGAGAAGCGGATTTGAGGAGGAAGAAGATTGCAGAGTCACAGCTTCTGATCCTGAGATCTTAAAAGGAGAAACACGCGAAAGCGGCTAGGAAGAGATACTAGAGAAATACGATAATTTTGGGTGAAGTCGAGTGTGTTCGGTGGCGATTTAGAAACCTAGGTTTCTGTTTTTTTTTTTTTTTTTTTTTTGTCTTTAAGAGCAAAACGACGTCGTTTTGTGTCCAACGGGGCGGCTTACATGGCGGCTGAGTCATCCCCGTAAACACAAACGCAGTGTTGACCAAGGTGATGGTTGGTCAAAGCTTGATTTGGCCAAACTTCAAAGAGTGTGGGTATGTGTTATAAGATTTCTAGAAGTGTGGGTATGTAATGGCACACGTCAAGAGTTCGGGTACTAATCGGGACCTCTGGAGACAGTTGGGGTACAAAATGGCCGATTTCCCTCCTTTATTATTATAATATTAATCGAGAAGAACATTTATTTTTTGAGACCAAAAAATCATATCTCTTTATGAAGATAATCTGTTTGGAAACAGGTTTAGTAAGGGTTGATTTAGTAATCCAAAATATCACTTAAATCAAACCAATGTTTGGTTCGCTTAAACCAACAATCGACTCTTTTAATTTTGCGGTTCATGTGCCACCTCCAATACTCTAAAAATACATGTTTCAATTATAGATGATAATACCAAAATTAGAGTAGATAATACCATAATCAAAGATTTCCGTTTTATGCATTATCAATTAGAATCTGCAAAAAGGTAAAAAAATTAAAAAAAAACTAGCGATAATACCAAATCAAAAGAAACTTGATACTAAATAAAATATAATTTTCAAAAACCAATTTGTAAATATTGCAAATATGATCTGTCGACGACACAACACACTTCTTTTATTCGGGTTCTACATAATGTCATTACATGATTTTGAAGTCTATCCATAAATGTATTTTTTCATTTTTTATTAAACTAGAACCACAAACATATTTTATTCAATAGTATATAAAAGTTTGGAGCTATTCAGATTCTGGATTAAGTTGGTATTAGGATTGGACACGCGCCCTGCACGGGGTGATATTTTACTCTAATGTTTTTTAACTTAAAGATGTCTATTTACATAACTCGAAATCTTATGCGACATATTAATTTGATGCTTTGGTTCTTATCTTCGTTTTACAGTGTGAAAATTAAACATTTTAAATAATTTTTTAAAAACGTAAAAAACAAAATAAAACATTAATCATATTCCTAAATTACAGATGATAAAATTGAGTGAAAAACATAAAAATCAAATGACTATAGTATAATAAAATAACAAATCAAATGACTACATTTAAATTGTTATTCTTTTTTTAGATTTGTCTTGAAAATGAACCTGGTGATGACACCTCAGCATGGCAAAGTTGTTAATATCACATGAGAGAAATGTTAATTTTTCAAAATGCTTCTCTTTTAGTATATTAGGGATAACAGTTATAACATAACCATGATGTAATATTTTTATTGTTTGGACATGTGTTTGATTATTGTTTTATTATTATTTTTTTAATTATTAATAAATAAAGACAGTCTAATCAATAGTCAATACTGCAAAATTTGAATCACTTAATACAAAAATTCAGATTCAAATTAACAACATACTTGACAATTTTAACAAAAAGAACATACAACAACAAAAAAACATACAACTCTTAAACTAACACTAAAATTAAAACATGTTATAAAAAATAAAAAACCAAAAACCAAAAACATAATCCCGCACTGCACTGTTGTGCGGGCAGACACTAATAGTCTCTTAATCCGAAACTAATAAATTGATGAAAAGATTTTCGTTTACTCGCAATTGAAAGTAAAATTAGCTTTCAGTCTTTATTGTTTTTATTCTTGTTAAAATCATACAATTATCGGATCACGATGAAAACGAAGCTTATGAGATATAATTATTCTACATTTTTCTCATTGTATAGTCTACCTAGATTTTGATAGTAAATATAATGATTTTTTTTAGAAAAACGATCAACTGGAATTCAACTGGAATTCAAGACACATATTATGAATTATTCCTCTCTTTTTTCTTGTACATTTATCTTTCAACCATGGATTTAGACAAAGCAAAATATTAATAATGGAATAAGTGATTCACTATAATGGAGCTGTTACTTTTAAGTTAGATAGAAATGATGAAAACCTATTGTTGATAGTTGCTGTTTAGAAGATAGTTGCTATTTAGAAAATACATGTTTGTTTCAAACTTTTACATGTTTCTATATTTGAAGAAAAAAAATAAAAAAGTAAGAATTTAAACCCGATCCGACCCACATAATGGATATTTTGAAGTGATTGGTTTACTTACAAATCCGATCCAAATTATAGATTTTGTTTTGTAGAAAACCCTTTTTGATGAATTAAGTTACTTTTTCACTTTTATGATATAAAAATGACAGATGACTTTTTATATTTTTCAAACCTATTTATATATATATATTAAAATTATTAATATTAAATAATGAAATGATGTGGCATATGAAAAACTAACTATATATAGATGGTACTAGGTAGGGGCCCGCCGCTTACAGCGCGCAAACAATGAGTTACACATATTCCAATTTTTGAACTAAAATATTATGTGTATTTAACATAATCTAACTATTTTATTATACTGACATTATAACGTTGATGTAATCTAATTTTACATTTTTTGTTATATGGGATATTTTTGTATTCTCGTAATCGAATAATACAATATCTAGCAAACTATTAGCAGATTTCCATATATCAGATAAATAATCTAAACTATATAACATTTAAAAGTTGATTATTTCTGTTGATAGATTTTATTAATTTTTTTATAAATTTGTAGATAAGTGAAACAACAAACCATTTTTTTTTTGTTTTCTTTTTTTTTTTTTCATAGCCAAAATTAATATTCATAAAGAGTATTAATTCTCTACAGATATCAATGCGTAAATTCTCAAACAATTCAATAAATAAGTAATCAAATAAATAATTATTCAACCAACAAAATAAATTCAGAATAAAACAGACTACCAACCTAAACACCAGGTTATACTAGACTAACTGCCGAAACAAATAAATAACTCTAACAATCCTAATCATCCTTTTCTCCAGCCTTGATTCCTGAAACAACCAAGTTTTTTTTATTTTTTTATAATTAAACAATTCTAGCGGAAGTCTTAAACCATTAAATGAATATTAAATCAATCAACAATAATCAGCGGAAGCAAAACCAATAAATAAATAAGTCTAACAACTTAACTGTAACATCCGTAAACCAAATAAGTGGAATTTTTTTGTGGGGTGTCGAGCGACACCAAGGTGGGTGTCGATCGACACCGGTCCGAAATCCAATTTCCGGTTTGATTTTAGTCGCTGGTTTTGGGTCGGTTAAGGGTGGAAACCCTCGTTTGCGTTTTAAAAAGGGGCAGCCGTCGAGTTTTGTCGTTTAGTAGAGGCTGAAACGAAAATCAGAGAAGGAGGTGTGTTCTTGAGCGATTTTGGAGCTTTGGGTGGTGTTTGATTGCTGTTCTTCCTTGTTCATCTTCCTTTCCTCTCTTTCAATCCGAAATCAAGGTGACTGCGTGACTGTGGGTCCATAGTTCTCTAGATATGTGTTGGGATTGATTGTTTGATGTGTTATTGAGTTTTTCGTGATGTTTATGTGATGATTGTTGAGTTTAATCATGTTTGGATTGATAATTGAGTTGATTTCGTGTTTACAGTGTTGTTTCATCGCGTTCGGATTCACCCTGTAAATCGGGTGTCGAGCGACACCAAGCTGGTGTCGGTCGACACCAACGTTGTGTGTGTCGAGCGACACCAAGCTGGTGTCGGTCGACACCAACGTTGTGTGTGTCGAGCGACACCAAGCGGGTGTCGGTCGACACCGAGAATCGGTTTGGGTTGGTTATCCGAATTAAATCAATTGTGATTGGAAAATAAATGGTTTAACTCGGTTTAACAGAATTAATTGATTTAAATGGTTTATTGGTTTGGTTTAAATAATTATTTTCGGATTAATAATTAATTAAGATTATTATTTAATTATGAGAATTATTTAATAAATATTTGGAAATATTTTAAATGTGAAAAATATTTAATAATGGTGGAAATTATTTAAAAGACTTAAATGTCTAGGAATTGCGTAATTGGCCCGTGGGCAGAGTGATCGCCTCATTAAGTATTTATGATAATACTTACGCATCTCTATTTTAATGTGATGCAGGTAATAGAAATGTCTAAGCGCGGAATCAAGGCCGAAGAAGAGGATGATATGATTTATGTATTGTTCATTTTGCTTAAGTTGATAGACTTGTTTAAGATTTGAATTTATTTGCTATTGGCTTTTATGTTGAACTGATATTTATGATTTATTGAATTATTTATTTTAAGACTTCCGCTGAGTATTGAGTTATTTTTTTTTTAAAAAAATAGGCTTGGTTGTTTCATTTTGGTATCAGAGCGTATACGGTTTTAAGACTGTTAGGTTGATAGTTTAGTATCATCCTCTTCGGGTTTCAGGAGATTTCGCGGTGAGTATGTTGGGTTGTTGGTTTTTGGGTCTAGTATCTCACCTCTTTGTTCCATACAGTGAGATGGACGGTGTCGCGAGAGGTCGAGGTAGAGGCCGCGGCAGAGGCCGTGGCAGAGGCCGTGGAGGCCGGGGTCGTGGCGTACCAGCGGAGTCGAGCGAGAGCGTTGCACCGAGTGTGGCAACTGCGTCGGTGACCCAATATTTTTCTGTGGCGAGTGAGGCCAGTTTGGGCGTTGGTGTTGGCGCGGGGGTTGGGGCGGCCCCAGGTGGGGGTGCGGCTCCGGCTCAGTGTCGAGATGACCTAGTTGTTGGGTTACTGACACAGTTGCTGGCACGTTTTCCGCCAGTGGTTCCGCAGCAGGCTCCGGGTGTTCCTCCGGTGGCCGGAGCACCGCCGGGTGCGGCAGTGTTCGGGCAGCAGGGTGCTGCAGTGTGTGGTCAGCCGGGTGTGGCTTTTGTTAGGCAGCATGGGGCTGCGGTGATTGGTCATCCGTCTTATCTGGAGATGATGGGACAGATGCAGCGTATCGGGACGACTTTCTTTGATGGCAGAGTTGGTCCAGAGGTGGCCGATGAGTGGAGATCGAGACTGGATCAGAATTTCCAGTCGATCAGGTGTCTAGTGGAGTACCAGGTGGAGTTAGCAGTCCACTATCTGAGTGTTGATGCGGACTTGTGGTGGCGGGCCGTTCAGGGCAGGAGAGCTGTCTGGACTTGGGGCGAGTTTGTGGCGGAGTTTGACGCCAAGTACTTTCCTCAGGAGGCTCGAGATCGACTTCAGTTGCGGTTCATTGCGTTGACGCAGGGAGATCGTTCGGTGCGTGAGTACGACGCTGAGTTTGGCAGGCTAGTGGTGCATACCGGTCTCGGTATAGGCGGTGAGCGCGGGGTTGTACAGCGGTCGGGTGTACACCACGAGAGCGGAGTTAGTGGAGCTGGCAGCTTCGATTGAGGAGGACCTTCGCGAGCAGGTTGGTCCGGTGGGGGTGCCGTCTACAGTTGCTCCTGCTATCCAGCCTCGGAGTCAGCAGCAGCAGTCGCAGCAGCGCCGGGGTTCGAGTGTCGGTTCTGGTTCTGGCAGGGGCGGCAAGCCTGCGCAGGGTCAGAAGAGGAGTCGGGAGGAGGTTTCTTTCGGTAGCCGTTTTCCTCGTGGATCATGTTACGAGTGCGGCAGCATGGAGCACCGAGTGTCTAGATGTCCCAAGAAGGAGGTGCCTCGGGATACTAGAGTGTGTTTGCATTGCGGAGATCCGGGGCATATAAGGCCGATGTGTCCCAAGATGCAGGGTTTGATGGTGGCAGCGGTTCAGCCATTAGCGGCTCGACCAGTGACTCAGGTTGCGGCGGTTCAGCCAGTGGGCCAGTTGGGGCCGGGACCGCGAGTCTACTCTTCGGCAGAGATCGGTCAGTCGAGTCAGGCCGGGCAGATCACAGGTACATTTATTGACTCAAACTTCGTAAATTCCTTAAATCGTGGTTGTTGTTTGTTTGCAATATTTTGCTTGTGATAGGATTATCAGGGTCTCGTAGTTTTAAATGTGTAGGGACCTTGTTAGTAAGTGGCGTTGAGTCGCACGTTTTGTTCGATTCTGGAGCATCTAACTGATTCTGGAGCATCTAACTGCTTCATTACTTCGAACCTCTGTTCTTATGAATATGAGTTCGATTTCCTTCTCTATGTCTGAGTAGTTACCTTGTTAAGTGATAGGAAATCAAAGGATAGTGTTCATGCTTGCTTAATAATCGAACCAGAGAATTATGGTTTTACATATACTCTTCACCTTTGCTTGTGTTCATTGCTTGGTGTTGATCTGGCCAATCAACATATGATCCTAGGTAGATTTGAGCCACGAAAGTGATGAATCATTCGCCCGAACTAGTATTTGGTGGGCAACTTCTCTTAGACTGCGAAAGTTGATTTAC
This sequence comes from Erythrophleum ivorense, assembly GCA_026724425.1. Classification (NCBI taxonomy): domain Eukaryota; kingdom Viridiplantae; phylum Streptophyta; class Magnoliopsida; order Fabales; family Fabaceae; genus Erythrophleum; species Erythrophleum ivorense. Next base: position 3,554,703 of record JAIUCV010000092.1, read on the forward strand.
TAGAGGTTGTGAACAATTGAGACTTGACCGAATTAATGCTTGCTTGATTATCTAAGGACACTCCAAAAGTTTAGCGATTAGATAGATCAATATAGGGGTCGGAGCCACGACAATGGAAAGATCTAAATTAGTGTCTTGAGTTCTAGGTGGTACCACATTCTTAAAACCCTAACAAACCGAACTTGCTTGCTTGAATCACTTATCCCGCGATTGTCCTATTGCTTAGCGCCTTACCATCTATTGATTTACAACTTTACTTGCTTAGTTTACATGCTTTCTTACTTGCTTTAATAGTGACAACAACCAAACCTATATTGCTTGCCTAGCTAAATCTCTATCTCATACCTCGTAGTGCACAATCTGGACCTTGTGTTCGATAACCCGTTGCTCTCTCGATCTGTGCACTTGCAGAATTAGGGATAGAAATTGGGAAAAGTCTGATCCCCATCAGCTACAGAGGCAGAGTTGTCTTTGAGCGTGATGGCGGGAGGTAAGTGTTTCAGGGTGTGAGACAGACTTCCGGAAGTATAGTGATCTCGGCGATTCAGGCAGAGCAGATGATTGAGCAGGGCTGTGAGGCCTATTTGGCGACGATCACTATGGCGAAGTCCAGTAGTGAGGTGGTTTTTGAGGTTATTCGGGTGGTTCAGGAGTTTTCGGAGGTTTTTCAGTCGTTGACGGGGTTGCCACCATCTCGGTCAGACCCTTTCACGATTGAGTTAGAGCCGGGGACAGCGCTGATATCCAAGACGCCTTACCGGATGGCTCCAGCAGAGTTGGCAGAGCCGAAGAAGCAGCTAGAGGACTTTTGAGCAAAGGGTTCATTCGACCGAGTGTTTCACCGTGGGGAGCACCAGTTCTGTTTGTGAAGAAGAAGGATGGGAGTTTCCGGCTGTGTATTGATTACCGGGGACTTAACCGAGTCACTGTGAAGAACAGGTACCCTCTCCCGAGAATTGACGAGTTGTTGGATCAGCTGAGGGGTGCTACTTGGTTCTCCAAGATAGACTTGGCGTCGGGTTATCATAAGATCCTGATAGACAAGGCGGATATTCGCAAGACTGTGGTTTCAGGACGCGGTATGGGCATTTTGAGTTTGTGGTTATGCCCTTCGGTTTGACGAATGAGCCTGCGGCATTCATGAGGTTGATGAACGACGTGTTCAGGGAGTATTTGGCTGTGTTCGTCATCATCTTCATTAACGATATTTTGGTGTATTTGAGGAATCCTGAGGAGCATGAGACTCATTTGAGGTAGGTTCTGGAGAAGCTTCGGGAGCAGAAGCTGTATGCTAAGTTGAGCAAGTGTAGTTTCTGGCAGCGAGAGATGGGCTTTCTCGAACACATTGTTTCTGCAGAGGGAGTGACTGTAGATCCGGCGAAGATTGAGCCTATCAGGGATTGGCCTAGACCGAGTAGTGCTACTGAGATTAGGAGTTTTCTTGGTTTAGCAGGTTATTACAGGAGGTTCGTCAAGGGTTTTGCAAGTATGGCGCAGCCGATGACGAAGTTGAGTGGGAAGGATGTTCCTTTTGTTTGGTCGCCAGAGTGCGAGGAGAGCTTTGGGAAGCTCAAGGAGTATTTGACCAGTACACCTGTTTTTGCGTTACCCGAGCCAGGGAAGCCTTATGCAGTGTACACTGATGCTTCAGGAGTTGGTCTGGGTTGTGTGCTGATGCAGGAGGCAGAGTTATTGCTTACGCTTCGAGGCAGTGGCAGGGCACTGAGCGTAACCATCCTACCCATGATCTTGAGTTGGGAGCGGTGGTCTTTGCACTTAAGATCTGGAGGTCGTATTTGTGTGGTGGTTCAGTTCAGATCTTCACTGACCACAAGAGTCTTCAGCACATTTTTACTTAGCCATTGCTGAATGCGAGACAGACGCGCTGGGTTGAGTTTTTGGCGCATTATGACTTGGAGATTATCTATCATCCGGGCAAGGCTAACCTAGTGGCGGATGCTTTGAGTCGACGGAGGTGTGATTCGGCTTTAGATCAGGATGTGGAGGCATTGGTGAACGAGATTAGCACTTTGCGCCTTTGTGCTATTTCGCAGGAGTCTTTGGGCTTAGAGGCAGTTGATCAGACAAATTTGCTGAGCAGGATCAGAGTGGCTCAGAAGAGTGACCGGAGTCTGATTGATGCATCACGATTACCGAGTTCCGAGTATCATGTATTTCAGAACGGGACTATTCTGGTTCGTGGTCGGGTTTGTGTACCCAAGGTTGAGGAGTTGAGGCAGCATATTCTGAGAGAGGCTCATTCGAGCAAGTTTTCGATTCATACAGGGGCGACCAAGATGTACCATGATCTCAAGAGGTATTATCATTGGGTTGGGATGAAGAGAGATGTGGCTGATTGGGTTGCGAGGTGCAACACATGTTCTTTGGTGAAGGCTGAGCATCAGGTTCCGGTTGGTCTTCTGCAGAGCTTACCCATTCCAGAGTGGAAGTGGGACAGGATCACGATGGATTTCGTGGTTGGACTACCTATTTCGAGGACTCATGATGCCATATGGGTTATTGTGGATCGGTTGACCAAGTCAGCACATTTCTTGGCCATCAAGAAGACAGATGGAGCTGCTGTTTTGGCTAGGAAGTTTGTGCGGGAGATTGTGAGGCTGCATGGAGTGCCAGCCAGTATAGTGTCAGACTGAGATCCGAGATTTGCCTCAGAGTTTTTGAGGGCATTTCAGGCAGAGATGGGCACTAAGGCGCATATGAGTACGGCATATCATCCGCAGACAGATGGGCAGTCAGAGAGGACTATTCAGACTTTGGAGGATCTGTTGAGGATGTGTGTGCTAGATTGGGGTGGTCATTGGGCAGATCACTTGAGCTTGGTTGAGTTTGCTTACAACAACAGCTTCGAGGCGAGTATTGGCATGGCTCCTTTTGAGGCTCTGTATGGGAGGCCATGTAGGATACCCTTATGCTGGACCCAAGTGGGGGAGCGCAGCATTTACGGAGCTACATATGTTCAGGAGACGACAGAGAAGGTTCGTGTTGTGAGGCTGAACATGAAGGAAGCTCAGGATAGACAGAAGAGTTATGCAGATAGACGCAGACGAGAGCTTGAGTTTCAGGTTGGAGATAGAGTGTATCTCAAGATGGTGATGTTGAGGGGTTCTAACAGATCCATCGCAGAGAACAAGCTGAGTCCGCATTTTATGCGTCCGTTTCCGGTTGTGGAGCGAGTTGGACCGTTGGCGTACAGATTGGAGTTACCTCCGATTATGAAGCCTTTCACAAGGTGTTTCATGTATCGATGCTGAGGAAGTGTCTTCATCCTTCAGAGGAGTTAGTAGCTAAGATTCCAGAGGATCTTCAGCCAGATTTGACAGTTCCGGCAGTACTTGTGAGGATTCTTGAGAGGAGAGTCAAGGTTCTGCGGAACCAGAAGATACCGTTGCTGAGAGTTTTGTGGACTTGTGGCGGTATAGAGGAGGAGACTTGGGAGCCAGAGGCAAAGATGAAGTTGAAGTTCAGGAATTGGTTCGACAAGCAAGTCGTGAAGTGAGCTTCTTTCGTCTTTGTGGATTTGTTTTTGGTTTAGCTTGCGAGCGTTGTTGTTGTTGTTTTGGTTTACATTGTAAAGACATACATTTTTGAGATTTATGAGATGGAGTTTTTCCTCATTATCTGTGTTATTAAATGTTGTCTTGGATGTTACACGTGTTGACCAGTTGGGTCGTAAGACGGTTCCAATCTTATTGTTATAGGCGTTTAAGAATTTTCTCTAAGGGCTGCGGTCCTGAATAACTCATTACACTTTTGGAGACGTTTGTTCTCTGGCGGACTTACCTCAGTGCCGTGCCTTCAGAGTGAGTAGCTTATCCGAGTGTCGTGGCTTCGGTATAGGCGATGGCAGGCCCATCTGAGAGGCCGTTGCCCCAGTTTGGGTAGTTGTAGAATTGGTTGGGAGGCCGTGGCCCCAATACAAGTGGTTTAGTTGTAGACTTATTTGGGAGGCCGTGGCCCCAATATGAGTGTTTGGATAATGAGTTAAGAGAAAGATGTCTTGGAACGTGCGTATAGATAAGATTGAGTGTGAGTCTCGGGGATCGGGTGAGTATCTCCAGTGTCGTGGCCTTGCGAGGTCGGGTTTTGGTCTTGCGAAACTTGTGTTATGTTGGGATTCGAGGTCGAATCCAGTTTAGTGGGGGATAGTTGTAACATCTGTAAACCAAAGAAGTGGAATTTTTTTGTGGGGTGTCGAGCGACACCAAGGTGGGTGTCGATCGACACCGGTCCGAAATCCAATTTTTGGTTTGATTTTAGTCGCTGGTTTTGGGTCGGTTAAGGGTGGAAACCCTCGTTTGCGTTTTAAAAAGGGGCAGCCGTCGAGTTTTGTCGTTTAGTGGAGGCTGAACGAAAATCAGAGAAGGAGGTGTGTTCTTGAGGTGTGTTCTTGAGCGATTTTGGAGCTTTGGGTGGTGTTTGATTGCTGTTCTTCCTTGTTCATCTTCCTTTCCTCTCTTTCAATCCGAAATCAAGGTGAGTGCGTGATTGTGAGTCTGTAGTTCTCTAGATCTGTGTTGGGATTGATTGTTTGATGTGTTATTGAGTTTTTCGTGATGTTTATGTGATGATTGTTGAGTTTAATCATGTTTGGATTGATAATCATGTTTAATCAGTGTTGTTTCATCGCGTTCGGATTCACCCTGTAAATCGGGTGTCGAGCGACACCAAGCTGGTGTCGGTCGACACCAAGGTTGTGGGTGTCGAGCGACACCAAGCGGGTGTCGGTCGACACCAAGGTTGTGGGTGTCGAGCGACACCAAGCGGGTGTCGGTCGACACCGAGAATCGGTTTGGGTTGGTTATCGGAATTAAATCAATTGTGATTGGAAAATAAATGGTTTAACTCGGTTTAACAGAATTAATTGATTTAAATGTTTTATTGGTTTGGTTTAATTAATTATTTTCGGATTAATGATTAATTAAGATTATTATTTAATTATGAGAATTATTTAATAATTATTTGGAAATATTTTAAATGTGGAAAAATATTTAATAATGGTGGAAATTTTTTTAAAAGACTTAAATGTCTAGGAATTGCGTAATTGGCCCGTGGGCAGAGTGATCGCTGGGCAGAGTGATCGGCTCACTAAGTATTTATGATAATACTTACGCATCTCTATTTTAATGTGATGCAGGTAATAGAAATGTCTAAGCGCGGAATCAAGGCCGAAGAAGAGGATGATATGATTTATGTGTTGTTCATTTTGCTTAAGTTGATAGACTTGTTTAAGATTTGAATTTTTCTACTATTGGCTTTTATGTTAAACTGATATTTATGATTTATTGAATTATTTATTTTAAGAATTCCGTTGAGTATTGAGTTATTTAAAAAAATAAAAAATAGGCTTGATTGTTTCATTAACAATTCAAATAAACATAAAACTCCTATCATCCTCTTCTTCGGCCTTGATTCCGCGATCACACTTTACTTTTACCTGCATCACAGGAAAAGAGATGTTTAAATATTATCATAAATACTTAGTGAGACGATCACTCTGCCCACGGGCCATTTACGCAATTTCTAGACAATTTAAGTCTTTTAAATAATTTCCACAATTATTAAATATTTTTCCCATATTAAATCATCTCCAAATAATTATTAAATAATTCTCATAATTAAGTAATAGTTTTAATTAATTAGTAATCCGAAAATAATTAACTAAACCGAACCAATTAACCATTCAAATCAATTAAATTCATTAAACCGGATTAAACCATTTAAATTTCATTTCAATTACATTCAATTAAACCGGAGCATACAGACTGAACCGGCCTCTGGTGTCGAGCGGCACCCGCTCGGTGTCGTTCGACACCCGCGACCTTGGTGTCGCTCGACACCCGTTCGACAGGGCGATTCCGAAAACGATTCAATAGCACGACAAACACAGAATCAGCGCACAATCATTACCAAACACGATCCAATTCCACAATTATCACTTCAAACTCACGAAAAACAACATGAACTCATGAACTCATCAATCTAACAACCTAGATCTAGAAATTTCGATCCCACAGTCATGCACTCACCTTGATTTCGGATTGAAAAAGAGGAAAGGAAGATGAACATCAATCAATCACCACCCAAAGCTCCAAAATCTCTCCAAAATCGCTCAAGAGCTCCACTTTCTTCTCTGATTTCGCTTCAGACTCACTAAACGACAAAAACTCGACGGCTGCTCCCTTTTATCTCGAGCCTTAGGGTTTTCACCCTTAAACCGCCCCCAAACTGGTCACTTGAAACAAACCGGAAATTTGCAATCGGGCCGGTGTCGACCGACACCAGGTGAAATTTCCCGTTCTTTGGTTTACGGATGTTACAACTCTCCCCCACTAAACTGGATTCGACCTCGAATCCACACCACACGCGTCTATCAAAGACCACAAAGCCCGACCTCGCAAGGCCACCACATTGGAGATCCTTACCTGATCCCCGAGCCTCACACTCAATCTTATGTTATACGCACGTTTCAAGACATATTTCTCTTAACTCATTATCCAAAACACTTAAATTGGAGCCAGGACTCCCAAATAAGTCTAAACTACACCACTTGTATTAGGGCCACGGCTCCCAAACAAGTCTACAACTACCCAAACTGGGGCCACAACCTCCCAGATGGGCCTGCCATCGCTTATACCGAAGCCATGACACTCGGATAAGCCACTCACACTGAAGCCACGTCACTTAGGTAAGTCTGCCAGAGAACAAACGTCTCCAAAAAGTAAAGAGTTATTCAGGACTGCAACCCTTAGAGAAAAATTCTTAAACGCCTATAACAATAAAATTGAAACCGTCTCACGACCCAACTGGTCAACACGTGTAACACCCAAAGCTCCAAAATCTCTCCAAAATCACTCAAGAGCTCCACTTTCTTCTATGATTTCGCTTCAGACTCACTAAACGACAAAAACTCGACGGCTGCTCCTTTTTATCTCGAGCCTTAGGGTTTTCACCCTTAAACCGCCCCCAAACCGATCACTTGAAACAAACCGGAAATTCGCAATCGGGCCGGTGTCGACTGACACCAGGCGAAATTTCCCCTTCTTTGGTTTACGGATGTTACAATTCCGCGATCACACAATTCTTTTACCTGCATCACATGGGAAAAAGAGATGCGTAAGAATTATCACAAATAATTAGTGAGACGGTAATCCCGTCTTTATGCCAATTACGCAAATACCATATAATAAACAATTTAACTCAATTAAAATAACCAAACCAGAACCGCATGACAAACGGTGTCGAGCGACACCCACGAGTGGTGTCAGTCGACACTCGCCTCTTGGTGTCGACCGACAGAAAATGGTGTCGCTCGACACCAATTCGCAGATTACGAACAGCGACCGAAAACACCCAAATACTCAAGATTCTCACAAACAACACAATTAATCACAGTAATAACCACATAATCATCACACAATCAATCAAAAATCACCCAATCTAGGATTTACGAGCCTACGGTCACGCACTCACATTGAAAACGGATTGAACAGGAGAAAGACAAGAGATGATGATGAACGACCCTCCATAACACACCCAGTAATTCAAAAACTCTCTGAATTCTCCACTCTTCTCTTCTGTGACGTTTATGCTCCCAAAACTCAAAAAATAATGTGGCAATCTATTATAACTCGAGCATTAGGGTTTTTCTGAACCAACAGGCTAAACTGGACGAATTAAAACGAGCCAAAAACCGGTTATCAGTATTGGGGTCGACCGACACCCTCCCTGGTTGCGCTCGACATCGATTTCCAAACTCGACAGTTTGGTTTACAGATGTTACTGAAACAACCACTATTTTTTATTTTTTTTAATTAACAGATGCAAAATTCTCAAACAATAAACCAATAAAATTAATTCAGTAAATAATAATTAAATCAATCAACAATATTCAATTCAACTCCAGAAATAAGAAAATAAATCTAGCAACCTAACACCAGGTTTCACTAGACTACAGCGGAAGCAAATAACAAAACATAAAACATCCTATCATCCCCTCCGCGGACCTAATTCCGCGATCACACTTTTCTTTTACATGCATCAGATTAACGAAAAAGAGATGCATAAGTATTTCAGAAATACTTAGTGAGGCTATCACCCCGCCTACAGGCCAATTACTCAATTTCTAGATAATTAACAATATTTAAATAATTTTCATAATTATTAAATAATTTTCCACAATAATTTTCCACCGATTAATTAATGATTTCAACCATTAAATAATTAAACACCAATTAAGCCACTTAACCAATTAAACCGGATTAATAATTAAATTCCAATAATTAAAACGATTAACCAAACCGCATAATCGATCAGACCGACAGTGTCGACGGATACTCGTCCTCTTGGTGTTGCTCGACACCGAGCTCGCAGATCAACACCACAAAACGATAAAAGCACAAAAACATGGAATTACTCACTAAATATCAACAACCACGATTCAAGACACTATTAACACATAATCCAAAAAGAAAAACAACCTAAACGACGAAAAGTGACGGATTGCGACGGATTTGCGACGAAAAGTTGTTGGCCGACATCCCGCCGGTTAGGTACGCACGTGTTAAATAAGTTCACCTAACACATTGCGATGGAATACTTCCGTCGCAAATCCGTCGCAAATTCGTCGCACGTCCGTCGCAGCATAGTTGCCGTCGCAAATCCGTCGCAAAAGTCCATCGCAAATTCGTCGCAAAGCCATCGCAAATAAAATTTCAGATTCTATAAATAGCCGGCGAACTCACGTCACAATTCACACCAAAACAAAGAGAAGAGAAAAAGAAGAAAAGAATAGAGAGATAAAAAAAAACACCAAAAAAATGAGTTACGAGGCTAGGTGGATATGATGTACAATCATCTTTTTACATTACGGTGGATTTTCTTTTTTACCCCAAGAAAATCCACCACCATCTTGTTTACCCCATGTTGAATCTCTGTGAACATGAGAGAATTAAGAAGGATGACGGTACGTTGATCCCTTTCTAATTATCCAATTTCCACAGAGGTTCAACAGGGGATAAGTGGGATGGTGGTGAATCGTCTTGGGGTAAATCTATTGCCGGATTGCAATGGATAATGCTGAGCAAACTGATATTCCCTCCAACATGCAACGGATTTCTTGTGCTACTAAAGGTAATGATGGTTGGGATTCCAAAATAGATCGTCGCTATATGATGTTATATATTGGATAGTTGTAGAGAAGATGGGGATTCATATCCGAGAGTGAGAGGTAGTTCACTGAGCTGTATTGGGTATAACGTCGATAACGTAGGATACATACCTAATCCTCCGTTATCAACGTCATACCTAATACACCTCAGTGGATTATCTCTCACTCTCGGCTATGAATCCCCACCTTCTCTACACCTATTACATTTTGCGACGGAATTGCGATGGAATGGTTAATTTTTGTGTTTCCATCGCAAGTCCATCGCAATATTGCGACGGAATTGCGATGGAAACATACCGTCGCAAACTTGCGACGGATTTGCGTTGACTTATTCCATCGCAAAGTGATCCGTCGCAAATGTGAGACGGATTTGCGAGGAAAAGATGTTGGCCGACATGACCCCGGTTAGGTACACACGTGTTAAATGATGTTTACCTAACTTTTTGCGATGGATTATTTCTGTCGCAATTCCTTCGCAAGTTGGTCGCAAGTCCTTCGCAAATCCGTCGCAAATTTGGTTCCGTCGCAAAGCCGTCGCAAATTTCCATCGCAAATCCATCGCATAAAAAAATTATGATTCTATAAATAGCCGATGTGAGGAGAGTTGTAATCACACCAAAGCAAACGCAAAAGAAAGAAAATAAGAAGAGAGAAAAAAAAAAGAGAGGGAAAAAGAAAATAAAAAAATGAGTTACGGAATATATGAGCTACGAAGCTGGATGTACAATCAAAAAAATCCAGAGAACGGCGAAGTGACAGAAGATTTTTTGGAAGGATTACAAGGATTCTTTAATCTAGCACAAAATCAACCAGAGGCTTTGCAAACTGGTAAAATGTTTTGTCCCTGTCAGAAATGTAGGAGCAAAAAATATGTCGCTATTGATACTGCTAAAGCACATCTATATAATAGAGGATTTCTACCAAACTATTATGTGTGGTATTTTCATGGAGAAGGTTATTATAATACTACTCCTCATGATGCGGGAAATAGTGGTGGGAGTCGTGAGGTTGAGGAACATAATTATAACGCTAATTATAATTATGGCCATCATGATATATTGGGAAATGATATAGAATATCAGCAAGGGAATAGGTTTCATGATATGGTTACGAATGCATTTCATGAAACTTCAACTGTTTTTGCTGATAATCCTATGGAAGATATATTGGAAGAACCCAACATTGAAGCAAAAAAGTTTTATGATATGTTAGACTCTGCAAATCAACCACTCTATGATGGGTGTAGAGAGGGACTTTCTAGATTGTCATTAGCAGCTAGGATGATGACAATTAAAAGTGAAGATAACAGTAGCGAAAGTAACCTGGATAAGTGGGCTGGACTATTTCAAGAGTATTTACCAGAAGATAATCTTTCTGCTGGTAATTACTATGAAATACAGAAGTTGGTTGCGGGTCTTGGGTTGCCTTACGAAATGATTGATGTATGCATTGACAATTGCATGATTTTCTGGAAAGATGATGATAAGCTGCAGGAATGTCGATTTTGTGGGAAGCCGAGATACAAACCTACTTCAGGAAGGAGGCGGGTCCCTTACCAACGTATGTGGTATTTGCCAATCACTGAAAGATTGAAACATCATGGAGAGATTACACATCATGGAGAGATTACACATCCCTCAGATGCAAAGGCGTGGAAACACTTTCAGTCGGTACATCCAAACTTTGCTAACGAGTCCAGAAATGTTTATCTAGGATTATGCACGGATGGATTTAGTCAATTTGGTATGTCAGGGAGACAATATTCGCTATGGCCTGTCATATTGACGCCATATAATCTTCCGCCAACAATGTGCATGCAGCGAGAATTTTTGTTCTTAACTATTTTAGTGCCAGGTCCTAAGCATTTGAAGCGATCCCTGGATGTATTTCTGCAGCCTTTGATTGAAGAGTTGAAACAGTTGTGGTTTTCAGGAGTCTGCACTTTTGATTACTCGCAGCAACAAAACTTTAACATGCGCGCAGTATTATTGTGGACGATTAGTGACTTTCCAGCATATGGAATGTTGTCTGGGTGGACTACGCACGGAAGACTATCGTGTCCACACTGTTTGAATAGTTCAGAAGCATTTCAGCTGAGGCATGGAAGAAAACCATGTTGGTTTGATTGTCACCGTCGTTTTCTTCCTATCAATCATAGGTACCGAAAGAACAAGAATTTATTTACGAAGAATAAGGTTGTCCGTTATCCCCCTCCGGATTATCTTTCGGGAAAAGATTTGCTTGATCAAATCGATTATTATGGCGGCGAGGAAACATGCAAACGTGGGGGCAATTGGCATTGCAATGCAAACATGCCTGACGGATATCTTAGGGAGCACAATTGGCACAAAAAGAGTATATTTTGGGAGTTGCCGTATTGGAAGGATCATCTTTTGCGACATAATCTTGACGTAATGCATATCGAGAAGAATTTTTTCGATAACATCGTGCATACCATTTTGAATGTCCGAGGAAAAACTAAAGACAATATGAAATCAAGGCTTGACTTAGCACAAATATGCAAAAGAAGCGAGTTGGAGATTTCCAGAGACGGCAAACAGCTAATTCCGAGCTTTCGATTGTCCGCGGATTCGAAGAGAGCTCTGTTTGACTGGGTTGCCTCAGATGTTAAATTTCCGGATGGATACGTTTCCAAGTTCTCACGATGTATTGAGCAAGGGCAAAAATTTTCTGGTATGAAGAGCCACGATTGTCATGTTTTCATGCAGCGGTTACTACCATTTGCGTTACAAGAACTGTTACCGTCTCATGTCCATGAAGCAATTGCAGGTAAACAAGTATTTACATTTCTTGTTATTGAGTTCAAGTACATATTTAATTAATTAAAAATATTTTTATTAATTTGTTTATCGTGTATATATATTAAAGGTATTGGGGCGTTCTTCCGAGATTTGTGCACACGAACACTGACAGAAGACGGAGTAGAGAAGTTACAAAAAAACATTTCTATCTTGCTATATAACATGGAAATGATTTTCCCTCCGTCGTTCTTCGACGTGATGGAACACCTAGCGGTACATTTGCCATATGAGGCGGCTCTTGGAGGGCCTGTTCAGTTCAGGTGGATGTATCCGTTCGAGCGATTTATGGGACACTTGAAGGGAAAGGCGAAAAACCTTGCAAAAGTTGAGGGATCTATTGTACAAGGAAGTTTGACAGAGGAAACATCTAATTTCGCGTCTTACTATTTTAACCCAAATGTGAGAACGAGAAGAATCGCTACGAAACGATACGACGATGGAGGCGTCGCACGTGTATATAGGGTTGATGTCCCTAACATCTTCAAAGAAATAGGCAGACTTGCTGGAAAGTTGAAGGAAAAATCGTGGGACCATGAACATTGGAGTGCGGCTCACAATTACATATTGCGTAATCTGGACGAAGTGCGCCAATTTGAGAGGTAACTTAATTTGATACTTAATTATTTGTCAATGACGTCTTCATAATTATGTATACATAACTTTCGAATTTTTGTGCAGCATTTTTGACTATCAGATCCGCCAGACATACCCTGGTTTACAAGCACGAGTATGAGTTTCACAAGGAACGCCAGTTTGCTGATTGGTTAAAATTCTATGTAAGCCAGCCCGGCCGACTTCAAATTAATTACTGATATTTAAACTTATATGTATATAACACTATATATAATTAATGTGTTTTGATTTATTGTACTATTTGGTTGTAGGTGAGAAAAGGATATCATCCTGATCAAATACCGTTATGGCTGCATGAGATTGTGAACGAACCAATAGGAAAGATCACTACAGCACCAATGTATTGCACTCGCGGATACGTATTCCATACGTACAATCATGGTATGCGGAAGTCGACCGCAAATTACGGTATTCATGTCCCGGGCGAAACAGAGTTCTATCGAGTTTTGCAAGAGATCATCGAGGTCACATACCCAGGAGTTATCAACTTGAAATGTGTTATTTTTAAATGTGATTGGTATGATCCGACACTTGGTCGAGGAGTTCGCAGAAACGAAACGGTCGGTGTCACCGATGTAAATGCAAACCGGACTCGTTTTCTCTTCAGATCCTTACGTATCGAACTCGTTAAAGCTTACGAGGTATATAACATTACAAACGCTTTTGCTTAAACACCGACCATATATATATATATATTAACGAATGTTCGATTTCTATATTAATATTCATATTTACCCACTAATAACCATTCATTTTCAATATCTAAGACACTTATTAGTCTGTAGTCAAATCTCTTCAACCCTAAACCCTAAATCTTATTTTTCCATCGCAAATCCATCGCAAAATTGCGATGGATTTGCGAAGGATTTGCGAAGAAATCAAGTTCCATCGCAAATCCATCGTAATTTTGCGATGGATTTGCGATGTAAATAGGTAGGAAACCCTAATCGCACATATTGCGACGGATTTGCGATAGACTTGCGAAGGAAAGTTTCGTGTCCATCGCAATTCCGTCGCAAAGTTTGCAATGGATTTGCGATGGAAAACAAAGGAAACCCTAAACGCCAATCTTGCGACGGCGTTGCGATGGACTTGCGATGGAATTTATTTTCCATCGCAAATTCAACGCAAATCCATCGCAAAATTGCGATGGATTTGCGACGACTTATAATTTATAAATATACTCAAACCAACCCTAGATCCGCCCCTCTTCTTCTCTTCTCCTACGCGACTCCGCCCCTCTCCTACGCGAATCCGCTCCGACTAGATCCGCCTCCGCGCCTTCTTCTCGGTTTCTCTTCCCCGCCGGTGTGTTCTCTTCGTCTCCTCCGGTCGGACAGCGCCTCCGCGCCAATCGTCTCCTCCGGTCGGACAGCGCCTCCGCGCCGCCTCTTCTTCTCTCCCTCGCCGGTGTCTCCTCTCTTCTTCTCCTCCGCGCATCTTCCTTGCCCAGCCGCCAGCGCCGCCGTACATCCGCGCCTCGTCTTCTCCGTCTGTTACTCGGGCCGGTCGCCTCTCCACCGCAGATCCGCCGGCGTTCTCCCCCATCGCGCCCTCTGTTTCTCTTCTCTGCGCCGCCACAGAACCGCCGCCGTATCCCGCGCCATCGTCTCCCCCTCCGCGCCGTCGTCTCCCCATCCGCGCCGTCGTTTCCAACGCCTCTCCGCCGCCGCGCCGTCGTCTCCACCGCCGCTCCGCCGCCGCGCCGTCGTCTCCACCGCCGCTCCGCCGCCGCGCCGTCGTCTCAACCGCCGGACATCCATTTCGGTAATATGCATATTTTTCCTCTTTATTTTGTTCCTTTAATTTAATTTGCTAGGTTGTTAGATTAGTTTTAGAATAGATAATTTTGAATTTTAGATTGGAATTGCATTTTTAAAAATTGTTAGAATTATTTTAGTATTGATTTGTAATAGTTAGAAATTGTTAGAAAGTTAAGATTGTTAGAATGATTTTAGTATTGATTTGTAATAGTTAAAAATTGTTAGAAAGTTAAGATTGTTAGAATGATTTTAATATAAATTGTTACAAAGTTAAGATTTTAGAATTAATTTTTTTTTTTTTAAATTGTTACAAAGTTAAGATTTGTTAGAATTAATTTTTTAAAAGTTGTTACAATGTTATAAATCTAACAAATTGTTAAAAATTGTTGCAAAGTTAAGATTTGTTAGGTTATTAGAATAAGTTTTGGAGTATTTACATAATTATGAGATTATTAGAATAGTTTTTGCATAATAATTTTTACATAGATTTTTACTTTTTCTTATTTTTTTTATTCTAATTTCCTTTATTATTATTTTTAATATTATTTTTAATATATGGCAGATGAGTGATCCAAACAACTGTTACATGGATTTCGTGGATCAGGGAGGAGGTGGTCCGACCCGTGGTGGTGGTCGTGCTGCTTCCAACAGTGGTCGTGGAGCTTCCCACGGTGGTCGTGCTACTTCCCACGGTGGTCGTGCTTCTTCCCACGGTGGTCGTACTGCTTCCCACGATGCTCGTGCTGCTTCACGTGCCGTTCGTCCGAGTGGTGGGTTTACTTCTAGCTCCCATGCTTCTACAGGGCAGCGGGCGCAGCACCCGCCACGGTCTCCATCTCCACCCGCTCACCAGTCACCACCACATTTTCCGGCGGACGGAGATCATGCCAGGATTCCCGCCCACTTAGACGCATTCTATGCAGACATTAGAGACATTTTATATGAGCCTGGTCATCATTTACTTCCTCATCTTCATCCACTCCGTCCGCCGAACACTTTTTGGTAAATAATTTTTATTTTTATTTAGCTTTTGTTTTATTTAATATTTTACATTTATAAATCTAAATTCTAATGTTTTGTTTTTTTGTTTTTTGAGGTTCACTGATGATCCGTCCGTCGCCTCTTCGGTCACGGAAATCTTTGAAAGAGATTACAAAGAACCTCATGGTCGGTGGTCAGATGTACAGGAGGCCGACATCATTCGTTGGTTCGGTACATTCGCTGTAAGTTTCATTATGTGTTTAATTTCCTATTTAAAAATCTTATTCATTGCTTTTCATCTAATATTATTTTATTATTCTTTGTTTTTGTTGTTGAAGCGGAAGTATCATTGGGACGCTGGCATTACCGAGGTGGTTTACCAGGAGTTCAAGAACAAAGTCAAACAGCGGTTGCCTGATATGGTATCACGGTGGAAGCAGGCTTGGCGTAAAAAGGGAGATGCTGCCATGCCTGCCGGGTTCAGCACAGACGTTTGGGCTGGTTTAGTAGCATTTTGGCTGGACCCTGATCACCTGACTAGGAGCACCAACAGCAAGGCAACTCGATGGATGAGTAAAAACTCTACGCATCGATCCGGTCGACTTTCATACAGAGCCCGAGGCCGAATGCTCGTAAGTGTTTTTATTTTCTAATTATTATTTATTTATATTATTTATTTAATTTATTTTTAGTTATTTTAATTTATCAATTCAAAATTAATTTTGAAGGCCGAGTCAAATGGAGAATCAGAGACGGATTTGCTGGCGGTTCTCGCTCTCACAAAGCGGAACCCGAATGGGTCTTTCATGGACGAAGATTCTGAGGAGCTTTGCAACGACGTTAGTTCGAAGGTTCATGAAATGACTCAGGAGAGCATTGCTTCTGGTTCTGCTGAGCCATCAACCGCCATGAGGAACAAGGTTTTTGTTGACGTAAGTATTTTTCAAATTTTTATTTCAATCCATATCTATTTTAAGTTATATATTTGTTTACTTACTAAGTATTTTTGTTTTTTTTTTAGATTGCTCCCCGTAAAAAGGGGAGAATTAGAGGGGTTGGTTCTCTTCAATCCCAAATCGATACTAGGAGCGGTTCTGTTCGCGGTTCCGCTTCTAGTCGGTTTCAGGATCACGACGAGGTTGCTCGGTTGCAGGATGAATTGACTGCAACGAAGACGAAGGTGGAGGTGTTCCAAGAGATGTTCGACTACTTGGGCTCCACGGATCCTAAGCTCAAGGAGATTATGAGCCGTCTATATCCAGAGCAGCAGCAGGTCCAGGGGGAAACCGGGGGAACCAGCGGAGGAGATCCATCAGACCCATCAGGCCCGTCTGAGAATTTTTAGTTTATGTTTGAACTGTTTTTTAGTTTACGTTTGAATTTCGTTTTTTCCCGCATTTTGAATTATATTTGAACTAAATTTTAATATATTTCGAATTATTTATTTATTTCTTATAATATTTTTTTTCGTCAAAATTTTTTTTTAAAAAAATAAAAAAATATAAGATCTGCGACGGATTCGCGATGACAAAATAATCCGTCGCAAGTTTGCGATGGAATAATTTCCATCCCTATTCCGTCGCAAATTTGCGATGGAAACTAATCCATCGCAAACCTGCGAAAATAAAATTTTCTCGAAACCGTCGCAAATTTGCGAGGGAAGTGATCCGTCGCAAATTTGCGACGTTTTTGCGAGGAAATTTTATTTTCGCAAGTTTGCGATGGATTAGTTTCCATCGCAAATTTGCGAAAATTACGATTCCTCGCAAAAACTTCGCAAATTTGCGACGGATCACTTCCCTCGCAAATTTGCGACAGATCCCTTCCCTCGCAAATTTGCGACGGGACATTCCGTCGCAAATTGGTCGCACATTTGCGAAGGACAAGTTTCCATCGCAAGTTTGCGATGGAAATATTTCCGTCGCAAATTTGCGACGGAATTGTTTCCTTCGCAAACTTGCGACGGATTTGCGACCGATACGTAATTGCGATGAAAGATTTGCGACGGAACCGAGTTTTTCGCAAATCCATCGCAAATGAGGATTTGCGACGGAATTGCGACGATATATTCCGTCGCAAATCGGGTATATTTCTTGTAGTGTAACTACAATGAAGAGTATGATCGCACCACTAGGGGCTCGATTGAGTCAGACGACAAGCTGAAGAAAGAGGTGAAATCTCTGAATGAGAAAATTGATAAACTGCTTCTTTCCCAATCAAACATGAAACAGGTTCATTTTGTTTCTGAGGAGGAGTTTGTTCAAGTCCAAGAATGGGAGAATGACCAGGTTGAAGAGGTCAGCTATATGCAGAACACCCAAGGCGGATACCAAAAGGGTTATTACACATATAAGGCCAACCCATACCTCTCTTACAGGAGTACAAATGTAGCCAACCCTCAGGATCAAGTGTATCCCCCTCAGCAGCAGCAGAGTCAGCCTCAGCAACACGTGTTTGTTCCTAAAGGACAGTTCCAAAGCCATCAGGGCGGTTATCAGCATAATCAAGCACCATAAGTTCAGGAACATGATATGAGGATTTTGTTACAGCAGCTCTTACAGGGACAAGCGAACGGAGCAATGGATCTTAGCGAGAAACTTACAGACATTAACAGTAAGATTGAATCACTAAACTCCAGATTAAACACAGTTGAGCACAGAGGTGCCTCTTCTTCTTCAAACTAACCTGGTCAACTCCCTGGGATATCAATTCAAAATCCAAAGGAGTATGCCAATGCTATCATGCTGAGAAGTGGAAGTTACCTGGCAGAGATGGAACCTCAAAAACTAATGAGGACATTGCCAAGCAAGAAGGGGAGGATTCGGTCGAAATTGACAAAACTCTTGTGCCAGACTCGATCGAGTCAGACTTTCCTCAACGCAGTAACACCAGGCTCGACGAAACAACTCGATCGAGCGAGACAGTTCAACCAGCTCGATTGATCCACCCAACTCAACCTATCTCACCTCAGAAACCAACCAGCAAGAGGAAAGAGACATTGTTTGTTCCACCGCCCTACAAGCCTCCCTTGCCTTTTCCTGGGAGGTTCAAAAAGCAGTTAGTGGAGAAGTATCAAGCGCTTTTTGATAAACAGATGAGTGAAACTGAGTTGAAGATGCCTCTGTTGGATGCTTTTTTGCTCATCCCACCTTATCAGAAGTTTCTGAAAGATGTTGTTCTTCAGAGAACTAAGGAGGTACGGGGTATGGTTGTCTTGTCACATGAATGCAGTGCTATCATACAGAGGAAGGTTGTGGAAGAAAAACTTGGAGATCCTGGTAGCTTCACACTACCTTGTTCCCTAGGACCCCTTGCCTTCAACAAATGCCTTTGTGATCTTGGAGCATCAGTGAGCTTGATGCCTCTTTCTATTGCAAGAAGGTTGGGTTTTGATAAATTCAAGCCTTGTAGGATCTCTTTGGTTCCAGCAGACATATCAGTGAGGCTGCCAACTGGGTTGTTAAAGGACTTGCCAATTAGAATTGGTAATGTCGAGGTTCCCACAGATTTCATCGTACTTGAAATGGACGAGGAGCCTAAGGACCCCTTAATCCTAGGCAGGTCGTTTCTGACTACAGCTGGTGCAATTATTGATGTTAGGAAGGGGAAAATCAATTTGAATTTGGGAAGAAACTTCAAGATGAAGTTCGACATCAAAGACGCCATGAAGAAACCGACCATTGAAGGTCAGATCTTCTACATTGAGGAAATGGATCAGCTTGTAGATGAGTTACTGGAGGAACTTACTTTGAAGGATCATCTCCAGATTGCTCTTACTAAGGATAGTTCAGAAGGGTATATGCACAAGAAAAGTAAAGAGTACACTAAAATACTCGACACATGCAAGGCCATCCAGGGAGAGTTTCAATTTAAGGAGTTGAATGAATCAGTTTCTGAGCCACGAGTAGTGAACTCGATCGAGTCAGGATCAAGGGAAGCGAACTCGATTGAGCCTACAGTTGAATGCAAAGACAGTGTTTCTGTAGACTGGTCTGAATTCGAGGCACCCAAGGCCGATCTCAAACCCTTACCAAAAGGGCTCAGGTATGCTTTCTTAGGGACTAACTCCACTTACCCTGTTATAGTCAATAATGAGCTAGAACCTGATCAGCTACATGCATTGTTGACTGAACTGAGGAAGTATAGAAAAGCAATTGGCTATACCTTAGATGATATTAAGGGCATTTCACCTGAGTTGTGCACCCATAGGATTCATTTAGATGATGAATCCAAGTCCAGCATTGAACCCCAGAGGAGGTTGAACCCTAATCTGAAGGAGGTTGTGAAGAAGGAGATACTCAAGCTGCTTGATGCTGGGATTATCTATCTAATCAGCAATAGAACTTGGATCTCTCCTGTTCACTGTGTCCAAAGAAAGG
Organism: Erythrophleum ivorense; assembly: GCA_026724425.1. Classification (NCBI taxonomy): domain Eukaryota; kingdom Viridiplantae; phylum Streptophyta; class Magnoliopsida; order Fabales; family Fabaceae; genus Erythrophleum; species Erythrophleum ivorense. Next base: position 3,574,468 of record JAIUCV010000092.1, read on the forward strand.
GAGGATAACTGTAATGAAGAATGATAGGAATGAACTCATCCCCACTAGAACAATAACTGGACATAGGATGTGCATAGGTTACAGAAAGTTAAATGCTGCATCCATAAAATATCATTTCCCATTGCCATTTATTGATCAGATGCTAGAAAGACTTGCAAACCATCCTTATTACTGTTTCTTGGACAGGTATAGTGGGTTCTTCCAGATTCCGATCCATCCCAATGATCAGGAAAAGACCACTTTCACATGCCCTTATGGTACCTTTGCATATCGAAAGATGTCATTTGGGTTGTGTAATGCCCCAACCACATTTCAGCACTGCATGACTTCTATCTTTTCGGATTTGATAGAGGAGATGGTGGAAGTCTTCATGGATGATTTTTCTGTGTATGGCTCCTTCTTCTCCTCATGTTTGTTGAATCTTTGCAAGGTTTTGAAGCGTTGTGAGGAAACAAACCTAGTGTTGAACTGGGGAAAATGCAACTTCATGGTGCAAGAGGGGATAGTTTTGGGCCATAAGATTTATGAGAAGGGAATTGAGGTTGATCGAGCCAAGATTGATGTGATGATGCAGCTTCAGCCTCCGAAAATCGTCAAAGACATCAATAGTTTTCTGCGTCATGCAGGGTTCTATAGGAGGTTTATCAAGGACTTCTCCAAGCTTGCTAGACCTCTGACCAGACTGCTTTGCAAGGACGTTGATTTTGAGTTCAATGAAGAGTGTTTGAAGTCCTTTAGTTTGATCAAAGAGGTCTTAGTCTCTGCCCCGATCGTGCAAGCCCCAAACTGGGAGTATTCTTTTGAGATAATGTGTGATGCAAGTGATTTTGCTGTGGGAGCTGTTCTTGGGCATAAGATAGACAAGAAGTTGCATGTTATTTATTATGGCAGCAGGACTTTGGATGATGCTCAGGTCAAGTATGCTACAACAGAGAAGGAATTACTTGCAGTGGTCTTTGCCTTTGAGAAATTTCGAAGTTACTTGCTGGGTTTTAAGGTGACAGTCTACACTTATCATGGAGCACTCAAGCACATAATAGCAAAGAAGGATACCAAGCCCATCCTACTTAGATGGATTCTGCTGCTTCAAGAGTTTGACATGGAGATAGTTGATAAGCCTGGGATCGAAAATGGAGTGGCTGATCATCTGTCAAGGATGAGAATTGATGACACAATCCCAATCGATGATTCCATGCCAGAAGAACAGCTGATGCTCATTAAGATCCTAGAGGAAGGGATTCAGAGTCAACATAAACTGGAAGAAGTTCAGGCGATGGAGGATAAGGCATTGCCTTGGTACTCAGATGTTGTGAATTATTTGGTCTGCGGCGAGGTACCAGTTGAGCTCGATCGAGCCAGAAGGAAGAAATTTTTCAGAGACATTGTGCACTACTTCTGGGATGAGCCATATCTTTTCAAGAGAGGTTCTGATGGCATGTATAAGAGGTGCATTGCAGAAGAGGTGGTTGAGGGAGTCTTGACTCATTGTCATGGTTCGAGTTATGGAGGTCACTTTGCAACCTTCAAGACAACAACCAAGATTCTGCAAGCTAGTCTTTGGTGGCCTACTCGGTTCAAAGATACATCAAGCTTATTGAGAAATGAGATGCCTGTCAAAGGAAAGGAGGTATCACCAAAAGGAATGAAATGCCACAGAACCCTATTCAGAAGTGGAGATTTTCGATATATGGGGAATTGAGTTCATGGGTCCGTTCAAACCTGCCTCTCATGGTAAGAATTATGTTTTGGTTTCTGTTGACTATGTCTCCAAGTGGGTGGAAGCCATAGCATGTCCTGCCAATGATGCTAAGGTGGTTGTCAAACTCTTCAAGACAGTGATCTTTCCAAGATCTGGGATACCAAGGGTTGTAATCACTGATGGAGGTTCACACTTCATCAACAAGGTGTTTGAGAGCTTGCTGAGGAAGTATGGAGTGAAACATAAGGTAGCCACGCCATATCATCCCCAAACTATTGGGCAATTTGAGGTTTCAAACAGGCAGATCAAGAACATCCTTGAGAAGACAGTTGAAGTGACCAAAAGAGACTGGGCTACCAAGCTCGATGATGCTCTTTGGGCTTATAGGACAGCGTTCAAGATTCCCATAGGAAGATCACCTTTCTCACTTCTGTATGGGAAAGCTTGTCACCTACCTGTAGAGGTTGAATACAAGGCTTTATGGGAAATAAAGATGCTGAACTTTGATTTGAAGACTGCCCAAGAAAAGAGGGTTATGGACTTGCATGAACTAGAGGAAATCAGATTGGATGCCTATGAGAGTTCCAAAATTTACAAAGAAAGGACAAAGGCAGTCCATGATAAGATGATTGTGCTCAAGGAGTTCAAGGCTGGTGATAATGTTTTGCTGTTTAACTCAAGGATCAAGCTATTCCTTGGAAAGCTGAAGTCCAAATGGTCAGGACCTTTTAAGATCAAAGAGGTTATGCCTTATGGATCAATCACTTTGATCAACAAGGAAGGCAGAGAGTTCACAGTGAATGGTCATAGATGCAAACCCTACTTGGGGAATTATCAGATTGGAGAGGAGACATCAGTTCCCCTTGAAGATCCTCCATCTGCCTAAAAGGTAAAAGGTCAAGCTTAGGGACCTACAGGCCAATTAAGAAATACTTAGTGAGACAATCACCCCGCCTACAGGCCAATTACGCAATTTTTAACAAATTTAAATATTTATAATAACTACCACAATTATTAAAATAATTCATTTTTAATTATTAAATAATTTTCACAATTAAATAATAATTCTTAAACACTTAAATAATTTACACAATTAAATAATAATTCGTAAACACTTAAATAATTTCCACTACTATTTTAAATCAATTAATTAATTAAATTCACCATTTAATAATTAATTATCGAATTAAATCACTTAATTCCAATTAAATCGCTTAAACCAAATTAAACCATTAATTAAATCAATTTAATCATATCGCCAGAAAACCAGATTAAACCGGACTAGTGTCGACACCCAGCCCAATTGGTGTCGACCGACAAAAGCTTTGTGTCGCTCGACACCGGCCCGACAGTTCGACACTTCAAATGATTTCAAGCACAGAAACACCCAAATCACACAATCATCACAATATTCTCGATCTAAGCCCCAATTGACACATGAATAAACACAAAAACCACATAAACTCAATCCATCCACAATTCACTTTCACAATCTGATTCTATTGCGAGCCTACGGTCATGCACTCACCTTGGGAAGGATGAAACAATGGAGGAAAAGAGATGAACAGCACAACAACCTCAGATCGACCCATAAATCTCCAAAATCACCACAAACTCTCTCTGCCTCTTTTTTCCTTTGTTTTCTTGAAAACCCCAAATAAAAGCGGCTCCTCTCTTTTTATTTCGCGAAACCAGGGTTTCCACCAAAACCAGCCACTAAACCGGACAACTCAAATCGAACCAAAATTCTAAATTCGGACCGGTGTCGACCGACACCAGCCCTTGGTGTCGCTCGACACCACACAAAACCGACAATTCTTGGTTTATAGATGTTACACAACAACCGCAGCTCCCTGCTGCCCAACCACTACAGCATCCTGCTGTGCTCCGACTACTGGAGGTGCACCCGGAGCCTGCCAACAGCTGCGTCAGTAGTCCCACAACTAGGTTACCATGACCCTGAGCTGGAGCCGCGCCCCACCTTGGGCCGCCCCAACCCCCGCGCCACCACTGGCTCCCAAACTGGTCTCTTCCGCCATCGACTGTGTCACTGACGCAGTCCGCCGGTATTCCACGACCACGACCCCGGCCTCCACGGCCCGTATCTCGACCACCACGGCCAACTGCTCTGCCCCCACGGGCTCTACCGCGCCCTCTCGCGGCACGACCTCTAGCACCTGCATCCATCTTGCTGCACTTCCAGAGAACAGAAGATGAGCAAGCTAGAAAACACAACCAAAAACACAAACACAAAACTCACCGCGGAATCACTTTGAAGGCCGAAGGGGATGATACTAAGACTACTAACTGACTATAACACAATCAATCAATTAAACACAGTCTCAGTTACATCAATCCTAACAGTCCTAAAACCGTCTAGTCTTTGATACCAAAATAAAACAACCAGTCTTACACCAGGTTTCACTAGACTACAGCGAAAGCAAATAACGAAACATAAAACATCCTATCATCTCCTTCTCGGCCCTGATTCCGCGATCAAACTTTTCTTTTACCTGCATCACATTAACGAAAAAGAGATGCATAAGTATTTAAGAAATACTTAGTGAGGCGATCACCCCATCTACAAGCCAATTACGCAATTTCCACATAATTAACAATATTTAAATAATTTTCATAATTATTAAATAATTTTCCACAATTATTTTCCACCGATTAATTAATTATTTCAACCATTAAATAATTAAACACCAATTAAGCCACTTAACCAATTAAACCGGATTACCAGTTAAATTCCAATAATTAAAACGATTAACCAGACCGTATAATCGATCAGACCGACAGTGTCGACCGACACCATCTTGGTGTCGCTCGACACTCGTCCTCTTGGTGTCGCTCGACACTCGTCCTCTTGGTGTCGCTCGACACCGAGCTCGCAGATCAACACCAGAAAACGATAATAGCACAAAAACACGGAATTACTCACTAAACATCAACAAGCACGGTTCAAGACAATATTAACACATAATCCCACACGAAAAACAACCTAAACTCAACCACAATCAACCAATTTGACAGATCTAGTAAACCACGAGCCTACGGTCACGCACTCACCTTGACAAGGAATTGAACAGAGGAAAGGAAGATGAACAGCCTACAACTCCCAAATCGCCCAGAAACTCAACTCCTTTTTCTCTGCCTCTCGAAACTCGAAAAACCCTTTCTCACAGTGGCTTAAACACTTTTATACAGTGACAATTAAGTTTTAACCTAAACCAGCTCAAACCGGACAACTTAAATCGAACTGACTGGATTTCTCAATAATCGGTGTCGAGTGACAATCGGTCGCCGAACCACTAGAACCGAACGAAAATCAAAACAAACCTCACTTGATTTCCAATAACCAATGTCGACCGACACCCTTCCTTGATGTCGCTCGACACCACCTCCAAAAATGTACTTTGACACCACCTCCAAAAATGTACTTTTTGGTTTACGAATGTTACAATTACAATAAGTATATATACCAAAAAGGAAGGATTAAATAGATTTTACCATAAGCAATAATATCATATAGTTTAATTTTAATTTTAGCATTCCGATATTGCCAAAAATTTAGAAAAATTTGTATACTCATAATTTCTTTAAAATATACTATGCTAGTGCATATATATACGTGTTGTTCATGCAAGCTATGAGATCGTGAAGAAACAAAAAAAAAGGACATATATTGGGAGATAGAGTTTAACCCGTAAATATATTTTATCTAATATGTGAAAGAAAACTATTCAACCAGTAAAACTTATTCAATTTGTAAAATTATTTAATCCGTGAAATTTTTTTATTCAATCCGTAAAAGTTATTCCATCTATGAAAGAAAATTATTCAATCCATAAACATTAATCAACTCGTGGTAGAAGGTTATTCAACACGTGAAAGAAAATTATTCAACCCGTAAAACTATTTTTAATCAACCTGTGAAAGAAAATTATTCAACTTGTAAGAATTATTCAACCCGTAGAAGAAAATATTCAATCCGTAAAAATTATTCAACCTGAGAATAAACATAATTAAACATATAAAAATTATTCAGCTCATAGAAGAAGATTATTCAACTGGAAAAAAATGATGCAACCGATTAATATTTTTATCCAACATGTGAAAAAAATTATTAAACCCGTACAAATTAATCAACTTGTAAAATTATTCAACATATGAAAACTATTATTCAATCTGTAAAACTTACAGTCGTGAAAGAACATTATTCAACCTATATATAATTTTCAACTCATAGAAGAAAAATATTCAACCGGTGAAAAAATGGATTCAACTCGTAGATATTACTATTCAACCGTAACATATTTTTAATTAGTAAAAGATATTCTACCCAACAAAAATATTATTCAATCCTTAAAAGTTATTCCACCTATAAAAGAACATTTTTCATCCCATAAAAATTATTCAACTCGTGGAAGACGATTATTCAGTATGTCAAAAAAAAAAAAAGATTATTCAGTCCATAAAATGTTTTACAATTATTCAGCCTTTAAATATATTTTTATTCAAGCGGTAATAGAAAACTATTCGACCCGTGAAAAAAAAAAGATTATTCAGTCCATAAATTGTTTTACAACAGTGAAAGAACATTATTCAATCCTTAATACTATTTAACTCGTTGAAGAAGGTTATTAAACCTGTTTAAGTAAATTATTCAATCCGTAAAGGTTATTGCACCCGTGAAAAAACATTTGAAAGAAAACTATTCAACCCGTAAGTATTTTTTATCTAATATGTGAAAGAAAACTATTGAACCCATAAAAATTATTCAATTTGTAAAATTATTATTCAATATGTAAAAATTATTATTCAACCTGTAAAATAATTTTTAATCAACCCGTAAAAGTATTTTTAATCAACCCATGAAAGAAAATTATTCAACTTGTAAACATTATTCAATTTGTAAGAATTATTCAATCGTAGAAGAAAATTATTCAATCGGTAAAAATTATTCAACCCGAGAAAAAATATTATTAAACACATAAAAATAATTCAGCTCATAGAAGAAGATTATATAACTGGGAAAAAATGATGCAACCTATTAATATTTTTATCCAACCTGTGAAAAAAAAACTATTCAACCCGTGCAAATTAGCCAACTTGTAAAATTATTCAACCTATGGAAAAATACTATTTAATCCGTAAAAGTTATTTCACCAGTGAAAGAACATTATTCAACTTATATATAATTTTCAACTCGTAGAAGAAAAATATTCAACCCGTGAAAAAAAGATTCATCCCATAGATATTTTTATCCAACCTCTGAAAGAAAACTATTCAACATGTGGAAACAAATTTATTCAGTACGTAAACGTTTTTACAAACGTGAAAGAACATTATTCAATCCTTAATACTACTTAACCCGTTGAAGAGGATTATTTAACCCGTTTAAGTAAATTATTATATCCGTAAAGGTTATTCCACTCGTTAAAGAACATTATTCAACCCATAAAAATCATTCAACTCGTAGAAGAAAATTATTCAACCCGTGAAAAATTGATTCAACCCGTAAATATTTTTATCCAATATGTGAAAGAAAACTATTCAACCTGTAAACAAAAATTATTCAATTTGTATTTAATCCATGAAAAAATATTATTCAATCTGTAAAAGCTATTCCACCCATGAAAGAACATGAAAGAAGATGAAGAAGGAGAAGAAGAAGCAACTCGAGATGCTAAAGCTGCTTTTACACGGAGAAAGAGATAGAGAGAGAGAGTGAGTTTTGGAGGGGCAAATGAGTATTTTATAAATAACAAAACAAAAAGTAATATGATATTTCTGTCTTATTTACAAAAGCAAGTCAGTCAGAAGTTCGCACGAAGGCTATTATTTACCTCGTGGAAGAAGGTTATTCAACATGTGAAAGAAAATTATTCAATCTATAAAAGTATTTTTAGTCAACCCATGAAAGAAAATTAATCAATTTGTAAGTTCATCACTGGTTTGATGAAAAATCTTCATATGTAAAACTTGATGAGAATCAACCCTCCTATAACGGAGGAAAGAAAATAATTATTGACTATAACCTGATTCATTACACAACAGAACCATGATGATATGTCAAGAACATTCCGCTTCCACCTAACTCCTCCTCCATCGTATGAAGTTTCTCATAAATATTTAGATACGTTATTACTTAATACAACTATCAAGCTTAACTCAAATCAGCCATTTTGATCCGCACGTTTGATCCTTATTTTTTCCCTGTTTTGATACCATCTTATACATCATGTAAGTAAACACACCACTACTCATCTAAAATTTTGAAACTCATCTAAAAGTTCGAAACACTAATCATATCTTTTTAAATTTTAAAAAGGCTGACCAGAATATATCAAATTAAACAGAAATACTAATATAAAAAATAAGGCTTTTGGAATTACCTTTTTTGTTTGTTTATGATTTTAATCATCTTGTTTATTTTGAATTTTCTCCTTCCTTGTTTTTTCATTCATTTTATTGAGGGAAGATACAATGCGTTTATTGTAACATCCGTTAACCAGAAAGTTGTTTTGGAAGTGGTGTTGGACGATGCTAGGGGTTCGGGAGTAGTTGGCACATGCTCTTAGAGGTGTGAATTGAGGATTGGCTGTGCATGTTCTTGTTTGATTGTTGTGCAGTCGGTCTAAGATTCAAGCATCGCGAAGAAAGTGTGCTAAATCCTTCTGAACGACTAGTATCGATCGACACCGGTTATCATGGTTGATTTCCGGTTTAAGTCGATCGAATTGAGTTGGGTTGGTTTTGGTCGATGGGTGTCGACCGACACCAAGGGAGGGTGTCGATCGACACCGGTTATTGAGAAATCGACCGGTTTGATTCAAGTCGGCTGGTTTTGTTCGGTTTGGGCGAGGGAAGCCCTAGGTCGCGAATAAAACACTGTAGCCGCGTGAGAAAGCTCACTTTTCGAGTTTCAGAGAGAAAAAGGTGATTCTAAGGTGATTTTGGGAGTTTGGAGGAGTTTTGTGGAGTTTCTGAGGCTTGTGGTTGTTGTTCCTTCTCCTTTCCTTCCTTCTAATCCGTTTTCAAGGTGAGTGCGTGACTGTAGGTCCGTTAAGCGTTAGAGATTGTGTGATTTCAGATTTATGATGTGTTCTTGAGATTGTTTATGCTGGATTTCGTGTTTTGATAGCATTGGGGCGTTGAAAACCCTTAGATTTTGTGTTATTGCGTTTTTTGGAATGTGATTTTCGTAGCTTCTGGTTTCTGGGCGTCGAGCCTCGGGAGGCTGGCGTCGATCGACACCATAGAGGTGTCGGTCGACACCAACCTGGGTGTCAGGAAACGTGGGTGTTTCCTGACAGGGATGGTTTATACTGTTGATGATTGTTGAGCATTGTTATTGTTGTTGTTTATTGTGATGTATTGTCTATTGTTTGACGTAATTGGCCTGTAGGCAGGATGATCCACTCACTAAGTATTTATGATAATACTTACGCATCTCTATTCCAATGTGATGCAGGTAACAGCAATGTTCTTCCGCGGAAAGAGACCGAGAGAAGAGGATGATGAGATTAGGAATTTAATCTTGGCTTTATTGTTGTGGCTGACCAGGAATTTGTGATGTTTAGGGTGTTAGTTTATTTTCAATAATGTAGCATACCTGGTGTTTAGGTTGCTTATTGGTTTATTGGTTTTATTGGTTATTTGTTGAACAATTATTTTATGATTTAATAATATTGGTTTCTTCCGCATTGTGTTGTTGAATTAGCTGTTGAGGATTAATATTTATGGGAATATTAATCTGGGCTAATTAATTATAAAAAAAAAAATTTGGTTGTTTCATTTATGATCATTTGTGAGTTTATTTTTTTTATTTTTTACTTTAAACAGCAATTGATTGGTAAGTTAAAATTTTACAACAAAGAATTGCACACTGTAAAACAGAATCCAAATCAAACTTGTCAAATTCCATGTCAATGTACAGCGATATATTCCATCATGAAGCCATTTTTGAGTTATGAGCTCTATAGTAATGATGTTACCTTCTTCGCTTTTACGTTCTTCTTCTTACTCGTCCTCATCTTCTTCTTCTTTCTTTCGGAACTTTCTCTCCGGTTTCCTTTTCGTTCGTCTTTGAAAACCATATTTCTTGGTTATCACGTCATTGTTCCTGTTGCTCTGTGAGATATCTTTCTGCAGTTGTTGTAAACTAGAATACAAAGGATGCAAATTGAAGAACAAAACTATATGACACCAACAATATGTGGAAGTTTACCATTAGACCTCTTTGTAGCATTTGATTTAGATGTGGAAGAAGATATAGCTGATAGAGAAGACTTTCCAATTTCCTCCTGTCCCTACTAAACTACTTATGCACAGTCTCCTGTATTTCCATACACATATGCTTCTTTTGTAGTCATTTCTCAGGAGTGTCTTCGTCTATGCAAGCCAGTACACTCAAGTCCATAATCTGATCAAGCTCTCCCGAACAACGTGGGAAGAAGCGTCTCCCTAGATCAAGCACTCCACTAGTAGGAATACAGAATAAAGAGTTTAAAGATCAATAACTTTCATCTTTGTTGATAAGTAGTAGTTGATTGTTGGAGGTGGGCTTAGCACCCCTCCAAATGGGCTGGCCCACATCAGAGAAAGTCCACTGACACATTTCAGGCCCGCCGAACCCAACAGTGTCCATGTGCTATAAATAGCATCATATATCGGTTTTTAGAGGAAGGTTGGAAGTTAGGAAATTATCTTAGAATTGAATACTATCTTGCCTAGCGCTTTGTTCTTCCATTCAGATCTGTCAATCGATTGACCGCCTAACTCGCAACTTCTGTCGAGTTCGGTTCAGCCGGTGTTGCAGATCGCAGCGGTGCAGCCGTTGGATCAGATGGGAGTAGTGCCGCGGGTGTACTCTTCGGCAGAGGTGGGCCAGACGAGTCAGTCAGGCCATATCACAGGTAAAATTCTGATTCAGACTTCGTAAATTCTTAGTGTAGAATTGTGGTTGTGGTTGTCTGTTCCTTTATTTTACTGTGATAGAGTTTAGGGTTCTCAACACTTGTGGAATTGTGTAGGGACCTTGTTAGTGGGAGGTGTTGAGTCTCACGTGTTGTTTGACTCGGGAGCATCGAATTTCTTCATTACTCCGAAGTGTGCTGAGAGTAGAGGTATCCGGAGTAGCGCTGGTGAGCGTGCAGTTTTGGTCAAGGTGGCCGGTGGAGGTTTCCTGACTACTTCGGGCCGTGCTAGAGTAGTCGATATGCAGATTGCGGGGCAGTCTATGCCAGCAGATTTGGTCATTAGTCCGGTGGAGCTGTATGACGTGATTTTGGGGTTGGACTGGCTGTCGTTTTACAGAGTTCATCTGGACTGCTATAGAGGCGGAGTTGTGTTTGAGCGGGATGCATGGAGGTTGGTTTATCAGGGAGTGAGACCGCTTCCGGGAGTCTTGTGATCTCGGCTATTCAGGCTGAGCAAATGATAGAGCGAGGTTGCAATGCGTACTTGGCGACGATAGTGATGTCGGAGTCCAGTGGTGAGGTGGCCCTGGAGGATATTGAGGTTGTCCAGGAGTTTGAGGATGTTTTCGGTCGTTGAAGGGATTGCCATAATCTCGGTCAGATCCTTTCACCGTGGGGAGCACCGGTGTTGTTTGTGAAGAAGAAGGATGGCAGTTTCTGGTTGTGCATCGATTACCGGGGACTTAACCGAGTCACAGTGAGGAACAAGTATCCACTCCTGAGGATTGATGAGTTGTTGGATCAGTTGAAGGGTGCTACTTGGTTCTCCAAGATTGACTTGGCATCGGGTTATCATCAGATTCCGATAGATGAGGCAGATGTTCACAAGACGGCGTTCAGGACGAGGTATGGGCACTTTGCGTTTGTAGTCATGCCGTTCGGGTTGACTAATGCGCCGACAGCGTCTATGAGGTTGATGAACGACGTGTTCAGGGAGTTTTTGGATGTGTTCGTCATCATCTTCATTGATGATATTTTGGTGTATTCGAGGAGCCAAGAGGAGCATGCGACTCATTTGAGGCTTGTTTTGGAGAAGCTTCGGGAGCAAAAGTTGTATGCTACGTTGAGCAAGTGCAGCTTTTGGCAGAGAGAGATGGGATTTCTTGGCCACATAGTTTCCGCAGAGGGAGTTTTTGTGGATCCGGCTAAGATTGAGGCTATCAGAGATTGGCCTAGACCGAGTAGTGCAACCGAGATCATGAGTTTTATGGGTTTAGCAGGCTACTATAGGAGGTTCGTCAAGGGCTTTGCGAGTATGTCTCAGCAGATGACGAGGTGCCGGAGTGCGAGGAGAACTTTGAGAAGCTCAAGGAGATGTTGACTAGTACACCTCTGTTGGCATTACCCGATCCGAAAAAGCCTCATGTAGTGTATACAGATGCTTCAGGTGTTGGTTTGGGTTGTGTCTTGATGTAGGAGGGCAGAGTAATTGCCTATGCTTCGAGACAGTTGCAGGGCAGTGAGCGCAACCGCCCTACACATGATCTTGAGTTGGGAGCGGTGGTCTTCGCACTCATGATTTGGAGGTCTTATATTTATGGCGCCGTTGCCAATCGTCTCTTTCATTGCCGTTAAATTTTTAGTTTTAGAATTTTGTCTAAGATTTTATTTTTCTTTTGATTACTCACGTGCTCTATAACTTTCTTTTTGGTGTTTCAGGTGTATGCCTAATCGCAAAACCAGAAGCAACAAAGACAAAGAGCTAGTCAATCTCAGTAATCAAGAGCTAGCACACTTAGAGCGGACAAACAGAAAAGCGAAGAAGCCAGTTGAGATGAACGGGCCAATGATTTTGGTTCAACATGCTGATGGCACTCTGTTTGACAGCGAAGGAAACAGGCGCAATGCGTAACGGCAGAAACTCGATGATGATGGGAATGTGATAGCTGAAGCACCCCCAGTTCAGCCTGCATTTAATGTTGCTGCGCATAACCAGGCTGTACCGAATCGCACTCTTGGTGACCACAACAGGCCTGATTTGTTCTATGCTAATCGGTCTGCGATTCGCCCTCCTTTGTTCCAAAGGAATGACTTTGAGCTGAAGCCTGCATTCTACACTCTTGTGGGTCAGCATCTCTTTCATGGTCTTCCTCATGAACACCCCATGGATCACATCGAGAGGTTCGAAGATCTGGCCAACAGCATCAAGGCCAATGGGGTCACAAGTGACTATCTTTTCTGCAAGCTATTTCCCTACTCTCTTTCTAGGGATGCAGCTTACTGGTTGAAGCAGTTGCAGCCAGGATCTTTGACCAATTTGGAGGACACCAAGAAGCCATTTTTGAACAACTTCTATGATGATGCTAGGTCCGAGGAGCTGAGAAATAATATTTCACAATTTTCTCAAGGACCAACTGAGGCATTTAAGGCTTCTTGGGGGAGATTCAGGTCCTACCAGAGAGACTGTCCACACCATGGTTTCACTGAATTTAAGTGATAAATCCATATTTTACATGTTTTTACTATGGTTTTTAATATCTTTTATAACATAAATAATAAGGTTTTTGTGTCCAAGAGGTAGTTTTCTTGTATATTGTGGTTTTGAGGTACCAACAGGTCAAAATGGCAAAAAGGAGTCAAAATGGAGCAAAAGAACTTCAAAAAAATGATCCATACATCCAAGTCAAGAGCTTCAATAAAACTCCAAAAGTCCAAATTCCGCAATCGGACAGAACCGGAGCACCAGAGATATGGCCGCGGTAAAGGGTCTTCCCGACGTCCAAATACCATGATCTTGATATGGAAAGATAGATAATTGAGTCATTCATCGCGGCGAAGTGAAATTGTGCCATTTGGAGATCACATCCGGTCTAGAGTTGTTTTCTCCCAAGACATGTCCTTTTAGCGAGTAAAGGAAGCCCGTGGAGATTGGATGAGTGAAATGGACCGGGACCACTTCGGGTCAAGCCTAAACTTCATCAGGACTCAAGCCCACATCTTTACACGCGATTTGGAGGCGGCGGCCTTGACTCTCTCAAGACTTGGTGAGCAAGCTGAACGAAGAAGAAGAAAAGGAAACTTTCCTCTTCTTGTCCGCGCCTTAACTCAGCCGACCTAGACTCCTCCTCACCTATATATACTTGCTTTTAGCCTCTTTTATCAATCATCCTACAATTCCTTGAATCTCTTAATAAATTTCGGAGCCACTTAGGTGGTCTCCTCTCTTCCCTTTTCTTTTCTTTCCATTGTAAATATTTACATGTTTCTTTAAGTTTTGCATACATCTATGAGTAGAGGTTTCTCTCCATGAAGGAGCCACGGTTTGATCTGTATCACTCCGCCTCTTTTCAGTGGAATCATGAGACTCTTTCTATCTCTTAGATCTATTGTTGAATTATGGATCCTTCAATGAGGACATGACATAATTGCCTTCGCTATTCGGTTGTTAAATAAAGGGGAAACCTTGTGGTTCTCCATCTTTATTTAAACCTAATGCTTGTTGCTAGAGATGATCAACTAGCGACTTGATCTAAGGTTGATATACTCTCCAAAAGCTTGTTATATCTCCGGATCTAATATTTGATGGGCAAATCGTTTTAGGCTATGAAAGTAGACCTAAGGAGTTTTGTGAACAATCATTACCCACTACAAGAAAACAGCGGTTTTGCGACGGAACTTTGCGACGGAAATATTTCCGTCGCAATCTTGCGATGGATGTGTGACGGACTTGCGACGGAAAAAGAAACCATCGCAAATCAGTCGCAAGTTTGCGACGGAAAACGTTCCGTCGCAAACTTGCGACTGATTTGCGACGGAATTGCGAGTCAAGAAGAATCCGTCGCAATTCCGTCCCAAATTTGCGACGGAATTGCGATGGAAAGCTACCATCGCAAGTTTGCGACGAATTTGCGGGTACGAGTTTTGCGAGGAAAAGTTGGTGGCCGACATGCGGACCGGTTAGGTACGCACGTGTTAATTGAGTTTACCTAACTTATTGCGGTGGAATATTTCCGTCGCAAGGCCGTCGCAAATTCGTCGCAAGTGAGTCGTAATTCCGTCGCAAAGTGATATCCGTCGCAAATCCGTCGCAACATATCCATCGCAAATCCCTCGCAAATCCATAGCAAAAAATTTTCAGAAATCTTTAAATAGCGAAACGTTCATCGTTGGAAATCAGAAATCAAAAAAAAAAAAGGGGAAGAGAGGGAAAGAGAGGGAAGAGGAGAAGGAAAACAAAAAAAAACAAAAAAAGAGGGAAGGAAAAAAAAAAAGAGGGAAAAAAATAAAACACTAAAAAAATGAGTTACAGAATATATGAGTTACGAAGCTGGATGTACAATCAAAGAGATCCAGGGACCGGCGAAGTGAGGAGAGAGTTTTTTGAAGGATTACATGGATTCTTTAACCAAGCACAAAACCAACCACAGGCAATGCAAACTGGTAAAATATTTTGTCCCTGTGAGAAATGTAGGAACAAAAAATATATCGCTGTTGATACTGCTAAAAAACATGTATTTAATAGAGGATTTGTACCAAACTATTATGTATGGTATTTTCATGGGGAAAATCATTATAATACTACTCACTATGAAGCGGGAAATAGTGGTTTGAAGAACATAATTATAGCGGTAGCTGTGATTATGGTCATCCTGATATATTGGGAAATGATATTGGGTATCAGCAAGGGAATAGGTTTCATGATATGGTTACAGATGCATTTCATGAAACTACACCTGCTCTTGCTGATAATCCTATGGAAGCAATTATGGAAGAACCCAACATTGAAGCACAAAAGTTTTATGATATGTTAGATGCTGCAAATCAACCACTTTACGATGGGTGTAGAGAGGGACTTTCTAGATTGTCACTAGCAGCTAGGATGATGACAATTAAAAGTGAGGATAACAGCAGCGAGAGTAACATGGATAAGTAGGCTGGACTATTTCAAGAGTTTTTACCGGAAAATAATCTTTCTGCTGGTAATTACTATGAAATACAGAAGTTGGTTGCGGGTCTTGGGTTACCTTATGAAATGATTGATGTATGCATTGACAATTGCATGATTTTCTGGAAAGATGATGAAAAGCTGCAGGAATGTCGATTTTGTGGGAAGCCGAGATACAAACCCACTATTGGAAGGAGGCGGGTCCCTTACCAACGTATGTGGTACTTGCCAATCACCGAAAGATTGAAACGGTTATACCAATCGGAAATGACGTCAGCGTCAATGAGATGGCATGCAGAACATTCCACACATCATGGAGAGATAACACATCCCTCAGATGCAAAGGCGTGGAAACACTTTCAGACGGTACATTCAAACTTTGCTAATGAGTCCAGGAATGTTTATCTAGGATTATGCACAGACGGATTTAGTCCATTCGGTATGTCAAGGAGACAATATTCGCTATGGCCCGTCATACTGACGCCATATAATCTTCCGCCGACAATGTGCATGCAGCGAGAATTTTTGTTCTTAACTATTTTAGTGTCAGGTCCAAAGCATCCGAAGCGATCCCTAGATGTATTTCTGCAACCTTTGATCGATGAGTTGAAACAACTGTGGTATTCAGGAGTCTGCACATTTGATTACTCGCAGCAACAAAACTTCAACATGGGCGCAGTATTATTGTGGACGATTAGTGACTTTCCAGCGTATGGAATGTTGTCGGGGTGGACTACGCACGGAAGACTATCGTGTCCACACTGTTTGAATAGGGCATAAGCATTTCAGCTGAGGCATGGAAGAAAACCTTGTTGGTTTGATTGTCACCGTCGTTTTCTTCCTATCAATCACAAGTACCGAAAGAACAAGGTTATATTTACGAAGAATAAAGCTGTCCGCGGTCCCCCTCCGGATTATCTTTCGGGACAGGATTTGCTTGATCAGATCGATTATTATGGTGGTGAGGAAACATGCAAACGTGGGGGCAATTGGCATTGTACTGCAAACATGCCTGACGGATATGGACAAGCACACAACTGGCACAAAAAAAGTATATTCTGGGAACTCCCATATTGGAAGGATCACCTTTTGCGACATAATCTTGACGTTATGCATATCGAGAAGAATTTTTTTGATAACATCATGCATACCATTTTGAATGTCCAAAGAAAAAGTAAAGACAATATGAAATCGAGGCTGGACTTAGCAAATATATCCAAAAGAAGCGAGTTGGAGATTACTAGAGACGGCAAACAGCCAATTATGAGTTTTCGATTGTCTGCAGATGGGAAGAGAGCTCTATTTGATTGGGTGGCCTCAGATGTCAAATTTCCGGATGGATATGTAACCAAATTCTCACGATGTATAGAGCAAGGACAAAAATTTTCTGGTATGAAGAGCCACGATTGCCATGTTTTCATGCAGCGACTACTACCGTTTGCATTACAAGAGCTATTGCCATCTCATGTCCACGAAGCAATTGCTGGTAAACAAGTATTTACATTTCTTTTAATTGAGTTTATGTACATAATTAAATCTATATGTTTTATTAATTTGTTTATGGTGTATATTATATTATAGGTATTGGGGCGTTTTTCCGAGATCTTTGCACGCGAACACTGACAGAAGACGGGGTAGAGAAGTTAAAAAAAAACATTGCTCTCTTGTTATGTAACATGGAGAAAATCTTCCCTCCTTCATTCTTCGACGTGATGGAACACCTAACAGTACATTTGCCATATGAGGCGGATCTAGGGGGGCCTGTGCAATTCAGGTGGATGTATCCGTTCGAGCGTTTTATGGCACACTTGAAGGGAAAGGCTAAAAACCTTGCAAAAGTTGAGGGATCCATAGTACAAGGTTCATTGACAGAGGAAACATCTAACTTCGCGTCTTACTATTTTAGTCCAAATGTGATAACGAGAAGAACCGCTACGAAACGATACGATGATGGAGGCGTTGCACCTGTTTATAGGCATGTTGTCGGGCGCCAGTCTCAAACGGTCTTAATAGAAGAAAAGAAATCAAACTTAGTCTCCTTGATTTTCACATAGTCTCATATATCTCATTAATTACGAATATGCCATTAATGAATCCAGTCAGCTATCAATTTTTAATTAATTCATTATTAAAAAAAAAAATCAACCAAAAAACTTGGCCAATCACAAAATGGCACATTTCCCAAAGTTTTTTTTTCTTTCTCTTACCTCAACTTTACGACAAATCTACCCGCCGTCAAATTGACTTCCATGTGACATTTGCCATTTTAATTTAATTTTATTTTTATCATTTTCGCCAAATCAACCTCCATGCGACACGTGGCATAGTTGTCCCCAAGATTTCAGTTGTACCTCTCTCTAAACAGTTGTACATTAGAGGTTAAAACTTGTATGTTGTTGTACACACCCTAATCTTTATAATTTTGGGTTGTACATGTAGCTGTAAGTAATATTTTCACTTTCTTTACATAATGATGTAATTAAACTTTGAAAATTATATTGTCGGCATCTTTCGTATTCTTAGATGGTGTCCATTAACAAACTAGCTATGAAAGTATAAGGTGGACATAGCTAACTCTTGATTATACTTAAAACTTTATTTTATCAAAACTCTATTTTTTAGATAAATGTATTATAAGTTAATTTTTGTTTTGATTTTTCTCATATATTATATATATTTTTAATACATCCATTTTTTACTTAATAAATCATAGTTTTGTAAACTTATAATTTTGAATGCAGTTTATTGGGAGAAATCTTTAGTAAGAACTAATACATATTTTTAATGAACATTATTTACATAATAAAATAGAAAATTACACATGTGTATCCTCTCTTGATCAATAAATTGTTGGATTAACACATAACATAAGGTGTATTCTTTCTCACAGATTATCAGCTCCAAATATGGGGTTTTCAGATTTGCATAAAGCTCATGTTTTCATTTCCTTTATGGTCCTTGAAATTAGTGTATTGAAATTAGTGTATTGAGAGCATCATCACGTTTATTTTTATTATGGAATTCTTATTCAGATTCTCATCCTTTATTTGGAGGCTCGGGCTCGTATCTTCGTCCTCGTATTAGTGCATCTTCTTCTTCTTCCTCTTCTATTCTCACAGATTCTCATATCCAGAGTTTGAAGATTTCAGCTTTGCATAAACCTCACTCCCCAAATTTACAAAAGTCTTTCTCCACCACACAATGTTGCTCAATTTGTCACCAACGAAACCCCCTCTTTTCTTCACCGAATCTCCGCCGGAATTCACCGGCATTCCTCATTTCTCTGCCGAGATCCTTCTGCATTCGAGCAATTGACGCCTCCCTGTTCTTCGACTACGAGACCCAGCTCAAATCCGAGTACCCGGACCGAGAATACTTCCCGCTCTTCGGGAACTCCTTGATGGAGAGAACGTCGACGAAGAGCGTGCTGCGGCGGAGGCGCTGGAATAGGAAAGACCTGAGGACAGATTATGTGGAAAGGATTGAGGTACAGAGGAGGACGACGTCGGGGTGCTGTTCGCAGAGATCGTGAGGATTATGGAAGAAACAAGCGCCGATTGAGTTAGCTGCTTCAGAGTAATCGGATCGGGAGTGGGTGATAAGGTCGTGGCCGTATCGAATCGACAAGAGAGCTCTCACCGGAAACAATGAGCAGAAGAACATATCGAGTTTTTCTGGGTTTGACTTCCCAAATCCGATGCGTTTCCCAAATATTTTTGATTTAATTTGTTTAATTTGGATTCGACCCGGTCGTTTTAATGGGTCAGCAAATGGATGGGTAATATTGTGGTTGGGTTGGTAATATTCTGAACTTTGGAGGGATAATTATGTAGTTTCATTCTTTTACTATTTAAAATAAATGTTTAATAAATCATCAGTTATAACGAGGGCAAATGAGGATCATTTTCTTCGCAAGAGACAACAACAGCCATTGTTCCCATGTTGTCCCCATCATCTTCAAAGAAATAGGCAGACTTGCTGGAAAGTTGAAAGAAAAATAGTGGGACCATGAAGATTTGAGAGCGGCTCACAATTACATATTGCGTAATCTGGATGAAGTGCACCAATTTGAGAGGTAACTTCGATCATACGTTTATATATATATATATATATATAACTCGAGATTTTTGTGCAGCATATTTGATAATCTGATCCGCCAAACATACCATGGTTTACAAGAGCATGAGTATGAGTTGTACAAAGAACGTGACTTTGCTGGATGGTTAAAATACTATGTAAGTTCTCTTCAAATTAGTGATATATAAACTAAAACCTAACACTATATATAATTAATGTGTGTGATTGTACCATTTGTTTGTATATAGGTGAGAGAGGGCTGTCATCCGGAACAAATACCGTTGTGGCTGCATGAGATTGTGAACTCTCCAATAGGAAAGATCACTACAGCACCAATGTACTGTACTCGCGGGTACATTTTTCATACGTACAAGCATGGCATACGGAAGTCGACCGCAAATTATGGTATTCATGTCCCGGGTGAAACAGAATTCTATGGAGTTTTGCAAGAGATCATCGAGGTCACATACCCAGGAATTATCAACTTGAAATGTATTATGTTCAAATGTGATTGGTATGATCCGACACCAGGTCAAGGGGTTCGCAGAAACGAGACGGTAGGTGTCACCGATGTAAATGCAAACCGGAAATTTTCCAAGTTCGAACCCTTCATCCTTGCATCGCAGGCAGAGCAAATGTGTTTCATTCCTTATCCTCGAGTTAGGCAAAGACGGGAGACTTGGTTATCGGTCATAAAGGTCAATCCAAGAGGTTATGTAGTTGGTTTAGACGATGAAGTGGCCATGCAGCATGACAGAGTTGCAGAAGTTTCAAACCCGATCGAATCCACAGAAAATATCATACACGTTAACCCCGAGAACAGAGAAGTTGAAGACGTCGTTGACGATTCAAGTGAAGATGGAGAAGCCGATGAATTCGAAGAGTCTGCGACTGATGAAGAAGAACAGGAGCACAGTGAAAACTCTTACGTATCTGAAAATGACGATGAAAATGATTCAAATCTTGACTTTGATTAATTTTGAAGGTTTTTCTTTTGTATTTTCAGTTGTTTGTATTTTACATATATTTTTACTCCATCGCAAACTTTTTACTTACAAGACTACACAAAAGTCATTTCAGGATAACATTTTTTACCATGCAGATGTCTTGTCTCTGGTTCCCCACGCTGAGCCACTTGACGACGGCGATTTTGAGTTTGTTTTAGCGACCCATGCGTTATCGGCTTCTCTTCTAGATTTGACGTCACCGGGTGGCTTTTTGTTCCAGCCGCCGTCACTGTTGTTTTCGATATCCCCCTGATCGTTCCCGGTACCCCAAGCTGCTTTGTTATCATTTCCTGGTTTGTCATTGGAGTTAGAACCCCAGCTAGACCAGTTTCCGGCAGAGGATGAATCGGTGGAAGGCTTTCTAGTGTTTGATTATAGTATTTGAATCCACCGTCATCCTACTTACCCCATGTTGATCCTCCGTCATCTTTCTTACCTCAAGAAGATTCACCGTCATCCTTCTTACCCCATGTTGATCCTCCGTCATCCTTTGTACCCTATGTTGATCATATATGGATCTTCATTCTAGGGGTAAAAAAGCCACCCGGGGACGGTGGATTCAAATAGCTTGGGGAACCGGCAACGATCAGGGGGATATCGGAAACAACAGTGGTGGTGGTTGGAACAAAAAGCCACCCGGGGACGTCAAATCTAGCGGAGAATTGCGATGGAATTGCGATGGAAACATAAAAACTTTTATATCCATCGCAAGTCCGTCGCAAGGTTGCGATTAAATTGCGATGGATATTAAAAATTTTATGTTTCTATCGCAATTCCGTCGCAAATTTGCGACGGAATTGCGATGAAATAATTAATTTTTCGGTTTTCATCGCAAAGCCGTCACAATTTTGCAACGGAATTGCGATGGATTATTAAATTTTTCACTTTCCATCGCAATTCCCTCGCATATTTGCGACGACTTTGCGATGGAAACTCAAGTTTTAGGGTTTAGGGTTTCCTATTTTTCTTATAATAAGGTTTTTGGGTAATATAATCTTATTATGTACTGTATAATTCAACCCTAAAAGCTTTTTACTAAATAAAATACGTTTCTCTTGAACTACGTACATATCAAGCTTATTGAAGCTTACGACGTATATAACATTACAAACGGTTTTGTTGAAACATCGACCATGTATATATATATGTATGAATGTTCAATATCTATATTCATATTCAAATTCATCTACTAATAAGCATATATATTCAATATCTACAACCCTTATTACTCCGTTTTCAAATCCCTAAACCCTAAAACCTAAAACCTAAGTTTCCATCGCAAATCCATCGCACATTTGCGACGGAATTGCGATGGCACGGTCATTTCCATCGTAAAGCCATCGCAAGGTAGTGACGGAATTGCTATGGAATGGGGCATTTCCATCGCAAATCCATCGCAAAATTGCAATGGATTTGTGAGGAACATGTTTGAAACCCTAATCCGAACATGATTAGGGTTTCCAACATGTTCCTCGCATATCCATCGCAAAGTTGCGAGGGATTTGCGACGGAAATGCCCCATTCCATAGCAATTCTGTCGCAAAATTTAGGGTTTCCAACATTTCCCTCGCAAAGCCATCGCAAAGTTGCGACGGAAGTGCGATGGAATTGGGCATTTCCGTCGCAAATCCCTCGCAACTTTGCGATGGATTTGCGAGGGACAGATATTTCCTATATATGCGAAGCGTCGGGTTTGAGCTCCGCTCAAACCGAGCCCATTTAGTCGATTTTTTCGCCGCCTTCCAGTTTTTCTCCGACCGGCGCTTCATTCTTCATCGACGACCGCATACACCTTCTTCTTCTCCAACCGGCGCTTTCTCCTTCTTCTCCGACCGCCGCCAGCTTCTTCCTTTCCGTCACCGGCGCCAACTTCCCGACCACCGCCAGAGCCTTCTTCCCGACCGCCGCCTTCTTCCCCTCAGCAGCAGACCACAGATCCGCCGCCGCCGCAAGCTTCTTCTTCTCCGTCACCGGCGCCTTCTTCCCGTCCGCCGCCGCCTTCTTCCCGACCGCCGCCGCCTTCTTCCCTTCCCGCCGCCGCCGCCGAGGGTTAACTCTTCCCCTTAAATTTTTTTTTTTTTCTTGTTTTAGAATTTGTTAGATTGTTAGATTGTGAGATTGTAAGAATTAGTTTGTTAGATTGTTAGATAATTAAATTAGATTAGTTTTACTATTTAGAATTTTAGAATGTGATTATATTAGTAGTGTGATTATATTAGTTAGATTGTTTAGTAATGTGATTATATTAGTTTTAGAATTTTGAATGTTCCTATTGTTAGATAAAATTAGCTACATGGATTAGTTAGATAATTAGTTTAGGTTAGATTGTTGATTAGTTTGTTAGATTGTTAGATAATTAAATTAGATTAGTTTTAGAATTTAGAATTTTAGAATGTGATTATATTAGTAATGTGATTATATTAGTTAGATTGTTTGGTAATGTGATTATATTAGTTTTAGAATTTAGAATGTTCGTAACTATTTTAGTTTCTAGAATTTAATTTGTTGATGTAACATTAGATTAGTTTTAGTATTGTTTTATTTTAATTTTAGAGTAATTTTATACAATTGTGTGATTATTAGAATAATTATTAATTATTAGTGTATTTTTTTATTTTTATTTGTACAATTATTATTGTTACTTTTAATTTTACTTTTTTAATTTATTGCAGATGGAGCAACAAAACTCTTACCAGGAGTTCCTGAGTCAGGGAGGATCCAGGGGCCGTGGTGTTTCCGGGGGTTCCCGTGGTGGTCGTTCCGTTCCCGTGAGGAGTCACGGGCACACTGCTAGTAGTTCCCATGGTTCTACGGGACGGGAGCAACAGCAGCGGGTACGGTCTCGGTCTCCTTCCCTACCTCGTCAGGCAGCCGCAGTTGAGGCCACGGTTGAGGCCGCTAGAGCCCCATTTTATGCGGCCATGAGGGAGATTTTAGAGGAGCCCAGTCATGATCTCCTCCCTCATCTTCATCCACACCGCCCACCGAGAACTTTATGGTATGTACTTTTTAATTTTTATTAGTTTTTGTTTATTTTATATTGTACAATTTAAAATGTTAAAGTGTATTGTTTTCTTTTTCAGGTTCTCTCATGATTCGTCCGTCGCTTCAGCAGTTACGGAAATCTTTGAAAAAGATTACCAAGATGCTTTTGCCCGGTGGAAGGATGTGAAGGAACCCGTTCTTCAACATTGGTTCTCTACTTTTGCTGTAAGTTTTAATGTATTTTTCTATTAATTTTTAAAAATATTTTCTTATTGCTGATCACTAACATTATATCATTGTTTTTTGATTTTTTTTCAAGCGCAAGTATCACTGGGAGTCTGGCTTTACCGAGAAAGTTTACCGTGAGTTCTGCGCCAAAGTCCATGATCGGTTACCCGATATGGTACATCGATGGAAGAAGTCGTGGATGGCTAAGGGTGAAGCTGCGAAGCCACTTCACTTTGATCAAAATGTGTGGGAGGGCTTGGTTGCTTACTGGTTGGATCCTGATCACCAGAAAAGGAGTGACAACAGTAAGTCCGCATCAACAGCAAAAATTCTACACATCGATCCGGCCGAACTTCTTACGTAGCTCCATAAATGCTGCGCTCCCCCACTTGAGTCCAGCATACAGACATCCTACATGGCCTCCCATGCAAGCCTCACCATCTCTCTTAGCTAGAACAACTCACCGTCGACTCAACTCCATGCCACCAACTGTTCTAACACGGCCGTACGTAGCCGAAATTCCTCCACTGGCCACCTTGGTCAAAACCCAAATGCTCAACGGCGCTGCTCTGGATGCCGGTACACTTGGCACACTCCGGAGTAAGGAAACATTTAAATGTTCCCGTGTCAAACACCTCTGAGACTCCACACCGCCCACTAACAACGTTCTTACATAATTCCACTACTGTGCAAAGAAAATCCTAAACTCTAACACGACTAAAATAAAAGAAATAGACAACACCAAAATTCTATCACGAAGAATTTACAAAGTCTGAATCAGAAATTTTTACCTGTGATCCGGCCTGACTGACTCGTCTGGCCCAACTCTGCCGACGACGAGTACACCCGCGCTACTCCTCCAGTCTGATCCAACGACTCCAACGCTGCGATCTGAGCCGCTGACTGAATCGCCAATTGCTGAACCGCCGCCACTGACATCGGCTGCAACTTGGGAGAAATCGGCCTGATATGCCCTGGCTCCCTGCAGTAGAAACATACAGTCGCATCCTGGATGCCTCCCTCTTGGGACAACAAGCAACTATATGCTCCATGCTCCCGCAACCGTAGCAACCGCCCTTGCTGCTCAGGCTACTAGCATATATCTCGTCCGCTCTCCTCTTCTGACCCTGCTGATGCATTCATATTTCATACTCTTTTAGCATCATGTTTAGACCACTTTTGCATACTTTCATCCATCTTTAGTAGCATTTCTTTGCACTTTCTTATTAGTTTGCATACTTAGTAGTTCTAGGAAGTGCATTGCATGCATTTGCATGTTTGGTGTCCTTGGCAGGTGTTTCAGAGCACTTTGGAGCGAAGTCAATGCATTGGAAGAAAAGGGAGTCTGCCTTCACCAACCACCTCGACCGAGCTAGGCAAGATGTACGCCTCGACCAAGCAGCTCGACCGAGCTAAGCCAAAGGAGCGCCTCGACCAAGAGCCTCGGCCGAGTTAGGCCAAAAAGGCGCCTCGACCAAGCGCCTCGACCGAGCTAGGCCAAAGAGGCGCCTCCACCAAGCTACTCGATCGAGTGGACTAAGGCGGTTACTGTCTTGACGGAAGCCCTAGTGGCTTGCCTATAAAAGGGCTGCTGACCTAATCCACGAGATCTTCTTCTCCTTTTTCGCTTTTTAGCTAGAAAAACTCAGTTTTATTTCCTTAAGC